>CM032630.1:15536207-16259248 GCA_019097785.1 Fraxinus excelsior
TGTTTACTTTTTTATTTATTGTGATGTGTTCATACATATTTATTTCTTTTAAGTGAGATTTATTTGTATTTTTTAAAAAACTATTGGACTTACAATTTTTCATTATCTTTTCATTTTATTACTTTCTTTATTTTTCTGCATTTAAAAAGGATGACGAATCCATGATTTAATGGCTAAAATGGAGGAAATGATAGAGTTCTGTTACATAATTTAAGCCTCTGTTTGATGTACATTAAAATGGAAAGAACACATTTTTTGGTGATGTGATGGTGAATATATAATTGTAAAAGAAGGAAAAGTTATTATGTGATGAAAAATATTATTTTATTAAAAATGAGTAGAAGAATAAGAATTAAAATTATAATGTGACTCAAACATGTGCTAAATATTGGAAATGAATTATGATCAGAAAATGTTTAAGGTAGGTTCATTACCTTTTGCAAAGGTTGTGGACAAACATTGCAAATTTTCTTTATAATATTAAGTCCATGTTTGCCCCCATTTTTCTAATATTCACTTTTCTTTAAACTCAATTTCAACTATACATTTATTCATCCCACTATTTTTATCAATTTATTAATCATATAATTGATTTATCAAAATTTACTAAAAATATAATTTTAAGCTAAACCAAACATAGACCCAGTTTAACTTTGCTACATAGTAAATATCTAAATTTATTTCATCGATCAAACTTACTTATTTATGATCATAAAAATTTCTTTTTACTTATAATAAATGAGATTTATGTTGGAATATTCCAATATTAGATCATTCTCCTATTTGTTATTAGATCCTTCTTCTAGATTCTTCTCTTGTTTGTTATATAGTTAGTTTGTTAGAAATTTACTTTATAAATAGGGCAATGTATTCACAATATCACTTGAACTTGATGATTAATAAAATATTCTTCTTCTCAAATTCCTTCAATATGTTTTCATATTGAGCCCTCGTTTGACACCCATTAATTTCTCTATCTTTCTCATTCTTCATTTCAACCACACATTCTCCAAATAAATATTACACACAAATCAAAAACTTTTCGTCACTTTTCCACCACACATTTTTATATCAATCATTATTTCAAAATTTCTATTATCCTCAAAATGGGTTTCAAACAGCGGCTGAATCTATCATTTAATTTCTCAATAATTTATAATTTAAAAATATGTTAATTATAAAAAACTATTTATAAATTATTATATTTGTTTCACCATGAAGGAAAGTGTTCTACAAAAATTCTTGCCTTGTAGTTTCCAACCAGGAAAATGCCAAATGTACATAATAAATCCAACCATCTCTTCCTTACGCTCCACCGACTGCCGACAGGGTACATCTCTATATCTCTCTCTATCTGAGCCGCTGAGCTTGCGAGTTTTCTCCCGGTTTACGTATGGGTTTACTGATTTGTGATCATTATTACTCTCTTGTTTGATTACTTCTTCAGTTTTTAAATTTTTTGAGCCCATATATTTTTATGCTGTTTTAGATGCTTTCTCAACACCATATGGTACCGTGTTGTTAGTTTTGAGGTTATCATATTTGATTTGGTGGAATTATTTTGCAGGATTAACTGATTAAGAATCATCAGATCTGGTCATTTTTTATATATTTCAAGAAAAAGGCAAGAACCGTTTTCTTTCTCTCTCTCTTTTTTTTTTTTTCCAGTATGATAAGAGGTAGCAACAGTGACTGGTGAAATTTTTTGACGAGCTTCTTTGGGCATGTGTCATATTTTGTGTATAAATTCTAAGATATATAATTTCGCTGTAATTTCAAGATATTTTTTATTTTTCTCAAAAGGTGATGGAAGGCAAAATGAAGACTAATGCCATTACTAGCAAAGGATTATTGCAGACTGCTGAATTGTACCAAGTAATCTTTCTTTAAAAAAAAAAATTCATGGGTAGAAATATTTTGCTTTTGTTTTGTCATGTGAAAACCAAGTGAAAGCGTATTGACGTTGTGTTTTTTCTGTGAGGAAGTATGTACTAGACACTAGTGTGTATCCACGCGAACCAGAGCCTCTCAGAGAGCTAAGGGCTGTTACTTCACATCATCCACGGTAATTGCTTTCTATCTACGCCTTTTGTACCTGAAATTGTTGATATCTTGATAAATGATCAACGAATTTGGTTGTTCTGTCTGAGTGGATTGAGGAAACATTAACTATTTGAGTTACACATATTGAAAATAGAAATGGAGTCGCCATTGCCTATTTAGTTGAGAAGGCATGACCTCCATAATCAGTTGAGCATATTCCTTTTTCTTCAACAGATTTTATTGCTTTCAGTACACATGTGTGATGTATATCTTTTGTAAGTTTCATTTATTCCATTTATTAAGTCGGGATCATGTCTTCTGAGATCCTTTTGATGACATGTGTTGTACAAGATGCCTTCATTCCTTTTTCTCTGATATTGGTGTGAACTTCATTTGGTTTGAATCTCTCTTTCATTTTCCAATAGCATCCACTAGAAGAAACATATTTGATAAGTTTTGATTACCCGGATAGAGTATTTGAATGGAAAGGTTCAGTAGATTAATCAACATTGTTGTGTATTCTAAGTTAACTCTGGCAATTGATCAACAATTTGAAGCTTTTCTTGTGTATTCTTGATGAACCTTATAGATTTGTATAGCCTTCGAAAAGTACTTGTTTCATCACTTTTGCAGATCCACCTACTTGTCAGTTAATTTGAGAATGAATATACTAGGAACAACAATGTGATAAATGTTAAATCTCGAGCAACCTAGTATTGAAATTGTAGTACTGGTGGCTTAAGACTATTGTTTTTTCAATATTATCTCGTTATTGTTGTGTTAATTATGTCCAGAATCTCTGATACCAATTGTTGAGAATTCGAGGATCACGTATCGCTTGATACCACTTGATATGAAACTAACCACCGGATTGAGATGTTGAAGTTATATGACAAAATATGAAATACATGATCGCAAGCAAAAGAATAAAAGAAGACAAGAAAATATGGCAGAAGAATTAGGAGATTTTATTGCACCACAAATAATGAAGATGGAGAAATATTACAATGATCCTAAAAGTTAGTAATAACTTTTTTCACACTATTCTCACGTCATAAAATTGCATAGAAAAGCCTAATATTTATAGGGAACATGTAGGGGACGTCTAAACCCTCTTAATAGAGTTGTTGATAAAGTGTGATGTCAAAAAATCGAGTTCAAGATGAAGAATGAGAGAAAAACGCGAAAATCCCGAAACAGACACAGGTGACCTAAGTTGCTCGGACTCGGGTACCCCGTATGGGTACGTATTTAAGTGTCGGATTTTTTGTTTTTTAAAATGGAGGATATGGGGACATGGCTAAAAATGGTCCAAATTTCGGACATGGGTACGTCTTTGAAACTTCAATTAGTTTTTTTTCCAAAGACTTCATATGCAAAATTAATCAAAAATATTATCTGATTATTTCTATTTTGTCAAGTTTTGAAAAAAATATTAATTTCAAAAACTGTCATTAAATCGTTCTAAAAAATTTATGTATGTTGATTTTATAATTATTTGTCAATCATTTTGGCCAAAGAAAAATCATATTTTAAATTGTTTTTAAATTTTGTAACAATATTTTTTAAAACTAAAATGATATTATCTGGATCAAAAGAACCAAAAGCATAATTAATAAATAATAAACATCGTGTAATTTGCTCAACCAATATGGCTGTAAAATTAGATTAAGATAAAATAAATAAACCCAACCAATAAGGCTGTAAGAATGTAAATATACTTTAACCACGATTGATAAATTTATTTTAAACAAACAAACAAAAAAAAGCAATGTTTAAAATAATAATAATAATAATGTTTTAAAGCCCAGACCCAAAGCTTATAACAAAAAGGCCCAAGTCCAACCCCCCCCCCCCCCAGCAGCCCCTCTTCTTCTTTTCTTCTTCCTCTTCTTCTTCCTGCCCCTGGCTGTGTCCGGTTGAAATTTGTTGCGTTCGACCCGTATTTCGTACCAGTACCCGTGTCGTGTTGTGTCGACGCGGGTATGTCGACCAAAAAGAAGGGTCCGAGCATCACAGCAGGTGGCGTCGCGGCATAGGGCGCCCGGGGCAAAATATTGATGCCCGGCGCCGCAGCCCCGGGCGTCCTGCCCTGTTTTTCGTTTTTTTTTTTGTTCCAAGTTGTTTTCTTCGTCCAGAAATCTTATTCAAGCCCAATACCAATTTTCAACTCCTAATGGGCTTCCAAAATAGAACTTTAATTTGACATATGACTTCAATAGCATTCCAAATTGAATTTTTCTTGACGTATATTTCAATTAGAATTTTACAATTTCTTCAACAAGGAATTCGGGTCAAGCCCAAATTCTAACAGTTATGTTATCATTAGCTCACTCTTTCTAGAGAAAGAATAATTATAGCCTTATAATTTCCAGGGCAATGATGGCTACAGCTCCTGATGCAGGCCAACATATGAGCTTGCTTTTAAAGCTAGTTAATGCAAAGAGGACTATCGAAATTGGAGTTTTTACAGGATATTCTCTGCTTCTAACTGCCCTTACTATTCCTGACGATGGAAATGTTACTTCTTCAACCCTCATTTTCTCTTTCTAGTTTCTAGCATATCTATCTAACAAAATGTTCATCGAATATAAAATGTGTTGCTGCAGATTACAGCCATAGACCTTGACAGGAGTTCGTATGAAATGGGATTGCCAATTATTAAAAAAGCTGGTGTCGAACACAAAATCAATTATATCGAGTCTGAGGCTCTTCCAGTTCTTGATAAACTGTTGGAAAATGTGAGAAATAGGCTCTCTTGAATTGTCTTTCTTTACCTGTTCTCAAATCCAAACTCCCTTGGATCATGTTTGGCAAAGGCGCTAAGCTTAAAAAAGTATACTTGCAAGAAAAGTAGTAAGTTTTATTTTAATAATTTTTTATAGATCAAAATTGGAAATACGTTTCTTATTTTGATGGTAAGGCAAAGGTTACTTTCAATATAAGTACCTTTTTCAGTTAAAAGTAAGAAAAAGTAAATTATCAAACGTTTGGAAGCATAATAGTAACTTTTTTTTAAGCTAGCCAGACATGCTTATGTAATCAAAACTTTTCATTTGATTTATAATTTATCTCGAGATACAAAACTCCTACTGCTCCCCTCCCAGAGGTAATATAAATAGGGAAATGATTACACGTGAGGGGCACCATCACGAATAAAAAATTCATGGGCCCCCTCTATGTGAGGGGGATGTATACCATGCTTGTAGGTACAAAACTCCTACAGCTCCCCTCCCAGAGGTAATATAAATAGGGAAATGATTACATGTGAGGTGGCCCATCACGAATAAAAAATTCATGTGAGGGGGATGTACATGTAGCATTTCTCAAATAGATATGAAAATAGTGTGGTCATCTCCATGTAAGCTTATTTCCTTCTCATCTGCTTTTCTGGTGCAGCCTGCGAATCATGGAAGTTTCGACTTTGCTTTTGTTGATGCTGACAAAATCAATTATTCGAATTACCATGATAGAGTGTTGAAACTTTTGAGACCTGGAGGGATAATTGTCTATGATAACACCCTTTGGGGAGGAACAGTAGCAATGCCCGACGATGCTGTTCCAGAATCGTATTCTGCATCGAGGAATTTGATCATCAAGTTTAACAAAATGCTGGCAGCTGATGCTCGGGTGCAAATTTCTCAAGTTCCTCTTGGTGATGGGATTACCATATGCTGGCGGCTTTGACAAATGGGCTGTAAAAGTAGTTCAATAAAGTTTCAATAGTTCTGGGAGGTTGCAAATCCGCTAATAAATATCATCCAATTTCATGTAATGGCACGAAAAATTGCTTTAGTTTTATTATATATTTGATCTTTATGTAAAACATCGAGGATATGTTTGATACGTACTATGGGATTGAAGAAGTGTTATCGAACGATTTCTTGCCATTCTTTTGAGTATGGAATGAGTAAAGAATCAAGTTATAAGTCTTGAGGGGGAACCCCTTAATAGTTATCTTTGACACGTGGGCCCCTAGCACTCCCAATGCCTCTTTGAAGGTCTGAAAAGTTTTGCTTGAACCAAACATTTTAGCAATGATCCTTTGAACATCACATATACAAAGTTGGCTCAAATAAAATTCAAAACCTTAGTACAAGTGAAGTAATCTGAGAAGTGAATATGTTTTTTAACATTTATTTCTAGTAATCCTTAAGATCAACAAATCTAATAGAGATGGAAACTCCGCCACTGAATCGAAGTTTCGGCACATGCACTGTGAAAGATTTTACGCAAGAGAGAGACTTTTCTGTTTCAAGACATTCAAAGGTACAGTACTAAAGTAGAGAAAATAGAGAGGGGTGTGAGTCCAAAACACTATGTAATTCCTTTATTCTATATAGTACAATTCAACGGCGACACATGGTATTGCGTCTCTCACATTGAGGGTGAATCGCATTATATCACGTATTAAAATTACTTGTGTTTTCTTATATTGTGTTACTAATTGATTTTCATAATATGGATTAGTCGTTAATCCATAACTGAAGTATACTATGGATTCGTGATCACTAGAAGTTGCAATGAATCAATGATGCCAATGAAATGATCGTATATCTGTAAACTCGTAGTTTTGCTGAAGAAATTGGATGCAATGAAAAGAAGGGTGGCTAAGCTTTGGCTGGTCGTTTAGCATTCCAAAAATCTTACCTTATTTATATTATTTTGAAGTAGAATATTTGAGAAGAAAGTATGTTTTGAGGTTAGAATTTTTTTGCTTGTACAGAAAAATTCATATAGGAAAAATACAGATACTCACATAGGGGTGAGCCTCATTTGAATTAAATATGGCCAAAAAACGGAGCCCACCTATTTGTGTGTATTCTGTACGCTTTCTTTGTGTGTGTGTGTGTGTTTTTTTTTTTTCCCTGTACACGTAGATTCTCTATTGAGGTTAACCCACTTTAGTCTCGAAAATTGAGATATTTATGGATTTATTTTAATTTGACGATCAAATTGAATTAAATTAGAAACTTACGAATTTTATTGGGACTTGATTGAACTTGAAAGGAAAAAGTAGGGTTCAAGTTCAGAAGTCGCAAAAATTGAAAGTTAAGACACTTTTACCCTTATCGAGCAGCTTACTTTAGGGACGTTGTATGAATTATGTATTTGTTTTCTACTTTTACATGTTAATGTGTTGGAAAGCAAATGTCAAGATCTTTGTTTTGGTACTAAACTTGTACATCTTTTGAATTGAGTTGGTGCCTAAAACTCGTGCCAAAATGTGACCCATAGTACATGTTGCTAAAATTTGCTAAAATTTTCCAAGTGTTCCGGCAATATCACGATGAGTAGTCATGTTCAGATCAATTTTGTGATGTCTATAATTATTCGACTGATGCGATTCTCAATGCATTGCAAAGCGCATCAGGAGTTCTTCGAGGAAGGATAAGAAGTGTTATTTTACGACCTATTCACGTGCCCCTAATATCCTGTCAAAATTAGGACGCGCAAACTAGAAATATGCACATTTTGTTCGTTAAATATTTCTCAGCGAGACAGCTTGCCCAATGGATGAAAAGATGATATTTTCTTGTCCCCTTTGTAGAGAAATATTTAGATTATCTACATGAGAAGGATGACTCTCTCTACAAGATAAGTTAGTGATAAGCAACTTTTAAGTTTTAGAAATTCACACACATAAATACATACATATATACAATCAGGGGCGGACCTACATGCCGTCATGTGGGGTCAAATGACCCCACAAATTTTTATTTTTTTTGAGTTTTTTTTTATTTAACCTAACACTAAATGACCCCACAAGAAAATTGTCTGGGTACGCCCCTGTATACAATACAAGTGTGTTAGTATATACATGTGTGTGCATAGTGCACTATTTTATTCCTTTTAAGTTGTCTATACTTATGAATAATTAAGTGAATAAGTGATAAGTAGGTGTGTGTGTGTGTGTCTATTTAATATATATGTGTAACGTGTATATATGTATGTGAAGTCTGAAGACACACACGAGAAGAGATATTTCTAATAAGCAACTTATTACTTAAGGAGAACGAACCAAACATGGTATAATTACATACTACTTGTTTTTTTTTTAAAGACTACCATCTAATTTTGCTTCAGGCTTTTGTTAAAAATCTCATTTATTTAACTGTTTTATGGATGCATGGCTCGTAATGGACACTATAATTACTCTTTTATGTCTTAACGTTTTTGGGACATATTATGTATATTTTTATGTTAGAAAAGAAAGTGAATTAGTTACATCTCTAGTCCTTAGATAAAGCCTTGTGGAGTGTTGAGTCGGGTAGCGATGATCTCATGTTTTTGCTCATCATTGTATTGTAAATCCCGACTTAGTGCGGCTTGAAAAAGAAGGAAGGATCTCCGAGGGTGTCCACAACTGAGATTTTAATAAATTTATACGAAATTCTTTAAAATTTAGTTATTCTCAATAATTCATGAACTTATAAGGATTTCATTAATAAATCGATTTTAAAATATTTGGGTGAATTTCAAACTAAAAAAACAAACTCTTTTAAAAAATTTACAATTTTTAATGAGATTCTGGTTAGAATTTGTAACCTTTTAAAATTTATCAAAATCTCAATTGAGGACATCGTCAAAAAACAATGTTTTTTAAATAAATAAAAACTGCAAATGGAGTCCCATAATTTTTTTAAAAAGTTCCAAGTAATTTCACTTAAATAATTAAATATATATTAATACACACAAAAATAAAGAATTTAGAAAAAAAAATGCATTTTCTCAAAGCCACCATAACAGGACCACCATGGACAATCGAGTACATCCACCCTCTGCAACATCCATCTACAAGTACCAACTTGCTAAAAGAGATTTAGAATTCTCGGTGCGTTGTCTACTGTCGATGGTGGTTCTACTACAATTTTAGAAGGATGTGGTTTCATTGCTGTTGGTGTGATTGTATTTGTAGGGATGGTGTTTGGTCACGTGTAGGGTAGGGTAGGGTAGGGTAGGGTGGGGTGGATAGGGGACGAAATGTTTACTTTTTTATTTATTTATTTTGATATCTTTTCATTGTATTGCTTTCTTTATTTTTCTGCATTTAAGAAGGATGACGAATCCATGATTTAATGGCTAAAATGGAGGAAATGATAGAGTTGTGTTACATAATTTAAGTCTCTGTTTGATGTACATTAAAATGGAAAGAATGCATTTTTTTGGTGATGTGATGGTAAATATATAGTTGTAAAAGAAGGAAAAGTTATTATATTATGGAAAATATTATTTTATTGAAAATTGTGTTATTAAAAATAAGTAAAAGAATGAGAATTAAAATTATAATGTGACTCAAACATGGGCTAAATGTTGGAAATGAATTATGATCGGAAAATGTTTAAGGTAGGTTCATTACCTTTTGCAAAGGCTGTGGACAAACATTGCAAATTTTCTTTATAATATTAAGTCCATGTTTGCCCCCATTTTTCTAATATTCACTTTTCTTTAAACTCAATTTCAACTATACATTTATTCATCCCACTACTTTTATCAATTTATTAATCACATAATTGATTTATCAAAATTTACTAAAAATATAATTTTAAGCTAAACCAAACATAGACCAAGTTTAACTTTGCTACATTGTAAGCCCTTGTTTGGTGAACATTATTTTCAAAAGAATGCATTTTTTTAGTTGATGTGATAGGGAATATGTGGTTGAAAAATAAGGAAAAGTTATTGATGTGATGTAAATTATTATTTTATTGAAGAATGTGTGGTTGAAAATGAGTAGAAAAATGAGAATGAAAAAAATAATGTGAATCAAACATGAGCTAAATATCTAAATTTATTTCATAGATCAAACTTACTTATTTATGATCATAAAATTTCTTTTTACTTACAATAAATGAGATTTATAATTTAAAAATATGTTAATTATAAAAAAACTATTTATAATTTAAAAATATTTGTTTCACCGTGAAGGAAAGTGTTCTACAAAAATTCTTGCCTTGTAGTTTCCAACCATCTCTTCCTCACGCTCCACTGACTGCCGACAGGGTACATCTCTCTCTCTGAGCCGCTGAGCTTGCGAGTTTTTCTCCCGATTTACATATGGGTTTACTGATTTGTGATCATTATCACTCTCTTGTTTGATTACTACTTCAGTTCTTAAATTTTTTGAGCCCATATATTTTTATGCTGTTTTAGATGCTTTCCCAATACCATATGGTGCCGTGTTGTTAGCTTTGAGGTTATCATATTTGATTTGGGGGAATTATTTTGCAGGATTAAGAATCATCAGATCTGGTCATTTTTTATATATTTCAAGAAAAAGGCGAGAACCGTTTTTTTATGATAAGAGGTAGCAACAGTGACTGGTGAAATTTTTTGATGAGCTTCTTTGGGGCAGGTGTCATATTTTGTGTATAAATTCTAAGATATATCATTTCGCTGTAATTTCAGGATTTTGTTTATTTTTCTCAAAAGGTGATGGAAGGCAAAATGAAGACTAATGCCATTACTAGCAAAGGATTATTGCAGACTGCTGAATTGTACCAAGTAATCTTTCTTTTAAACAATAAATAAATTATTGGGTAGAAATATTTAGCTTTTGTTTTGTCAAGTGAAAACGTATTTAATTTGTGTTTTTTCTGTGAGGAAGTATGTACTAGACACTAGTGTGTATCCACGCGAACCAGAGCCTCTCAGAGAGCTAAGGGCTGTTACTTCACATCATCCACGGTAATTGCTTTCTATCTATGCCTTTTGTACCTGAAATTGTTGATATCTTGATAAATGATCAACGAATTTGGTTGTTTTGTCTGAGTGGATTGAGGAAACATTAACTATGTGAGTTACGCATATTGAAAATAGAAATGGAGTCGCCATTGCCTATTTAGTTGAGAAGGCACAACCTCCATAATCAGTTGAGCATATTCCTTTTTCTGCAACAGATTTTATTGCTTTCAGTACACATGTGATGTATTTCTTTTGTATGTTTCATTCATTCCATTTATTAGTCGGTAGGTGTAACCATATATAAAACCCTGAAAGAAGAGATACATGCCAAGTATCCAGTCGGGATCATGTCTTCTGAGATCCTTTTGATGACGTGTTGTACAAGATGCCCCTTCATTCCTTTTTCTCTGATATTGGTGCGAACTTCATTTGGTTCGAATCTCTCTTTCATTTTCCAATAGCATCCACTAGAAGAAACATATTTGATACGTTTTGATTACTTTTGGATAGAGTATTTGAATGGAAAGGTTCAGTAGATTAATCAACATTGTTGTGTATTCTAAGTTAACTCTGGCAATTGATCAACAATTTGAAGCTTTCCTTGTGTATTCTTGATGAACCGTATAGATTTGTATAGCCTTCAAAAAGTACTTGTTTCATCACTTTTGCAGATCCACCTACTTGTCAGTAAATTTGAGAATGAATATACTAGGAACAACAATGTGATAAATGTTAAATCTCGAGCAGCCTAGTATTGAAATTGTAGTACCGGTGGCTTAAGACTATTGTTTTTTCAATATTATCTCGTTATTTTTGTGTTAATTATGTTCAGAATCTCTGATACCAATTGTTGGGAATTCAATGATCACGTATCACTTGATATCGCTTGATATGAAACCGACCACCGGATTGAGATGTTGAAGTTATATAGCAAAATATGAAGTACATGATCGCAAGCAAAAAAATAAAAGAAGACAAGAAAATATCACAAATGAATTAGAAGATTTTATTGCACCCCAAATAATAAAGATAAAGAAATATTACAATGATCCTAAAAGCTAGTAATCACTTTTTTCTCACTATTCTCACACCATAAAATTGTATAGAAGAGCATAATATTTATAGGGAACATGTAGGGGACGTCCAAACCCTCCTAGTAGAGTTGTTGATAAAGTATGATGCCAAAAAATCGAGTTCAAAATGAGAAATGAGAGAAAAACCCGAAAATCCCGAAACAAACACAGGTGGCGCCGCGGCACAGGGCGCCAGGGGAAAAATATTGATGCCCGGCGCTGCTGCAGCGTAGGGCGTTCTACACCTTTTTTGTTTTTTTTTGTTCCAAGTTGTTTTCTTCGTCCCAAAATCTTATTCAAGTCCAATACCAATTTTCAATTTCTAATGGACTTCCAAAATAGAACTTTTACTTGATTCATGACTTCAATAGCATTCTAAACTGAATTCTTCTTGACGTGCATTTCAATTAGAATACTTCAATTTCTTCCACAAGGAATTCGGGTCACGCCCAAATTCTAACAATTATGTTATCACTAGCTCACTCTTTCTAGAGAAAAAATAATTATAGCCTTATAATTTCCAGGGCCATGATGGCTACAGCTCCCGATGCAGGTCAACATATGAGCTTGCTTTTAAAGCTAGTTAATGCAAAGAGGACTATCGAAATTGGAGTTTTTACGGGATATTCTCTGCTTCTAACTGCCCTTACTATTCCTGATGATGGAAATGTTACTTCTTCAACCCTCATTTTCTCTTTCTAGTTTCTAGCATATCTATCTAACAAAATGTTCATCGAATATAAAATTTGTTGCTGCAGATTACAGCCATAGACCTTGACAGGAGTTCGTATGAGATGGGATTGCCAATTATTAAAAAAGCTGGTGTCGAACACAAAATCAATTATATCGAGTCTGAGGCTCTTCCAGTTCTTGATAAACTGTTGGAAAATGTGAGAAATAGGCTCTCTTGAATTGTCTTTCTTTACCTGTTCTCAAATCCAAACTCCCTTGGATCATGTTTGGCAAAGGCGCTAAGCTTAAAAAGTATACTTGCAAGAAAATTAGTAAGTTATATTTTAATAATTTTTTATAGATCAAAATTGGGAATATGTTTCTTATTTTAATGGTAAGGCAAATGTTACTTTCAAGATAAGTACCTTTTTCAGTTAAAAGTAAGAAAAAGTAAATTATCCAAACGTTTGGAAGCATAATAGTAACTTCTTTTTAAGCTAGCCAGACATGCTTATGTAATCAAAACTTTTCATTTGATTTATAATTTATCTCGAGATACAAAACTCCTACAGCTCCCCTCCCAGGGGTAATATAAATAGGGAAATGATTACATGTGAGGGGGCCCATCATGAATAAAAAATTCGTGGGCCCCCTCTATGTGAGGGGGCTGTACACCATGCTGTGGTGTACATGTAGCATTTCTCAAATAGATATGAAAATAGTGTAAATTCATGGGCCCCCTCTATGTGAGGGGGCTGTACATCATGCTGTGGTGTACATGTAGCATTTCTCAAATAGATATGAAAATAGTGTGGTCATCTCCACGTAAGCTTATTTCTTTCTCATCTGCTTTTCTGATGCAGCCTGCGAATCAAGGAAGTTTCGACTTTGCTTTTGTTGATGCTGACAAAATCAATTATGCGAATTACCATGATAGAGTTTTGAAACTTTTGAGACTTGGAGGGATAATTGTCTATGATAACACCCTTTGGGGAGGAACAGTAGCAATGCCTGACGATGCTGTTCCAGAATCGTATTCTGCTTCGAGGAATTTGACCATCAAGTTTAACAAATTGCTGGCAGCTGATGCTCGGGTGCAAATTTCTCAAGTTCCTCTTGGTGACGGGATTACCATATGCTGGCGGCTCTGACAAATGGGCTGTAAAAGTATAGTTCAATAAAGTTTCAATAGTTCTGGGAGGTTGCAAATCCGCTAATAAATATCATCCAATGTCATGTGATGGCACGAAAAATTGCTTTAGTTTTATTATATATTTGATCTTTATGAACATTGAGGATATGTTTGCTCTCTATGTTTTACCAATTTTTCACAAGACGACCAGGTTAGGCTAACCTCTAATATATTTAATGTGTACTCCTATGTAGATCTTTTGAATTGTTTAGTGTTAATAGAGGGAGACAAGGAAACTTGATGACCAAAGTCTTGTATCGATCTTTTGAAGGATAATAAGTTGCGACTTAAGTAACGTTTCGAAGGTACAGCACCAAAGTAGAGAAAATAGAGAGGGTTGTGAGTCCAAAACATGGTGATTCTTTTATTCTATATAGTACAATTCAACATCGACACATGGTATTGCGTCTCTCACATTGAGGGTGAATCGCATTATATCACGTATTAAAATTACTTTTGTTTTCTTATATCGTGTTACTAATTGATTTTCATAATACGGATTAGTCGTCAATCCATAACTGAAGTATACTATGGATTTGTGATCACTAGAAGTTGCAATGAATCAATGATGCCAATGAAATGATCGTATATCTGTAAACCGTAGTTTTGCTGAAGAAATTGGATGCAATGAAAAGAAGGGTGGCTAAGCTTTGGCTGGTCGTTTAGCATTCCAAAAATCTTACCTTATTTATATTATTTTGAAGTAGAATATTTGAGAAGAAAGTATGTTTTGAGGTTAGAATTTTTTTGCTTGTACAGAAAAATTCATACAGGAAAAATACAAATACTCACATAGGGGCGAGTCCCATGTGAATTAAATATTGACAAAAAAAACGGAGCCCACCTATTTGTGTGTATTCTGTACGCTTTCTCTGTGTTTTTTTTTTTTTTTTTTTTTGGCACACATAAATTCTCTATTGAGGTTAACCCACTTTAGTCCTGAAAATTGTGATATTTATGGATTTATTTTAATTTGAGGACCAAATTGAATTAAATTAGAAACTTAAAATGAATTTTATTGGGACTTGATTGAACTTGAAAGGAAAAAGTAGGGTTCAAGTTCAGAAGTTGTAAAAATTGAAAGTTAAGACACTCGTACCCTTATCGAGCAGCTTACTTTAGGGACGTTGTACGAATTATGTATTTGTTTTCGACTTTTACATGTTAATGTGTGGGAAAGCACACGTCAAGATCTTTGTTTTGGTACTGAACTTGTATATCTTTTGAATTGAGTTGATTCCTAAAACTCGTGCCAAAATGTGACCCATAGTACATGTTGCTAAAAAATTTCGAATTGTTCCGGCAATATCATGATGAGTAGTCATGTTCGGATCAACTTTGTGAGGTCTAAAATTATTCGACTGATGAGATTCTCAATGCATTGCAAAGCGTGTCAGGAGTTCTTCGAAGAAGGATAAGAAGTGTCATTTTACGACCTATGCACGTGCCCCTAATATCCTGTCAAAAGTAGGACGCGTAAACTAGAAATATGCACATTTTGTTAAATATTTCTCAGCTTGCCCAATGGATGAAAGGGTGATTTTTTCTTGTCCCCTTTGTAGAGAAATATTTAAATTATGTACATGAGAAGGATGACTTTCTCTACAAGATAAGTTAAATCATTTTAAGTTAGTGGTAAGCAACTTTTAAGTTTTAGAAATTCACACACATAAGTACATACATATATACAAGTGTGTTAGTATATACATGTTTGTGCATAGTGCATTATTTTATTCCTTTTAAGTTGTCTATACTTATGAATAATTAAGTGAATAAGTGATAAGTAAGTGTGTCTATTTAATATTTATGTGTAACGTGTATATATAATATATGTATGTAAAGTCTGAAGACACACGAGAAGAGATATTTCTAATAAGCAACTTATTACCAAAGGAGAACGAACCAAACATGGTATAATTACGTACTACTTGTTTATTACACAAGTGCTTATACAAGTGAGTTTAAATTTATGAATATGTGATTGATTTGACCAAAATACCCGAAGCCTCTTTCTAAACCCCTCTAAAGCATTTCACTCTTGAGAAAAGAAAAGCTCTACATTTAATTTTCTCCCAAAATCCTCTCCACTTCTTGAAGAAGAATTTGAACAAAAACCTTTCGGAAAGGGAAGGTCAAGATGGATTAAAAACTTGGAGAGATTGACTCAAAGAGGTAAAATGCTGATGGGAATGGAGTTTCCTCAACAAAATAAGGATTTCTCCACTTGTTAATTGTATTGGCTTGCCTCACTATACTTTGGGTCGAGCCTTCTTATTTGCTGGTTGGACTGCTAAGTGAAACGGGTTGTGGTCTCAATGAATTAATGTTATCAGCCGTACACGTGACTGATCAACTGCCCTTGGATGCCAACTGTTCATATTACTTGGTTGACTTGACTTTTGGGTTTTGACATTCGAGAGTCTTCCATTTCTCTTTTCGTCTCTTTGTTTCCCCTTTTCTGTGAGTGAAGTTTAGGGTTTCTTTTATGGTTCTGTAATCTTAATCAATTATCGTGTTTTCTTCAATCCTATTCTTTGTGAAGTCTGTATAATGTATATAGATTATGGATTGGTTTTTCTGTGATTGCGATTCTGGTTTGTTGAGGCGAGATTAATTGAAAAAAACCTTTGGTTTCTTCGAACATTTTGTAAAGATTCTTGTTTGATACTTAGTGGATCTAGAGCTATATCATTTGTGGATGCTCAACGGGTGATAAGGTCTTTGTGACTGAACATTCAGACCCTTTGAGGGTGAAAAATCGTGTGTTCAGTGCTCATTTTATGTTTCTGTAAATTAGTTTGTGGTTTGTGAACTTAAATCCTTTTAGTATTGTTGATTTGGGGCCTTACAAGTGGTATCAGAGCCTCGCCTTTGCATTAGGGTTCAATAAGGTCTCTTTTCTAGGTTTCTTGGTGTAGATCTAAAGTTCTTGGGGTAGACGAGTAGTTCTTTGTGAGAATTTTTTTTTCTTTTTCACTCGTCTTAACTTACTGTAAATCGTGGTTAATCTTGTGTTTCTACTGAGTCTTGGGCACTTTTGTTTCTGACTCGTACTAAGTCTGGCGAGTTGTAGTAACTCATTCCGATTCATGGTTGAGTCTGTGACTCACTCCTGAGTTCCACTAAGTCTTGGTGACTCACTGCTTTCTTGCACTCATTCTAGATTCTTTGGAGTGATTCTAGTATTCTCCCTATGCTCTTTTCATTCTGAAACATTGAGGTTTTAGATTCTGGTATTGTTTCGAAACCCCTCTTTAAATTTTGTAAGTGCTGATAAATTCTTGAAACTGGTTATTAAGGCAAGCAATTCTTCATTGCTTTCCTGTGTCCAAGACTTCTTGTGAGGGTTTGGGAATCTGAGCAAAGACGGACGCAGAAAATAAAAGTTAGGGGGGCACACTCGAACTTGCAAAGTTGGGATAAATTTTACACTCGAAAATTTACGTAAAAAAAATCATATCCCATGTAATTTTGCATTCGGAAATTTACATGGGATATAACTTTTTCGAATGTAAAATTTCGAAATTTTTTGATGTTATATTCCATATAAAGTTTCCTAATAAAATGATAAAAATTACATTGAGGTGTATCGCAAAAATAGTAAATGTTAATGAAATAATTGGATTTTTTTGAAAAAATGCGAATTAGACGTTTTTCTTTAAGACTCACGTTTAACGTATTTTTAACTATTTTCAATATTTATTTGGATTATTCGATATACCCATAATGTAGTTATCGAAATAAGTTTTGAGATTACATAAGCAATTTGTAGATTTAATTAGCGTATAATCGTCGGTGAATTTTTAATATTAGCACGTTATTGAAATTTAAATTTATTGTGATTTTGCCCCTGTTTGGTGGAAATTAAAATCAGATTTGTAGTAAATTTTGATAAAAGTTAAAACAGTTATGAATTCTATGAAATAAATTATTAAAATTTATTGTTAACTTTGATTTAGATTAAAATTTAGATTTCAATCAATACCACGAATTTACACAAAAAGAAAAAAAAACTCAAAAGTTTGGGGAGGGGGTAGGGTGGGGGGCACGTAGACCCCCCTGTGTCTGCCCCTGAATTTGAGGGAGAAGTGGCTTCAAGGGTTGCCACTCCTTAAACCTATGCTCTTTTCATTCTAGATTCTTTGGAGTGATTCTAGTATTCTCCCTATGCTATTTTCATTCTGAAACATTAAGGTTTCAGATTCTGGTATTGTTTCGAAACCCATCTTTAAATTTTGTAAGTGCTGATAAATTCTTGAAACTGGTTATTAAGGTAAGCAATTCTTCATTGCTTTCCTGTGTCCAAGACTTCTTGTGAGGGTTTGGGAATCTGAGTAAGGACGTACACAGAAGATAAAAGTTAGGGGGGCACACTCGAACTTGCAAAGTTGTGATAAATTTTACACTCAAAAATTTACGTAAAAAAAATCATATCTCATGTAATTTTGCATCCGAAAATTTACATGGGATATAACTTTTTCGGATGTAAAATTTCGAAATTTTTTGATGTCATATTCCATATAAAGTTTCCTAATAAAATGATAAAAATTACATTGAGGTGTATCACAAAAATAGTAATTGTTAATGAAATAATTGGATTTTTTTGAAAAAATGCGAGTTAGACGTTTTTCTTTAAGACTCACGTTTAACGTATTTTTAACTATTTTCAATATTTATTTGGACTATTCGATATACCTATAATGTAGTTACCGAAATAAGTTTTGAGATTACATAAGCAATTTGTAGATTTAATTAGCGTATAATCGTCGGTGAATTTTTAATATTAGCACGTTATCGAAATTTAAATTTATTGTGATTTTGCCCCTGTTTGGTGGAAATTAAAATCAAATTTGTAGTAAATTTTGATAAAAGTTAAAACAGTTATGAATTCTATGAAATATATTATTAAAATTTATTGTTAACTTTAATTTAGATTAAAATTTAGATTTCAATCAATACCACGAATTTACACAAAAAGAAAAAAAAAACTCAAAAGTTTGGGGAGGGGGTAGGGTGGGGGGGGCACGTAGACCCCCCTGTGTCCGCCCCTGAATTTGAGGGAAAAGTGGCTTCAAGGGTTGCCACCCCTTAAACCTCTTTCAAAATCGTAACTATATTGTTCTGAATTGTGACTGCTTTAATCTGTAAATTGCACTGATAAGAAATTATCTATTATTATCTTGTTGCCTATGATGTTCACTTATCTTGATCAATTTTTTAAATTACCCGAATCATTATACTATGTGTGCTATATACTTGCAATTGTGAACATTATTTGTCATCATGACTACTGTACATAAGTTTGAACTTGAGACATGGAATGGTACTGGAGACTTCAGTTTCTGGCGCCAGAAGATGAGGGCTCTTTTACTTCAACAGAGGTGTGTTGTAGCCCTTGATGGTCAATGGGCTGCAAAGACAAGTGCCTATAGAAGACATGAATTAGATGACACTGCATGAAGTTATATTTTCTTGCATCTGTTTGATAATATGATAAGGAAGGTTGGTGAAACTATCTCCGCTCATGCCTTATGGAATAAATTGGAATCACTTTATCTGACTAAGACTATACCTAATAAATGTTATCTCCTGAGGCTGTTCTATAACTTTAGATTTGATCCCTTATCTGATTTGGAAGATAACTTTGACAGATTCACAAAATTGATTCAGGATTTAGAAAACTGTGATGAAACACTTTCTGATGATCAACAAGTTGTTGCACTTTTGAACTCTCTTAGTGATAGATACAAAGACATCAGAACTGCTTTAGAATATGGAGGGGCAGAATCTCATGTTGATATAATAACTGTAGGTCTAAGAAATAAAGAACTTGAGCTGAAATCTAAATCTCAAGATTCTAAGTATGGGGAAAGGTTGCACATAAAGGAGATATGGAATCCTAATAAGAAGCAACCTACATATAATTTCAATTCTCATAAGAAAGCTAAATCTTAGAACTTCATATTCAAAGAGAAGAATAAAAGTCATATGAAATCCAAGAATCAGATCAGAAAATGTTACTATTATGGTAAAACGGGTCATTTGATCAAAGATTGTTTTAAGAAAATATCTGATATGAAAGATAAGAATAACTTGAAAGGTTCTGCAGCCTTGGTCTGCAAGAACGAACCAACATTCAAGGAGTAGTCCTTGTGAATACCACTAAAAGAGATCCAAAAGAATGTGTCTTTAATTCTGGTTGTACTTTCCACATGTGTCTCAACAAAGAATGTTTTTCTGAATTTGTTGAACTTAGTGAATGACAAATTCAAATGGGAAATGACATAAGTTGTCAAATAAAAGGAATTGGAAAGATCAAATTATTAATGAATAACTACATCCTTGAACTTGAAAATTGCATCTATGTTCTCGAGCTTAAAAGAAATTTGTTTTCTTTGGGTCAATTAAATGACAAATATAATATCATGATCTATGAAGGTCTTTTAAGACTCAAACAGGGAAGTAAAATTGTTTTATCCTCTTTGAAATTAAATGAGATCTACACTGTCTCTGCTGATCATGTGGTTCATCATTGTATTACAGCCTTAAACATTGAGTCTAATAAGTCTTTAATTTGGCATAAAAGACTTGGTCATATTTCTCAAAAGGGACTCACCATTTTGAATAATCTTGGTTGTTTTGGTAAAGATAAAATAAAAAAGTTAGACTTTTGTGAAAATTGTGTTTTTGGAAAACAAAAAAGATTGCCTTTCAAAACTAAAACACATAAATCTACTTCAATTTTGGATTATCTACATTCTAACCTTTGGGGTCCAGCATCTCTAAATACTCTAAGTGGATTTATGTTATATTTGCTTATAATTGATGATTTTTCAAGGAAAATATGGACTTTTCTGCTAAAACATAAATCAGATACTTTTAAGACTTTTAAACAATGGAAACTTTTGATTGAAAACCAAACCAACAAGAAAATCAAAGCACTAAGAACTGATAATGGTTTTGAGTTTTGTAACTCTGAATTTGATTCATTTTGTAAAGAATTTGGAATCTTAAGACATAGAACTGTAACATACACACCTCAGTAAAATGGAGTTGTTGAGAGAATGAATAGATATCTTCTAGAAAAAGTTAGATGTATGCTTTACAATTTTGGTTTTCCTAAGTTCTTTTGGGGAGAAGCCATAAAAACTGAAACTTACCTTATAAATATGATTCCTCCTAGTGCCATTGATTTTCAAGTTCCTAAAAAACTATGGTCTGGAACTATACCCGATTATAGTAGGCTAAAAGTTTTTCCCTGCAATGCTTATTCACATCAAAGTGAAGGTAAACTTGAAACAAGATCCCTGAAATGTGTTTTTCTGGGATATGGAGAGGATGTGATTACGCCCAAGAAGAACGCGGTAGTTGTAGTACAGCTTTGAGGTGTTGTATCCACGGGGAGATGGAAAAATGCTCAAAGGGTTCCAAAAAGGGATGAGTTATCGTCTTAAATTTGTAGTAAATTCAATGTTGAAATAGTAAAGTTAAAATCAATGATTTAAGACGTTGAAGCGTCGGAATTTCCTCAATTGGATCGGATCAATCACATCAATTATTCTATTTTTATAACACAATTAGAGGCTTTCATCCCCCGACACTCTAATCCGAAGATATATCGTTTAAACCCAATTTAATTCTAACGTGATCCTAATGGTTAATCTTCCTATTGCAAATTTCACACTTGGTTTATCGAAATCAAATTCAAAATCGACTATATACTAAAGCATAAAGCAATAGAGAATCACATCAATAAACTTAAACAATTGAGATTAAAGCCTAGGTAATTATTTCAATCAATCCATAGAGAGAACACGACTAATTCTATGACCAATATAATAAATACTAAGTCAATTTCAAAATTAATTCAAGATGAGAAGAATGAACCATTAAATCAATTTAATTCAATTGTAACTCTAGAATCTAGTTTCCATATAACACAATTATGCATACTTGTATTGGAATAAGATCAGAAGAACGGCTTTATACATCTATCATAAAGTAGTAAACAATCCACCAATAACATTCATGAGAGTATAATTCAACAAATATTTCAATTCGTCGATAGAAAAAGCGTGACTGTATCTATGATTAATTTAAGGCAGTGTTTGATATGCATGGAATTCCAAGTAAAATGGAAAACATATTCCATTTTCCTACTTTATGCATGTTTGATGGACATTATTTTACCTGGAATTTCTTTTCTCAGCCGCCACTGGACGCACCTGTTTTCTTGCAAATTGGTGATTTTGTTTTCCTTGGGTTTATGTGGTTTTTTGTTTTCCAGGTTCTGTGAGATTTTTTTTTTTGCCAGAGGAAAAAATTCTAAACACAATAGTAAAAATATTTATTACTTTTATTGACAAATTTCATACAAAACAAAGTCAAACGAATAATATTTGGTATGGTAATTTTTTAAAAAAATTAAATTTTTTGTTTTTACTTTTTGGCAATTGGAACAAATTCTAGACACAATGGTAGAAAAAATTATCACTTTAATGGACACTTTTCATGAAAAATGAAGTCAAACGGACACCAAACTTTCAACATTTTCCAAATGAAAAATTATACAAATCAAACACAATTAATTACAATTCTCAGCAAAACAATTTCTAGGCAATCCAATTCCCTGAAATTCATTTTCTTTCCACCCATTTTCTACCTTCGCAATCAAACGGACCATAATAAAAGGTAAATCAATCTCATTACAAATTCATGGAAAGAAACTATAAATTCTAGAGTTGTTCAACAAGAAAATACCAAATTACGTGAATAATAGATGTGAAATCACCAATTCTGAAAGAGTTCATCCCTAGCTTCACCAAGGTTTTAGTTCTTCATGGGTTTCTTGAGCCAAACTTGAGAGAAAACTGATAGGAGATGAATTGTCGGCGTTCTAAAATGTTTTATGACTTAAATATGGTGGAAAATTAGGTTTCCATACGTGTTTCAATCAAATAAGGAAACATGAGAAATTTCGCGTTTTGGCTTGAGGCGCGTGCCTAGTGTAATCTAGGGACTACGCCTTAAGGAGTTGGGAGGCCTGAGTCGAGGCATCCTTGGTGTGAGGCGCGCGCCTCTCCTGCAGGCGATGGCGCACGCCTTGCAATGTGTTTAGACCATAACTTTCTCTCCTGATATCCAATTGAGTTGATTCAAGTTGCGTTAAAAAGCTAACTCAAAGGGCTACAACTTTGCTTAGAGACCATCTTGAAATTCGATCTTTTCCATCTTAAAAACTGGTCTCAATATGAGGCTGAAAACTGGTGTGAAACTTTTCAGTTTGAAAGTTGATTTGTGATCATGTTTTGGCTATATTTCATCTTTTTGACTCATTTCTTCATCTAATTGACCTCTAACGCTCTCGAATCTTCATCACAAGGTAGGAAACAAGTTTAGAATATTTGCTCTTCAGTCCCTAAACTTTCACTTTCTTCCATTTTGCTCATTTTTCACTTGTTTCTTCCATTTTCCACCGTTTTTAACCATTTGCAACATAAACCAAGATATAGAAGTGCTTAGTGCATTTAGGTTTCAAATAATCATAGAAACACAAATATTAATGGGTGAAAAATGTAATAAATGTGCTATTATCAGGATGTCAAAGGTATAGACTGTGGGTCAAATGCCAAAATGGTTATAAAGTAATTGTTAGTAGAAATGTCATTTTTAATGAAGATGACATGCCTTGTAATGATTCATCTAATCTTAAAGCCTTTGAAACAACATATGTTAAGGAAACTGTCTTGGAAAAAAATCTGAAATGCTGTTATTTAAGATAATTTTATTAAGGTGGAGTCTACTCAAATTGAGCTTCAACCAATCCTTACTGAGTCTAGAAATCAGACTGAATCTTCTGAAACTGCACTTACTGATTATCAATTGACCATAGATAGAGATATGAGAGACATAAGACCTTTCACCAGATTCAATAATGATGAATTTGTTACCTTATTTTCTGCTCTCGACTCTGTGAATTCAGAACCTGTTTCTTTGATGATGCTATAAACTGTTCTGATTCTAAATTCGGGAAAAGGACTATGAATGAAGAAATGAATTCTCTCATTAAAAATAGAACCTGGGTTTTGGTTGACATACCTAAAAATCAAAAGGTTGTCGGTTGTAAGTAGATCTATAAAATAAAACAATGAGATTCTAATTCTGAAAATAAGAGGTACAAAGTCAGATTAATTGCTAAAGGGTTTACTCAAAAAGAAGGAATTGACTATAATGAGATTTTCTCACATGTGGTTAAGTATACTTCTATTAGAATTTTGTTAGCTCTTACTGCTCATTTTAATTGGAAATTGGATCAACTTGATGTTAAAATTTTTCTAAATGGAGACTTGAATGAGATTATATATATGAATCAACCTTTGGGATTTGAAGTAAAATTCAAAACTGAAAAAATCTTTGTATGGGCTGAAACAAGCCCCCGAGCAATGGTATATCAAATTTAATACCTATGTTCAGGAATTGAGCTTCATAAGAAGTAATTATGATCCATGTTTCTTCTTCAAAGGGCCAGATGGACTTGAATCATTTATTTGCTCTTATATGTGGATGATATGTTGTTTACTTGTCATGATAGATTTGAAATTGATTTTATTAAGTTTAAATTGAAATCTGAATTTGAAATGAAAGATTTGGGACAAGCTAAAAAAATACTTCGAATGAAAATTGAAAAGGATAGAAATAACTGCATCTTGTTGTTAAAACAAAGTTCTTATGTGAAGAAAATATTTGAAAAAATTTCTATACTTGAGTATAAACATGTGACTTTACCTATTGCTAATCATTTTAACTGACTAGTGAACAATCACCTAAAGCAGAAGATGAATTTAGTAGAATGAAAAATGTTCCATATGCTAACGCAATAAGTTCTATTATGTATCTTATGGTTTACACCGGACCTAACTTGGCCCATGGAATCAGTGTCTTAAGTAGATTTATGGCAAATCCAGGTAAAACTCACTGGCTAGCTGTAAAGTGGATGTTAAGATATTTAAAAGGTTCATCTAATTTAGGTTTAGAGTTTAAAATGAGTAATGAAGGAATAAAGTTAAAAGGTTACACTGATTCTGATTTTGCTGGTGACTTAGATAAAAGAAAATCCACGTCTTCATATATTTTCACTTTGTGTGATGGGTGCATTAGTTGGAAGTCACAATTGCAAAAATTATTTGCCTTATCCTCAACTAAAGCTGAATATATTGTTGCATGTAATGCTGTAAAAGAAAGTATGTGGCTAAGCAGTTTGTTAAATGAAACTAGCTTTGCTGATGATTCTGTTAAGATATATACTGATAACCAAAGTGTCATTCATCTTAGTAAAAATCATGATTATCATGATAGGACAAAACATATAGACATTAAGTTTCATTTTATAAGAAACATGGTTAAAAAGGGTTTAATCAGTTTAGTTAAAATTTCAACAGAGTACAATCCTTCATATTTGTGGACTAAGGTACACCTTTAAATAAATTCAGGAATTGCTTGAAGATTTTGAACATCACTTGATGTGATAACTAGAACTTCAAGTCATGTTAATTGAATAGAGTTGAACTAATTTTTGTTTTTCTTTTTGCAGGTTTTTTGAAGCAAATGAAGCAAAGTAAGTATAGCAATTCTAGATCCATTAAGTGAGCCAAAATATAGCTCAGCAAGGCGGAGATTGTAAATTGTATTGGGCTATCTCACTATACTTAGGGTTGGACGTTCTTATTTGCTGGTTGGATTGCTAAGTGAAACGAGTTGTGGTCTCAATGAATTAATGTTATCAGTCGTATACGTAACTGATCCTATGCCCTTGGATGCCAACTGTTCATGTTACTTGGGTTGACTTGGCTTTCGGGGTTCGGCATTCAAGAGTCTTCCATTTCTCTCTTCATCTCTCTGTTTCCCCTTTAAATGAACAAGTTGGGGGTTTTCATTTTAAATAAACGTAGTGCAATTAATAAAATTTGTGGTTTACCATTTTTGGGGTAAAATTTGAACCCAATATAAACAAGTTCTGATTACTTGCTTTGGCATCCATTCAATTTAAATATGCTTAATGCACATTTTTTATGACAGAGAGCATTTTTTTTATTTTTTTATTTTTTTTTGTGATGTGAAGGAGAATATGTGGTTGAAAAAAAAGGAAAAATTATTGATGTGATAAAAAATATTATTTTATAAGAATGTGTGGTTGAAAATGAATAGAAGAATGCGAATGTGGCTCAAACAGGGGCTCAATACCAATGGCAAATCTTCGTAATAGAACTCCTATAACACTTGTGAAAATCACATAAATTTTAATAAATAAAAAAATATTAAAGTCTTGCTGCAGTAATTCAAGAAAGAACTCCCCTACATTTTATCAGGAGGGATTTCTCAAACAGTCAGTTGCTGCTCTAATAGAAAACAAATACTTTCATATTTCAATTTTTAAAACTGTTATAACTTAAACATGCTATTTTTTCTAGCCAGGAAAATAATTTTATAGTTATGCACAAATCTACTTCCCTATAGTATACATTTGCCATAATTGTTACATGTGTTCTGAGTACAATCTAACTCTGCAAATATCGAAAACTGAAATATAAATAGAACTAAATTGCAACTGGAGCCAAATCATGTGCACATGTCAAATGACTAAATTTGCAGTATAAAAAGGAAGTGCAGAACCAGTTGGCTCCCATCTCATGTCTTTGGTCTTAGCTTCTGTCAGGTCTACTTCTATCCACTTGAATAATTCTCGGATCCGATGTAGATAGTATCTGGGGCATTGACATACCACCAGACACAACAATTTCTGTATACAAAGCATATATAACAAGGTTGAGTTGGCACATGACATCAATTAGTAGTCAAGCAATGTGTGTCAATGTAACAATGAAAACACTTACCAATTCCCTCCCGTACAGACAAGTTTGGTCTAATAACGTCATTGGAGTTCACCAGGAATACATCACCTATGTAAAGATGATTTGTTGGGATATAAACGCAGCAAAGCTCTTCCTCTCCTGAATAATTCTGAATTTAGAAAAAAAATACATGAGAACTTAAAACATTACATGAATTCTATGCCCCCGTCTAATAAATGAACAAATAAATGTCAGCCACTTCTTTCAGGTAACCAATCTACCTATCAGCAGCTCATTTTATATCACATAATCATTTGCCTGTAAAGTGCCAGCTGATCCACAAAAACTTATCCTGCCTTTTGATCAGTCCACTGAGATCCTAATTCCAATATTGGAGCACAAGGTGAGGAACAAAACCCACCCACACCATGCATAAGATATTTTGCCATGTTAAGGTCAAATTACGTTGTCGATTTAATAGACTTGCACCATTATTTCATAAGATACTAAATCTGGTTGAATAGCCCTGAGCAGATACTTCTAAGGGGTTAACACTGGTAATCATGGATCTGCCAACTTAGACTCGGGCTATCTAACAAGCACCATATTGAAGCCCCTTCCGCTGAATCTTTCTTGCTTAAGAATCTCTCAGAGTGAGTTTTAGCTTCTCTTTTCTTTTGGGTGAAGTCCATTGTGAAACAGATGAGTTTCTAAATGACTTGTCTATTTCAAAATGATGGGTTAGACATTGTTCCCTACCCTAGTATATTAACATAAAGAACTAATACGAGGGGGATGTTTTACCTCCAATGTCAAAGCAAAGAGTAATATACAAAGCTAACAATACAGGGGAAAATTTTACAAAAAAGAAAGGAAATAAAAATAACAACATTTTACAAAAGATCAACTATACTCTAAAATTTAGAAGTCCCCATTTGTCTAGCCTGATTGGTGAGGTTTAACTTAATGTAACACCTTCCTAGATTTGATTCAGTATAGGTTTACAAGCTAGAAAGCAGTAACTGCATGAAAGAACAAATTTGCAATGTAAGCATGAGAAGATAAACTTCAGGTACAAATATCCTAGATGAGAGGATGATACATCAAATATGTAAGAAGCAGTTCACCTGGAGGGTGACAAAAGAAGTGATGAACCCAAATGCATACTCCCCAATACGTGGATGCCTTATAATGGCCACTTCCTTGAAAGCTTGTGTGTTCTGATCTGCAATAATATTGAAAAGGACAATTTGTCATCCTTCCATAGTGGAAACTCAACCTTCAGAAAATCATAATGTAGATTAAAACAAAGCATGCCTGGAGATATGGCAGCACTAATCTGCTTGGAGGCATTGTAAATATGACGAACAAATGGCATACGCTTGATGAACCACTCTCCAAGGCTCAACACAGATGCCCCCAACCATGATGACATAAACACTCCAACCAAGAAAATGAAAGTGATGGAAGTGACAAAACCTAGACCTAATTATGCAAATAAGAGCAAGTATTAACAGCGTAGAGACATACAAGGGAAATAAAAATGTTTGCCAAGATATTTATCATAAATATCATATACATCAGTCAAAAGGCACTGTTAAAACATATTGCCAAAGTTCTTACAATTGCAAAACATAAACACTCCAACCAAGAAAATGAAAGTGATGGAAGTAACAAAACCTAGACCTAATTAAGGAAATAAGAGCAAGTATTAACAGCAAAGAGACATACAATGGACATAAAAAATATTCGCCAAGATATTTATCATAAATATCATATACATCAGTCAAAAGGCTCTGTTAAAAAATATTGACAAGTTCTTACAATTGCAAAAGGGAAAAATACTCAAGAGTTAACAACAATATACACACTGTCAATTTCTGTGGACCATATCTTAGTTTTAATTATTAATTCTACTGAAACAATAAAGGATAATGAAAATATATGAGCTACAGTAGTCAACAAGGTATTGAAGTGAAACAATAATGCTAAACAACACACTCACACTCATAACTTATTGGTATTAAATAAAAGAGCAACATGATTACCAAAGATCTCAATTCCAAGTTGCTCGTAAATCGGAGAGAAGAACCCATCAACAAAATGAATAAACCACCATGTTACATAGAAAGTGATTGCTATGGGGAAGAGGATGACACTGCAAAAGGATAGAGTTAGCAAACGCTATAACAGCAAAGAGAAAACAAACAGGACTCCGGTGTAAGACAATATAGTTTCTTGCACAATCCCATTTCATTTGGAATGTACAATAGAGACCTATGCAAAGAGTTCAATGATAAATGATATATCCATCTATCAAGGCAAGCAAATGTCAGGAAATAATTAAAGAATCAAAAGCATAAAACCTCCAAAATTTATTTGGAGGATGAGGCTTTTATAGGCATAGGAACTTGATAAGCTTTGTGAAATGAGTCACAGCCCTTTCGTTTTTCCAAATATAAACAGAGAATGGTATGTCTGCATTTCGATGGCATAATTGCTACCCATGGAACAGGTAAAATAGTCAAGCCTGAAGTTGAAGACTAATTTTACAACAACTATACTTTGGCAATGAAACTACAACCCTTCAGCTATCAGTTCAAATATAATCTTACATTCCATGGAAATGATTTCTACAAAGTTTAGTCCATATTCAATATGTCTCAAGTAATTACATGAACTTCATTAATTATGTTTCCAATTTCAGAAACTAGAACATGTTTCATATAAAAAAAAAAAAAAAAAATTTTTTGCACTAGTCGAAACTCTCATCCCTCACCACTCTTTGGTCCACTAAAACATATAGAAACATAATGGTATGAACAGAGTGCAGAAATTTTTTGATCCCCCAATCTAATTTTTATGCATTGTACCGTATAAAGATGGCCAAGAAGTCCCGCTCAAGTCATTTCAAGCTACAACCTAAAAGATTTGGTCAGATGGCACTGAAATGTGACAGTCGAATTTAAAAATGCAAGTATTTAGTGAACAAGATAAGTTAATAGCTGAAATAACAAAATGTCCTCAGAATCCAAATTATACTCAGCAGAAATTACATGCACTCACCATCCAGTCATGAACTTTTTTGAGGCCCAGCTCCTAACAACTTTGTAAAAGGTCTGCAGGCAACATCGAAATTAGTACTTCTTAGAGGACGGTGAATGGATAGGCAACAATTTATAATAGCGAAAGCCAACCTACAAATGTTTGTGGAAACAATGATATCAAATTTACTAGACAGGCATAGGATTTTAACAGGCACTTTCCAAGATAAAAATCTCAACCAGAAGCTGAAATTATAAGAAGCCTATGTTTGGTTTAGAAAAAAAATTGATTTTTAGTAAAGTTTGATAAAAGTTGGTGAAATGTTAAATAGAAAAGTTTATAAAAGTCATGGGTCCTGAATGAGTTTCTGAAAAAATGAGGGCCAAATAGGGGCTAAGTCTATTAACGAGATTTCCATATTGTGGTTCCAATAAGGATTCAAGATAAAAGCTTACAGTTATAAGTAATAATTAATAGCCACATCATAAATTTCATGGGAAAAAATTTCACATAGAAACAAAAAATTAGAATGTAAATGCTTGTATGCAGTGCATGCATACACAGAGAAATCCATAATTTGTAAAAATGTGAGTCGCACTTCACCAGTCAAGGAAAGTGATCATTTTAGGATACTGGATGATTCAAAGATTAACAAACATCAGTTATAGGGCAAAGAAAACAATTTTCAAGTCCACCAAAAGTGCTGCAAGTCAGGATGGGCTGGAAAAACAATCATGGTGGCAAACTATCAAAAAATATTCTACCTAGAATAAGTCGGGTTAAATAATTCAAACACAGAATTAGCATGCCCCACAACCAATTTTGAGGCAATAGTGCTCTTTTGCTTGATCATTTGATCAAACAGAAGTTAAGCACGTCATTAAATTACACAGGAAACACAAAATTCTTAAAGATAGAAAAGAACTTAAATTTCCAAGCACTCCTTTGCATGGTTACCAAAATAATCCCATCGGATACCAAATTTCCTCCTATTATAAAATTTCGCCATTTTTGTCCCGCGCCCCCAATACCCCTCCCCGGAAAAGGTTATGTCCAAAATTAGGTTAAGCAATCGGCAAAAGACAACGATTAACCATGTCAGAAATAAGCCATCAATCGAAAGCAAGTACCCTAAAATCCACACAGAACAATCAACGGGAGCAATTCATTTGTTCATTACCCAGAAAACAAAGATATAAAGAACAATAAATACCTCGCGACCAGAGTGAAGGTGAGAAGAGGAAGCGGAGGGGGAAGGCTTGGAGGAGGAGGAGGCGTCATCATCGTGGTCAACAGAGTCGGCGACCGGTATGAGAAGCTCTCGATCTCTTTCTCTGCTGCTGTTCCCCATTACCGCCCCCATCATCCCCGATTTCTCATCCCCCATATGACCTCTTGATCTATACACGCTATTCTTTGTTTCTACAGGGCGGGCTAACAGATTTCAGTATTTCACGCAACTCTCTCCCCCTCCCTCACTGTACAACATTTAGACCGTGTTTGTGGTAAACCTTAAAAAATTGTAAATTTACTCATTACAAACCTCTTAGCTATATAACTTATTATTCAATTAAAAGAAGAAAAAATTCATAGTTTCATTTTCTACTGAAAAAAGTGACCGATTAGAGTGAGGCTCGAGTCTTACTTTTGGAAGAAAGTCAAGTCCTATGCGATATTAGAAGTCTTCAATTATAATTGCAGTAGTTATTTTCATGATTTGTCATCAATACGAGCTGTTTAAGGTCCGTTTGATAGGATATCTATTTTTACTTTTACTTCTTGTAGAAGCAGTTTCTTAAAGAAATTATTTTAAACCATCTTCTTCCTAAATCTCTTTTGTCAAAACAAATCATTTTCATGAAATTATCCAATCATATTCAAAAAAAAGTTTTTTAGTTTCAAAAATAACTTGAGAGTTTTAAAAAAATCATGTCAAAAGAACCTTAATTAAATTATTTTTGTATTATAGAATAAAATTTATAACTCCACTCTATGGACATCCTTTTCTTGACTAATATATTCTAACTTTTTAGGAGAAAATATGAAATTGAATTGTGTGTAAAGATTGGTAAATAATAAATGGTTTTATAGGTGTTAGAGAAATAATAGAATTTAATAAAAAAATTAAATTCCAATCCTTCATGTCAAACTTGTTTGTTGACCCACAATTATAGTCCACATTCGTCACAATAATGTCTACTATCCAAAATAATGACCATTATTTCACATATTGACAACTACCTCAATTCAATCCTAAAATGTATGTAACTCAAACCTTTCATTTCCTTAAATAATATTATACAATTTATATTAAGAGTGTGTTTGGTGCATATTAAGATGAGAGAATGCATTTCTTGTGAAGTGATGCGATGATGAATATGTGATTGAAAAAAAAGGAAAAGTTATTGATGTGATGAAAAATATTATTTTATTGAAAAATGTATAATTGAAAATGAGTAGAAGAATGAGAATGAAAAAAATAATGTGAATCAAACAGGGGTTAAAACACCAATTGCGCCGCTCGTTTGATACAAAGAAAATATATTTGATAAAAGTTTTTTTAAGTTATCGCTAAATTTACTAAAATGTGATAACATTTGTTACTCGTCGTTTTAGAAGTTAATGACTCTATGAACTTAACAAATTGTTATTACATCCATCATTCAATCTACCATGTCTAGTCCATTAACTTTTAAAATGACGTGACAAAGTGCTGAATGTGGAATTATTTTAATAAGTCCAATGACAACTCGTGGAGCTTTTAAAGTTTAGTGGCAATTGGAAAATATTTGGAAAAGTTCAATAGCAACTCAAAGAGCTTTTAAAGTTCAATCAATTGAAAACATTTAGAACAATTTGGTAGCAATTGTGTTATTTGATCCGATATTATGACATTAAAAGTAGTTACTAGCTACTAAATTTTAGGTGGAAACTTGCTAATTATTTGTTGGCTTGAAAATTATTATATGGCTAATTTTTAATTCAATTGTGTTGATTAATAGTAACAAGTAGGGAATGAAATAGCAGCTACAAATTTCAATCATGTTATATGTACATCAATGTTTGCATCTTTATTAACATTCTTTAACATGGCACCATCATATCATTTGATTTTCCCAACAGTCTTTCACGTTACTTTCAAATTGTGCCACACACGGAAGATGTACATCTAAATTAATCCTATTTCTTATTATTCATATGACAAGATGACAACATTAATTCTTTGTAGGAAGCAACCGAAGAGGTCCTTACATGCATGATCATATGTAGCACACTATGCCCATAATAATTTTGACATTGATTACAGATTACAAGAAAATTATAGTTCAAGTCCCTAATCGATTGGAAATACAGTAAACGGGTCTTCAACCTTCAATTCACAGTAAGTGGGTCCTCAGTCTTTCAGTTTTGTATGTACCAATTGAAGATTCAATTAATCATCAAGTACATGATTCATTTCACAGGGAGTTACCAAAATACTCACATAGTGGGCCCCATCATGTATTAAAAGAAATGTGTGGGATCCACACACGTGTGAGTGTCCTGTGAGTTTTCATGTGATATATTTCCTATACGTGAAGCATCTCTCAGAAAGAATTGTCTAAATAGATGTTAGAATGACATTTGATAATCACTTTATTGATTTTTTTAATGGTAAATATTATATAAGCACTTTTCCTCATCTTTTTTCAGACACGAGTCAATTAGATAACTACTGATTTCTTGGATCAAGGTTTAGGCATTCAACAAGACTCAGGATTTCAATTCTTGGACCTAAAACACTTGCAATAAAATTTATGAACTCTTGATTTAAAATGAATACATAAAAATGTATCAGACTCTCTATTCAGTCCTAGCTAAAAATGGGCTCTATATAAGATTTTCCAGTGCAGCAAAGATCAGCCTAATATTACAGAGATCAGCATGTTTCTGTGTAAATGTCTTGTCCTAAACATTTTACATCTCTTTAGTTTTTTTAATTACAACCCTGTTTTCACAGTGAGCACTGGGGGCGGATATTTTTTTGAATGTGGGTCATTATTGGCAGCAATATTATCTACTGGAGATGTCCTGGCTGGTTGAAGTTGAACGCCAACTTTTCAACACCATTGCTGATTGGTTGTTGTGGACTCCTGATATCAGTTCTCACATTTTTTGTGCCATTGCTGGTTGGCTCATTTTGCTGATGCGATTCTGTTTGTGCCAATGACGAATATTTTGTTTCTGCATATACAACAAATGAGTCAGTATTTTGCAAATGACAAATGACAAGAATACATATATAGGACCAAATGCAAAATGAAGAGGAAACATAAACTAGCCTTTTATTTCTCCTAAAGTGATGAGCCTATTAAGGCAATCACGGAATTTTGTCAAAACAATTCTTTCTTGCTCTGCATAGGTTTCACTCAAGCCTTGCATATTCAGCAACTGTGTAGTCACACTACTATGGCCTGATAGCTCATTAGGGGAGGCAGCAGGAGTGAATATTGTAGCTTGTTCATCGCACATTAGAGCTAATGTACTGGGAGACATTGGTCTTCCTTTTGATTCATCAGCTCCATTGGAAGTAGACTCCTCAGAGTTTTTCGTCTCAGCCTGGTTGCCACTTGAGAGATCATCAATCAAAGGTTTTTCCGCTCCAGCATTCTTCAGGGATTGACACTGATCTTGAGCTGATGAAGCCGCCAAGGTTTCTCTAGAGTCCTCTGCCTGTTTTTCTGCTGCTTTTCTTTCCTCTGGAAGGATTAAAATTATTTACCTCATTTTCATGTACTGAAAAAGGGAGTAATTTATTTATATCCATTGACAAGCTTGAAATACCACAAAGGATTCCTGTTCTGTTGTGGTAGCAATATATTGAACCACTTCATCTAAAAATTTAAGCTATGAGAGAAGGGACATATTCACATAATGATATTTAATCAACCCAACCCATTACATGTAGCCAGATTCATTATTTATTGAAGGCCTGATAAATGGATAGTGCCAAGACCTGAACTCAGGACCTGCGTCTGCATTAAATGTATTATTTTACAGCGTTAACTTGTGTATTTGACAATGATTTGCTGAAACTCTCATCTTCTAGTTAGGATGTGTTTGATGGATATTATTGAAGAAAGTATTTTAAATAGTGATATGATGGGAAATATGTGGTTAAAAAGTAAGGAAAAGTTATTGATGTGATGGAAAATATTATTTTATTGAAAAATGTGTAGTTGAAAATGAGTTTTGACAGAATATATTTTTAAAGAACGCATCAAACGGGGGCTTAATATTGTGAAGGATTTTTTCTTACAAACATCATTTCTAGCATGGAGAGTAAGCCTCTTATAGACAATAAGAACTGAGATGTCGAGATAATTTCAAATAGTACCATTGATTAGAGCAACTTGGGATTCTTCACAAATCTATAGGTACCTGCAAGCATTTTGGCAGCTTCTCCCGAGTACACCACCAACACTGAGCAAAGTTCCTTCAAGTCCTGGGGCTGAATGATGCCAGCTAGGAGAGATCTTCAGACATAATGCACTTGTTAGTTTTCTGAACTAGTACTGAAGAACGACTTTTCAGAGAGAAGGTAGTATTTATACCTGTAGGTAAATTTCGACGGGCCCAAAGTTAATGCATTACCAGCAAAAGCACCAGGAATCAATGGCAGTGAAGAGGAAGGTAAAGATGCCTTTATTTGGTCTGCCTGTAAATAGAAAGAAAGTGTTCTTCAGATAAAAGTCAAATGATTTTCCAACAAATCTAGCAAGTACATCATTTTTTAACTACGTAATTTATATTTACCTGTTGGAATTGCCGGATCTTGTGCACAGGATCTTTAACTGTTGATCCAAAGAAGAGTTCCTGACCTTTTCTTTTCTTGTTAACAGGAGGAGATCCATATCCAGAGGATCCAATAGCACCAGTTATGGCAGCATTTGCTGCCTGCTGGATGTATGCCATGTTGTGGGCATGATCTCCATGAAACAGAGCCTGCCTCTCCTCACTTCCCTCATAATTTTTGCAGTCCAAGCATTTACAGTTTTCAGAACAAAGAATATTTGCTTGGAAGCACTCACAATACTTCTTGAGACATCCTGATTTCTTGCAGTGGCATCCTTTGTTATGCTTTGCCAAGACTACACCTTCCCCAGTCTCCTCCTGCATATATTTCAAATCATTTTGGATCTTGCCAAATATAACAAAAAAAAAAAACTTAAAATGCAAGTTTTGGATGCATTGAAATGAATAATAATGTTGATTTCTTAAAACATAGCCCCCTGGTGGTTATCAGAAAAATGGCATTGAAGTTCAAATATAGTATATCAATCAATTCCATGGAAATGGTTTTCATGTTCAATCACTGATGACATATTTTCCACAAGCAGCAACGGTTTACACCCAATAAACTTGGGATCAACTACATGAATCTTTTTGTTTGCGAATCTATTTTTATCCAATTCTACTTTTACAAAAAGGTCCAATAAAAATCAAAAGTTTTGTTTCCACATCATGCCATTTAAGATTTGTTCTACCTCTCACTTCCAAAAAACTCCATGGAGATCACATCACTGTTGTGAACAAGATCTTCCTAGGTCGACGAAAAATATTATTGAGATCAGTTTGAGTCATCCTTCCTTTAATTCATGCTCACCTGGTTTCCCCTCTTGTTATTATATTTCTCATTTCTTATATTATAGATTCAAGTATAGCAACATATCCATCTTAACGTCCTTTCCCATACAAAGTGCTTATATAGACATTCTGTGTTATGTGTCCCAACACTCAATAGCATAAAACATAGTTGATCTAATAATCACTTATTCACTTTCTAGAACTGACATTTTAACTTGACAAGTAACTTCAATCTTGCAAAATCCATTTATTATGTCTCCATTTCGTTCAATCAAATTTCAACCCATGCATTACATCCTGTTTAAGTCTTATTATGAACAATTCGACCTAAGTACCTATATAATCATTCTTTTGAACAACATAATCCTCTGTTTTACAACTTAATTATCATCCGTATTATCTACTACAACTAAAAGAATATTAACTGTCTTACATTTTAGTAAACCTTAACCAAAAGCCTTTATATTTCAAAATGCTTTTTCGAATTTGTAACATATGATTTATCACCCTCATAATCTAGTTAATGACATACTAAAGAACCTCATCTTGGATATACCTAGTAAAATTTTCCGCAACTAAAGCAAAAGAGAAAGATTCTATGTAGAACCTTGATACAAACCTATAATAATAAGATATACTACTTAACCTACTAGATATCACACAATAACATTTTTGTTTTTGAAAGGTAATCAAAATTTTATAAATCAATGCATAATACACGGGGGTGTACAATCATTTTAGTTCAGAAAAGAACGACATGAAATTAGGTAGTCCATCTATGTGGCTAATAGCAGCAATATTATACCAAGTATACAATGTCAGATAAAACAATTCCCTAATCTGAGATGTGGTCCGTGATTGGTTTTCGAAACAACGGTTGTTTCTTTCTCTCCACAAGCACCATACGATGCACCCCGGAATAAGGTTCCAAACAAGTTTACTATCCTTATTTCGCAATTTCCTCCTCCATGCCTTTAGCAAGTCCTCCATGCTCCTTGGCAATACCCAATTCATGTGTTGTGACGCCAAAATATCATTCCACAGTAGGCGAGCGATCTCACAGTGAAGAAACAGGTGGTCAATCGTCTCTCCATCCCTCTTACACATATAGCACCACTCGGTAACATAGAAGCCCCTAGTACGAAGATTGTCCACCATTAGTATTTGTCCTCTAACCGCCGTCCAAAGTAAAAATGCCACACGAGGGGGCAGTTCTCCTCAATCTACTATTCCAGAATACATTTTTCCAATATAATGTGCCTCAAACGCACTCTTAATAATATTTATATATTCAATAGAATTATTTTTTCCCTCACACATCCACCATAAGCTCTAAAACCGGAGACGTGTATTTTTGGTAATCAATCGCCTGTGACCCCCTTTGTGAAGAGGTACCTCTCTCGAAGTTACAGGTCTATTTTGACGAGTTTCTTATAGAGAGTTATTTTGCGCCTAGCTCACCGATGAGATAAAAACCCCTACATAGATCCAAGGTGGCCCCAAGTGCTGAACCAAAGTCGTCCGTTTGGAGACCAGGAGCTTTAACAATTGTCGAAAAGAGGGCGAGCTTCCAAATTCGAGAATAGCTGAACAACCTACTCGTGAGCCGCCAAGTACCAGTCTCGCAACAGTATTGGAGCAAAATGATCAATCCTTCACTTGCTAATCATACATGAGTCAAACTCATCTACCATATAATTTTCAATTGTAGTACATGTACATAATGATTTACATCCAAATGATGTGATGAGATATGATTGAGTCAACATTTTTTTCAACCAAATTAGGAAAAAATAAAGACTTCTCTACTGTAACGCCTCATTTGTATGTAAACTATTATGTAGCTTCATTATATACAAGTAACATTATTCTATAATTTTCCTAGATCATATGGAATTTTACTTCTTTATCCAGCAATCTCTGAAGTACATGAACTAATTCTTTGAAACCTTTAAATTACTCTTTAAACTATGCTTAGTATGTGTTTGACACCCATTTTAGTAGAAAAATGTGTTTTTGGATAGTGATTGATCGAAGAATCTCTGGTTAAAAGTAAGGAGAATTTTTGGGTTTATGTATAATATTATTTTATTGATAGAATGTGTGGTTGAAATGAAGAAAGAGAAAAAAACGAAAATGAGAATGAGAAAAAAATAGGTGCCAAACGGGGGCTTAATCACCACCTTCATAAATTTTTATTATGACTTATAAGCCTAACACCTTGGTAGATTGTATAATCTCTAATATATCACTATTTCTCCATTCATTCGATATTCTTTATTATTCAAAATCTCAGAACTACATGGACAAAAAATTGTTTGTCACAGCATGTGTCAATAATAAATTAGTGTAAACCTCGAGAATATGACACATATAGAATGCTAAAATAAATATAAAAAATTGGGCCCAATTACAAGAAGCACATGCACACAAAAAGATACTTGGCTTGTTCCAACTTAATCATCTTTTATAAACTATTGTAGATATCATCAAAAAACTAGTTTCAACTCGAGCTTCCAATCATTTATGCTTCTGTCAAAGTGTATAACGTCTTCCATATGGATGTAAACGAGCAGAGGAGCTGAGCCAACTAGCAAGCAGAAGTTTGTAGCCCAGGCTCTTTTGGCCTAAGCTGAGTCGAGCCAAAGCTCGAACGAAAAAATCGAAGCTTAGGCCTTATGGAGACGAACCGACTCGGGGTTTTTTTTTTCATTCATGCAGCTATTGTGTTGCCTGTAAGCAGCTGTTGTGCTAGGCGACGCAGCAACTGCAGCCTAAAGCTCAGGCAACTAGAGGCTTATGTCACGGGCCATTTAAGCCTACTTCTTGAGCCGACTTAAGCTCAGGCATTCGTCGAGAGTTGAGGCCCAGCCAAGCTAGCTTGGGCTTTTTATGAGTCACCTGAGCTAGATTGATATTCATAGTCTTTCATCGACAGGATAACTTTATAATAAAACGAAAAAAAAAATCCTAAAGAGAACAATTAAATGCGAAATTGTCTTTCAGAGCTTAAATACGACTTAGGTGAATTATACAAAGGGATTTAAGGAAGAACGAAATAAGGATTTAGGGTGTCTAACACAGTAGATTTTGGTTTTGAATGCCTCTCCAAGCGAGAATTCCTTCAATTTATAGTATGAGAACTAATTACAAGGCCAAAAATTAGTCATTACAATGATCTCGCCTTCCATCACTCCAATTACACTAATCACTCAAATTACACTAATCAAAGGAAATGTGTACTAATTACATATATACTAACATCCCCTCAAATTGATGTTGATCGATCAAGAAGCATCAATTTGCTCACAAGAAATTGAAGACAATGTCGAGTCACTGTTTTTGTGAAGATGTTAGCTATCTGAAGAGCGGTGGAAATATGAGGAAGAGTAATGACACGAGTATCCAAAGCTTCCCGAATAAAATGACAGTCCACTTCAATATGCTTAGTACGCTTATGGTAAATTGGATTAGCAGCAATCTAAATGGCACACATGTTATCAGCGTGAAGTGAAGTAGGACCAGATTGAGGAAAACCAAGTTCAGCTAGAAGACCATAAAGCCAGATTATCTCGGAACAAGCATCAAACATTGTTCGATATTCAGATTCAGTTGATGACTTAGAGACACGATCTTGTTTCTTACTTTTCCAAGACACGATCTTGTTTCTTAATTTGTTATACACTTGTTGTCAGTTGTCATTTCTCCAAGAATAGACTTACTTATATCTTTTTCATCTTTTACGTATTGGCATTCCAACACTAAAAGGTAAGTTTTCTTTCAACAATAAGAGGGTGTGTGGTAGAGATTAAAATCAGATTAAAATTGAAAATATAGCCGTTATTGTTGACTTTTATTAGACGGGTGAGACCCAATAACGACCATATATTCAATTTTAATTGGATTTTAAGCCGTACCAAACAGGCTCTAAGAGTCTTGGGTAAATCACCAATTATAGCCTATTATCTTTACCAACTCTATTACTTCCCAATCTTTCCTTTTTTTCTAGAGTAGACCTTATTTGCCTAATTATCCCAAATTGCCATTAATCCTTTGCTTATGTCCAACTCCTAGTTCGTGCAAGAGATGGCCATATCTTGTTATCAAGATATGTACCGACTTTATCTCTCACCAAATTAGTAAATCAGTTGGTAACCAATTGAAGTTAGATTTTCATTACAAGCCATCTCCATCCCTTTGCTTAAATAAATGTAGCCTTCATTACCTTACATTAATGTCCTTTATCATTTTGTAAGGTTTTGCTTTGGGTATGGAATAGACACTATTGCACCACCATGTGGAGACACGTCTTTTTTCCTTTGTCAAGAGTATAAGTTATGGTTTAACATTCTTTGATACACAATTGTCTTCCCCATGGATAATATGCTTGCAAAGGGAACAATACAAGGAAAGATCTTCACATACTACTTGCCAAAATCCGTTATAGTTGTAACAACCATCAACAAAATATAGAAAATCTTCAAAATAATGATCGATCTCATTGTCAAATTGGGCAGGCCTAATCCTTGTTTGAATCAACAATATTTCGCAGCTCAAGATTGAAAAGTGGAAAGGCAATTGTAGATGTCTCCCATTAACTTGTCAACTACTACGTCAATGTCTACTAACCACGTCAACACAAATAATTATTTCTAGTTATACCAGTTGTCATCCTCGTGAAGTAACATAGGTTATGCCATTACAAATCTTCCGACATAACCGAGCTCTAATACCAAACTATTGTAGCAAAAAGCGAGATTAACACGATAAAAAGACACAAACTCATGGATGCTTCATATTCCCAAAAATTTTGGGTCAATGACTAAATTAAATACTCAAATATCAACACGATATTGAGAACTCTCATTTTATTCACTTCAAAAACAGCGGCCAAACAATAAGTTCTAATTCCTTTTTTATTAGAGAATAGTACAACCTAAACTTTAGATTTATTAATGTGCAGAATAACCCTTAAACTATTAATACTCAAATATCAACACGATATTGAGAACTCTCATTTTATTCACTTCAAAAACAGCGGCCAAACAATAAGTTCTAATTCCTTTTTTATTAGAAAATAGTACAACCTAAACTTTAGATTTATTAATGGGCAGAATAACCCCTAAACTATTAATAAATAAAAAAAATAAAATAAAATATAAATTTGAAGTAATAATTGTTAGCCCGAGCCCAATCTATGTGTGTTCCATTTTCATCAAGTTTCCATGCAAAAACTTAAACTAACTAAGAGTTAAGATGAAAGAATTAACAAGAAAAACGTTCCCTATTTTGATGTTGTGGCTCAATAATGTATACAATAATATGTATCATACATGAAAAATCCTGACAAGGAAGACTGCGAACATTTGAAATAGTTACTTAAATACTTGAATGACTTCATAGAAGTTGGCATATTCTATCATTGTAAAGAAGTTCAGCTTAAAGGTTTTGTGAACTAGATTTTTATGGGAATAGGTACCTATAAATGAGTCAAACGCTTCATTTGCTTTCATTCGAACTTTGTCCATCTTACCACATTGCTCAAGAAATCTTGTATATCATATTCTTTTTTTTTTTTTTTGTCCCTTCTGTATTAATTCTAGAGTATGACGCTTTTGTGTTTAGAGTTCTCCTGCACGAGTTTAAAGATGTCAAACAGAGTGGGCCAGCTTGAAACCACTAGGCCAACAAAAAAAATCCCCAAACTCGAACTAGGCTGATCAAGGCTTTGGATTTAGTTCTGACACTTAAGCGCGAGCCTATGTGATATTTTACAAAATATAAGAAAAAAAAAATTCCTTCAACGAAGAGCCAAACTACTCTATGTTTTATGCCTAGAAGTTTCAAGGAAAATTTTGCCATTGAAACTCTTCAAGGCGGAATTTATTCTTGCCTAGAATATTTGAATCCACTCAAATAAGGAATGGGAAATTATAAGATTTTATTTTCTTGTGTAATTTAATTTAAGTCCATGTTTGGTACACATTAAAATTTTCATTCTCATTATTCTACTTATTTTCAACCACATTCTTCAATAAAATAATATTTTCCATCACATCAATAATTTTTCTTTTTCTTCAACCACACATTATCTATCAATTTACTATTCTAGAATACATTCTTTCAAAATAATGTGGCTCAAACACACCCTAAAAAAACAATTCAACTCCGTCGCGCTTCAAGACAAGCGCAACACACATTCCAGTCCCATTGAAATTTTTCAACGGTCTGAGCTAAATCTGAACTGGTAACTAGAATGAGCTGGTCTTGGAATGGCTCCGAGTGCATGTTTCGACTAGTGGCAGGCCAGTTCAAACCAGACCGACCCGGTTTGACATGCATACAAGAGTTCTTTAGGAGTAGCTTTTATTTGAGCGTTGTACCACAAATCGGGCAAGTCTCCTTGTGTGGAGTTCATGAAGATGTACACCCATTTTTGTCAAACCTCTATAAACTTATTCTTTATTTTTCTACTATTTCTTTAAAGTTGTCTTAGTTGTGATCCTTTTCTAGGTTATCAACACTAGGGTAGAAAATGCGTCAGAACAAATTTAGCCCATGTTTGGGCTCCATTAAAAATGTATTTTGGAATAATAGTTTTTTGGAAAATGTGTGATTAAAAAATAAGGAAAAGCTTTTGGTTTACGTGTAATATTATTTTATTGGAGAATGTGTGATTGAAAATAAGTGAGAGAAAAATGCATTTTTTGGATAATGGAGCCCAAACAGGGCTTAGTCTTCTAATGGTGTATCCCTAAGAAGCAATTGGGGAAAAGGGTAATGTAAATATTAATGCAAGTAGATGAATCAACTAGCAATATTAATCAAATGCTGCGATTAGGAATTATCACACCATCATTACGTTCCACTTATGAACAGGAAGTACAAACTATGGTTGTTTTTTCTCATTCACCTCAATGATAAATATTCCAGTTATGCCAATGAATTAGGATTGACTATAGTAAGTTCTCTCTGTATACTGTGACATCCATTAAGTAGAATATGCACATTGATTTTTGTTCTTTGCAATGCCAAAATACATGATAGAAATTTCGGGTATGAAACATCAGTAACACGAGAAGCAAAAGGCATCACTTTAAAGTGTTACAGACTGCATTTACAACACACTTTTCCAAGTCAAAAGAAGGTCATGCTCGTCTTATCTCTTAGATGAGAAGAAAATTTATTAATATATTTCAGAGTAAGATATGATATATACATCAGAATTGCAGTCAAAATTTAAATTAAAAGGATCCTTACCTACAGATAATTAAAAGCACAGAACACTAAATCTACAAAAGGAAAATCAAATATAAAAGCATAATAGTTTATTTCAGGAAATATGCTAAGCACAGAAAAGTCCTCTAGCAAATCAACCATAAAGTAACTAAAATTTATATCATAACATAGGCAACCATTTAAGTTTAGACAGTACCCTAAAATCACGAGCTGCATGTGGACTGCTTGCAATTTTTGGTCTGAAAGCCTGTGGATTACGCTCCAGTGTAGCTTCAACTGCTTCTCGTCTGGCATCGTCATTTTCAATGTTGTTATGACAATTCACACAGTTGCATCCATCGCAATACACACCAGATGCAAAGCATTCGCAATACCTGACCATTAAAATATTATGCATCATAAAAAAAAAAAAAAACCACATAGAAAAACAGTTTGCAGTTAATGCACACATGCTTAATAGTAGGAGAATTCAAACCATTGGACTGTCCGCATTCGGAAATCCAGACAAAATTATCAGTTCAGAAGATGTACACTGAAGTGCATGAGAAACCCAAAAGGTGTGCACAGTTCACACACACACACACAATAAATTTGTGAGAGATTTCAAAATATCAAAATGTCAACAACCAAGGTAATTATCAGTTGCAACCCATGTACACCGTGATATATCAAAAACCCGAAAGGTATTTGACAATTGTCAGGGTTAACAAAAGTCTCCAAGAATGTATAAATAGTTTTCTTTATTGCCCACTTGCCACCATAATTTAGATATTGGTTAATAAATGAACATACAACTAAATCTTTTTGATATTTGATACCCAATAAGTGCAATAGTAATCTTATGAAAGATTATTTCACAATACAAATGTTGCTAAAAGGGAAAGAGATTATTTAGCATCAAGTAAATATATCAGTATAGCAATCCAATGATGCTGGTCTTTCTATATGCTATAAACATCAGTTAAGATCTCTAAACAAATCCATCAATAATTGCAGTTATTCTGAATCATCGCCTAAAATACCGTGGCTAGACTTATGATATCCTCAAACACACACACAAAATAGAGTGGAAACAGTCATCACTTATCAGCATCAAATTACATATAGCTGGAACTTGAAAGACCTGAATTTGAATTATCTCTAAAGAATTATATCAGTTATCTAGTCCAATAGTTTAATTACAAAATATTGGCCAATTTCTGCCAAGACCACTAATATATGGCTAAAGCTCAAATGTAAAAGCAACAAGTCTGTTCCGCGTCCTTGATTTTGACATTGTTGAGGCAATGTATGCACCAGCTGGCACATAGAGTATAGACTACCCTATTGGCTGTTGCTTAAGCTGTAGCACTCATACTGAATCCTTCACTTCCCCACCTTTACTACCCTATTGGCTGTTGCTCAAGCTGTAGTACTCGCTACATCAATATCATGGCAAGAATGTGAAGGAATCAACATATTTTGAGTCAGGCTTCGCCAACCACAAAATACATAAAATGTGACAGCTACTTACAACTTTAAACACCGTGAGTGTTTGCAGTTACACTGCTTTTGCTTCTTTGGAGTACCATCATTAACTTCAGCTAGATTTTGCCTTGACCGTGCCCTTGGGGATTCTGGTTTCCTGAAGGAATGAAGAGTGTGAGTTATAACAAAATAGCAAGAGAACTCTCTTGGTATATCAATTATATATGCTGCGTGCATAATATAGGCACAAGTAAAGATCATTAGACAGTCAATCAAAGGTATCAAATGCCTATCCTTTTCACTATTTAACACATTTAAATTTAAATTTTCATCTTCGTATGATTAGGCTTCAAAAACAAGAATGGAACGGAAGAATCTGCTAGGGTGTAATTCTGAATCTTCATGAGCTACGATGCAATGAAAAATACAAGTATGCAATAAATCCAAATTATTGAAAATGTCATTAACCCAAAAATATGTGGCAAGAAAATACATAGGAATCTTCTCATGCACATGAGCATATAATTTGTTATATGTGCACCGCAAACAAAACTATGCCAAAATCAGAGATTACACATAAAAAGTATTTACAGAATTACTTAGTGAGGTAACCCAAAATATGATGTTGGAACAAGAAAATAGGCATTAGCATCCACTTTTATAGTGATGTAACCCACAAATTACTCATCAGCTGAGTGATAATCAAATGAGTCAGACATAAAGACTTCCACAAAAGTTTCTAACTTAACAAGCTAAATTAGATTTCACAGGGCAAGAAAGAATTTTGAATAACAAATTAACGGTCAGTCTAACTAATTTATCTTACAAATTTATATAAACCAATAAATGGCAAAACTGTCTTATATAAAGAACGAATTCTAAGATCGTTCTGAAAATTATGAATGTTCAAAATGAAAAGATCAAAACTTTGTAATTGAACTGAAATAACTGACAAACAAACCCACGGATTTTTATAAATTTCTAAACTTTAGCTGTATATAAATCACTTTTCTCCAAAACATCAAAATTGTTCAACAAATTTAGATTCGGAGTAGAAAAGACTCACAAAGCAGGTCGAACGGAAGTATGAGAGGAAGTTACGGCTGGTTGCGGAGCTTGTTGCATTGTCAAAAATGGCATCTGTGGCAGCGGCGGAGCCTTTGGCGGCTGATTTTTCGGCTTCACTAACTGTGGCTGCTGCTGCTGGATAAGATGGCTCGGCGTCTGTGATTGCTGCGGTTGAGATACCTCCAGCAAAGACAATCCCACGGACGATGATGCGCCATCCCCAAACGCTGTAAAATCCAGTTGTCTCGCCGGATTCCTCACCGGAAAATCCACCGCAGCTGGTGGAGTAGCCTCTGATTGCTGCGGTCCTTTTGGAAGGAAATCCCCTCCCTCAGTTTGTTCCATTAAAAAAATGGAACAAATATAACGCAATTTTTCGTATCAGTCAACACGAATTATACACCTGTTCTCACTGGAACGCCCAGAATTGAACGAATTTCGAAATTCAAAATCTAAAACGGCAAAAATCTGGAATTAAATACCGGTCTCTTTTTACACAAATCAGATTCAAACAAAAATCCAATAAATATGTCAGGCTCTAAAATTCCTCACTAATTAACCTCAATCGAGAAGCCTCTTGATCCGTATTTACGTATAGAATTACGCGTATAAATACAAAAACACATACGAATAATTTGTGTGAGAAAAAAAAAAAAGAAAAGGAGGAGGAGGGATTTTTGAAAGAGAAGGGTTGGAGGCTTTCAGTAGCTCCTCCCTCTCTGGCTTAGCTTTTGAAATTCAATTTTACAAATTCTGGACGGTCAGATTTAGCTGATAATCTCATCGTACGGTTTCCACCAAGAATATTGAATCCAACGGGTAGAATTCATAGAAGCCACTAAGGTGGATTTTGGGCCGCTGGATCATTGGCGTCTGATTTTCGAGGACAATTGTAGCATGTGGTGAAGAATTGTCCAGTGTTGTCAATTCCAACGTGGAACTTAACTCTGACCTGCCACGTCATGTATTATTGTTAGATGACTGGAGAGTTAGGAATGGTCTACTAGGGTCGTGAGTAGGTGAATATTTGTAAGAGAATAGTAAGATTCTGTTTCGAGAAAAGAAAAAATTAAAATAAAATAGTAATTTTATGGCGCTACATTGCAGGACGCCGTTGACTTGCGGGTAAATGGTGAGCGTCAGCGAATTAAGAAATTTTCAATTTTGTGAAAAGATCTTAAATGGAAAATTATGCTTATGTTTGACATTCGTTTTGGGGGAAAAATTAATTTTTGAATAGTGATTGATGGAAGAATGTGTGGTTAAAAAGTAAGGATAATTTTTGAATTTATATGTAATATTATTTTATTAATAGAATGTGTGGTTGAGAGAAAAAATGAGAATGGAAAAAAAAAAATGGGTGTCAAACATAGGCACGTTGTTCTATTCATGTTTCAATTTTTAATTTTGAGTTTCGAGTGTCTCTTATGAAATTGTAGAAAATACTTTTTTTTTGTCATTTTGAAAAGTTATTTTCAAAAATAAAAAAAAAATCCAAAATTCGTTTACATTCTTCCCCGCCTCTTTCTCGTCTCTATTCTCCTCTTCACCGTCACAACTACTTTTCTTCAGTGAGACACACGCTTTATCAACTATGAGAAACACTGCGCCCTTTTTCTCCGGCAAGACACACGTCTTCACCGCTGCAGAACCGCGAGAAACACTATGCATGGCACTCTGACGCCGTTGCGCACAGCGATTTCGTCAAAGTGCTAGTGGTAGTGCTGGTTTGGGATGGTTTTGGTGTTGTTGGGGGTTTTAGATGATTTTTGTTGGTTGTGCAGATAGGTATGTTGGTGGCGATTTTTGTTGGTGGCTACGGTCGGTCTGATGGCAATTTTTGTTGGTGGTGCAGAACTGCAGGTGAGTTGTTGACGATGGTGGTGGCGGTCAACAATGGTGGTGTGGTAAATATAGGCAATATTGGTAGTGGAGGTGTTGACGGTAGTGGGGGCGATGGACGCATGGCGTTGGTGTTGTTGGAGGTGGTGTGGCCGTGCGGTGGCGGCGGTGGTGGTGGTGATTGGGGTGATGTTAAACTGAAAATGCCCAAACGCGTTTTGAAAATTTTGGTTTGGTTTTAACTGAAAAAACATTCAAATTTTTGTAAATTTTAAACTCGTTTTCAAAAATTTGTTTATAAAATAGGTAAATAAACGTGTTTTTAGTGTTTTCAAAAAATGAAGAATGGTCTAAAAATAGTAAAAAGGATAAACCGTTAGTTTTAGTTTTTCTTGGTTTTCTATAACAAATTCTGCCTATTTGACTTTTAAAAAATCAATTTTTTTTTTTTTTTTTTTGTTGAGATGACTCTAATACCTTTAACCACTAGTCACCAAGCAAAGAGCGTCCCCTCAAATTCCACATCTTGCATATCAAGGAGATCATGCTTTTGGGGCGGACAATGTATAGTGAAAATCGGGACTCCATTCGAAATATCACTTTACTACAATAGAAATCTTGAAAAGATCGATAAAGGTAACTCTATGCCCCCATTGCAGGCCCTTTTGCGGTAACTCTATTCCTCAATAGTATACTCCTCTACGTTGCCTTCTCACTTGCAAAAAAGAAATTCACTTGTTAATTTTTTTCACATAGCGCTCGTGTTGTCAATGAAGACTTATTTTGGAACATTCGCCAATCTCCTCGACGGCAAGGCTCGAACAAAAGTACGGAAATTTTGAAATCAAAGACCACCCAACCCTTTAAGAAGGCTCAACTTATCCAATTTGATCCATGCTCTTTCATTTTCATTTTTTATTTTCTAGCTAAAAATAAGGATACATGGGTCTTTTCTACATAATTTTTTAATCTTTTAGCGGTCAAGTAAGTGAAATCTTGAGAACCAATGAAGATATAAAATTGAGAGTCGTGCTACATGTAGAATTCCCTAATAGATTATAGTTGTCATCATTACATTGGAAGTTAAAAAAAAAAAAGATTCGATCAGATGCTACCAACGCACCGCCTGTAAAACATCTGTGAGGGAAAAGCATGTACATATGAATTTTTTTTCCCTAAAATTGATAGGTGAACATGTTGCTGATAAATGTATTTTGAAGACCAAGTTGAAACTGAGTCGATGAATCGATAGTTACACCATGCACCTTATAAAATAAAAACCCCATGTTTGAACCTTGTTTTTTTTTTCTCAAAACTCAATTTTTTCAAAAAATAAAAAAAATTCATTCATACTTTCTTTTATAAAATAATTTTACACGTAATCTAAAACTTTTTCTATTTATTAATCACACATTTTTTCAAAAAATTACTATTCTAAAGACATTTGCCCTAAAAATGGAGCTTAAACACGGGGCAAACATTAGTCAAATCAACTATTTGGAAACATTAGTCAAATCAACTCTTTTCAAATCCTAAGCTTTGGATACAAGTAGGGATGCAAATTTGGCCGTTGGCTTGGGATGACAGTGGCTTGACCTGAAAAAAGCCCGAGTTGTCCCGGCTATGAGCCTCAATTTTGGGTATCGGCCAGAGCCCTCCTGTGTCACAAGCCAATTTTGGCCCGTGAGGCAGCACAGTTGCCCGTATTATAGGCTATATATGATATTTTTAATAAACGAACCTTTTAGGACCCATTTGATTTGTATTTCAGTTTTAAATTCATTTTCAATTGAGTAATGCTAGAGTGCCCAAGTTGGGTGACAAAATGGGGTGCCCAAATGATTTGGCACCCCCCTATTGGAGCCTTGGGCACCCCCACTTTTGAAACTCTACTTGGGCAAAGTAGAATTATTCTTTTCATTTTTTTTAATGTTTTGAGTGTTTGTTTTAAAATTAATAAAAACTTTTTTGATTTGTCATTCTTAAAAATTATTTCTCAAAACAAAATACTAAAAAAACACATTTGGTTTGAAATTTTGAAAATTTATTTTATGACTTTTTGTTCCATAAATTTTGTTTATTAGTAAAAAAAAAAAAATTATGATAATATATTATCAAATAATATATACTTTTTAAAGTGGTGAATTTTTCAATATTTTTTTCTCACTACAAAACTAAAGTAAAATAAAACAATTGATAAATTGAGTTAAAATATAAAAAATAAAAATAAAATTAATATCATAGACTGAGAATGTTTTTTTTATCTGTATTCATTTAAATTCTTTTTAAGAATGTTTATGTCAATAATCATTAAGAGCTATTTTTATTTTTTATATTTTTAAAAATAATTTAATTTTTTATATTTTTAAATTTTTAGATTTTATTTTTTTATCTGTCAGAATTTTATATTTTATTTAAACAAACTCAAAACATCAAAAATGCGTTTTGAATTTTGTATTAGAAGTTTATCATTGTTTTCGAAAATATGAGACAAAACACGTTTTCAGTATTTTGCAAAGCTAAAAACAGCTTGAAAACAACAAGCCAAACGCACTATTAGGTTTTGATTTATTTTTAAATCCTTTGGGCTAGTTCACGTAAATGGTTTCATCTAATTCTCCATCAAGGAATGTTGTTTTAACATCTAGATGATCTAATTTCCAATAAAAATAAGTAGTTAAGGTAAGTAATATTGCAACAAATGTATAATTTGCTGATAGTGAGAGAACCTTATTATAGCCTAAACGCTTGTTTTGGGTAAACCGTTTAGACACTAATTTGGCTTTATCCCTCCTCCTAGCTTCGCCATTTGGTTCTCTCTTTTACTTCGTACGTCAATTTACAGTCTACTACCTTTTGATTTTTGAATTAACCAAAATTCAAGTTTTATTTTTCATTAAAGAAGTCATTTATCTTGCACTGCAACAAGCCAAAGTGTTGCTTCTTTACAACTCATAGCTTCTTCATTTGTACTTGGTTCTATACTTTCAAAATATTGAGTTGAGAACAAAACTACAAAGTCATCATTATTTATTCTAGATGAGGGAAACCCAGCCTTCTTCCCCTATCACTTATCAGCTAATAATCAACTAATGAATGATGATTAGTTTGATCTTAGGAATCTTCATTTCGAGATTGACTCGGTTCCACTTCAATTTGAAAACTACATTTACCCTAACTATTACTTTGAACCGATTCAGTTCTTCAACCACAACCCCCCCCCCCCCCCCCCCCCCGCGATTTGGACTCTATTAAAAATAAATCTTGGAGAATATGTGGGTGTTTGGTGAGAATTAAAATTAGATTTTTAATGGATTGTGATATAAGTTTTTGAAATGTGTAATTGAAACGCAAACCCGCTTAATATTAATTGTTTGATTTTGACTTAAATTAAAATTTGATTTTAATTCGAAAAAAACAATGCCATATATGTATTTTGAAATAGTGATTTTTTTGGAAAATATGGTTAAAAAGAAAGAATTTCTTTGAATTTACGTGTAATATTATTTTATTGAAAAATGTGTTGTTGAAAATAAGAGAGAAAAATACAATTTTTTTCCCCTTAAATGTAGCCCAAACAGAGTTGTTTTTCGATAACTTCTAGGAAAGTAAGGGGCGAGCTCCCCAATCTTTTATAAAGTGTGGAATCAATTCTCCATTCTTTAAAAATGAGGTTTTGCTTACCCAATCTATTCAATCTTGTGAGATTGGATTCCTGGAATTTGTTATTTTAGTTGTTAATTTTCTTTGGAAATGACTATTATCCCCTCACTATAAACTAGACTCTTGTTTGATACTGATTAAATTATATATTTTAATCTAAATCAAAGTCAAAAGTTAATCTTAACCATATGTTTTATGGGACCCACAACTTTTCAACTACATATTTCATTAACATTTATTAAAATTTACTAAATGTTAAGGTGGAAAAAATGGAAAATAGTCATTTTAGTTTTTGTTTATTCATTAAAAAAAGTTTTTGAAGCTCATGTTTGATATACATTAAAATTATCATTATAATTCTTCTACTCATTTTCAACCACACATTTTTTAATAAAATAATATTTTCCATCAAATCAATAATTTTTCCTTCTTTTTCAACCACACATTCTCCATTAATCTACTATTTCAGTATACATTCTTCCAAAATAATATGGTTCAAACACACCCTAAGTACAAAAGTAAAAGATCTGTCACTTGGGATCCAATTTTACAGGGGTTAATAAGCCCTTATTTGACATTCATTTTTTTTTTTCTCATTCTATTTCTCATTTTTTTTTATCTTTCTTCATTTCAATCACACATTCTATCAATAAAATAATATTACACATAAACCCAAAAATTCTCATTACTTTTTAATCACGCATTCTTTCATCAATCACTATTCCAAATTAAATTCTTCTCCAAAATGGGTGTCAAAAACACAACCTAAATTCATCATTGGCCACCCAACTTTCCACTTAATGTTACCATGACCATCAAATTTGATTTTATTTCACCATGACCACCAAACTTTATATTTGGTATCATTATGACCATCCAATTTCATATAATATTTCATCATGTTCACCCAATTATTTTTCACTAATTTTAAAAGGGGTAAAATTGTAACTTTGTATTATATATAAAAAAATAAATTTTAGAAAAACAATGTTAGAAACATTATTACATATAATAGAAACAATGTAAATTTTAAAATATATATATATATATATATATATATAATACAAAATTACTATTTTACACCTTTTAAAATTAGTGAAAATGATGAAAAGAGTTTAATGATTACGGTGAAATGTTATATAAAATTGAGTGGTTTTTGTGACATTAAGTATAAAGTTATATGATGACGTTGAAATAAAATCAAATTAAGTCATCATGTTTATATTAGGCCCATGTTTGAGCAACATTAAAATTTACATTCTCGTTATTCTACTCATTTTCAATCACATATTTTTCAATAAAATAATATTTTTCATCATATCAATAACTTTTTTCTTCTTTTTCAACCACACATTCTTTCAAAATAATATGAGTCAAACACACCCTGAATATAAATTTGGATGGTTATTACTGAATTTAACCAAATCTTACCATATTTAAAATTGGTTGGGGGAATCAAAGTCTATCAAGAAGCCAATAACCATCATTTCAAAAATATTGATTCTACATACTTATTTTTAACCACAAATTCATGCAATAAAATATTCTGCATGTAAATTCAAAAAACATTCTCTACTTTTTAGCCACATATTCTCCCAAAATTCATTATTCAAAACTTCTTTTTTGCCAAATAATAATCATCAAACATGCTAAATTTCATACAATTTACTAACGCAATCCGTGTGTTTTTTGTTGTACACATTTGCTTCTTATTCTTGTTCTACGCGCAATTGAACTTGAACATATTTTTAACAACAATAATGCTACTTGTACAACTTTTCCATTGAGGATGACATCCTCTTTGTTTTCAAAAAATTTGGGGTAAGATACACTCCAATAGTTTGTTACCACATGACACAGTGTAAACAATAACGTAAAAAATGATGTACATTTAGTATAATTGCTCTGAACAAACACAATACAACACAACAAATAAGACCTGATGAAACATTTGACAAAGTTCATCAATTTTATAAACATGTTTATAAATACCCGCTAAATATAAAAAAAATAAAAAATTATCGACATATTTCGTAAAACTCACAAATATTGCATATTCACTACTTATCTCTATCGATTTATAAACAGTTACCAAATATATTCTAATTGACACGACCTTTCTTCTGTGGATCTAAATTTTACAAATACGACTGTATTTCTAAAAGCATGTTAGGAAAGTGTTTATAAACAAAGTAAATTATAAATAGATATAAAAATAATTAGTGAATAAGTACTTGTAGATCATTCAAAATGTGTGAATAAAAAATGACTTTTAAGTGTTTTAAATAATTTATAAACACGATCCAAACATAATCTTAGTAAAATTTTATTAACCAAATATTCCAATCATAACTCAAAAATGGGAAACAAAAAGTGACAGAAAAATAATACCATTTGTAATCAGTGCTTACCCATCAACATCTATACGACAATCTAGTAATTGTCACGCTACTCTAAAAACTTGGAATGCATTTTAATTTATTGAAAAATCTAATTGAACCAAACCGACCGTCTCTCCATTCTAGAGAAACACCTTTTGTTTTCCACTTCCTTGGACAACTGGATTGAACCAGTTGATGCAGTTCCATGCAGTTTCAATGAAGCGTGACATGCCTAATAATTAGAGAGTCCAAACAACAGAAGTATGTTAAAATTTATACATTCTACCTAGTCCAGCATAACAAAATTGTTATGAGAGTTGATTTTCAATAATTCCCAGTCTAATATACCAAACATGCCGTTAGTGTACTACTACATATTTTTAACAAAGAATCGAGCAAAATTGAGTTCTTAATGATGTCACTGAAAAACAATAGTGATCAGAATAGACAAAGACTAAGAAATATCATTCAAATATATAAGTAGTCACATCATCGCAACACAATAGATGTCAAAAGTTAGTGTTACAAGGCCAGAGAGAATGATCGATTCTCCCAGCCATTCGCTGGTCAGGTTGTAGGAAAAATAACTGCATCAAAACCACATTGGTACGTACATCCTTAATGAAGTAATTAATACAAGCATACAAAGACACGGGGAGAAGTTGTCATGTTAGAGATCCAGCAGCATAAGTTGAGAACGAAAATCACTTTGCCAAAAGTGAGTATGAATTACAATGTCAACATTTGCTAAGCAGCACAGCCTCCACATACTATACCCCTGCTGTACAAAGAAATTGAAACTAGACCTTAGAAAGATCGTTTGGAAATAATTACAGAAGTATGAAAAGTTGAAGTAAATATGAAAAAAGAAATGTTACTAAAGAAAAATTGTTTATATTCTCTCATGATGTAAGGTTAACAATAAAAACAGTTAGGCAAAGGCTCGTTTAGTATGAAATGCTAGAAAAGATGAGAAGAATGAAAAGTTGAAGTACATGTGAAAAAAAAAATTGTTACTAAAGAAAAATTGTTTATATTCATTCTCTCATGATGTAAGGTTAACAATAACAACAGTTAGGCAAGGGCTCATTTAGTATGAAATGCCCCTACTTCAGCTGGAAAAGTTGACGTTAACTAGAAAAGATGTTGTCAACTCCCCCCCCCCCCCCCCCCCCCCCACCAACACGCGCGCGCAGGGAAAAAAAAAAAAAAACAGAGATCACATATATAAGTTCCCTTTCAAGAAAGAGTTTTAATCTCGGGTTGCCCTTCCTTTAATAATCGAAAATATAAATAAATCGTGAAAGGATCACACACAAGCCAATATCCAAGTGCACCATGTTAAGTTAGGTCATGCAAATTTGAAATGCAGTCAAAATTTATGCAAACACAGTGAAGATAAACATTTCGTAAGCTATTTTTCTTGGATGAATATGCCCTTTGTTTATCTCCTGATACAATTCATAAGCCACTCGATACTAATTCAAATGCCATGCTGTCAAGCAAACCATGGACAATTTTAGCGAGAGTAGGAGCAAATTTTGGTAAATGATGCTTCCTTACTCCTTTTGAGTTAGTACCTCAATTCACATACATAATTTGCTGCAATGTATCCAAAACAAATACAAAGTCATAAAGAATGCAAATAGATTAGCAGCACTCACACAATTGAGCAACCAGTCCTCCTATGTCTCTTCTTCCTTGGAATTTCCTTCCTTCTAGGAGGTTGAGTCACAACCTTTATTGCAGTATCGAAAACAGCTTTCACATTCTGGCAACAGCTTCAGTAAATTAGTTATTGATATGATAAAATCTTGTCAATATATGATTTTCCAAAAAATATTCTGAATGCACGTTTTCATGTAGGCAATCATCAAGTTACACATAGCTCACCTGCTGAGTCTTCGAGCTGCATTCTATATAAGCTGCTGCACCAATTTGTTTCCTCAGCTCCTCTCCCTATACATTGAATCCAGATTAGCTGATATATCAAATCCGATTACTTGATACAGAAAAAAATAAAAAAACAATTCTCACCTGGGCCATTGTAATGACGTTAGATCCTATATGATCTACTAGATGTCCTCTGTCTTCACGGAGATCTGTAGTTGAAAAGAGGATAAAAAGTTCCAGAAGTTATGCATCAGGGAAATATCAGACTACTTGAAACCCACAAGCATTACGATACATTAGATTGTAACCGAAACAGTACATAACATACCTAACTTTGTTCCAACAAGCACAACTGGAACATTAGGCGCAAAGCGACGAAGTTCAGGCATCCACTGAAATGAAAATCAAAGAGAATGTCATACATAATTATTAGGCCAACTGATTAAGATATGTGGCTTGATACATAGTACTGGACAACATAAAAAGAAAATTATCTGAAGTTTTGTAAATTGTACTGTTATGTCTTGTCCAATACTCTGGCAGATATGCTATAAAGGCTAAAAGAACAATCGTTAGGATTTTAATTAAAGTATCCCACCTTCTTGAGGACATTTTCATAGCTGGCCCTACTGATTAAAGAGAAAGCCAATACAAATATGTCAGCACCTCTGTAACTCAGTGGCCTTAACCTGCTATAATCTTCCTGACCTTCAAATTACACATATCAAAACAGTTAGAAAATAATAAATGCCTCCCAAGGAAATAGAGAACTATATATATAAGGAAATACCTGCAGTATCCCATAGTCCTAAGTTGACAATACTGCCATCTACAGCCACATTAGCACTAAAATTGTCAAACACTGTTGGAATATAATCCTGCCACACAGAGAGACAAGAATGATAAAGAAAGAGAGCAGAGGTAAAGTAGATTTAAAAAATCGATTAAGCCCTAATCCCTTCTTACAAAAGCAGTATTGAACACAATGAAAATTGAAAACAAGCAAAGCGGATACATGGATTTACCCATCAAGAATACCAGTTTTTCAGAAAAACGTAAAAAGACAAACAAATGAAATCTTGAAGAATACAAAACCCATTGTTGCAAAAACAACCAACAAAATTATGAGCTGATTATCTTGAGAAATTAGGATAAGAACCAATAAAAATGGGTGCCTGGGCCTGGGGAAATTGAGATACAATGAAAAAAAAAGAAAGGATATTTGAACTCTGAAACTCACAGTTGGGAACTTGTTACTGGTGTAACAAATGAGCATGCAAGTTTTGCCCACAGCTCCATCTCCTACAGTCACACATTTGATGAACTTTGAAGCACTCATTTTCTTGATATTTCAGCTTCTACAGCAACCCTTGTGCTACAACACACTCTAATTTAAAAGTGCACAAAAGTTTTCTTGGTTTTCAAGCTGAAAAAGGGTTCAAGAAAAGTTGAAAAGGAAGAAGAAAGGGGAAAAGAGGAGGAGGTGGAGAAGAAGGGTAACTAAAAATGACGAAGGAAAACAAAAGGAGTTGGATATAGATAATGAGGCTGAGGCACCTTAAAGAGTTTCAAGAATGTAGAAAACAAAACTAGAGACAAGGTTTCTGTACATGTGTGAGAGAGAGAATCAAACACTATCCACTTTTCATCCCCCTCAATAAATTTCAAATCTAGCAGAATTTTCTTTGAAATGCAGAAAGTCGGAGTCCTATTTCTCAAACGGCTCGAGTATGGGCCCGGTTCTCAAACGGCTCCAACCCACTTTTTATAGCTGGGAGCCATTTGGCACATTATTCAGCGGGCTAATTTCACTATGACAACCGTACTTTTCACATTGTGTCACTATGGCCACTGAACTTTTGCCCCTTATTTGAGCTACATTATTTTTTTCATTCTCATTATTTTACTCATTTTCAATTACACATTTTTCAATAAAATAATATTTTCCATCACATCAATAATTTTTTTTTTTTTTTCCAACCACATATTCCCCTTCACATAAAAAAAAAAAAACATTTTTGACTATAAGGTAGTTTTTTATTTGCATATTTTTCCATGGAATCAGGAAATTGATTTCCATCTTCTTGATTTTGACTTGTTTGATTAACATTATTTTCTAGGCAAAATGATTTCCACCTATGAACTTCACGAGCCTAAGTTGCCACTTTTGGATGAATTGGTTTTCCCACCTTTTTGGTGGGAAAATTGAATTCCACTGTTTTTTTTCTTTTAACAATAGAAACAAATTTCACAACCAATTGTTAAAAAGAAAAAAAAACTCACTTTAATAGACATTTCTCATGTAAAATAAAACCAAACGAACACTAAATTTTGACGAAAAAAATGATTTTTTTAAGAATTTTTTTTTTATTATTTTTTGGCAATGTAAACAAATTTTATAACCAATTGTGAAAAAGATTATTATTTTAATGGACAATTTCCATGTAAAACAAAATCAAACGAATACAAAATTCAAAAAAAAAATGGGTGAAAAATTATACCAATCAAACACATTAAATTAATAATTCTCTGCAAAACAATTTCTAGATAATTACTTTCCCTGAAATTCATCTTCTTTCCACCATTGCAATCAAACGGACCCTAAATGTGAACCAAACAGGGGCTTAATTTATTTATCTAGGCCATCAAACTTTTCACTTAGTATCAGATGGGCACAAAACTTTAATTTACTTCACCGTGACCATTAAAATTTTACTTAAAATCACCATGGCCACCGAACTTTAATTTGTTTCTTATAAAGTTCGAGTGAATAGTATTGGGGCCCTAACCTTTGAACCTTTTGATGATGGGTCTCGAACCTTTGATCTCTAACCCTTGGATTACCAAAAGATTTCAAATGTTTGCGCCTAAGATCCTTTAGTAATCAACTTGACTGTTAAAAGGTCAGATTTTTAATAAATTGACTGTTGTATCATTAGTTAGATTATAATGAGGAAGAGCTATGAGTTTCACGAAATGAGTGAATAATAAAATAGTTAAAAATATGTGATTGAAATTAATATTTAATTTTAATTCTAAATTTAATAGAATGAAACACAATCGAGTACCCTATCTAGTAACTTTTTGAAAATTAAAAAATATTGATTTTAATATGAGCATATAAATGATCTATTTTACCCTCTTGTTTTAATGTGATATATGTACTCTCTCTCTCTCTCTCTCAAAATTTAGACGAGAAGAAAGATTTATTTTCTGGACTAAGCTATTACATCTCAACAATCAGATTATTATCATCAAGATCAGAATCATCAACAACAAGTTCAGGTGGTGCATGTGTGCCATTTGCAGTTAATGAAGACTCCACCTCAATTTGAACATCATGTTCATTCAAATTATTTTTTTTTCCTTCTAAACATGACATAATAGATTCATTAAATATAACATCTCTTCTAATAATCACCATATAGCCTTTCTCATTTTTAACACAGTCTATAACCCTTAACATTTTCATTATAACCCAAGAAAACATATTTAAGTTATCTAGGTTCTAATTTACCAACATTTTGATGAGCATTATGCAACACAGCCAAATATTTTCAAGTGAGAATAGTCAACAGGATTTTTAGACGAAACGATTTCAAGCACATCAAAATATAAAGCACTAGTAGGTGTTCTATTCACAAGATATGCGGCAGTTTTTACAGCCTTACCCCAAAACAGTCTTTAGGCAAACTAGAACTTAAAAGAGTGCATCTCACTTTATTTAACAAAATTCTATTCATTCTTTCAACCATGTCATTTTGTTGAGGTATATAAACAACTGCTTATGTCTTAAAATGCCATGTTCTTTACAGAAATTGTCAAACTCATAATTGCAAAACTCCAAACCATTATCTGTTCTTAGAGTCTTTATCTTATGATCAGTTTGATTTTTTATTTGTGTTTTCCAATTCTTGAAAACAGAAAAAGCTTTCATCTTTTGATTTTAATAAGAAAATTCAGATTTTCTAGAAAAATTATCAATGATGAAAAGATAATATCTAAAACCAATTAAGGTAGACACATATGCAGGGCCCCACAGATCAACATGCGGATATTTAAGTATTTGTTTGGATTTATGAGTTCTTCTGGGTAAGAAATGTAATTTAACTTGCTTGCCAATAAGACACTGTTCGTATAAACCAAAATCACCAAGATTTTGTTTTCCAAAAACTCATTTATTTTTGTAAAGACTTTAAAACTTTTCTTGCCAATATAGCCAAGTCTTTCATCCCACAATTTTGCTAAAGTAAAGTTGCCAAGTCTTTGGGGTGCCAATAATTAAATCATTACCCCTAAGAATTTTGATATGTCATTGACCCAATTTTATGTTAAATTCCATGTCATCCAACATTCATAGAGACACCATATTTCTCTCTAATTCAGATATATATCTAGTTCCCTTTAAGAAGAGTAATTTGCCATTCTCAAGAAGCAGCTAAATAGTTCCTATCCCTTTTACTTTACAAGTCAAATTGTTCCGCATTATTACCTACCCCTCTGAGGTGGTTTCAAAATCAAGAAAACATTTTTTTATTGGGACACATATGAAAAGAACAACCAGAATCGAAAATCCATTTTTCACACAGCTTCTTCTCATTATTAACAAGGACTAAACTATCTTCAGAATTATTCTTGTTACAGACTAAAGCAGCATTCCCATTGGTGAAGCTTTTATCTTTTGTTTCATTCTTTTTCTTGTAACAATCTTTAATAAAATGATCCATTTTACCACAATGATAATATTTCTTACCTTTTGCCTTATTCCTGTCATTCCATTTATTTCTATTTTCAGTTTGTAACTTAGTATAGAAGTTTGGTTTACTAAATCCTTTTCATTTTGCAAGTAAGTTGTCTCCATTGTGAATCTTGGTCTCAGATTTCATTTCAAGAGCTTTATTTCTTAAAGCACTAATGATATCATCAGTAGTGATCTGAGCCCTCCCATATTCAAGAGCAACCTTGATGTTTCTATATTTATCACTAATGGAGTTTAACAAAACTACAACTAACTGATCTTTTGAAAGTCTTTCATCACATTTGGCTAAGTTAATGGTCAGTTTAGTAAACCTGTTCAAATTTTCATCTAAGTCAACAGAAGGGTTAAAAGAAAAAAGTTGTTTCAACAGAAAACACTTATTAGTGGTGTGTTTAAGCCATATTATTTTGAAAAAATGTATTTTGGAATAGTAGATTGATGAGGAATGTGTGGTTGAAAAAGAAGAAAAAATTAATGATGTGATGAAAACTATTATTTTATTGAAAAATGTATGGTTAAAAATGAGTAAAAAATGAGAATAAAAATTTTAATGTGTATCAAACAGGGGTTAGGGATAGTCTTAGTCACATATTTGGCTTGGAGTTTAGCCCACAGTTTAGAAGCAGTTTTGGTTTCACCAATTTCCCTTACAACATTATCAGATAAGTACAAGAAAATAGTACTCCATACAACCTCTTCAAGTTCAGTTATCTTAGCAGGAGGTAAGTCTGCATGCCAACTATTGTCAAGAGCCATAGCAACTCTCATTTGCATTAAGATTGCTTTCATCTTTTGACACCAAATGTTAAAATCACATTTACTATCAAATTGAGGAACTTCAAACTTTGCAAAAGCCATATTTTAAAACAAGTATGATGCATAAATAGAGACACAAGATAATAGCAATTATAATTAGAGACTTACAACAATTTCAGCAGTTCAAGAAATCATAGTAGCACACTTAGTAATACAAGATTTCAAGTTTCAATCATAAGGCCAATGAAAACATGCAAGACAAGCTCAATTAGAGAACACAAGCTATGTTTCACAGATCATTCCAGTAAGATTCCCCAAAAACACACCCAAACTTGATTTATCTTAGATTTCAGGGGCCTCGCAGGAGCTACTGGACAAAGATTAGCCTCAAGAGGGTTTCAATGGTATTTTGGTAAATCAAGGGTATGATCAAGAAACCCTAGAAATTTAAAATCTTGTACTGAAATAAAAAAGAAAGGATCTCACCCAGCGAGTTAGCAAAAAACTTGATTTCTTTAACGTGCTTTATAGTAGTTCCAAATATTTTTGATCTACAATAGATTGAACATTTTTGCGAAGATCCAGACAATTTGTTCTTTCAGTTCCAGACTCTGATACCACTAAAAAGGCTCAAGTCACACGATATTAAAAAAAATCTAAAATAATCAAACTTAAACAGAAAGTAAATTGTAGAAATTAAAAAAATGAACACAAGATTTCTTTCGGCCTAGGCCCCGGAGGTTCGACGACTAAATCTAACGCCTACATCCCCTGTTGAGCATCCAAAAATGGATATCAGCTCAGTTGCTAGATATCAGCTCGGCTGCACTATCAAGCCCGAAATATCAACAAGATTATAGACCGTTCTTCAAATACAAGAGAAAAGCACAAAGAACTTATCTCTAAAACCACCAAACTGCAGATCGAACGAAGGAGTGACAATAAAATTGCCTTCAACCGCCTACTGTACTAGAAGATTACAAAAAACACTTTATTCTCGCATCTAACACTCACACAACAATTTACAAAGGCTAAAACACTATAGATCTCAGTTTATAGGTTCTTCATGAGGGATGAAGAACACAAAGTACTCAAATCCTAGATTCACAGAAGAATGGAAGTCTCTCAGAAAACCCTAGAAGAACGAAGCAGCCCAAAAGCCAGAGACCAAGTGAGTAAAATATCTGTTGAAGTGGTATATATGTCACACATTAACAAACCACAAATCCAACAGCCAGCGGAAGTCCACGTGTTTCCATACGAAGAAAAGTGCAATACTAATAAAAACGCCATTTAGTGAAACACGTTTTTAACCAATTTATGGGAGCACATCATAGATCATTGGTTCGAGCCTCAACAAGATATCATTTTTTGCTGGAGTTAATGGGATGTGCGAAATGAAAACTTATTTTTCATTATATTGTCCAATGATTATTTCTGCATGTATAATATTTCACTTGAAATAATGACAAATTATTTTTGTTCCATTGCAAAGATCACTGGATGGGTTCAGATTTCTTAAGAGCACCATTGGACAATCTTTTCAAGATTAACTTAAGTGGCTGGATACTATTTAACAATAATGTATTAGAAACTCCTCTTGATAAAATTGGTTTGTATAATCTATTGCTTTGTCGAAGCTCACAAATTCTTCAGGAAATAATCCAGTTAATTCAATTTCTTCAGCAAATTGGTTTGTGTGTTGCTTGTTCTAAAATTATATTGATGACAAGATCTTCACTAGCTAAAGTTGGTACTAGTTCCCTCATTCTTAAAATTAATAAGGATGATATATATCGGTTGATTCACTGTATACTTGGACCATTTAAATATTTTATGATTTTAAAAGATGTATCTACTAGATTATCACAAATGAGTCTACCATGCATTCACAACCTGGAATTAGTGATAAAATTGCTAGAATTATTTTCTTGAGAACAAAATTTCATATTTTTGTTTAATGACATGTTATTTATATGCATCACGGCTTGAAAACTTTATGACAATATTTTATTTTGAGTCTCCTATTAAAATTGGTTATTTTCTAAAAGAAAGTTGGAACGTGTCTTGTGCCTTATATTCTACACGAAATAATCACAGGCGGATAAGATTTTACAGTTTGTCGATTGTCATTGTTGATGATATAATTACCCTAGCATTAGGGGAGTATTAAATAGCTATAATTTTATTTATTTATTTTACATAACTGGTATTATAGCTATATTTGCACAAGATAATGTTCAATGATGCTACCAAAAATTGCACATGTTGAAATCCGAGCTTGACAACTGAGAATGCACATGAACGTGATCTTCCAGCACCTGAAACAAAGGCGTTGAGGTGCGTCATCGTCGCCCCTCCAGTTAGCTATGTCAACGAGCCGAGCCGAGTGTGCCCGAGCCAAAAAAAAAAAAAAATCGGGCTCTGCTTGAGTTTTTTTGGGTTAGAGCCGAGCCAAGCCCGACCAAAAAAATGAGGCTTGGCCCGAGCTTTTCGGGTTTTTTGTTTGTTTCTTTTTTTATTATTTATTATAACATAAAAGGCAGCTCTTTTTAAAATTTTTAATTTTAACTTTTTTAATGGGCATGCTTAGCTCGAGCCGACGTCCCAAAATGGGGCTCGGTCCAAGCCTTGGCTCGATATAATTGAGATTGAGCCGGGCTCGTCTTGGGCTTTTTCGGGCAGAGCTCGAGCCGCCCAAGCCGTCGAACTTTTTTGTCATCTATACCTCCGATACTTAAGTCAGAGAGAGAATATATATGTTGAAAATATATGTGAAAACATACTTTGATAATGAATTGGAATGATGTATTTATAGAGGTGAGTGGTGGGTTTCTAGTGGGACTACAACGTTGGGATCCCTAGAAGTTCTAATGCAACTGGAAGTTGTAATTTATTTGGTCTCGTGTTTCCCGAGTGTTTGGGTTAGGATGGGATTCTGGTGTTGGAATCCACCTAGAATGAGGAAACATATCGATGGCGGGACTCTACCTCTTTCAGGTTTGGATGAGCCTTAACACGAGGGAGAGTCATAAGGGGCCACTAGTAGCCTTGAGGAAAATGGTAGGCCAACGAGTAGCCTCGAGGAGTCTTGCTCGAGGAGGTTATGGGTTTTGAGGTAAAATGAGGGAAGTCCTCCTTGGGCATCGTGCTCGAGCTTCTTCTGAAATTGGTATCACCATTCAATAATAGCAAATCAATTGTCAAATGCAATATTAACAGAGTTACATACACTAGCTATAAATATTGCAATCTTAATTGATGTTCCAATTGAGCAAAATATCTAACACATGCATGAAACGTGTTAGTCAAATCGATGACGAAAATGGAGCAAATAATTAAGATAATTCTATTGAAGAAACGGTCTTGAAGAGACCATAAGACATAACTAATCGAATAACCCCGAAGTGGTTCATGTACCTAAAATTTGTAAAATAAAGAGATCTCGATAAAAAGTCATATTACTGAAGGAAATAAATGAAATCGAAAGAAATATTTGTCGACATATTTTTATAGTGCTCTATGTTATTGATGATAGCGAGGACATAGAAGGAATGCCCATCAAAAAATGCGATGTACAAATTATTAGCTATGAAAAGAAGTCCTGTAGGCAAAATCGAGTTCTATAAAGAAAAGTGTTTAGACATGTACTTCGAAATTGAGTTCTATAAAGAAAAGTGTGTTTAGACATGTACTTTGAACATTTTAAATATATAATCTTTGTAGGATGCAAATGATTTTATTTATTTATGATTTTATTTATTTATAAATAAAATCTCTAAGGGATTTAAAAGTGGACAAATATTTCCACATGACGGACGCCATTAAACTTAATGTTTGAATAATTTTCATGTCTTAAAATGACTTGACAGGCGCCTTGTAGATGTAATAATTGCCTATTGGTAGTCCACGTGTAGATATATGGTTGACGTCTCGTTTTGATTATCACAAACAAATTATGTTTATTACTAACAAATTGATTTAAGTGTCCATAGTGATTATTGCACAACAGTATTTTGATGGCACAAAGTTTGAGATCAAGTAATTTGCATACAAAAGCCAACATGAAAACAAAATCAAACAAATGAGGTCATTGAGAATGATCTTGCAAACCCCACAAAAGTTACCTCCACGAAAATTAAGACACAAGTCGAAGTACCAATCAAACAATGCACGTCAAATCATTCGAACTAAGTACTTAGACGTTTTACGACTAGATGTAAAGGTAAAACATTTTAATACTTGGCAATGCACCGTGACAAGCTCAAAGTTTTGATTCTACAATCCAAAACTCACGACAAAATGTTTTACTTGAAAAATATGTTTTTCAAACATAAAAATTCATAATATATACTTTGAAAAATATTTTAAAATGTCCCTTCAACACTTACATTTGAGAAATTTAAAAAAGATGATGTTTCGGGCCAAAGAGGTGGTACATGACGTCCGATATGACCAATTTTGGCTACAACGATCATTTTTCAACAGTCCAATTTTCTGACGAAAAATAACGGTTAATTGACCGTCCGGTAAAGTGCGTCCGTTATGACAGAATTTTTGACCGTTTAAGAGCTATAAGTACCTCATTATTCTTTCACTTGAATTAACTATGCTTGAGCATTAAAGTGAGACTTTTATTTATCACAACTACCTTATTCTCTATCTTTAAGAAGATCAAAAACATTAAATTCTTGAAAAACTTTTGAGTGATTAATTTTGTGAAAATCTTTAGTTTTTCAAGAAGTTTTTCATATCAACACTTTGAGCTAAACTCATTGTCATCTATTAAAGTGTTTACCTCTTCTTTTCTTGTTATCAATCTTGATTCTATCGTTCAATAAGAAGAGAATATTTCATTTGTAAATTCATTTTGATTCTAGGTCGAGTTGAGGCTCGGGAAAGCTCGAGATTGTAAAAGGATCGGTGCTCCTTGGTTGTAAGTCACCGGAAGCGTTGTAAAGGGTTGGATTGCACCACAAGTCAGTCAACATAGTGAAAAAGGCTTTGCTTGTGACGGAGAACTTGGTAACATGGGACGTAAATCATTGCATTGGATCGAATCTCCATATTATATCATTTGTATTCTCTAGCTCTTTTACTTAACATTTTTTTCTGCAAACTTATTTCGATTATCTAAGTGTCTATTGTGTTTGGTTTGTTTCACTATAATTTGTGTGATTATTAGACTAAAATCTTGTATAGTTAACGAAAAAGTTTTAAAAATCAATTCACCACCTCTTGGTTATCCAATCTTGGGCTTTCAATTGGTATCAGAGTTTGGTACTCACTTCTTTAAGATTTCACAATCTTCAGTTATGGCTAACACCGATTTTTAAAATCTTGAAGGACATTCTACAAACTGACCTCCTTTCTTTGATGACACACATTATAATTATTGAAAATCATTGAATATGATCCATATGTGCCCACAAAGACTATTAAGATCGATGGCAAGCCCGATCAAAGTATTCCTAAATGAAGAGAAGAATATGATGAAGAAAATTATCATTAAATGCTAAAGTCAAAAATTTGCTTTATTGTGCTCTAGATAGAAATGAATTCAATAGGATTATTACATGTGATTCGGCTCATAAAATTTGGCGTGCTCTAGAAGTAACTCATGTTAGAACAAACAAGGTTAAAGAAACAAAAATAAATATGCTGGTTAAAGAATTTGAAAACTTCTTTATGAAATAAGATGATATTGTGAATTACTTAAAAGGCTTTGATCGAAAGTATACTAACTATGAACTTGTAAGCAAAATGCTTAGTTCACTATCAGAAGAATGGACTCCCATACGGATGTTCATATAAAACACAAAGGATGTAAATTCATATTCTGTAAAAGAATTGTATGGAACCTTGATAACCTATGAGCTCAACAATGCCGAAATCAAAGAAAAGACAAGAAAGAGCAAAGAGGAATCAAAAGAAGCTCCCAAGAGACAATTAACTCTAAAATCGAAAATTGATGAAGAACCATCAACAAGCAACATGAATGATGAAGAGCTCGATGATCTAGTACTTTTTGTCAAGAAATGGAGAGGCTTTCGAAACAACAAGAAGTTTCAAAGAAATTATGACAAAGGAGAAGAGAAGAACAAGAAAATTATTTGCTATGAATGTGACAAACCTGGTCACAAAATAATCGAGTGCCCAAACAAAAGGAAAAATTTCAAGAAAAATATATTCCAAGCTACTTAGGATGATAGTGATGATTAAGATCAAAATGAAATCGCTAACATGTGTTTTATGGCCGTTGAAGATGAGGTGCCAAGCAAAATTAAAAGCAAATGATTTTTGAATAGTGGATATTCAAAGCACATGATTGGAGATCGGTCATTACTTTCAAATTTCAAAATAAAGGATGATGGTTATGTAACGTTTGGAGACAATGCAAAGAGAAAGATAATTGGAGTCGGTAACATCGGTAATCACCTATCCCCCTCTATTGAAGATGCTTTGTTAGTCGATAACCTCAAGCACAATTTACTAAGTATTAGTCAAATGTGTGATAAATGTTAATCATATAAAATTCGATTCTTTCAAATGCCTAATTAAGGATGCTACATCGAAAGATGTGATTTTCATAGGAAGCCGAAACAAGAATGTTTATATCACTAATATTGAGCATGAAAACAATGAACATTTCCTACTTGGATTAAAAGACGAAACTTGGTTTTGGCATATAAGACTTGGTCATATAAACATGGACCTTATTTCGAAAATTTCTAAAAATTGTTTTGTAAAAGGATTGTCAAACTTGAAATTTGAATATGACAAAATTTGTGATACTTGTCAACTTGGAAAACAAGTCAAAAGTTCTTTTAAATCAAAAATATTTTCTTCAACAACAAAATCATTACAACTTCTCTACATAGATCTTTTTGGACCATCAAGAACGACTAGCTTAGGTGGTAAATACTATACTTTTGTTATCGTTGATGATTCTTCTAGATTTACATGATTTATATTTTTGAGTGCAAATGATGAAGCCTTAAAGACTTTCAAACATTTTTGTAAGAAAGTGGAAAATGAAAAATGTCACACTATTACTACGATTAGAAGTGACCATGGTGGAGAATTTGATAATTTTGCATTTGATGATTTTGGTAACAATAATGAATATGCACATAATTTTTCGGCTCCTAAAACTCCTCAACAAAATGATGTAGTAGAGATTAAGAATCGCACATTATAAAAAATGGCTTGAACCACACTAAATGAAAATAACTTACCAAAATATTTTTGGGCCAATGCCGTTAATACCGCATGCTATATCATAAATAGAGTTTTGGTTAGTCGCAAGAAAACTAAAACTCCGTATGAGTTTTGGAAAAATAGAATTCCCAACATTAGCTATTTCAAAGTTTTTGGTTGCAAATGTTTTGTCTTAAACACAAAAGACAATTTGGAAAAGTTTGATTCAAAATTCGATATTGAGATTTTTCTTGGTTATTCATCGACTAGCAAAGCATATATAGTTTTTAACAAAAGAACTCTAGTCGTTGAAGAATCTATGCATGTTACTTTTGATGAAACTAATCTATTTGATCGAGAGAAAGGTATTGATGATGTTGTAGGGTTGGAAACTCCTCTCGAACAAATGAATATTCAAGATAAAGGAACACCAAATGAAGAACAATCAAAGGAACCCAACGGTCAAGAAAGAAAAGAAATGCAAACATAAGCTCATGGAAACTCTTCATTGCCAAAAGAATGAAATCTCATCCCATCTCATCCAAAGGAGTTAATAATCGACGATCCATCAAAATGTATCACTACTAGAACTTCTCTTAGAAATCATCTCGGTAGTTGTGCATTCATTTCCCAAATTGAACCCAAAAATTTTAAAAAAGCGAAATTTAATGAGTTTTAGATTCTAGCGATGCAAGAAGAACTTAATCAATTTGAAAGGAATCATGCTTGAGACTTAGTCGCTAGACCAACAAATCAAACCGTTATTGGTACCAAATGAGTTTTTCGAAACAAAAGGGATGAAAATGAAATCATTGTGCGTAACAAGTCTAGATTAGTAGCTCAAGGTTACAATCAAGAAGAAGGTATTGATTATGAAGAAACTTTTGCACCCGTAACTCGGTTAAAATCCTTTCGCATGCTTCTTGCATTTGCATGTCACAAAAAAACTTTACTCTTTATCAAATTGATGTTAAAAGTGCATTTTTAAATGAATTCATTCAAGAAAAAGTTTATGTTGAACAATCACCCGACTTTGCAAATCATAAATTCCCAAATCATGTTTTCAAACTTCGAAAAGCTCTTTACGTATTAAAGCAAGCTCCTAGAGCTTGGTATTAACGATTAAACAATTTTCTACTCTCAAATGGCTTTTCTATTGGAAAAGTGGACACTACTCTTTTAATCAAAATTCAAAAATAAGACATGCTCATTGTTCAAATTTATGTTGATGACATTATTTTTGATGCTACAAATATTAAACTCTGTGAAGAATTCTCTAAAAGTATGAGCATGGAATTTAAATGAGTATGGGGTGAACTCAAATTTTTTCTCGAACTTCAAATTGAACAAACATGTGATGACATCTTCATAAATCAAAGTAAGTATATATTAGACATGTTAAAGAGATTTGAGATGAATGATCTAAAACCGATGAACACTCCGATGAGTACTTCCATAAAGCTTGACAAAGATGATCAAGACATTTCAGTTGACATCACCAAATATCAAGGTATGATTGGATGCCTTCTTTATTTAACCTCTAGTAGACCCGATATTATGTTTAGTGTATACTTCTGTGCTCGATTTCAATCAAATCCTAAAGAATCCCACCTCAAAGCCGTAAAAAGAATTTTTCGATATCTTTGTAGGACTCAAAACTTAGGACTTTGGTATCCTAAACGAACTCACTTTGATTTACTTAGTTACTCGGATGTCGATTGGGCCGGTTGTCAAGTGGATCGGAAAAGCATTAGTGGCACTTGTCACTTTCTTGGCTTTGCTTTAGTTTCTTGATTTAGTAAGAAACAAAACTCCGTTGCCTTGTCTACAGTCGAAGCCGAATATATTTCCGCCGCAAGTTGCTATACTCAAGTGCTATGGATGAAACAAACCCTTAGCGACTATCACCTATCCTATGATCATATTCTTATCATGTGCGACAATATAAGTGCTATCAATTTATCCAAAAATCTCATTTTACACTCTCGAACGAAGTACATTGAGATACGACATCATTTTCTAAGAGATCATGTTCAAAATGGTGATATTTCACTTGAATTTGTTGACACCGAACACCAATTAGCCGATATTTTCACAAAACCCCTTGCGCTCGATCGTTTCTCAACTATTCGACGAAGCTTAGGTCTTATCAAGCTAAAATGATTTCTAAAATCTTATTTTCTCCATATGTTAGTTATTCAAATCTTTTTACATACCTTTTATCAATAAAAAATTGGTGGACTTCCGGTACGGACCGTCCGTCAAGGCAGAAGTTCTACCTTGACACATTTCTTAGCGGACGTTCGGTATAAGAGAACTAGGCGTTTTTAGTTCGCGTTTCCTCCTCTTCCCTTTTCACTTTCTTCTCCAACTTCCTCTCGACTCTCACCAACATTGAAATCCTACTTCTTCTCCTCACTACATTCCCTTCAATCCCACCTTCTAAAAGCGATTCTCAAGAATTGATACTCAAATTTCACAAATTTTCAAATCCAAATAACACATTTCTCCCCCAAAATCGAACCCTAGGTTGTGATTTTCACTTCAAATTGGTTCAAATCTCTACTCAAGGTAAGAACTCCAACAATTTGTAAGTCATGTCACTATTTGCACGATTGTTACTCATTTGTTTTTTGAAAAATCTCAAAATTTTCATCCATCGCCCACGTTTTCTTCGAAAATTTCGAACCCTAACTTGTTTTTCAAATTTGATTGACTCTTGGTCGATATTTATCTTAAAATAGGTACGAAATCTCCTATTTTGCAAGTATTAACACTTCTCACTCTTGATTTCACATTGATTTTAGTTTTCAATCTCTCACTCGAGCCCTAATCCTTAAACTTCCCAAATTTCGAAAATCCCCAAGTTGAGCACTATGTTGACATCCCGTGGCAAAGATAAACGGCTTAAGCAGACGGTTAGGCACCGACCTTCATCACCATCATCCGAGGAAGACGACTTCGATCTCGAACTCGAAACGCCGACGAATCCCCTTGCTAAGGCACCCATTCTTTTAGGTAAAAATGTCGATCTTGTCTCTTTCTCTTTAGATGCATTGTCATTTAGGATTGATGAATATATCACGAATATGGGTTGGACCTCCATTTGCACGATTTACGAAAATGAATATCCGGATTTAATTTGCACTTTCTATAATAAAATGATCGTTAATCCCCATACGAGAGACATTTCATGTTTTATCAAAAATGTCTGTGTCACTATTTCACAACCACTCATTCGAACTATCCTCGAACTCGACCCTTGCGACATTCAAATCTTTGTGTATAAAACCCACCATACGGTGGAAGGATACAAACCTATCGACACATGTCGTCGTGTCACGGGTAAGGATTTTGAAAACATCACAAAAATCTCAACTAATCAACTTACACTACCATGGAAAGTGTTACAAAATATCATTGCAAATGTCATTTTACCAAGAAAGAGGCATTAGGATGAAGTCAATTGTTTTGACCTATTTCACCTTGACTCTTTTCTTGTTGGTCGACGAGTTGACTTTTCGATTATTGTACTAGGCCACATGACACTTGTTCACTCTGTACGCATATCCAAGGCACTTTCCTATGGCATGCTCCTCACTAAGATTTTTCAACACTTCGACATTCCTCTTCATGATGAAGCTTTTATTAAACCACGACCCACCAATACCATTAGTTCCAACACACTTAAAAGAATGAAAATTGTTAAAAAGGACGGACAATGGGTGTCTGAGACTAAGGGGTTCGATTCGGGTTCAGGGACCTTCTACCCTACCATTTGAAGAAGAGAATGTTGATGACGACGACGATATGGATGCGCTTCCTCCCGACACCTCAAGATCGGGAGCCTCCCGACCCACTGGACGAGACATGATGCCGATCAACTTTCACTACTACATGGGTGGATGGACTCTCTCGCCACGACTGTTGAGGGAATTACCGAGGAGCTTCACCACATGAAAGCACAGCGGGACATGATCATAGCTTGACAGACTACTATGCAGGACCAGATGACTGCCTTTTTTGTCGATATGCTTGCCTTGTTTCCACATCCTCCTCCTCCGGCTCCGTAGTTCATTCCTTGATGTATTAAAATTGTTTTGAAACTATAATTGACCTTTTCATTATGTATTAAACTTTGTCATGTTTATGAAATATCTATTTGTTATGTGTGTTATTATTGCCTATTTTTACACGATTGCGTACTTTTTGCTTATGCCAAAAGGGGGAAGAGATATACAAGTAAACAAGATTTGCATGATTATACTTAAACATGTGGAATCATAGTGAAATTAATAGGGGGGATACTGGTATGCAAATGTTGTTTACTATTTCTTATCAATTTGTTCATTAATATATCTTGCAAATCATATTATGTTTGTCATAATAAAAAAGGGGGAAACTGTTGACCTATGATTGACGTCTCATTTTGATTATCACAAACAAATTATGTTTATTACTAACAAATTGATTTAAGCATCCATAGTGATTATTGCACAAAAATATTTCGATTGCACAAAGTTCGAGATCAAGTAATTTGCATACAAAAGCCAATATGGAAACAAGATCAAACAAATGAGGCCATTGAGAATGATGTTGCAAACTCCACAAAAGTTTCCTTCACGAAAATCAAGACACAAGTCGAAGTACCAATCAAGCAATACGCGTTAAATCATTCGAAATAAGGACTTAGACGTTTTACGACTACATGTAAAGGTAAAACATTTTAATACTTGGAAATGCATCGTGAGAAGCTCAAAGTTTTTATTTTACCATCCAAAACTCACGACAAAATCCATCCAACACTTACATTTGACAAATTTAAAAACGATGGTGTTTTGGGCCAAAAAGGTGGTACCGGACGTTCGGTACGCATGCCGAACGTCCGGTATGACCAATTTTGACCACAATGATCATTTTTCAACGGTCCAATTTTCTAACAAAAAATAACAACTAACTGATAGTTCGGTGTTTTACCCGATGTCCAGTAAAGTGCGTCCTCTAGGACAGAATTTTTGACTGTTTGAAAGCTATAAATACCTCACTATTCATTAGCTTGAATTAACTATTCTTGAACATTAAAGTGAGACTTTTATTGATCACAACTACCTTATTCTCCATCTTTAAGAATATCAAAACCATTAAATTCTTGAAAAACTTTTGAGTGATGAATTTTGTAAAAATCTTTAATTTTTTAAGAAGTTTTTTCATATCAACACTTTGAGTTAAACTCATTGCCACCTATTAAAGTGTTTGTCTCTTCTCTTCTTGTTATCAATCTTGATTCTATGGGTCGAGTAAATTCATTTGTAAATTCATTTTGAATTGTGAGTCGAGTAGAGGTCCCGGAAAGCTCAACATTGTAAAGGATCGGTGCTCCTTGGTTGTAAGTCATCGGAAACGTTGTAAATGGTTGGATTGCACCACAAGTCAATTAACATAGTCAAAAATGTCTTGCTCATGACGAATAGCTTGGTAACGGGGGACGTAGATCATTGCGTTGGATCGAATCTCTATATTATATCGTTTGCACTTTCTAACTCTTTTACTTGACATTTTTTGTGCAAACTTATTTCGATTATCTACGTACCTATTTGTGTTTGGTTTGTTTCATTATCATTTGTGTGATTATTAAACTAAAATCTTGTGTAGTTATCGAAAAAGTTTTAAAAACCAATTCATCCCCTCTTGGTTAACCAATCTTGGGCTTTCACCCCGGGGCATAACTCAGTGATACAAAAGACGTTAGTGAGGTAGTTTCAACTGAGCTGACAGTCGCAATGTAAGAGTTCGATTCCTGCCTCTAAGTTTGGAATTTGACTCTTTGTAGGCACTAATATGACACCTCTTGTACCCTGGCCTGCTGAGGCACATCCCGCGATTTACTTCCTCCGCGAAACTCTAGGGGTGGGGCGATGGGGAGTCCTCAAGGTTGGGGTTCAACCTTTAATAATTGCCTATTATTATGAGAGTGACATACATTAAAGTCCGTGATGGGTGTCATGTGCCATAAGCAAATGACTCATTCTACCGAACTTTTTGTTCAATCAAACTACAAGTATCATTATACAAATTAAAATAATATATATGTGCAATAATCACACTAGGAAGTATTTGTTGAAAAAAGTTATAAAAATGAAGATGCATGTTCATGTTTTTTGATAATATAAATCTAATAGGAATATTGAAAATCTCAACAAAATTGTAAATTATTTGAAAATTGAATGTAAAATGAAAGATTCGAAAAAAATAAAATCCTTTCTAGGATTGCAAATTGAACATGTCCCATAAAATTATATGTTCATTAATCTTCATTTATAGAAAAAGTAGTAAAATAATCTTATATTAATAAAAGCCATTCATCGACACCGTTTATAATCGTTGGACCCCTTGATGTGAATTTTTTTTCCATTTTTCCCACTTGAAGGTTAAAAAAAAAAAAAAAAAAAAAGGTTACTGGTCCTAAAGTATCATAACTAAGTATAATTAGAGTATTAATCTATCTTGCAAATTAGACTCGATCAGACATGACTTGTTCTGCATATCTCCTTGAAAGATATTGATCGGCACCAACTCAAAGACATTGAAGTGGTGTGGAACACATTTACTTTACATAAAAAGTAAAATTGAGACGAGATTAGTTTATTCATAAAACAATTGTAGGAACAACTATATCATAAAAATTTGTGAAGCAAACCTTGTCAGCATCATCTTTAAAACATTATGAAATTCTTGCAATTTTCGCAGCAAGTCAAAAACGCGTATGGTTATGGAATATGACACATTATATTCAAGCATGATGTGAATTGACTTGAACAAAAGATAGTCCAATGTTTTGTTCTATGGTATATTTCTCACAAGATTTTAATGATGTTTCATTTGTTTTTAACTAGTCAGAGTTGAATGTGCGTTGTACATTATATTGAAATGTTTTATAAGTGCCATGAAAATAATATTCGACCCTTCAATTACCATTATTTATCTAAATATGAGATAAATGCAAACTCCTAAAAATAAACTTAATTATTTTACATGCACCTAAATAGTGAAATGCATAATTGAATGTGAGTATTATAATTACAATCAAATGTATAAATGAAAATGAATGGCAATATGATACATGAATTAACGTGAATATTAATTAATTTAGAATTAATAGTAAGGAATATATACTCGAAAATCATTTATATTAAATAAATATAATTTATTTTTCAATTAAGTGAAATTGGAGGCAAATTAGCATATATGAACATGAAAAATGAATTGCATTCTTAAATGTGAAATTATAATTAATATTAATTAAACGAATACGAATGTGAATGTGAATGTGAATGTGAAATTATAATTAATATTAATTAAACGAAAAGTAAAATATTATTGAAATAATTGAATTATAGTAGGGTTATAATCGTCCAAAAAACATTCTCCTTAACGTGTTATTTATTATATTATAGATACTCCAGAAATAACTGTACTATTTTTCTTCGTTTGATATCTTTATTTTACTGATTTTTTTTATCAAACAATGTTTTTAACAAAACATATATTATGTAATTAGTTATTCAAGAGAGTCTTGGAAATTAATTATTACGAAATCGTTTTCCTACACACAATGGATAAAATAAGACTGCTCACTTGCTGATATGGTAGGATAACCTTATTTACAGTTCTCTCCAAATATGAGAATTGTGAGTAAGGTTCTCTCTAAGTGAACATGATAAAACTTCTCACTATAGATATGAGTACATTTCTGTTAGTTATTATGTGTAAATGACTATTGTACCCCCACAATTCAAATTCTTATATATATTCTCAATAAAATACAAACTTATTGATTTTACATATCTTCTCCTCTTTTCTCACTACTATTTTATTAATAGATACTAATTGAGTTTGGCTTCTTGGACAATATGTTGGAGATCGATATTCAATTTTTAAAATTTGAAAAAATCATAAAGGTTTAATATCTTGCATAAATTCGTGGGCGAAAGAATATTTGTTAGATCACATAAAGCCGACGAGATAGATTGATTTGACAATTTACAAATGAAAAAGTGACAAAATAAAGCATTCACTCCTCTTTTTTAATTTTTTTTAGTTTGTGTGTAAAATTATTCTATTAAGCGAATGTATGATTACAAAATAAGTTTAGAGAAAAATGACTTTTAAAGAATGAGGCTCAAATTGGCGTAAATTAAACATTTGATTAACATCTAAATCAAACTCAACAATTAATTTTAACTATATATTTTATATGACACATAATTTACTAAAAATCTAATTTTTATCTACATTAAACGACGACTTAATATATCATGACAAGTTGGTGAGTGGCTTATTGGACAGACAGAAGTAAACGAAAATACGTGATATGGTTAATGCATGAAATAATAATTAAGTTATCCGTACATTAAGTTTAACACCCTTGTTGATAGGTGGGTGACATGATGAGACTACAGTTGTTGGATTAAATGTATGAAATATCAAAAATGATGTGAAATTGTGTTAAATGTAAATTCACTAAATTAGAAATTAAGCCCCTATTTGGGCATAATTTTTACGAGTATAGTGTAAAATGTGATTTATTATTTTTTTGTTTGAAAAATGTATAGTTAAAAAGTAATTGTTCTTTTTTTTTTCCCCCCTTTCATTTACGTGTAAAATTAAGTCCCTGTTTAGTACACATTACATTTTTCATTCTCATTTTCAACAACATATTTTTCAATAAAATAATATTCTCCATCACATCAATAACTTTTCCTTCTTTTTCAACCACACATTCTCCATCAATTTACTATTCCAAAAGACATTTTTTCAAAATAATATGACCCAAACACACCATAAGTTTTTAAAAAGCTCAAACGTGGACTAAATCCCCTTAAACCCCAAGTTCAATATAACTTAGGGAAAATTGCAGCAACAATACCAAACTTTTTACATTTTTACAAACTTTGTCCAAACCTTTCATTTGTGCCGCACACGGTACTAAACCTTTAAACAATTCGTACATGGAGTTCAAATTGACAGAAACCGTTAATTGACCAAAAATTAAAAATCTGACCAATTGTTAACTAATTCTTAAAGGGCAAAATGATAACTTTTTTTTTTTTCCATATAAAAAACTAAAATCAAATAATTAAATGAAAAACCAAAAAGCCCTTCTATTTTCTCCACCTCTCCTCACCCAACCCAAAACCAAAACCACTGGCAACCCGTGTTTGGAAGTAGGACTATAGAAACAGACTCTTTCGACTTTTTTCTTTGTTTTTCTTTCTCGTCCTCGTCTGAATCCTCCTCTTCATCCTTAGCTTTATTCGAAACAGGATTAACAATTGGTGGAGGCCTAAATTGAACAACCCTTTTCGAATTAAAAGCAGATGAAGTCATGGAACTTGGGAGGGTTTGAGGGGCTTCGGAAATACCGAATTTTGGTGGCGGAAGTGAAGAAAATAAAGAAGAAGAATATGACGACGATGACGATTTGGGTTGAGGAAGCGAAGAAAACAACGAAGTAGAAGACGATTTAGGGTTCCTATTTTCTGGGATTTCATCTAGCTCCTCTCGTTTAAATTGCGCTAGGGGTTTTGGCACAAAGGGTTCCTTGAAATCAAATGGGGTCTATGTGAGGTGGGATTTGGGTGGAGGTAGCGAATTAAAGAGAGACGATTTCGGAGGTGGGAGGGCATCAGAGATTTTCCTGGATGGTTTTGATAGAAAATCTTTTTCTCCTTCATCTTCTACCTTCACTTTTTGAGGATCCACGGATTTTTCTAGTAGTTTTGGCTTCTGCTGTTGCTGATTTTCCTATTCTCATTCCTCATCTGAGGATTGACGATTTTGTATTTGGGTTGGGTAGGGGGTGACGTGGGATGTGGTGGAGTGGGGCTGGTTGGAGAAGATGGTAGGATTTTTTTGGTTTTTGATTTAATTATTTGATTTTAGTTTTTTATATGAAAAAAAAGAAAAGTCATCATTTTGCCCTTTTAGAATTAGTCATCAATTGATCAGATTTTTAATTTTTTGTCAACTAACGGTCAAACTAATGATTTCTGTCAATTTGAACCTTGGGTGGAAATTTTTTAAATGTTTGGTACCGTAAGTGGCACAAGTGAAATGTTTGGACAAAGTATGCAAAAATGTGAAATATTTGGTACCGTAACTGCAATTTTTCCTATACCTTAAGTATAAAAAGTAAATATGTTATTGCAACACAGTCCAGGATGAACTAGCAGCGCATCTGGCTCAATCAGTCCAGTTTGAGATTTACTATCCAACTTTTGTTATCTACTCAATTAATTATTGATATATAATTTTGAGAGAGAGAGAGAGTATTTAACAAGTGTTAAATAGTTGTTAAAAGTGGAAAATTAAAATTGATGACATGTTAATTTAAAATGATGTGTCAATAATTAATTGAGTGGACAATAGATTTCAACTCGAATCAGTTACACTGTTCATAGGTGACGCACCTAAAATACAAAGTGAATCAAGCTGAGTCAGACTAATGAACCAAATTAAAAATGCAAACTTTGGAACGACGCGACATCTCTTTATTTTCATTAAACATACAAAACCAGTATCACTTCAGTCGAAAAAGCTCAAATCCTTAACAAGAGTAAGGGAGACATACTAGGATACTAGAAAGTAAAAGTTCAGCGCACAAGGGAGATGGGTAAACTTACTAGGATACTAGAAAGTAGAAGGAAACAGTATAGAAGTTCAGCACCCGGGAGATGGGAAACTACAGAGCCTTCAAGATTTCTTCGGCACTTGAAACGGTGAACTCTCCACCAGCCTCAACATTAGCAACTTTCACCTTCAAGTCCTCAACCAGGAGAGCGAACCTCCTAGATCGAGTGCCAAGACCTTTTTCCGAGAGGTCAAGCTCGAGACCAAGTGCTTTAGTGTAACTTGCAGAGCCATCAGCTAGAAACTTTACGTGTTTATTGTCCGGGTAAGTCTTTGCCCATGCCTTCATCACAAATGGGTCGTTCACTGCAAACAAGGACGATATAAAAGGTCAGATATCAAGGAGTTATCCCAAGTGATAACATCGGGATTTTAAATTTTCTCTGCTATGAAGAAACACGAAATTAGACATTAAATAACTTCACAATGATAAACATAAAACACCTAAGGACATCAGCTTATTTGACTTCCGGAGCTTAACGGAACCAATGGAATAAATTATATCGTCTCTAATTCCAATTAAGAGTTCACTGGGTTCGTTCAAAGCTTTCAGTTTACATTACCAGAAGATCAAAATTAGTTAAATTGACAAATATGAGATTTAGAGAACAACATAATCAAACTTCGAAGCCTAGCTAGTCTTCGATTGGGATGTCATATTTGACAGTACTTTCCAAAAATGAGCACCATCGTTGCAAAATGTGGATCCCATTTGCAGCATATTTACAAACACATTCTCAATTAAGGTTAAACAAGATGATTTCTATCTCCAATTAAAACTTTACAGAGAATTGATGCCCAATTCATTAACATTTTCTACATAGAGCTAATTGACACAGCTTATATGACTTTTTCAACGCTTCTTTTGCTACAACAAACAAATATCATAATATACAACTCGTAGATGATTAATCCATTTCCAGGAAAATCATTTCTTATAACTTCATCAGACTTTTTTTTAGAAGAAAAGCATCATAATGACCCCAAAAATCTTATAACTTCAACGCTACTTTTTTTTTAGATATTATTTCGGAATCATTAGATAATAGTCCATAAAAATTAATGAAAATCATACCGCTGATGCACAAGATTTCATCAACTCCCTTCGACTTCAACTCTTCAGCCTTCTCAATGAACCCGGGCACATGCTTCATGCTGCAAACCCATCCACGCAATATAAAAAAACGCACAAAAAACCACGCAATTGAATAATCCGCCCAAAATTGACACAATCAAAAACAAATATTCAAATATACAAAACAAAGTTTCCCGGCCGGCGAACAGACGATGATTACAGATCGGAAATTACCTGCAAGTGGGAGTGAAAGCACCTGGAACGGCAAAGAGTATGACCTTTTTACCGGCGGCAAGGGAGTGAATTGAAACGCTCTGGGGTTGATCCTGCTCGTCGAAATAAGCTAGGGTTCCATCGGGAATTGAGTCACCAACTGCGATCGGAGCCATTGACAGTAAAATTCAGTAAACAACAAAATTTTTCGATGAGACGCGATACTGTACCACCGTAGTATATATAGGAGTTCAGTTGTGGACGTGGAATGAGCTATGAATTCCACTCAAAGAAACAATTTGGCGTCCGCCAGCCGGCTTCTTTTTAGTTAAAGACAAATTGACCAATTCCTAAGCACCATTTTTAGGGAAATGCTAGGATTGGGGACTGACCGGCCCCCCACTATTATACTGTATTTAGGGTATGTTTGTCAACATTATTTTTTGAAAGAATGTATTTTAAAAATTTTATAGTTTTTTTTTTTTTGGAAATTAAAATTAAAGTTAATGATTAATCTTAATCACGCCTTTCATGAAATTTGTCATTTTTTTTAATTATATATTTTATTAACTTCTATCAAAGAGCTTGTTTGATTCTCATTATTGTAAAATGAAAATGAAAAATATAGTCGTTATTGAATCCCACAAATAGATAGAAATTCAAAATTGATGACTTGATGTGATGGATAACGGTCATATTTTTCATTTTTATGGATGAAAAATGAAACAAACGGGGGCAAAATTTATTAATTTTAATAACCATCAAACAAGGGCTTTGTTTAAGAATGTGATGTCTAAAAATAGGAAAAAAATTATTATTTTATGTAGAAAATTATTTTATGAAATAATGTGTAATAGAAAATAAATTTAAAGAAAAATAAACTTTAAAAAATGGGGATCAAATATGAGCTAAATTATAAACTTATTGAAAAATATCCCTATTAGCGATACAAATCACCTGGATTTAGACTAAGGGTGTATTTGATTGCAAATGTGAAAAATTGGTAGAAATAAAATGTTTTACTGAGAATTGAATTGTTTAGAAATGTTTTACTAAGAATTGTAATTAATTGTGTTTGATTGATATAATTTTCCACATGGTCCGCTTGACTTTATTTTTTATGAAAATTGTCAATTAAATGGATACAATTTATTAGAATTGGTGATATAATTTGTTTAGATTGTCAAAAAGTAAAAAAATAAAAAAAATTTGAAATTTTTTTATATTCGTTTGACTTTGTTTTTCATGTAAATTGTCAATTAAATAAATAGTTTTTATTGCCATTGTGTTTGGAATTTGTTCCAATTGCAAAAAAAAAAAAAAAAAAAAAAAAAATAAGGATCGAAAATCAAATTCCCACGAAAAATCAAAAAAAAAAACAAATTCCTTAAAAAGCAAGAAACGTGGAGCATGAGTTTTTCAAGTGAAAAAGGAATTCTAGGCAAAATATTGTCCATCAAACAACGTCAAAGTTGGAAAATGGAATCCTTTTTCCAACTTCCAAGGAAAAGGTCCATTAACAAACACACCCTAAGTTCAAATTTGGTATGGATCATATCAACAGTGGAGCTAGGATTTTAAAGATGGAGACAACAAAATATTGAAGAGACCAAATATACGCGTAGCCAGTGTTCTAAAAGCTTAAAGACTTCAAACTTCACAAGTTTAAGCGAATTTAGGCGAGACTTAGGCGTAAAAAAGTTTTCTTATTTTTAATATTATTTTAAATTTTCAATCATTTAATAACCAAATAATACATAACAAATATCTAAAATTATAAAATAATATATTTAGTTAATAATTCCTACCATTAGTCAATGATACGATTTTCAAATTTTTGAAATGCAAAAAATAGAATATTTTTTATAATTTCAATTTTCAACTAGACAATCATACTTCCTAGATTCATAGGAGTTTACACATACTTTTGGAGCTTGCAACAAAATGCCGAGTTTCAATACTGTAATTACATAATGTAGATAGTAGGGTTAAACTCATCGATTCCACCCAACTTTATACTTAGTGTCATCATGATTGCTCAATTTGATTTTGTTTTATCATGACCACCCAACTTTATATTTAGTGTCACTATGGTCACCAAATTTGATTTTATTTCAACACGATCACCCAATTTTATATAACGTTTCACCATGATTACCCAATTTCATATGACGTTTCATTATGGCCATTAGGTAATTTTGCATTATATATAAAAAATAAATTTAAAAAAAATAAAATAAAAACTTATTTAAAAAAATGTACTTTAAAAAATAAAATAAAATAAAAATTTATTTAAAAAAATTCCTTAAAAAACAAAATTAAAAATAATTTTTAAAAAAATTACTTAGAAAAATAAAATAAATAAAAATGTTTTTAAAATAAAATAAAAACTTATTTAAAAAAATTTCTTAGAAAAATAAAATATATAAAACTATTTTAAAAAAAAAATTTATAATAAAATAAAAACTTATTTACCCCCTTTGAAATTAATAAAAACGGTGAAAAAAAGTTGGTTGGCCATGGTAAAACGTTATACGAAATTGAGTGGTCATGGTGAAGCGTTATATGAAATTGGGTGGCCATTGTGATATAAGTCAAATTGGAAGACCATGGTGATATTAAGTATAAAGTTGGGTAAACATGGTGAAATAAAATTAAATTGAATGATCATGATGATACTAAGTATAAAATTGGGTGGCCATTGGTGAATTTAACCCGTAGATAACACCATAACTTAAATCTAGTTTAACTATTTAAATAAAGTCATTTTTAACTTTTGTACATATAAATATTTTAAAAACTTGAAATTAAAGTAAAACGAAAAGTTAAAAAAAAAATCAAATAAAAGACTTTTTTTTTTAATAAAAAGAAAAAAACCTAATAAAGCGCTCCTAGGAAAGGAGAGATGAAAGAAAAATTCAACCGTTTAGGAATTGAAAAAAAAAAAAGTTGTCTAGACTTCAACAAGGCGTTTGCCCGAGTGTCGAACCTAGGCGGTGCCTAAGCGCAGCCTATACGAGGTTTTTAGAACACTACATATAGCCTTTGTTTGATCCCATTATTTTCAAAATACATTTCTCTATCTTATTTTTAACTACACATTTTTCAATAAAATAATATTACATGTAAATTCAATTTTTATTTTTTAATCGCACATTCTCCTTCAAAATACTATTTCAAAATGCATTTTCATCATAAAAATGTGGCTCAAACAAACTCATTTTTTTTTTTAAACACACCCCGTTGAATAGACAATCTCTAAAATAGTCGATAATGCATTTTATAGATTGCTGCCTACATTGCTTTTATTTTCTCAAAATAAAAATTGAATCACGTCTAAATTTGAATAGAAAACATAAATCTGTTTTATCAATCATGAATGTTAGGGAAAAGACACCACTTAGTCTGATAAAATATAGCCTAATGGCTACTTTACACGTTAACACCTTTCTAAATCGAATTCATGCTAATAGAAAGAAAAGGACGTTGGATTTGATACATGAAAAGGGGGCTGCTGCTTCTATTATTTTCAAACAAGATGATTAAAGTACCACCTGAATAGTTCTGTAGATAAAACTCGGCAGCTAACTCATTGACAAACAGAAAAAAATTCAAAATATACGAAAAAATTTTAAACTCCTGGAACGTAAGATTCTCCTTTTCCATTGGCCTTCAAGAGCAAGACAGGCAAAGCAATCTCTAACAGGCAAAACTCTTAGAACTCGAGATTCTCCTTCATAATACAGATCGTTTCGCTTAAACAAGAACATATGCTCGTGATTTTGGTTTGTCAAGTAGATAGCCATGACAACATTTGTTTTCATTAGTTTTTTCGATCCATACCCAAAAACCTTTGTCATGAATGCTAGCTACAAGTTGTAAAGGTAGTTTCTTGTCCAGGAATACGAAAAAAAGTCTATGAATATATGTAAAAAGAAAAGATTGATCACCTGTCAATCTACTATCGAAGAAACTATAATAGGATACAGGATACAGATTGATTTATCACGTGTCAATCAATGCAATCATTATGAACTAGCCTTAACGTTGAGCACAAAAAATTACTATAGTTGGGCATTTGAAGAGTTAATGAGCCTGGATTCATGTTCAGCACCTCCCCTCCCTCTCCCCCCCCAAAAAAAAAAGCACCCTCGGATGGTAATCTGTTGCGTTTTTTATATCGCAAGTGTACGATATCGAACAAGTAATATAGTGGACCTAAGAGTCCGGATTATCGTTCCCACAAAGACTATACTTTAGTATTAGATATATTTCTCCTACTACTATTTGATGAAATTAAACAAATTCTAAATTTAGATTATGATGAATGTTGATGTTTTTGAAAAACTAAATTCCTAGAAAGAATGACAATTGATGAAAGAATATTGGAGACAAACAGATCAAAGATTTAAATATGCGAGAAGTATTAGGGCAGAACAATTTCACCTAATGATCACCTTAGTTATAACAATTCAAGATTCTAGCCTAATGTAGTGTTCGGTCGAATTCTCCTACGGTATTCAATTTACCCCTCTCGAGTTCTCATTGAGCCTATTTAACTAAATCAATTCCATATCTCTATGCAAATTCTCCTAAGTTAAATGAATTAAGGCACTAGGAATTCATATAACGACCGCAACACTTAGTATAGGTATCTCTACACGTTATACCTCGTTACCGAATTTTATTACACGTTCTAAGTTTCGAACTCACCTCTCGACTCGTAAGAAACTCAATAAATCATCAAATTATTGGCCAGATAATTTAAAGCATTGCACTCATAATAAAATCAACACATGGAAGAATAAAGCTCAAGAAGTCATGAATTTAATAACTAAGGGTTTCAAAAGATTACATTGTTCGCCCTAATAAATAAATTAGCTACTCATAATCAAAGCAATGAAATAAATGACAAAAGTTGAATACATCACCGGATTTAAATGATACAAAAGTTGGAAAAGAATTATTTCTTGCACCAAGATCTTCTTCCGCTTCCAATTCTTGATTTTGATTCGAATCCTTGATGTAAATCTTCTCGCAAATCCACGTTTATCTTGGGTTTTTCTCTCTATTTTGCAAGGTGTGGAACCACTATTTCGTGCCTCTCTTAGCCTATTTATACTCCTCATACATCCTTGGCCAATTTGGAGTCCTTTTTGTGGGTTTTTTCGTAGCCCAAAAAACCCTAATTTTCTTCACGGCGCGGCGCTAGGTTGCAGCGCTTGAGCGCCGCGAAACTGACCAGAGTAGCGCTTGAGCGCTACCCCCAGCGCTCAAGCGCGAGCGCTGTACCTAGCGCTTGAGCGCTACACCGCTGTTGAAATTTGCCCCGTTTTGTTTTCCGGCGCTTGGACGCTATTTCCGGGCGCTTGAGCGCCAAATTCCTGCTCCCTTTCTTTGTTTATTTTGCTTCAACAATTCTTTTTCATCCTTTCATCATTCCTTCAACCAAAACATTAACAAACACATTAAATTCGTTCGATAATCAACATATTAATCAAGCAAATGAGGCTCCAATGGTACAAAATTCATGTGCAAAAACACACTCATCATAATCCATATTCAGATGACGAAAAGGGTTTATTGCGAAAAAGAATCTCTACAAAATTGTTTTCAATATTACAACAGGCTCGACCATTGCCTGTTTACTAGTCTCCTGAAAGATTCATGTACTCAAAAAAACAGTCAAAATAAGGTAATAGGTCAATGTATTGATACTTAATAGCTCCATCAAACAAATTTTACTATTCTGCATCTCCTGCTTCATTCCCTAACTCTGCGTTGCTCGTCTCACCAAGTGTAAACCGAATAAACCTCCTGACTTTTATATTCTCCCCAAGGGCAGCAACAGTTTGCTTTACCAGATCCTTCACCAAAATGCTATCGTTTCTAATGAAGGGCTGTTCCAAAAGAGTAAGCTCGCTAAGCCTCTTAGAAACCCTTCCCTCGACAATCTTCTCCCTTATATTCTCAGGCTTCAACTGAAGATCTTCCCTCTGCATCTCCAGTTCCTTCTCTTTGTTGACCATGCTTTCTGGGACATCTTCAATGGATACGTACTGCACTTGTGGGCAGGCAACAACCTGCATCGCCAGATCATCAACCAATTCTTTGAAGTTTTCACTTCTACCCACAAAGTCAGTTTCACAATTAACTTCAAGTAGAACTCCAATGCGGGAATCATGAATGTAGGACCCAATTCTGCCTTCAGCAGCAAGTCGTTTAGACTTTTTGTCAGCAGCAGAAAGGCCCTTCTTCCTTAGGTATTCTTGTGCCTTCTCAAGGTCTCCTCCAGTTTCAGAAAGGGCTTTCTTGCAATCCATCATGCCAGCTCCAGTTTCCTCTCGCAATTGTTTAACCAGTGCAGCTGAAATTGTTGCTTTTGGAGTCCTACATTGTTGCATCAGATTTAGTAACTAATGTAATGATGCAAGGACAAGTATCATATAATGTAGGATGAAGATCAAAGGGACGATTAGTATGAAAAAAATACACATTATTGCAGCGTCGAACTGGTATTACTACTTTTTTCTCTCTCTCTTTTTTTTTTCGGTGCGCGCTGTGGGTGGTTGATTGGGTAGTAGGGAAGAAGGGGAAACCGGAAATGATCCACAGGTCTATGGGGTACAAGAAAGTTGATAATACCAATGTTTTAAAAACTGGGCGACCATTGACCTTATAGGGTCAGGGTCGAACCAATGGTAAAAAAAAATTAAATAACTGGTTCCATTCACCAGATTGTGCAGGTGAACCTTCCTGTTCCTAGACTCTTTAACAGGTATCACTTTACGGTTTTCTACATCGAAACTGACAGTTCCAGTCGAACTGGAAGGTGTGTTTTAGTTCTTATAACATTGGATATTACAATTCATGCTAGAAAAATTATACTGCAATCAGGTGGCTGGATTCAGTTTGCACTTTTTACAAGTTCCTAAAAAATTAAAGGTACCAAAAAGACAGTGATATAATAAGATGTTTAAGCATTACCATGCAGCTTCAGAAGCTGACAACTGATACATAAGGAAACACCATCCACATGCAACTTTTAGGATGACCTCTATTTAGTTTCTGCCTCGTTATCATGCTTAATCTTAACCAAAAGAAGTGCACCAAGTTGCATGGACATATTTAATAGAGCATATACTTACTTCTCTACGGTTTCCTTGGCTTCAATGGCAGGAGGTTCCTGTTTTCCAGATGATGGCACCAATTTAGCAGCAGTTTGTGCTGCGACTTCTGCAGCAAAATCTTGGCTTTTCCTTTCCAGACCTTCTCCTAAATTGTAGCGCATGAATCTCTTCACTTTGATGTTCTCGCCGACTTTTGCAATCGTCTGCTTCACCCAATCCTTCACCACTATTTTATCATTCTTGATATAAGGCTGTTCCAATAAGGCCAGCTCCTCTAACCTCTTATTTATCCGGCCATCAACAATCTTAGATCTAATCTGCTCTGGCTTAGACAATAGATCTTCCTTTTGCATTTCAATTTCCTTCTCCTTATCAACAATATCTTTAGGAACATCTTCAGTACTGAGATACTGTACTTGAGGGCATGCAGCCACTTGCATGGCCAAGTCCTCAACTAATTCCTTGAAATTGTCACCCCGAGCTACAAAATCTGTTTCACAATTCACCTCTACTAAGACACCTATCCTGTTATCATGAATATATGAACCAATTCTTCCTTCAGCTGTGACCCTACTGGATTTCTTATCTGCACTTGCTAAACCTTTCTTTCTGAGGTATTCCTGAGCTTTAACTATGTCTCCTTCAGTTTCAGATAGAGCTTTCTTGCAATCCATCATTCCCGCTCCTGTTTCCTCACGCAACTGCTTCACAAGAGCTGGTGCAATAGCAGCTGCAAACAGGCCGAACAGATCAAGAAGGGAATGGGCAGGGAAATAAGAAGTTATTAAATATGATTTATTTAAAAACTAAATCTAAGAAGTGGTTATCCATTAGTAGATTACATCTATTTTCTTTTTCAGCACTTTCTTTACTTGGTGCAATACTTCACTTAAACCCCACCAATTAGACTCATAAATGAATGTCATCCAAGAAAGATGAAAACGATATGAAAGAGAATTTAACTTTTGAGAGGTGTAAAATGAAAATAATCGCGTAAAATATTTTTTAATAGAATTTTTTTCCTATCCAATGTGTTGACATAATCCCTTTTGTTTGGCAAAAAATATTACATCCCACAGGTTCAATATTATAATCACAAGTCATAACCTATTGGAGTAGGTCATGCATACAAGCAGCATATGGTTATATTAGACATGACATTACATCTTTTCACAGTACATCATGTTCATTGAACTCAGTTGAAATGAGTTTCCCTGTTAACTCATTTTCAGAACATGAATCTTTTAGAAAGTAGTTAGAAAGCTGTTGGCTGAATTCAACACGACACGGTTCAGTTAAATTTAAGAATCTATGTGCATATTTGTATTATCTTATTTGTATTCCATGTGTCAGTTCTGAGTTTTCGGAACCATAATGTTTTAGTTCTTCTTCACATTCCCGTCGGGCTTCCCATATTTATTAATAGTATTTGCTAATTGAAGTTGTAGTATAGTTCAAATTCGTACAGAAAAATCAAATTACTCAATCATGAAGGCATTGGTAATGCAATTGAACTTTTTTAATATGCATGAAATGAAAAGCAAAAAGCAAAAGAATAGACCTTTGGACGTGGCTTCTTTTGGTGAAGCAATACCACTTTCCCCAATTGGGTTGGGCACATTTCCATTCTTTTGAAGGTTGACTCCCCCCTCTTCCTCTTCAACAGATGTGATCAATGAATTTTCACTACCGGCAGCAGAAGTTTGTGCCTGGACGTCACTTACAGCCACATTGTCATCCATATTCTTGATAACATCTCCACTAATCTGACTTTCTGCAATGTAAGACAAAATGAAACTAGTTTTTAGGTGTTATAGGTTGTAATTAGTTGTTTATAGCTAGCTAATTAGCTTAATTCTAGATTCCTTTTTTACATACTTTTCTAAGATAGTTTCCTAGGTTTTGTATATATATATATATATATGTATGTATTGGCTTTTCCAATGAAATATGAAAAAGAATCTTTTCCAATATTTCTTTCGTTACATGGTATCAGAGCCCTAAATCAATTTTCGAACCTGTGTTTACTTCGTGTGTCCAACCTCTGTTTTTCGAAGTCGGGTCGATCGTGTTCTTCCTGCCAGCGCTGTCCTCAAGTTACTAAGTGAGTCGTGTGTTTTGTGTGGCGTCCGAGGTTCTGCTTCGTAGTTCCGACATCTCTAGTAGTGGCTCCATTGTTTGCGATCTTCATTTTGAGCAGGTTTCTATCCATCGCTATCGTAGTTTTGAAGCAGCGTTTTCGAATGGTTGCTTCTCAATGGCATTTGTGTTCTCCATCTCTTGTGCGACCGTCGTCGATTGTAGGCTGTTAGGGTACTGGAGAGTCCGTGTTTTCTGTCGGCGATCTGCATCGTCGAAGAGATTGGAGTTCGGTTGGTGATTGCAGATTTCTTGGTGAACCCGACGTGAATTTTTGAGTGCTTTGGGCTTTAGGTCAATTGTTTTGGGCTGTGATTGCTCTGGGTTTTATTTTGGTCTGTGAGGTGGCCTTAATTGGGCTCGTAATTTACTGGGCCCATATTTGGCGTGGTTTAATTAGGATCACTATTATTGGTTGTTGGGCCAGATATATTTATTTGGGCTCAAATTGTTGGTGGAATATAATTTTGTTTAAACTTGAATTTTATTAGGTCTAAGTTATTTGTGATTAATTTGATTATTGGGCTTGTTGGGCATTCTTGTGTTTGCTGCCTTGTATCTCTGCTTCGAAGTTATGGCTGAAAAGAAATCCATTGTTTCATAGGATATGGTACCTGTGATGTTCAAAATCATGGACCATAAACTTAATGGCTTGAATTATTTGGATTGGAGCAAGAGCGTTCGACTTCATTTTTGGAGTATTGACAAAGATACTTATTTGACCGACGATCCTCCTACAGATGATTCAAATCATACATGGCTTAGAGAGTATACTTGCTTATTCCTGCAAATTCGAAATTCCATTGATGGCGAGGTAATTGGTTTGATCAATCACTGCGAGTTTGTCAAAGAGTTGATGGATTAATTGGATTTCTTGTATTCTGGTAAAGTGGTGCTCTGGTCAGTCGAAATTATTATTATGAGCCTGGGAGATCAACCAATCAAAGTGGAAACAAAGAAAGAGGCTCGCAAGGGTTTGAAACTCGAATATAAGTTTCTGGAGGAATTGTGTGTTATTAACGTCACAAGCCAGGACATACGAAGCGTGATTGTAGAAAGCTCCAGTACAAGAATCAAAAAGCTCATTCGGCCCATGTTGCGTCCACTAATGAGACTTATGAAAAATCAATTCTTCTCTCTGCAGATGAATTTGCTAAGTTCTCACAGTATCAAGAATCACTAAAGTCTTCTTCTTTTTATGTCACCGCTATTACTAATTCAGGTAAACCAAATACGTGTCTTATTTCCTGATCCTCCAAATGTGTCATTGATTCTGGTACCATAGATCATATGACAGGTAATTCTGGTCTCTTTTCTACTTTTCAGTCACACACATCCACTTCTAGTGTTACCTTAGCCAATGGGTCACCATCTTGTGTTTTTGGGTCTGACACAATTACTCCTACTCCCCTGCTTCCTCTGTCGTCTGTCTTACATTTACCTAACTTATCCTTTAATTTGATCTCTGTAAGCCAGCTTACTCACAATATTAATTGTTGAATCTCATTTTTTTCCTGATCATTGCTTATTTCAAAATCTTATAACGAAGAAGACTATTGGTAAATGACATGAGTCTGGTGGCCTCTACATTTTGGACACACCAATACCTAAATTTGTTGCTTGCTTTGGTGTAACATCTCCTTTCGAGGCACATTGTAGGTTGGGTAATCCATCTCTTCCTTTGCTCAAGAAGCTTTGTCCATAGTTTAGTAAGGTGCCTTCATTAGATTGTGGGTCATGTCAATTTGCAAAATACCATCGTCTTAGTTCGATTCCAAGAGTCAATAAACGTGCTAGTGTTCCTTTCGAATTATCTCATTCTGATGTTTGGGGTCCTTGCCTTATTTTGTCTAAACCTGAATTTAAGTATTTTATTACTTTTGTGGATGATTATTCTCGTGTAACTTGGGTGTATTTAATGAAGAGTCGTTCCGAGTTGTTTCTCTCTTTTGTGCATTTTGTGCTGAGATTAAAACTCAATTTCATGTTCTGATCCGTACTTTGCGAAGTGATAATGCCAAAGAATATACGTTCACTTTATTTCAATCTTATATGGTTCAGAATGGCATGCTCCATGAAACTTCTTGTGTTGATACCCCATCTCAAAATGGAGTGGCAGAGAGAAAGAACATACATTTTCTTGAAACTACACAAGCCCTATTATTTCAAATGAATGTTCCTAAACCGTTTTGGGCCGACGCAATTTCTACATCATGTTTTCTAATTAATCGTATGCCATCATCTGTTCTTCATAGTGATATCCCTTACAAAATCCTTTTTCCCAATAAGTCATTGTTTCCTGTTGAACTTAGGATATTTGGTAGCACTTGTTTTGTTCGAGATGTTCATCCGCATGTAACCAAATTAGATCCCAAGTCTTTGAAGTGTATCTTCATTGGTTATTCTTGTCATTTTCCATCTTCTCCTCCCGCCCATCCGGGGAGGATGATGATTTGTTAGTCTATTCTATCACATCCTTTGGCCCTGTCTCGGAACAAGCTCCTGTCAGGCCTCCTATTAGTCATGTCTACTCCGGCGCAACCCTCCTGATTTATGTCTCGCACCTGCTCCTTCGTCATCAGATTTAGTCCCAAACAATGATCTTTCTATTGCGTTATGTAAAGGTAAACGCCAATGTACTTATCGTATTTCTTCTTTTGTTTCGTATAAGTGTTTGTCGTTTTCCTCTTCTTCTTTTATTGCATCCTTTGATTCTATTTCTATTCCTAAAACTGTCCATGAAGCCACATCTCATCTTGGTTGGCATCATGCAATGATTGAGGAAATAAAGTCTTTAGATGACAATGGTACTTGGAATTTGGTCAATTTATCTTCACGGAAACGAGCTATAGGGTGCAAATGGGTGTTCACAGTTAAGGTAAATTCCAATGGGTCAATTGCTCGATTGAAAGCCCGTTTTGTTGCTAAAGGATATGCTCAAACCTATGGAGGGGACTATTTTGACACTTTTTCGCCTGTTGCTAAATTGACATTTGTTCGATTGTTTATTTCTAATGACAGCTACTCATCATTGGCCTTTGCATCAACTAAATATCAAGAATGCTTTTCTTCATGGTGATCTTCAGGAGGAAGTGTATATGAAGCAACCTCCTGATTTTGTTGTTCAGGGGGAGTCTAGACGAGTTTGTCGTCTTCGAAAATCTCTGTATGGTTTGAAACAGAGTCCTTGTGCTTGGTTTGAAAAATTTAGTCAGGCTGTTGAAAAGTTTGGTACGATGAAAAGCAAGTCTGACCATTATGTGTTCTATAAACAATCGGCAACTGGTATCATTCTTTTAATTGTATATGTGGATGACACTGTCATTACTGGAAGTGATACTATGTGAATCTCATCCCTTAAGTCTTTCCTTCATACTTACTTTCACACGAAGGACTTAAGGATGCTAAAATATTTCTTGGGTGTTGAAGTCACAAGGAGTAAAAAATGAATCTTCTTATCTTAGAGAAAATATGCCCTTGACTTATTAATTGAAACATAAAAATTGGGGGGCGAAGCCTTGTAGTGCTCCAATGACTCCAAAGATGCACTTTACACGAGATGGAGAACAAATTGAAGATCTTGAGAGATGTATAATGTTGGTTGGAAAACTAAATTACCTTACGGTAACTCGTCTAGATATTGCATATTCTGTCAGTGTTATTAGTTAGTTTTTGTCATCTCCAACAGTTCATCAATGGCAGCGCTAGAACAGATTTTGAGCTACTTGGAAGGAGCACCCGGACGAGATATTTTGTATGCAAATCATAGGCACACTCGTATTGAATATTTTTTAGATGCAGATTTGACAGGTTCCAAACTGGATAGAAGATCCACATCAAGTTATTGTGTTTTCGTTGGAGGAAATCTGGTCTCATGGAAAAGTAAGAAGCAGTACGTTGCGTCAAGATCGAGTGCATAGGGTCAGAGGCAGAATATAGAGCTATGACATAGTCTGTGTGTCAGATAATGTGGGTATATCAACTATTGACTGAAATATGTCTTAAAATTTCAGTACCAACAAAATTATGGTGTGATAATCAAGCTGCCCTTCATATTGTGTCTAATCCTATGTTTCATGAGCGAAATAAGCATATTGAAATTGATTGTCATTTTGTTCGTGAGAAAATTCAACAAGGTTTGATTTCTACAGGGTACGTGAAGATTGAAGAAAAATTAGGGGATATCTTCACGAAAGCTTTAAATGGAGTTTGTGTTGATTATTTTTGTAACAAGTTGGGCATGATTAATATCTATGCTCCAACTTGAGGGGGAGTGTTATAGGTTGTAATTAATTAATTGTTTATAGCCAGCTAATTAGCTTAATTCTAGGTATATATATATATATATATATCGTCTTTTCCAATGAAATATGAAAAATAATCTTTTCCAATCTTTCTTTCCTTACATTAGGAAAGCAATAATTTGTCATGAATGAATCTCTCTCCATAAAACATAGAATCTCATCAAATATCTCATAATTCACATTATGTAAAGCATTCAAATTATCATGTCTGGGCAGTATTCTCCAACTCAACATGTTGTTAAGTTGTCCTTAATAAGGGCCTATTTAAATTCTCAGGGATAGGTGCAGTGATTCTTCACCTTGCTCGGCAGAAGGAACTTCACTATCTGGTTTCTGACTTTGCTCTTCCTCTTCTGCTATCACATCAGCAGCAGCCTTCTCTGTAACTTGTTCAGCTATCTCAGATGACAAGGTCTGATCAGCTATTTCTCCAGATAACTCGGATTCTTTTTCATTCACTGTTGCATCCATCACAGGAGGTTCTCCAGATAACACAGATTCACCTTCTGTGGCAGAAGCCTCTGAGCTATTTGGTACCTGACTTTGCTCTTCATCTTTTGCTAGTAAATCATCAGGTGCTTTTTCCATAACTTCTTCTACAGTCTCTGATCCCCAGGCCTGATCAACTAATTCTCCAGACAACTTAGCTTCTTCTTTGTTTTCTATAGCATCAGTAGGAGAAGGTTCCTCGACAATTTGATCATCAGCAGTCAAAATTACAGAGCTCACCTTAACTTCTTCGATGCTTTCAGCAACATCATTAGATTGTGAAGAATCAGCAAGTATACTTTCAGGGCCCTCTTCCCTGTCCAAGGTTTCAGGTACAATACCATCCATTGTTATGGCTCTTGAATCTGCACCCTCTACATCTTCCTGTGTTTTTTCAACTGGTTCATCTTCTTTCTCAATTTCATCCAAAAATGCAGAAATTTCTTTATTACTGCGAAATGCTAACAGAAAAGGGTTAGTTGCTGTATGTACAACACCCTGGCTAAGCTTGGAATCCAACTCTGCAGCAGCTTCTTCCTTTTTCATTGTCAATGTTACCTGTCCTCTAGTGATGCGCAACACTCTAACGCTGACTTCTTGACCTACTTCCAGTGAAGTCTCGCCCATAACATTTGCAAAACTATCGTCAGCTTCCTCTGATACAGGCAGGAATCCTTCCTCACCTTCGGGTAAAGATATGAAAGCACCAGCTCTGGTTAAATTTTTCACTGTTCCCTCGAGATTTTGACCCTTCACAAACTTTGAGCTTTTCTTCATCTCATCTCTTCTCTGATTAGACTTTTGACCAAACTTTCTGGTAGGTCTAGATTTGTCATTGCCATCTTTCTTGCTGGCATCATCACTTTCACGCATTGTTAAAGATATTCGGCCAGTCTCTGTGTTCGCTTCAATCAACCTTACTGTCACCTCCTGTCCAATGGAAACTACACTCCCAACATCCTTCACAAAGCTACTACTCAGATTAGAAACATGCACAAGGCCGTCTGTAAAAGCTCCAAAATCAACAAAAGCACCAAATGGCTGGATTGATCTAACTTTTCCCGTGAAAGTTGCTCCAGGAATGAGTTCTTCATTCTTCACAGGAGGCATCTCACTCTTTCTGATAGGCTTTGAACGTTTAGATTGGGCAGGAGTAGGATTAACATCTGCCTTGACAGACGATTCTCCACTTATGTTTGCAGCATCTATAGAAATTTCTGAAGCTTCATTATCTGCTGCCTCCACGGCAACATCAGTCCCAGTGGCAGACACTATATGGGTTTTTAGTTTGGACTGAAAACCACACACAAGTTGTAGTTGGGGAAATAATCTAACAGATGTTGACAGAGGTAATATATACTTTTGTGCCAGTAATGTTTGTTTGTTAAACGTTCGCACATTACTACATCTGGTTACACAATTGGTCTGTTTGGTTATAAATAAAGATCTTGGAGTAAGTGAAATATTGTTCGTCGAACTTGGAAGTACAGGAGCCATGTTCACTTCAAAAGCAAAAGGAGAGTACAATCACCAAACTTTATCAACTTATTCACCTGTAACATACATAAAAAATATGGACCTTAAGAACACAATTTTAAATGTTTGCTCAACATCATCACAGCAAACCTGAAAGCTAAAATATTATTACAGCTAGCATGAAATATAAGTATTATAACCTCATACCTATAGGTTCCTCAAGGCACTAAGATCCAGAGGATAAATAATTAAATACAGATAAGAAAAAATTGCACCTAAGGTCCACATTCTGCAGGTAAATGAACACTTGGGTTGCCAGTTTAATTTTCATGGCCAATGAACACCCATACTTCAAAGTTTGTAAAAAGTTAGTCAGTCCTTCGAGTTTCATTTAGAAAAGCTGTTAAATTGTCATATGACTCACATATTTCAAGGTATTTGTTAGAAAGACACATTTACCTTGCTCAACAAAATAAATATTGGAGTCTGGAATGTCAATTGTAATTTTAGACTACCCAAAATGCTCATTCAAATCAAGAAATAAAAGTCGGAATGGGAAATAATGCTTATTTACCTCTAAAACGACACCTTAAGTGCAATTCTCCACAAAAAGAAATGCAACATTGCTAGTAAAAAGGTGATAAGTGATGTGCATATGAATGTACCTCAATGCAAAGTGTTATCAAGAACTGCTAGGATTTTAGTTTACTAAATGGAAACAAGATGAATTTTCTATCAGAGACCATAATTTACAATGATAAACGGCATTTCATAATGCAATATAAGTCCAGTATATGATTGAAGTGAATAGGTGCACACACTATAAATCCAGGTCCCATTTGATTTTCTAACAAAAAACATTGAAACATTAATAGTCCAAATTGCATACATAAATATAAATATGAAACTGATCATTAAGTCTATCCTTGAGAGCTATGGCCTATCCCATTGCCCACAGATAATTAAGTCAGTACCATTCTCAAAATGGAATACAACACACCAAGCCCCATTAACTGTTAATTTCAGGACCATTCTTAAAAACTCTACCTTCTCTCCATAGCCAGTCCCAATCCCATATAAAGGGTGTGGTTTGTGGTAGGTTAACAACTGCAGTAAACTTATCACATCTTGTTAAAGGAATCCTCGAGACCATGCTAAAAATGAAACATCATTTCTAAATAACTATAACTATTTCAGACATAAAATCATTAATCTTGAAATATGGGGAAAATTTCACTGTATTGTACAATATTCTACTAATTAACAAGGCTTTACCACCATAGCGATTGCAGCAAGAAAAATGCCTGCTTTTACTGTCAATTTGACATAAAATTCCTCATTTTCCAATCTTCAGTAGAACTTTCGGGAAGACAGTATTATTTATTTAAATGCAAAGTTCCCAAATTCATTTCAGATAATATCTCGAAATTTAAAAACTCAGCCTACTTTACACCAACTGCAAGAATCTTATCCAAAAATCAATCAGCAGAAGAATTACTAAAAGCAGCCAAAATAAACTTAACTCATTAACAAGAAAATCTTGAATAAAAGTGCAAACCCACGAAAGACTTAAAGATTATTGTTTAAATCATTAAATGTTTTTAAACACACAAAATTTCGCAATTTTAGCAGCGACAAGTTATCAAGACTCTAAAATTATGCTTGGTAATTAAACAGGTTACCTTAAGATAGCCAGAAGCCTGAATATATCGAATATATTTTAGTTGGCTCGTGGAGTTTGAGACTTTCGGCTGACCTCTCAAAGTTGTTCTCTCACTTTCACAATCATTTTGCTTCCACTGTTTGAAAGAGAGAGTGAGTACGTAAAATCGGGTAATTAAAAAGAGAGAAATGTAAGGTGGGGCTTAAAATCCTTATCCCATATCTTCATCTGCGTCACTAGCAAATGATGTAGCTTGGCTTGCTGTAGCTCGTTGATCTAGAGGTTCAAAATGGGTGGGTGAGCGCGGACCCACCTATATGACTCAGAAAAAATGGTTTAGAACCTAATCTGGATTTTGTTTCGGAGATTTGCTAGAAACAGAGGGTTACGTCGGCCTGACTTTGGCCCCCCATTCGTCCAGGGCCCACGTGGCCGCCTTGAACGAATAGTAAAACTCTTTCTTGTAAATCTAAAGACCAGACTAATTCACAGCTAGTGAAATCAAATCAAAAACTGATTGAACTGATTGGTTCTTCACTAAATGAGTTGATTTTGGATCATACATTGAGAGCCAAACAATTCCGCTCTGATTTTGGAGAACCAATAGTGAATTTGATTTTTTTGATTTTCTCCTTTTGCTGGTACATGGATATTGGATGTACCAGATGTTTGAAGGGATTCCTTGTTAAAGGGAATAGTCAAACAATGTATCTGGATAAAAAAGTTTTTCTCAACGTTTATAAGTAAAATGACCTCAACTAAAAAATACAATAAATAAAGGGTATAAAAGCTCTAAAATACCCGTATCATGAAAAGACTAAAATAGCCTTTCAATCCAATTAAATTCCACAATTCATCTCCAATTTTTATCGGTGCTCTCCATCGTCCTCTACGTGCTACCCCCAAAATCTTGTTATTTATTATATTCCTCACTTATCTTCTCCAACATTTTGAGCATTTGAACAATAATTTTGGTTTCTAAATTATTTACATTGAAATATCTATAATAATTGAAAGAAAAAAGAGGTATGTTTGGAAATCTCGAGTTCATTGGTCCTTTTATTGTTAAATATAGTATGAAATGATTTTTTAGCTGATTTTTTTCATAGTTGATTGTATTTCTGTACTGTCCATAACTATTGGACGAATTGTAGTACAGAACGACAATTCAACCGTTTTATGCAGTGTAGAACGACGCTACATTCGTTATCGTCCATATAAAATGACAATACAAACAATATCTGTTATGATCTGTCCGTTCTTGATAATACAATGTGGCTACTTTGATAATTTAAATATGAAAGTTATTTTCATATTACTTTGATATATATTTGAGCATTTAACTTTTTTATTGTATTTGCAGCTATGGATTCTGTAGAAATGATATGGGTACAAAGTATGTTATTTTGTTGAGTTTAAAAAGACAGAAGAAGGTAAATGGACATGGAGTTATGTAGGGAATGTTAAAGAAAATGTGAATATTTTTTATATTCCAACTAATATTTCGTATATAGAGTTGTATAACAAAGCGCAAGAACTTATTAACGTGGATTCAAAGTTATATAAAATTGAGATGATGTCTCTTATGTCTCAGTGAGAGACATGAATGATGAAGGTAAGACGGCACATATGCGACTTTTGTAGTGTTACGATGTACTTATTTTGTAATATTGAAAAATGATGGAAGTGTTATGTTACGATGTACTACTTTTGTCATTTAGAAAAGCAAACTATTTATAATGATTGGAACGAAGGATTTTGTCATTGTTCGATGAATTCATAATAGCTGTTATACTGTTTTTTGTTACAACAAAACATCGCTAGTGCCGTAACGACACTCGTGCCATTTTAAAAAACAACAGTTGTGTCGTTTTCCTTTTTCCTGTATTAAGTAATGCGCAAATCTCGAGAACCTTGTAATCGGTGTGTCCAGCCTATAGTTTAAATGAGTTCATCTTATCGATTGTCGTGGTTGTGACAGGTCATGGCTCTTCGTACTCGTGTTTAGAGGTAGAACGACACTTGTGCCGTTTCCAAAACATTAACGTTAGTTGTGTCGTTTTCCTGAATATAGTTTATAAAGTAATGAACAAATCTCTCGAACGTTATAAGCGTCGTGACCATCTTGCAGCTAAAATGAGTCTAGCGTATCGATTATTGTGGCTCGACGGGTCCTGGGCCTAAGAAATCGTGTTTTGAGGCAGAACGACACTTGTGTCGTGAAATGGCACTAGTGCCGTTCTGTTGATTTCTCCGGTATTTTATTACTTTTTCGGAGGAGCGACCTCAAAGATTGGACTCCCCCAACATGAGGAAGGCCGAAAATGTTGATTCGTGATAATTAACAGGAATTGATGGTAGAAAATCGTAGAATTACAAGTCTTGGTCCAAATTCAATTTGAAGTACAAGTAATGAGAAAATCTCCCGAACGTTGTAAGCATCGTGACCATCCTGCAGCTGAAATGAGTCCAGCATATTGATTATCGTGGCTCAGACGGGTCCTGAGCATAAGAAATCGTGTATAGAGGTAGAACGACACTTGTGTCGTGAAACGGCACTAGTGCCGTTCTGTTGATTTCTCTGATATTTTATTACTTTTTTGGAGGAACGATATCAAGGTTTGGACCCCCTAACACGATGAAGGCCAAAAATGTTGATTTGTGACAACTAACTTGGGTATTGAAATAGAATTGATGGTAGCAAACCGTAGAATCACAAGTCTTGGTCCAAATTCAATTCGAGGTACAAGTAATGAGAAAATCTCCTGAACGTTGTAAGCATCGTGACCATTCTGCAGCTGAAATGAGTCCAACTTATTGATTATCGTGGCTTGGACGAGTCATGTGCCTAAGAAATCATGTTTAGAGGCAGAACGACACTTGTGTCGTAAAACGGCACTAGTGCCGTTCTGTTGATTTCTTCGGTATTTTATTACTCTTCTAGAGGAACGAACTCAAGGATTGGACCCCCCAACATGAGGAAGGCCGAAAATGTTGAATCATGACAACTAACTTGGGTATTGACATGGAATTGATGGTAGCAAACCGTAGAATAACAAGTTTTGGTGCAAATTCAATTCGAAGTATAAGTAATGAGCAAATCTCCCGAACGTTGTAAGCGTCGTGACCATCCTATAGCTGAAATGAGTCCAGCATATCGATTATTGTGGCTCGAACGGGTCCTGGGCCTAAAAAATCGTGTTTAGAGGCAGAATGATACTTGTGTCGTGAAACAGCACTAGTGCATTTCTGTTGATTTCTCTGGTATTTTATTACTTTTTTGGAGGAACGACCTCAATGATTGGACCCCCTAACATGAGGAAGGCCGAAAATGTTGATTCGTGACAACTAACTTGGGTATTGATATGGAATTGATGGTAGCAAATCGTAGAATCACAAGTTTTGGTCCAAATTCAATTCGAAGTACAAGTAATGAGAAAATCTCCCGAACGTTGTAAGCATCGTGACCATCGTGCAACTGAAATGAGTCTAGCATATTGACTATCGTGGCTCGAATGAGTCCTGGGCCTAAGAAATCATGATTAGAGGCAGAACGACACTTGTGTCGGAAATGGCACTAGTGCCGTTCTGTTGATTTTTTTGGTATTTTATTACTTTTCTGGAGGAACGAACTCAAGGATTGGACTCCCCAACATGAGGAAGGTCGAGAATGTTGATTCGTGACAACTAACTTGGGTATTGACATGGAATTGATGGTAGCAAACCACAGAATCACAAGTCTTGGTCCAAATTTAATTCGAAATACAAGTAATGAGCAAATCTCCCCAATGTTGTAAGCGTCGTGACCATCCTGCATCTTAAATGAGTCTAGCATATCGATTATCATGGCTCGAAAGGGTCCTGGGCCTAAGAAATCATGTTTAGAGGCAGAACGACACTTGTGTCAGAACGGCACTAGTGCCGTTCTGTTGATTTCTCTAGTATTTTATTACTTTTCTGGAGGAACGACCTCAAAGATTGGACCCCCAACATGAGGAACAACACATGTGAAAAATAACAATAGAATATACATAGATTATACGATATCTTGTTGGTGAAATCACAAGTTATTGTATTGATTCGTTAGAAAATATAATTAATGAGTGTAACTCTCAAATTTTCTACACGGCATGTCCATCTTACAACTTAAATAAGTTCGAATTATCAATTATCGGGGTTCGGAGGGGTCGTGGCCACTCGTACTCGTGTTTATTGACAGAACGTCACAAGTGTCGTGTACCAGCACATGTACCGATGATTTCTCCAATATTTTGCTTCCTTTTCACCTTAACGACCTTAAGAATTGTACCCAATGACTTAAGGAAGTCAGAAATGTCGATCAGCTATTTTAGATTCTTGTTTATTGATAGAACGACACAAGTGTCGTTTAACAACACATGTGCCGTTCGGATGATTTCTCCAATATATCTCTTCATTTCCACGTTACCAACCTTAATCATTGTACCCCATGACTTAAGGAAGTCAGAAATGTCGATCAACTATTTTAGATACTTGTTTATTGATAGAACGACACAAGTGTCGTTTAACGACACATGTGCCGTTCGGATGATTTCTCCAATATATTTCTTCATTTCCACCTTACCAACCTTAAACATTGTACCTCATGACTTAAGGAAGTCAGAAATGTCGATCAGCTATTTTAGATACTTGTTTATTGACAAAATGACACAAGTGTCGTTTTATGGTTCTTGTGACATTCTAATAATTTCTCCAATATTTTGCTTCCTTTCCTGCGCAACAACCTTAAGCATTGGACTCCCACTTGGGGCATGGACGGGTCGTACCTACTTATACTTGTGTTTATAGATAGAACGACACAAGTGTCGTTTTCTTTACAGTAACGACACAAGTGTGGTTCTAGTGGGTCTTTCATTCTCAAACATTGGATCCATAAAGTACGCAAGAAACTTTGTTCACGTGACAAAGAATGATTGAAGTGACATAAATTATTTGATATAAAGTTGATGAAAGTACGAGTGATTGTATTATTTTCAACAAAATACGAGTAATGAGCATATCTCTCAATTTTTTTAAATGTTATGTCCATCCTGTAACTTAGATGAGTTCAACTTATTATTCTCCTTGAATGGAGGGGTCCTGAATGCTTAAACCCGTATTTATAGACAGAACAACACAAGTGCAATTTTATTATCAATAATGACACTTGAGTTGTTCCATTGATTTCTCCTTTATTTTCGTTTGTTTCCAATGCAACGACCTTCAAAATTGAATTGCCATAGATTACACAATATCGAGTCGGTGAAATCACAAGTCGTTGTATTGATCCGTTAGAAAATATAATTAATGAGCACATCTCTCAAACTTTTGTAAAATGCACGTCCATCTTGCAACTGAAATGAGTTCAACTTATTGGTTCTTGGGACATGAATGGGTCGTGCGTGCTTATAGTTGTGTTTATAGATAGAACGACACAAGTGTCGTTTTCTTTATAGTAACAGCAGAAGTGTCTTCTAGTGCGTCTTTCATTCTCAAACATTGGATCCATGAAGTACGTAAGAAAAGTTGTTCACGTGACAAAGAACAATTGAAGTGATATAAATTATTTGATATAAAGTTGATGAAAACACGAGTGATTGTATTATTTTCAACAAAATACGAGTAATGAACATATATCTCAATTTTTTAAAATGTTATGTCCATCCTACAACTTAGATGAGTTCAACTTATTATTTCTCGAGGAACATGCTTAAAATCGTATTCACAGACAGAACGGCACAAGTGCCGTTTTATTATCAATAATGACACTTGAACTGTTCTATTGATTTCTCCTTTATTTCCATTTGTATTCAACTCAACGACCTTCAGAATTGGACACCCTAAGTTGTGCCATTCTTACTAGGGGTGTAAGCGGTTCGGTTTTACCCATTTTTGATAGATTTTCAAACTAAACCGTTTAAACCGGTTTGAGAAAAGCTCAAACCTAAGCCAAACCATTTTGAATGGTTTGAAAAAAATCTAAACCTAAACCTAACGGTTTGGTCCGGTTTTAGCTCGTCTACTTTTATGTCATTAATTCACTAAATTCAATATATATTTATATCTTACTAGCAATAAATTTAAAACAACTAAATATATCTACTATAAATTTAAATACCAACTAAATCCAAGTGAAACCATAATAATAGTTTTTTGTTCACCCTTTTTAGGCTAAGACGTTATGATAATGTTATAATACAAGTCTAATGAACTAAATATAATGCCCAAAACACCTATAAACTAAATATTTATTTGAAAGCATATATTTCCATAACAGTTACTGAGACATCAATAAGGCAACACCTTAAATGATAAACTTTACGCCTACTGGATCAAAATCCAAGACTTTAATAGACTAACTAAATAGATATCATCCTTATTAATTCAAAATACTTAAAAAAACAGTTTAACAAAATATCTAAGCATACAATAAAAAACAACAATTAAATTGATGCAAGTATAATTGTCACTGGAGTTATTGTTGGTTTCTTTTAGCTTATTAAACAGCCCATTCACATATCAAATTGCACATGAACACTTTTTAGCTTCTATTGACATATTTTATCATGCCTAATTCAGTTACAAAATAAGAGTATGTCCACACAAATAGAATAGAATCATATACATAGTAGATAAACCGTTTCCATCAAAATGAATAAATTTATTTCACAATCATCCAATAGTTGAAAGAAATGCGAAACCCATATAATTTCAGATTTCTTAGCTCAGTTTCCTCAAAAAAAATTATTGATCTGAAACTTCATTCGTAGCAAATATTATCATCAAAGACCATGATCTCTTTGTCTCCGATTTGGTGTGGTGCGGGTGGCTCAAAGCTATGTCGGGTGTCGGCTGAAGTTCATTTGAATTTTGAAGAGGAAAATGACTTTTGATATATTATGTTAGTCTTGAGATTATTAGATATAAATTAGGATTATTGGATAATAATAATAATAATACTATATATGTAATAGAAAATTAGAAATTGATAAAAATACCCACACATGACAAAATTATTGAATTTTACATATTTGAATTTTTCAGAATTTTTTATTTATTTATTTATATATTTTTTCGCCGGTCCGGTTTGGTTTTAAACTGCAATTAAAATTCTCAAACCTAAACCAAACCGTTTTTGATCGGTTTGGTTTGGTTCAGAACCATTTCGTTGACGGATCCACGTGGCACCAAACCGACGGTTTCTAAAATGCGGTTTCGGTTCGATTTTCCGGTTTGACGATTTTTGTTTACAACCCTAATTTTTACAGTAATAATAGAAGTTTATATTTCGGTAACGTCACTTGTACCGTTCTTTTAGAACTTTTCACCTCAATAACGGCACTGACGCCGTTCCCAAATACCTTTTAAATCATATAAACTCATTTACGTTATTTACGGCATTGTCAAACTTCATATGTTACATACGTTATGGAGTCCATTATTAAATGTTGTTTTTATTGAAATTTCCAGATATAGATAAAAATTTCGGAACGACACAAGTGTCGTTACTGGACATGAAAACGATACTTGTGCTGTTACGTTTGTAAATACGAGTATAAGCAGTCACAACTCATTCGTTCCTTGAAAAATAATAATTGGAATGTATTTATGTTGTAATATACACATGACACGTACAAAATTTGAGAGATATGTTTATTAACTTAATCAATACATAAGAGTGTGCCGACTTATGTTTTCACCATCTCAATAATATAAATGTTATATCATTTCAATCATTCTTTGTGACTAATCAATCGTTTTGTGTTATATACATTAGTGGGTCCATTATTAGAGGTCATTTCATTCAAAAAATCGAACTACAGCAGATAACGACTGGAGTGTCGTTTTACATTTCAACTAGCAGCTGGTGTGTTATATCATCCAATGATTGCAAACAACACAAAAACCACACTAAATACAAAAACAATAACAACTAAATATTATTTAATACTATATTTAATATAAAAATACAATCTACATGAGATTTCTAAGATTTTCTTTCTGCTTTTTCCAAGCGTGTGATTTTTCAATATAGATGATATGCTAACCAAGCTCTTGTTCTAATACTCACAAGATACCCAAAATAAGTGAAATATATGATAAAGAACATAATTTTAGGGTAGCAAGAATGAAGATTGAAGAGAAGAAATATGTGATTGTAATTTTGAGGACCTAAAATTGAAGAAGATGAAAAGGGGAAGAAGAAGAAGACATTATTTAAAAAAAAAAAAAAAAAACAGAAATTAGGGTTTTAAGGTGGAAGAGAATGAAATGAGAAAAACTGGAGGATATTAAGTTAACAATTAGAGGAGAATTTTGTCATTTTGACACCTAAAATATTTTACATTTTTTTTATTTGTTTTTATCATTGGTCAAAGGCCATTTAACCAAATACACTATCTAGGGAGGTTAAATGGCCAAATTTCCCATCTTGGAATACTAGATCTTAAAATTATATCATGTCAAAATTTCATTTTCCATACGTTTATTTTTGTTTAAAGCAAAACTCAATGAGTAATCAAAACTCAAATATAAACAATTTTATAAATATTATAAAAATTCTTAAATTTAAGTTAATGCAACCCAATATGAAAAATATATTTTTAGTTCAATATTTTATAAGAATTCAAGTTTCTCGTTATTGTCAAAGTGGTTGGCCATCAAGAATTAAGAGTCTTGGGAGATAACTAAAGATAATAAGTTTTAAATAATTATATTTTTAATATATATAGTTGTATGAATTTGTTAAAAATTAGTTTTTTTGATCCAATTTTATTATTTATGTTGTGTTTAATAGTTTATCCCATTTTCCCACCTTTATTAGTTGATCTTTAGCTTTGGAATAGATTTTTATTTGTTGCCTTGTTTAATTGATTTTTCGTATGGTAGATAACAAGAATTATAAGTAGTTTGGTATTCAATTTTTGTCTACTTTCAACCTGACAAGTGGTTTCATGCATTATTTTTACGATTTTCAATACAAAGATTTGGTCTGAACCGAATCGAAATTGACATCGATATCGAAATTGGTTGGTTTGGTTTCAATTTCGATTCGATTATATAGTTGGAATGGAATCAATGATTTCCATTTCTAAGATTCCCATTGGTGTATGGTCCAGTTCCCTTCAAAAACCAGACCACGCCCATTCCTGTCTATGGTCCATCAATATTTTAGATTCGGCCAATTTAACTCGCCATGTTCATTTTTCCATTTTCTAGAAATTTGATATCCTTTAAAATTAGAATACAATTAAAAATATATGTTTTCAATCGATGTATTTGTGGATTACATTGTCAAATTGTTTGTGAAATATTAAAATATAAGTAATGAGTAGGGGTGGCAATGGCTCGACCATATTATCCACAAGCTAGGCTCGACCTTTGAGCTTGTGGCTCGTGGGCCGAGTTGAGCTTGACCCCGCGAGCTCCCTTTTTTTTAAAAATAAAACACTTCTCCTTTACTCGAGTTTGTGATCTGCTACTTTAAATTTTGAGTAGACGAAATTAAAAATTATACACGAACAACTTATTAAGTGTACAATTTTCTTTTTCTAAAAAATAAATAAATTAAAAAAAGTATTATAAAATAATAAATTTTATTAATATGATTAAATTAAATATCATTTACCCGACGACATGCAATTTCGGTATATTTATCATGCAGTCGAAAATGAGCGTCTTGCCAATCCTTCACTCACATTAATGTTTCCAAAATATCTTATTTCAGTCGACTCCTAACCGCAGATAGAACCATCTTACCGATACTAAAAGCAGATTTCGAAACTCTAGTGATAACCGAAGGTGTTAGTATGTCTTTTGCAATCGTAAAAATCACTATTCATCGCCGTTCGTACTTCACCAAAAGTCAATTACTTCTTTTGAATTTTTTAATTGATGCATTACTAGGCATATAATGATTAAAGTAATCAACTAATTCAGCATGCAATGTATTTAGACTTACATTCAATGTCTGATTACATGTGGTAGACATCTACTAGAAGAACCTATTGCATCACATCTATACATATTAATGCCTTCAAATAAATTTAATATTTCACCTTCGCCTTCTTCAAGATTAGCGGGAGAAGTAGGTGCAGAGGGTACCCGACTAATATTTGCATCCATTCGTTGTGTATATAATTCATACATTTCCCATAAAGTTTGTTCTAAATTTCTATAAGTAATATTGTGTTAAAAGTTAAAGTTTTGGAAATTTGATCAATTACGTATTTAGTCGCTAATAAATTGTATCGGAGGTCCATAATGTATGTCAAAGAAAATAACATAGACAAGCTTCTCAATATTTTCTAAACTTTAATTCTATAGAAAATAAAATTTCACTAAAATTAGGGTCATTTTTGTATTTATTAAAAACTCTTGCAATTATATAAAGACGTTCAACCAACATACAACTAATGTGATAGTGCACTTTAGATAAAATATTTGTAGAGTCGTAAAAATTGTCAAATTTTTTTAATTTTAAAAGCTAAAAATCCAATCAAATTCATTCAATGTAGTGTCATCATCGTTTTTAATATGCCTATTCTTATAAATTCAGTTATTAAATGTTCAAATCCTTTGCATGATTTTAATAATAAGTGGAGTTCCGTCTATATCCTACATAACTAACAAAGGTTTTTGTGTTCATCACCTCAAATTCAGCACAAAATTCTTCGAATGCATGTTTTCTACCAGGTGAAATCGCGATATATAGTAGCACATACTTAATGTTTTGAATTTCATTCTTAATAAAATTTAAACCATCTTTCACAATTAAATTAACAATATGGCGCACACAACAAATATGAAATAAATAAGCACCAAAATCAAGTTGCAGTACCCTACACAGTTTATCGATAACTGACTTATTAACAATAACGTTGTCAAATGTAAAAGAAATTCTTTTACTCTCACAATGATATTCTCTAATAATGCTCATAATAGCGTTAAATATATTATTAACATTGTAAGAGAACTCAATTATTTTAAAAATAACAATTTTTTTTATACATACACCAAAGTGAGTCTATGTAATGTGTAATTACAATTATATAAATCCTTTTATTAATCCATTCCCATAAATCCAAAATTAAAGATATAATACCATCATATTTTTGTAAATCAGTAATCAGTTGTTTATTCGTATTAAAGAAATATTCTATTGTATCGGAATGAAGAGTTATTCTACTTACCCCGACGTACCTCAATTGAAGATACTCTTTCACGTAGAAGACGAAATGTTGGTTGTCCGCTATTGCTAGAAGCAACTTAGCACCGGCAATTTCACCATTCCCGTCCGAGCTTTTTCTTCCGAATACATTAAGGTGCAAAGTGTTGTAGAAGGGTTGGACTTCCAAATTGCACTTGCGTTTGAGAGGCACCAACACGCCCTTATTTATCCGCATATGTCTTGTAGTGATGGTTGATGTGGGTGGTATCAATACCCTTTTGCCATGCCAATCGTGTTTGATAGTGTTTACATACTGCTTTAGACTGTACGACTCCGTTGACCATACGGCCCGTTGAATCAATTTAAAGTGATCCCAACGTTTTCCTTATTTTTTCTTCTTTCGCTTCGTTCTTGCACAAGGACTATTTAATTCTTCCTATTCCATTCTGAGAACATCAACATATCCAAATCAGTTGGATTACTAATTCCGTGAGCATCCACATTTGGAATATTTTTGGGAATTGGTACGCCGTTGAGACCGACAAATTCATTATGAAATTGACATTGTGGCATCATAAGTGATTTGCCACCGATACCAAACAAGCTTCAACAAATGATTGTAGATCCATTTGTGATGAATTGATTATATATGAACTTGAATGAAGATGAAATGACGAACAAATATATAAAAATTTGATAATTGTAATTTGTAGGAATGTAAATTGTAATGACAATGTGTGTAAAATATATGTATAGATAATAGAATATGTATTGTGTATTATAGATTTATAGTAGGGTAAGTAAATATGAGTATGTGAGTAATGTAAGATGCAAGAATATATTGAATGTTGAAATTGAAGGTAGTAGAATGTTGAAGAGAGTAAGAATTGTTATTGCGTGACAAAAGTGTTAATGTGATAGGGTATTTATAGAAGTAAAAAAAAAAAAAAAATTTATGGCCTAAAGGCCACAAATAATAGTTTAGTGACCGAAACTATCTACAGTGAATAAAAATGGTTACTGTAGCAGGTGAGCCACGAACCTAGGCTGGTGGCTTACCGTGCCTTCTTGTGGCTAATAATGCGATCATTAGCTTTGGCTTACCATGAAACTTATGTAAAAATTGGTTCTAATTGCTAACTTTATTCTGAATAGAGTTTTTCATGAAGAAATGAAGAAATGAAGAAATTGATTTGACACCTTGGAAATATAGAACGTCTTCTTACAAATACTTGAAAGTGGGAATACCTAGCAAAAGTGGTTTCTACCTCATAAAAGAATAAGTTATGTCCTAAAATTGTTAATTGTATTTTTACCAGATATGCAATGAAAAATAGTACTTACATATTTCTTGTGCATAATTCTTACGTAAATGACATTCATGCCACTACTATTATTAAGTTCAAAGGTGCGAAAATGTGTTTTCTGATAAAAGATATGTTTCCAAGAAAACTCAAAAGAGAATTTGTGACGATGCTTTTGTAAAAAATAGAAAGTTTGAACCAAGAAGGTGTAAGAGAACAAATACTGCTAAATCCTTTAGTCTAAGCTTATATCATTAAGATTGAGAACGAGCATCAAACTTTTAATGAGGCTATGACCAGTCTAGAATATTTGTTTTGAAATGAAGCTATAAACAGTGAGATTGAATTCATTATGAGTAATAATGCTTGGCAATTGGTTGATCTTCTCAAGATAATTACACTAATCTAATTCAAATGAATTTTTGAAAGAAAGTCAAAGCTTAGTGTTTTGATAGATAAATATAAGGCTTGACTTGTTGTCAAAGTTTATTATTAAAAAGAAGTGAATTTTGTTACATTTATTCACCGATAACAAGAATTACTTCTATCCGAGATTTAATTGTTGTAACAATCTTGTATAACCTGTAGATACATCAGATGAGTGTTAATATTGCATTTTAAAATGGTGAATTAAATGAGGAAGTTTATATAGAACAATCAAAACGTTTCAATGTAAAATGACAAGAATAAAAAGTTTGGTATACTTGCTTAAGTTCTTATGCTTATTTAAGCAAGTCTTTAAACAATGACACAAGAAGTTTGATATTGTCATTATTTGGAATGGATTCATCATAAATGAATGTGATAAGTCGCATACTCAAAGAAATTCAGAGAAGCACAAGTATTGTTTTGTACTTTGCGCATGTCATTATTTGGATGACATTCTTATATTAGAGACTAAATATGGAAGTCTCATTAAGATAAGAAAACGCTCACAATGACTTTAGAATGAAAGATATGGGTGAACCAGATTTGAATCTAGGAATGAAAATATCTAGAACACCTAATGGAATAATCTTAGTCTTGTCTCAAATACATTATGTAGATAAAGTGATTGAGAGATTTTAAGACCCCTGGTATTAAAGAGACTAGTAATCTATTTCTTGCTCAAGTAGTTATTCTTAAGAATACAAAAATGGTAAACAAAAATTATAATATCCCAATATAATTAGAAGCCTAATGTACTTGATGAATTGTACAAGGTCAAATATAGCTTACTCAATTGAGTAAGCTAAGTTGATACACACATATAACCTAATAAAGGAACAATGGAGTACATTATTAGAAGTGTAGGACACCATAAATGTACCAGAAAGTATTCATGACATTATGGGAAATATCCTCCTATAACTAAAGGAAAGAGTGATGCCAACTAGATAGTGAATTTATATCTAACAGTGGCTATGCATGTATAGTGCCATTTAATGGAAATATTCTAAGCAAATATGTATAGCTCACTCAATTATGAAATCAAGTTTATTGCTTTAGATAAATCACGAGAATGAGTGAAATTTCAAAAATATTTTGTAGAAGCTATTTCGATATGACCGAAGCTAGTTCCAACAATTTGCATACATTATGATAATCAACAACAATAGCTAGAGTAGAATTTTTTTATGTATAACAGTAAGTAAAAACATATGCATCATAGACACAATTGTGTTCCCCAATTGCTCTCAAATGGAATGATATTGATTGATTTTGATAAGTCGTAAAATATAACTTAGTGGATTTTTCATAAAAGGGTTATTTAGAGAGCAAATAGACAATGAAAGAGGAAAACAGGTTTAAAAGAATAAAATCAATGGGTCAACTTAATGGAGATTCCACAGACAAGGTTAAAACGATAAACTAGTTATCAATGACTCGATGAAAGGCAATTCAAAGTATATCTCCTTCCCGTTTCTACAATTCATTATAAATGTTGTCTACAATATATTGTTGAGGATGAGCTTTGCTTTGATGATGACTATAAAAAATACAAATGAAGTATAGTAGGATACTCTATATAAAACATAACCTATGTGATTGCGAACTTGATCGGTTCTATAAAAAATTTCTCAAGTCAATTTTCTAGTGCACCTGCAGAACTTAAGAAAGTTCATAATTGAAATAATGAATATATAGATAACCAAATTTGATGTGAGGGATAAAGTATTTGATCTATTGTCCGCACTTGGAATAAAGCTTTCAGTTGTTTACTATTAGCCAGTAAATCCAATAGATTCTTACTAAGGAATGTTCAAAATGAAAGCTACATATTGTGATTACTTGTCCTTGAGATGGTACTGATAATGTGAGATGTTAGAAGAGAGTGATTTTAGGCAATAAAATCACTATATCTTAGGCAATCAAATTATAATCCCTCTATCACAGAAATATGATTGTATAGCTAAAATTAGATTATAGCTTTCTCTTATTTAAATGTACTATTCCTACTGTAAAAATATGATGAAAAGGAATGAAATTATATTTCTAACATGGTATTAGAGCATTGGTCAAAATCCCTTGCCTATATGCTGTTTTAACCGTGCTCTTTTGAGCATTTTCTCAAACAGATGGAGGCCCCCACACCTGCAAACCTAGACCACCCACCACCAAAAATTAAAGCCACCGTTACAAACACCGGTGTGCTCACTCACTCACCCTACCCATCCACCACTCCAAACCACCGACACCATGCTTACATAACTCACAACAAGAATGTCTGAAGCTCTTTACAAAGCACAGACAAACGTCCCAACCACAGAAATTTCACCTCAAATCGGATATGGCTCCAATTATGCTTTATGGTATTAGATTATGGAGATGAAGATAAACTGGGTTACCTGAACAGAGATATTCCTCCACTTTTACCAACCAACCCGAACTTCCACAAGTGGCGTACGGAAAACACCATTGTCAAAGGCTGGTTAATCAATTCACTGATCTCTTATTGGCAATTTTATTCGATTTCCCACTGCTAAAGCTATATGGAATGCTATAGAAACTACTTATTTTGACGAGAATGACACTTCCCAAGTATATGAACTCTGACAATGAGTTGCTCGATTAAGACAATCTGGTGGGTCAATTGAAAAATACTACACTGAGTTGCAAGGACCGTGGCGTGAAATTGACTTTCTCTGGTCTAATTCAATAGTTTGTCCTACTGATATTGATCACTTCAATAAACTAGTCCAAGAGAATCAAGTTTATACTTTTTTGGATAGCATTGACGACAAGCTTGACAACATCAGGGGAAGAGTTTTACAGATTAAACCATTTCCATCAATCGAAGAAGCTTATGCGTATGTTCATCGTGAGGCTTTCCGGCAAGTAGGAATGACCTCTCCAGATGATGGCATGTCCTTAGGAGCGGTGTTGGCCACAAAAGAACTGAAGCTTAGACCGCTACTATTCCAATCTCACAGCTCGTCTTCCATATGTTCAAAGAAGCCGAATGTTTTTTCCAAACCCAAATGAGGGGGAGAAAGTAAAAAATGTTCTCATTGTGGAAATTCCAGACATACACGAGAAAATTGTTTTAAACTTAATGGGTATCCTGATTGGTGGCATTATAGGAAAAGAAGAAAAAAGAAAGAACTGACACTAACAGACGAATGGGCAAGACAGCAGTGGTAACGACAGAATCACATTTATCTTTAATTTCCCAGATTGGGTCTTCTCAAGAAGGGGACGCTAACCCGGATTTAGATAATTTAGGTTCATTTTGTATTACTACTTCCAGGGACAAGAACAATGGTGCATGGTTACTCGATTCCGGGGCTACTGATCATATAACATATGATGCAAACGATTTTACCCAGTCATCCACTCCTCAACGCACCAGTGTTACAAATGCTATTGGATTTATTTCCCTAGTAACAGGGGCTAGCTCTGTATCTTTGTCCCCTTTTCTACACTTATCTAATACTCTATTGGTGCCTTCACTCTCACACAAACTGTTGTATGTAAGCTAAGTGACTACATAACTAAATTGTACGGTGCTGATTTACCCTACCTTTTATCTTTTGTAGGATATTCTCACCAAGGAGATTATTGGGCGTGGTACTAAGAGGGGGGGGGAGGGGGGAGGGGTTATACTACATGGATGATTTCAACATAGGACAAACTCATCACGTACAAAATAGTGGAATGGATAGACAAATCTGGCTTTGGCACTGTTATCTAGGACACCTGTCTTTCAATTATTTGAAGCATCTATTACCTGGTTTGTTTTAAATGTGATACATGTATTTTAGCTAAAAGCCATCGTACATCTTATCCGCTGAGCATGAATAAAAGTATTGTTCCTTTTTCTTTAATACATTCTGATGTGTGGGGGTCCTTCACATATTACTACTGGATATGAGGTCGTTGGTTTGTTATATTTGTCGATGATTGTACTCGCATGACTTGGATTTATTTATTAAAACACAAAGATAAAGTGTTTAAGTTATTTCGGTCGTTCTATACCATGATTCAAACTTAGTTCTCTGCTATATTCAAAGTTCTCCCCTCCGACAATGGTGGTGAATTTGTCAATCAACACTTTCGTGCCTACTTTGAACAACATGGTCTTATTCGTGAGACATCATGCCCTCAGACCCCTCAACAAAATGGTATTGTTGAACAAAAAAACAGACACATACTTGAGACTGCAAGAGCTCTCATTCATGGAGCATTTACCCCAAATCAATACTGGCCTGATGCGGTATCCACAGCTGTATACCTGCTCAATCAGATGCCCCCCAAGATCTTAAATTTTAAAACTCCACTTCAAACTCTTGCATCTCATGTCCCGATACTAACACCCCTCATGCTTCCTCCATGAATATTTAGTTGTGTGGCTTATGTACACCTTCACAAAAATCAACGAACGAAACTTGACCCATGTGCTCTCCGGTGTATGTTTGTGGGCTATGCTGTACATTAGAAGGGTTATCGGTGCTATGACCGTTCGACTAAATGCACATATGTAACTATGGATGTTACATTATCAGAGATCGACACTTTCTTCTCCCCAACAACTAATATTTCTCTTCACAAATTGGTTGCACTTTAATTGGTCAAATGCGGAGACAACAATAGAACTAGAGAAAGAGCTGACTCCAACAAATATGAAGATAACAATAGAATAGGAATTAAATCCGACTAAAAGAGAATCAGGAAGTGATACACTTATAGATGCTAGACCCGAAACATAACTGGAATCCCCACTCATTCAGTATCCTCAGACCCATCTCTTGAGAATATCCTCAAGGTAAGCACCCATGATATAACTAATTGTATAAATTCAGATATTCCTGCTGGATACAAGTTACCTTTCAAGCATTATCGGGGCAAGCCACCAAATAAATACTCTCTCGAGATGAAGGAACGAGGGTCAAATTATCCAATAGTAAGCTACATGTCCATTGGAAAATTATCTGAACCTTTGAAAGCATTTGCACATGTACTCTCCTCAACTTATATTCCAACTGGAGTTCAGGAAGCCTTATCAGACTCAAAATAGGCTCAAGTGATGAAAGAAGAGATGGAGGCACTTTTAAAAAATAACACATGGACCCTAGTCCCATTGCTTGATGGAAAGAAAGCAGTAGGATGCAAATGAGTTTTTTCTATCAAACACAAAACAGATGGGTCTATCAGGCGGTACAAAGCAATGTTGGTAGCAAAAGGCTATACGTAGACATATGGAGTAGACAATCAAGAGACCTTTTCATCGATTGCAAAATTGAACAAGGTATGAATCATATTATCTCTTGCAGCCATCCTCGACTGGCTGTTACATCAACTTGATGTAAAGAATGCCTTCCTACATGGCGATCTTGAAGAAGAAGTTTAAATGAACATTTCCCCAGGTTACACATACCCCTTATACGCAAGAATCGTGTGTAAGCTACAATGAGCACTATATGGACCGAAGCAATCACTTCGAGCATGGTATGGGCGATTTAGTCTGGAAATGAAGAAACACGAGTTCAAACAAAGTGAATCAGACCACATACTATTTATGAAGCACATAATGGGTAAGATAACCGCTCTATTAGTATATGTGGATGATATGATTATCACAGTGGATGACTTGGAAGAAATATCCAGAATTCAGAGACAGTTGGCAGTTGAGTTCGAAATGAAGATCTTGGGAGGACTAAAATATTTTTTGGGGATTGAAGTGACCAGGTCCAGGTAAGGTATATTTCTCTCACAAAGAAAATATGTGTTGGACTTATTAGCTGAGGTAGGAATGTTAGAATGCAAACGAACAAACACTCCAATTATCCAGAATCATCGACTTAGTGAGCACCCAGATCAAGTGCCAACTGATAAAGGGAGGCATCAATGACTATTTGGCAAACTTATATAGATGTCACATGCCTGTCCAAATATTACTTATGTTGTAAGTATGGTTAGCCAGTTCATGCACAACCTTAGTGAAGATCACATGGATGCTGTGACCCAGATACTAAGGTATTTGAAATTCTGACTTGGAAAAGAACTTATGTTTTCAAAGAATAACCATTTGAGAACAAAAGCCTACACAGATGTAGACTGGCCCGAGAATATCTTAGACAGAAGATCCACCTCAGGCTACTTCATGTTTGTTGGAGGGAACCTCGTTACATGAAAAAGTAAGAAACAAAAGGTGGTATCGTTATCAAATGCTGAAGCTGAGTTTCGAGGAATGGCCAATGGACTTTGCAAAATCCTTTGGATAAAGAAACTACTCATCGAAATTGGTTTTGTCCCCACTATTGAGATAAATCTATTTTGTGACAACAAAGCAACTATTGCCATATCTTACGACCCAGTCCAACATGACAGGATGAAACATGTGGAAATAGATTGACATTTTATCAAGGAAAATCTGAAAACAAGGGTAATTCAATTTCCATTTGTGAAATCTGAAGACCAACTGGCAAATATGCTCACCAAGACAGTGTCAAGTAAAGATTTTTACAACTCATTTAACAAGTTGGGCATCAGAGATCTGATCGCAACAACTTGGGGGTGATAGTGTGAGATGTTAGAAGAGAGTGATTTTAGGCAATAAAATCACTCTATCTTAGGCAATCAAATTATAATCCCTCTATTACAGAAATATGATTGTATAGCCAAAATTAGATTATAGTTTTTTTCCTATTTAAATGTATTTTTCATTTGTTCTATTTGTTTATGCCCGCAACTCGATCTTCTAACCAAAGTGATTTGTAGTACGATCCAGAAATTGAGAGAACTTTGCGCAGGTTAAGGAGTAACATCCAAAAAAATCTTGAAGAAAGCAATCTCAACCCCAACAATCCATTTTCAAGTGATTTTGAGTTTGAAGGAGAAAGAACCATGGTCGAAAATATGACTTTGAAGGAGCTTGTAGCCCCTACATTGAATCAACAACCTCTATGCATTACTTTTCCTATTTTAGATGCTAATATTACATTTGAGCGTAAATCTGGATTAATACACCTTTTGTCTACTTTTCATGATCTTACAGGTGAAGATCCGCATAAACATCTAAGAGAGTTTCATGTGGGTTGCACGAATATGAAACCTACGGGAGTCACCGAAGAATAAATTAAACTGAGAGCCTTTTCATTTTCTCTGAAGGATTCGGCTAATGATTGACTCTATTATCTACCATCGGGAAGTATTACCACATGTGAAAGAATGAAGATATTATTTCTAGAGAAATATTTTCAAGCTTCAAGGGTAGCAAATATTAGGAAAGAAATTTGTGGTGTCAGACAAGATCATATGGAATCTCTATATGAGTATTGTGAGCGATTCAAGAAATTACGTGTAAGTTATCCTCATTATCAGATCAGTGAGCAACTTCTCATCCAATATTTTCATGAAGGTCTTCTACCCACGGAAATGAGCATGATTGATGCAACAAGTGGAGGAGCTTTGGTGGATAAAACTCCCGAAGGAGGGAGGAATTTAATTGCAAACATGGCAGCCAACTCTCAACAATTTGGTGCTAGATTTGATCCCCTTCCAGATAAGTTAATGAGGTAAATATCTCATCAATTGAACAACAAATAGCGAGTCTAACCACTCTTGTTCGTCAAATGGCTGCAGGTACTATGCAAAAGCCAAGGCATGTGGAATTTGTTCATTGGTAGGCCATCCAACCGATATGTGTCCAACACTTCAAGAAGAATCCGTTGAACACGTAAATGCAGCTGATATCTTCCCTGGACAACCACTGAGGAATTATGATCCCTATTCAAACACGTACAACCAAGGATGGATGGATCATCTAAATCTTAGCTATGGGAATCAACAAGTGAATCAACCTATGAATTAGAATCGACAAAATTTCCAGCAATATAATCAGCTATACCCTCCTAGACAATAGCATGGCCAAACTTCTAACTCTGGTGTGTCTTTAGAAGATATTGTTAAATCCTTTGCCACTAACACTTTGCAATTTCAACAGGAGACCCGGGCTATCATTCAATGTTTGGAAAATCAAATGTGTCAAATAGCTCATACGGTTAGTTGGCTAGAGGCACAAAGTTAGGGAAAACTACCATCTCAAACAATGGTGAATCCAAAAAAAAATGTGACCGCAATCATCTTGAGAAGTGGTAAAGAGGTTGAGATTTCGGTAAAAGCATCCCCTAGGCCGTTGGAGTAAGAAGAGAAAGAAAAAGAGGTTGCAAATTAGACTGTCACCAATGATACTGAGGTGACTGAGCATGAGTTTTTACCCTTCTCTGATTATAAACCAATACACCATTTTCCTCAAGTTCTAGTAGGATCTAGAAAATATGAACAAGATCATGATGAGCCGCATGAAATTTTTAATAAATGTGAGGTAAATATTCCACTTTTAGATATGTTTAAAAAAGTGTCTCGTTATGCTAAATTTTTGAAACAATTGTGCATGAGTAAAAGGAAACAGAAATTGAAGGAGATTGAAAGGGTAAAAGTTGGAGAATAGGTATCTGCAATAATTCAAGAGAAACTTCCTTCAAAGTGCACGGATCTAAGTATGTTCACTATCCCTTGCATGATAGGCGATACTAAGTTTGAGGAGGCCATGCTAGATTCAGGAGCATCTATTATTGTCATGCCATATTCTGTATACACTTCATTGAAATTTGGACCTTTAAATAAAATGGTGTGATAATTCAACTAGCTGATAAATCTAATGTCTATCCTAAGGGGGGTAGTTGATGATTTTCTCGTGAAAGTTAATGAGTTGCGTTTTCATGTTGATTTTTATGTGCTTGGCATAGGTAATAGTAATCATACTACTTCTATCTTGTTAGAAAGATCATTCTTAATGACATCCACACTAAAATGGACTTCAATAATGGCACATTGACCATGAGATTTGATGATAAGATCATTAAACTTAATATCTATAATTCCATGTAATATTTGTGTAATAATAATCATGTTCATTTTATTGATGTGATTGATCAATTAGCACATGATGTTTTTGAATTTGATGCTAAAAATGAATGGAAAGCTGTCATTAGTGAGCATCTTGGGAAGGAAAAAGAGGGGTTGACCTTAAATACTGAGTTGCAAAGAATTGTGGCAACATTAAATGCTCTTCCAAAGTCAGGTAACGGTTCTTGTTTTATATTACTAGTTTCTAATAAGAGGCATCTACTTTCTGTTTTGCAGATTTCCATTCCAGATTCGAAGCTTCACCCTAGTCACCATAAGTATGTATTCCATGGAGGTGGTGGAATATTGCCAGTTATCATTCCATTGAACTTGGAATACCACAAGGAAGATCGAAGCTAACCATGATAGACCCGGGCTAAATAAGGAAATATTGAGTCGAGCCAAAGATAATAAACAAAGGCACTGCTTGGGAGGCAACCCAATGAAAGTTTGTTCATTTATCTTTTTATTTTTATTTTTATTTTTTTCGCATTCCATTTTTTTTATTTTAGTTATGTTTGTCATTTTCTTTGCATTGGACCTTACATTGGGGACAATGTAAGTTTTAAGTGTGGGGGAGAGGATTTAGACTTATAGCATTTCAATTTTGAGTGAGTTTAATTTCAATATTTTTTGCATGATTTTTCAGAAAAATAAGTTATGAGTTAAATGATTGTTTTTGGTTGTGTATGCTATTTGCTAGAATTAATTAGGCTTTTGAATAACTCATAACATGATTGAATGATTTGATTAGTGGAATTATTTTCTTTGAGAATGGTAGTAACTAAATTCTGTAGACAAAAGTCAGTGAGATTTTTGAGCCTTTAGACTAATACATCCATAACAGTTTCATTTTTCTTTTTCATGTGTGATATTCTTCCATGATTTTGTTTCTCTAGAACTTGCCTTGACTCTTTTCAAGATCACATTGATACATGCATGCACGAACATAATTAATGCCATCTTTGTTACATAAATGAGCTTCATTAGCCAAATAGCTAACCCTGTAATTGAATTTTTCATTGTTGAGCCCCTTTGAGCCTTATTCCATTTTCTTTGTATAAACTCACATTACAAACTTTAAAATGGAAAAACAATGTCTTTACCCAAGCCTTAGAGCTAGTGGAGTATTGTTGGATGTCATGAGAAATGTGGGTATGCAAAAAATAAGTGTGGGGGTATCAAGATTTATGGTAGTGCTATTATTGGTAAATTGGAACAAATTTTCTATGTCAATTGAGGGAGTTTCATTATTGGTGTATAATTTGGAGTTTACATTGTGCAAGAAAAATACATGAAGAAGAAGGAAAAAAATGAATGATTGAAGAAAAAGAAAAGAAAAGAAAGAAAAAGAAAATAAGTGATGAATGTGAGTTATTTTAATGTGAAAAGGATCTATAATCATAACTCTTTCTACATCTCAAGAAATAGTTTGATTTGTGTGTGATAGATGCAAAAATGATGAAACTATCATGTGGAGTGGTTGATTTACATGTCTTATGTATATGTTTGAGCTAAGTCTATTTATCTTTACTCCACTAGTTTCGATGGCTTTTGAGTCACATACCCAAATATTTCCCACCTTGACCATAAGCTACATTAAAACATTTGAAAACTTCTTATGATTCTTGTAAAGCAAGCAATCTAAGTGGTGAAGAATGAGAAGATATGCAAGCATATGGTAGAACATCTCTATTAGAATGAATTTGAGCGAAACACTTGCCCTTTTAAACACATAAGAGTTGAGTACTTATATTCGTGAGGGTCTACTTGTTTAGTTTACTCTACCTTCATATGAAAATAATTACTAATTGATTATGATTTGTGTAGAATGTTTATTCATGATATTTTATGTGTTTTGAAAAAGCTTGGTGGTTCTATTTTCTTGACATGATGACCTGGTGTTTTTATGGAATTAAAATTTGAGTTTTGCCCGAGGACGAGCAAAAGTTAAGTGTGAGAAAATTTGATAGGAATGTAAAATACATATTTCTCTCTCTTTATTTTATGAGGTCGTATATTTATTTTGTGTCAAAATATACTCATTACGCTCATATTTTGATTTAGGTGGCAATTCTATGGATATGCTGTAATTTGGAAGAAATAATTGAAAAGTGACCAAAATAGAAGAAAGTGATAGTTCAGAGACTAAAGTGAAAATATTCTAAACTTGTTTCTAACCTTGGGATGAAGGTTCGAGAGCGTTAGAGGTCATCTGGATGAAGAAAGGAGTCAAATGGATGAAATTTAGCTAAAACATTATCACATATCAACTTTCAAGCTGAAAAAGGTTGCATCGATTTTCAACCTCATGTTGAGACCAGATTTTGATGTAAAAAACGATCGAATTTGAAGATGGTATCTGAAATGAAGTTGTAGCCCATTGAGTAAGCTTTTCAACGCATCTTGAATCATCTAAATCGAATATTGGGAGAAGAAGATATGATCAAAATATTGTAAGCCTGGGCAACCGCCTAGGTTGCGTAGTTATATTTGTTGGGCGCTCGCCCAACCATCAGAGTGATTAACAGAGAAAATTTTTTTGAGAAATTTTTTTTGCCTAGGCGACCGCCCAGGCCAAATCGGGGAAAAAATTCTTATTTTCGAATTTAAGTTAATTACCTATGGAAACAACTATAAATACCTATTTTAAAACCCTAAAATACAATCAGAACGTACAAAACGCCTCCCAACTTTATTCTTCTCTATTTTTCTCTTAGATTCATTAATTGTAACTAAACTTTTACACTTGGTCGAAGGAGATTGAAGTCTCGGAACAACATATTGTGAGATCTAAATGATTTTTCTTAATTTAATTCATGTTTTTGAGTAGAATATTCTTCTGCACTTATTTTCATGATTGTTATGTTTAATTGCTAGGAGGCCTACTAGTTTATTATTCATTGCAATCTACCGCTAAGTTAAATATCAAATCTATAATCGTTTGATTCCTTTAACTTGTGAAACACTAGGATTTGATGATTTTCTGCGATAGATGTTATTTAATAGTAAGAAAAATATTTAAATAGATTGAATGCAACCGCTAGTGTTTGTGTTATCTAGTTTATTGATTTCTCTATTGTGTAAAGCTGTTATTAAATTGAATTTTGAGCGCTGGTTTGGGGTTATTTAATAATTAGGGTTAATTAGAATGCTGATTTCTAATTAACTAAAATAAGGAGAGATAAGAAAATAATTCCAACGGTGAATATTCAAAATATGAATTGAATTATCCTCGCATCTATGATCGACTGTGGATTTCCGAAGGTTAATATTGATTTGGACCAATGTTAGTCTTTTGATTGTTTTCGTTAATTTAATTTTCATTGTTATTTATTATGTCACTTATAATTACTTACATACAAAACCCCCCCAATCATTATATGAAACATAAAATACTGAATTACATACTTTTCGTGGGATCGACCCTTACTTCCACTACTATATTAGTTTTAGAGGTTAAGGTATTACTTTTGGGTACCTGCGACAGCACACCGATGCTATAATGATTAGTTGTGTGAATTAAAAGTATCTCCAATAAATGTTTCATAAGGTATTAGGCCCATTAGACTATTTTAAATGTCTAAGCCTGAAATTAAATCCAACATCAAAAGTTTTACAACTTTTGTGACTTATTTATATAGTAGAACACCTTTCGACAATGTGATTTAATAAAACTAGTCCTCCGAAATCATGTCTAGCCAATGGTGCCTAGGGTTAACTTTAGCTAGTTGTCACAAGGATGGTGGATTCGAACGATCAACGTACCTGTACCCACAAACTCGGTACCGCCCTTGGATTATGCCCAGGCATGTCGCAGAAAACATGCCGAGCACTTTAGAGGCACACGTCGTAAAGGCTAGCCCCTTGTATCGTTATGAGGAGTTGAAGAGTTTTAACGTTTTTGGAAATGAAATTTTTGTTTGATAACGTGACACATAGGTGGCTCGATGAGTTGGTACATGATGTGGCGCTCGCGTCGTGGTGGCAGTCATGAGTGTAGTCGTTGCACTCATGGCATCTTCATGGCTAAGACATGATGAATGAATGTTCATTTTAATGCAAATGGTATGCTCTTTGAGTTGAGTTCTTGTTTTATCCCCGTTTTTTTGAAAATATATTTTTTCACTCTATTTTCATTTAATCACACATTCTTCAATAAAATAATATTACATGCAACTCAAGAATTGTTCCTCCATTTTAATCACTCATTCTTCAAAAATCTATTATTCCAAAATGCATTCTACACCATAAATGGAGCTCAAACATGCCCTGAGATTAAAGTAGATTGAATGCGGCACCCATTCATAAAACTCTTAGAATTATATAAATAAGGACCCCCAATTCATATTTCTTACACCAAATCAATTAGAAAAATATATCTCTCTAATACTCTAGTCAAATTATTTCCAAGTATAATTCTATCCAAATTATTTCCGAGCAAAATAAAATTTCTTGTTTTTATAACATTCAGGAAGAGACGGATGTTCGATAAATCTTGTTGACATCAGTGAAGGGAGTGATATCTATGTCAAGGATATTTTTTTTTTCACATACCTGACTTCATCTCTTTCTACTCCATTTGTGTTTTTTCTTTTCTGTGCTAGTCGATTTTCGAGAACACATTAAGCCTAAACCTATGTTAATTTTGAATCAATCAAACTTTCTGGACCAGGACATGAACATTTCTCAAAGAATAGTTGTACCTTAAATAACGGGAACAATTTTTGAAGATTATTGAGAAAAAATGATAAAAAAGAGTGACAATTTTGGAATCGCATGTAACTTGAGTGACCACCAAGTGTTTAACCAATATACTTCTATTTATGATAAATTCTATTTTCTTAATTTCAAGCATTGGTATGTTGCTATATTTTATTTTGAGTAAAATGAGAGCCCGAGAGAGAGAGAGAGACTACATTGTTTCCCTTCAATGATAAGTGTGTAGCCACCCACAAGGTCAAATTATCTTCTAATTGCATTTGTGAATATCATCGTCTAGAGTCGGGTAGTAAACCACCATGAGTACAACATACAATGATGAAAATGTAGTATTCTCGTATGGAGGCTTACAAATCTTCTTGTAGCCTCCAAACCACCTATTATCTACCCCTCCCTCAAGTCCCCTCATCCATTTCCATTTCCTCCTCTCCCTTTAGCCCCCTTGTGCTTGGTGGAAGGAGATGGGAGGGAGGGGTAGGGTAGGGTAGGGGATTAATTTCTTTTTCAATCTTGAAATGGCTAGAAAAGTGTGAGATTCATTTTTACTTAGTTGGGAATATGTTGGTTGACTTCCGCATCCATTTAGTTTTTCACCTCAAGGCAATGTAGAGAAAATTAAGGCGATCGAGTAATTTTCAATAACCTTTCAAATGTCCAAATTTTGATGAATCTCCAGTGATTCTTCTCCATTCAATTGATGGGAGAAACCTCAGACGAGGTTTCTAGTTCAGCATATCATTGCCCTTGAATTGAATTGGGATTAGTCTGATGTTAGTGAAGTCCTTAACTCGACTTTAGGCTACCTTCTAAGAACATTTTAGGTTTGTTTTGGCAATCTCATCTTCAACAAGCACCTTTTGGTACTCTTAAGATTTGCGAAGAAAATTTCGTAGCCTATGTATAATTGTTGGGAAAATTGTTGTCAAACGACTTCCCGGGTGATGATGTTAAATTATGAGAATCTCTTAGTCGAAATCGATCAAATGACTGAATTAAATATCGACACCTCAATAAAATGACCCGACCCTAAAACTATTTGAGGCCATTGGAAGTAACCTAATTTAAATTAGAGTTACTCATAGCCCTTCATTTTCACTTCCTCGATGCTTATAAAGGTTGGCTCATTATTTAGACTACTTCTGCCACTTATTGGTTTGTTATTGGCCCATTTCTATACTTAATGTAATCTATATATTGCTTTCTCCATTCTTGGTCATTCTCATGTGTTATTGTTGTGGCTTTCTCTTGGTGAAAACGGCTGCCTTTTTTGCTTTGTGCTCCATCCATCTTCTCCATCTCTGTTCTTGCCTTTGTGGCTACATTTGAGGCTACAATAACACCTTCCTTTGTGTCCTTGTGGGTAAAATCAAAGCTATCGAATTGTGGGCGAATAGTTGTAGTTTTGGGTTGTTGATTTGGGATGCCTGTTAAGGTTGGATTAATTAACTGAGCTTGAAAATCATCTTCGTGAAGCTATCTTCCGCAATATCTGATATCAAAGCATCTTAATGTGGGCTTCTCAGCAAAAAATTCAATAAAAAATCGGTTAGATCGAAAACCACTAAACCAACTGAACTCGCAACCTTTATTTTCGGTAAACCAGAAGGATTTTGAAGAAATGTAGGTTGGAACCTTTCTATACAGGTGAAAGATCGCCTAAGTGTGTGGAGTTTGAGGTTGAATACGTCGATGCAAGGTGATTCTGGCAAGCGCGCGTGTGGGCACGTAGGCGCGATTCTTGAGACTGTTTCTCCAGATAGAATATTCTAACGTGATTTCTAACAATTTGGTGTTGTTAGTTTTCTTTTTCAGGTTATACGATGAAACTTGATGGTTTTTCCCCTGAACCATCGGCTTACGATTATGAGTTGATCGTATAGTTGCATTTATTGAAACTTTAGTGCAAATAGTGGGAGCCCTAAAGCAAAAAAAATTCGCATCTCTTCGAAATCATGGCCTTCATATCCGTGCCACTATGGTAAATTGACTTATTTTGTTTAAATACAGCATTAGCAAGTCATTGTGTGGGATGACATTAGGATTGGAGTTACGGTGTAGGGTAACTATTGCTTGTGCTAGAATTCAGGAATTACTTGCTCTAAACTATTACGTGTTTTGAAGTACTTAACTTGTTTGATAAAATCAGCTTATAATCTTTGTGATATAATGTCATTCGTGTCAAAATGTAATACTTGCAATGTCTATGAAATTGTTCGGTTGGCATACCTATTTTTTGCATCATTAATTCCATTAGAATATCTAGATCTTACTCGTTTAAATATTCCATTAATACTGAAATCACGAATCTCACAAAGCCCTGGAAATGTAGAACATTGTATATTGCATGCGACCCTAAGACTACTTTGTCTGGCTTAATTGTGTTTTTGTGCATTTTTTGGTTGGTTCGTAAAAATGACAACTCACAAAAAATGAGAGGTATTTTGCTTCAACAAAAAGTCTAGGTAATAGAAGATAATTTTTCTACAAATTTACCAAAAGATAAAAAAGAAGAAGCTGATGAGCTCGATTACACCTCAAACATTTTGTACTTGTTTGACGCTATTTTGAGAAAAGTGAGTAAACTTAAAACCACTAAAGAATTTTAAAAACAATTAGAGGACTTGTATTTGTTTAAATCTACTCCGAACAAACTTTACTTGAACACTTTTTTCAGTTTTAAAATGGATATTTTAAATGAACTTGGCGACAATTTATATTTGTTTAAAAAACTTGTTCAAGATATTGTTAACTATAAAGAGACAGTGTCTGAAATCCACAAAGCTATAGTTTTACTTAATTTCATATCTGACACTTATAAAAGAAAGTTAAAAATATGATTAAATATGGTAGGGACCCCTTGACGCCTGAAATTGTTATTGATTTTCTTAAAAGTAAAGAGACGAAAATCAAAATTAAAAAATTATGATAAAAATTGGCGGTGATATTCATATGATGATGAGTAACTTAATTTAGGCAAAACAGTCACGATGGGTATCAAAGTAGCGGTGAATCAAGTAGTAATGGAGGTAAAAAGAAGAGCAAGAGTTGGTCTATATCAAAATCTAGGACCACAGTTAAGAAATGCCATGACTGTGGCAACATGGAGCATTTTATAAAGGATTGTCGTAAAGAAAATGGTAAGTGATAAGTGTATTTTTGTACACTTATTTAATAACTAAATAAGTTTAAATATTGATTAAATGAGCGAATTTCTAATTATAATTATTGCTTTTGTAGGTAAAAATAACTTAAAGAACTAAATCAAGACAAAAAGAGGAGAAAATGACCACAATCGTGCAACGTTGTGAATTTGGGGACCAAAATGAACAAGTCAAAAAGTGTAATGACCCGGGTTGCAATTTTTGGAGGGCATGATTGATATGAAAGTCAAAATTCGAGAACCAAATTGTACAATATCATCGTTGAGGGGCCTAATGTGCAAACTTCTGAAGAACTTATGTGTAAAAAGAAAAAAAGCAAAGCGCAGAAGCGGCGTCAAATTTAATTAAAAAAGGAAATCTGGGGACAGTTTTGTATTTTCTTCCAAAACTTGGGGACTTGGCCTGCAATTTTCCTAGGGTTTTATAATTATAAATTCGGTCTTCTGCTTGCTTCGTATTCCCCCTTTTCTTTTCAATTTGTTTTCTTTCTCTCTCTTTTCTTCTTCTTTCCATTTTTCTTGGTATTTTAGGGATACAATCGAGACCATAACATGGAGAATAAATCAAAGAAAACGTGGAGATGAATAGATGAACTTAGGACTCAAGCAAATCCAACCAAAAATGGTTTTATCTTTAATCTTATATTTTCTTTATTATTTTCTATCATTTGTGATGCATTGAATAAATATTCTCCTTTGTTTTTATATATATAATATGAGCTAATTTCTTGTGTTGGGATATATGGTAGTAGTTTAACATAGCTTTAATTCATTTCTATTTGCTTTTTAATATTAAAATGCTTATTTCCATGTGTATCTACCATTGCATTTTCTTGCATTTTTATTTATGTGGTCAATGAATGATCATGTTTAGTGATTTGTATATCGTTTGAGACAAGAATGTGCATTTTAGACCAAATAGTAAAGACCATAGGTTCTTGTAAATGATAGAGATATGCCCCTAACCCTAGATGAACCATTAAGTTATTTTCACAAAAAATTAATGCGGTTGTTTGGTTTTACTCAATATATAAATACATTAGGTTAAACCAATTGATTATGGTTAATCTCATTCGACAGAGGTAATTAATCAAAATTGAAAAAATGGGTCAAGCATTGTAAATGAGTAATTTATTAATTGGATTGTGGAGAAATTAATTAGGCAACAATTAAGCAAAACCATGAATTCCAACCACGATTTCCTTTGAAATTTTCAAGTGTTTTTATTTTCTAATTTTTTAGAATTTTAGTTATTTTCCAGAATCATAATTTTATTGTGTGTTCATTTTTATTGTTAGAATTAAATTAATTAAAGTTGTATAATCGAAAGTAATAATTTCTCGAGGGATCGACAACTCGAACTCAAAAACTTCACTTTATTACTTGAACGCGACCCATACACTTGTTGTTTGCACTTTTTTAAAGAACAAGCTTTTGGCGCTGTTGTCAGTGAGTGTTTTTACTTTGATTATCACTTTAGTCAATTTTAGTTTTAATAATTTTATTTGCTTTTATTTACTTTCCTTTTTACATCTTTTGGCTAACCCCCAGTTTTAGTCTATCTTGTGTGTTGTATTTTCTTCATGTACTTTTCAGCTTTCTATGCATGATTCTGATGTTGGTAAAGTAACAAAACTTGTGCAATGAGTGATATCTACATGGACCATAAGTATATGTGTAGAGGACTTCCAAGTTGTGATATTTGTTATGCGATGCATTGTATTGAACAATGCTTGTTTTCGTACACTAATTTGCATACGTCAAAATTTCTTGGATTTAGAAACTACTTAAAGTGTCGAAATCAAGCACTTGACAAATCCGGTGATGGGCACATACATGTGGGAGATTATGTGCTTAACGATTGGGATGAAGACATTAAGCTTGTATGAGATGGCCTCCACTACTGAGCGAAAAGGTACTTGCAAATTATTTTAAAAAACTTGCCAAATTGAATGAAAACGATATGCTTATGGGAGATTACATGTACAGGGATAGGTTTCAGCAATGAAGGTATAATCTACTTGACATATTTAATATGAAAGACTTGACATTGCCTTCGAGTTTGATTTCAAATCAATCATTCAATTCGATGAGAGTTCAACCTTTTAATAAGAGCCTAAAATTAGTGAAAATCTTGGACGTGGCAATTAACAAGGATGAAAGTAACATACACTCTTTAGACTCCATGGATTCTTCGAAAATCAATTTTGGGATTAAGCCCAATGAGAAGGTAGAAATCTTCATAGTTTCATTTGAATTTGATGGAATATGCAAATCCTATTATAATGAAAGGGGCAATGTTGAGTTTTTGAGATCCAATGAAGAGTGGAACAAGGTCAAGCGAAGAAATTTGGCAAGACATCCAAAGCCTTTTTAGGTGCCTGTGAATTAATTGGTTAAAGTCAAATTAAAGACTATAAAAAAACGTTTATTGAGATGCAACCCAATTTTCTAACTTTTAAGTTTTTTTATTTACTTTCATGCATTTCATGTTTTTATTTGATTAGCTATCGTTTCTTGTAGGTAGTTTTTGAAGTCCCATTTATCCATGGTTCTGAGCTAAGTTTGGGGATCAATTGTGTACAAGAAGGCCACTTGCCCAAGCTATTCAAGAGCATCACTTGTCCAAATTGAGAATTTGTGACTACCGAGGAAGTTTCGTTATCCCCTCTTCTCTTTTATCTTGTACTTTATACATTAAGGACAATTTGTGGTTTTAATTTGTGCATGATTGTTCTTAAATTATTATGGTGTGCTTAAATTGTTATGATTTTGTGTTGACATGTTAGATAGCCTTGCCGGCATAGGATGGTTTGATATTTAAAACTGTTATTGATTCATGAGATATGACCAAATATACTATCTATGCCTAAATTTGCTTGTCCATGTGAAATTTCAAGTTACTTGGAGTACAATAGTCATAATTAATTGTTATCTAGACGTGCATTTTTTTTATTGATGATGAGGTTTTTGAATTGGTTGAAATAGGTTGTGAGTTGTGTTTAAATTTTTATCAATCCTACATTCTCTTCTCCTTCACTTAACCATAGTGTGAGATAAGTTTGGAAATGGTCAAGTCGGTGAATTATATTATCTAGAAGTGTGTTGATTTCATGCATATTGAAAAAAAGTATTGTGTGGAGTGTCTTTTGTCAAGTATAAGTTAGGTAATGACCATATATTAGGGATCTAAGCCCCATTAGTTTTGTTTTGCTTAAAAGAATGATTTTTAATTTGTTGAATCTTACGCCTCACTTTGTATGCTTTTTGACTCGAGTTATTAAATCTTTTGGGGTATCTTGAAACCCGATACCTTCGGTCTAAACAACCGGGGAGCTATTGATGCAAAGCTCGCTATAAGGGTCAAAAAGAAAACTTAAGGGTGTGAGGTAAATCATAAGCTTTAATTGAGAAAATTGATTTTGTGCAATTGTATTTGATGTTTGGGCTTAGATAACTAGTAGGTTTGAATTACTTAATATAAGTTTAAATGTCGAAGCACACATCTAGTGGAAAATCATCACATGACTCGAGGTTGGTATTGCCGGTTAGACCCAACCGAACTAGAGAAAAAAAAAAAAAGAAGAAGAGTGAATTGAGAGAAACCTTTAGATTTACAACTGGTAAAAGAAAAGAAACATATATTTGAGAAGCGTAAATCTCATGAGCGAGAAAAGAAATATTTGACCACAAAGAACCGGGTTGAACTAATTTGAAATTTTTTCCATCTTACCAACTTTTTCCTAATTTATATGATGATTGAAAGTGATTATGCATACACATACACTGATTGAAACTTGGATAAACTTAAATTGTTTTAGTACCATTATTTGGAGGTATGTTTGTGAATTGATTACACAATTTTACACTCATTGATATTTTTAACAAGCTATCTATTGTGTTGATTATTATTACATGTGCTTGATTGTGTTGTAGATGATCTTACTTGGGATGGGACGAGCAAGAATTTAAGTTTGTGGTATTTGATATTTGTATTTTTGCACACTTGTTTAATATCCAAATAAACTTAAATATTGATTAAATGAGCGAGTTTTTACTCACAATTACATAATTATTACTTTTGTTGGTAAAATCTACCCAAGGAAGTAGAACAAGACAAAAAGGAGGAGAAAATGATCAAAATCATGCAAAATTGTGAATTTGGGGACAAAAGTGAGCAAGTCAGAAAGTTCAATGACTTGGGGTTGCAATCTTGGAGGCACGATTGATATGAAAGTCAAAATTTGAGGACCAAATTGTATAATACCATAGTTGAGACACCTAATGTGCAAATTTTTAAAGGAAAAAGAAAAGAAATGATACTATTGTCTTGGCAGAGAAGTGGCACTGAATTTACTAAAAAAGAGAAAGAAAGTCTGGGGGACCGTTTTGTATTCTTTTCCAAAACTTGAGGACTGGGCTGCAATTTTCATAGGATTTTATACTTATACTTTCGGCCTTCCGCCTGCTTCCTCTTCCTGTTTTTCTTTTCAATTTCTTTTCTTTCCATTTTTCTTGTATTTTTAAGGATACAATCAATAGCACAACAAGAATAATAAATCAAAGAAAGGTGGACAAGAATTGAGGAACTTAAGATTCAAGCAAATCCAACAAAAAATGATTTTATCTTTAATCTTGTATTTTATTTATTATTTTCTCCTTTGTTATCACATTTATAATATGGGCTAAATTCTTATGTTGGGATTTCTGGTAGTAATTTAACATAGCTTTAATTAATTTCACTATTTATTTTTTATTGTTAAAATGCTTATTTCCATGCGCATATATTATTGTATTTCTTGCATTTTCATTTATGTGGCGAATGAATGATTATGTTTATTGATTTGTACATTGTTCGACAGATTATTGTGTATTTTTTACCAATTATATCAAATATTAGAAATCCTAAGTTCTTGTATAGGATAAAGATATACACATAACCTTAGGTGGCCCATTGAGTTATTTTTACAAAGATTTAATGCAATTGTTTGGTATTAATCGACATAGAGACATAGCAGCTTAAACCAATTAATTATTGTTAATTTCACTTGAGAGAGATAATTAACTAAAATTGAAAAATCGGGTCTAACATTGTAAATAATTAATTTATTAATTGGATTGTGAAAAAATTAATTAGGCGGCGTTTAAGCGAAACCATGAATCCCAACCACGTTTTCTCCGAAATTTCCAAGTGTTTCTGTTTTCTTATTTGGTAGAATTTTAGTTATTTTCCTTATTTTCCAAAATCATAATTTTATTGTGTGTTCATTTTTATTGTTAGAATTAAATTAATTAAAATTATGTAATCAAAAGTAAACATTCCTCGAGGGATCGATAACTCGGACTCAAAAGTTTACTTTATTACTTAAACACGACCCATGCACTTGCGATTTGTACTTTCTTAGCAAACAGTAAGCAAAAGGTTAAAGAGAGAGATAAAATACTTGTATTGTCCTCTAGTTCTAATTTTGACGAGGTTGCAACTTATATAATTGCGAGTCTAGTTGCTATTACAACTGAATTGAATCTAACTACTAATTCTTGTTTGCATGAGTGAATATTTGATTGTGGTGTATCTTTTCATGTGATATCTAAAAAGGATTGGTTTGAAAACTTGCATGAATCTAATGATGGGCATGCTATGCTGTGTGATAATTTTGCTTATACTATTGCCAGGATTGGTGATATTACTTTGAAATTTGACACATGTTTTGTGTACACTTTAAAAGATGTTAGATACATTCCTGAACTCTCTAGAAAGTTAATTTCCGTAGAAACACTTGAGAAAACTGACTTCATTGGTAAAATTTGAAATGGAGTTTTAAAAATGATTAAAGTTATACTTGTTTCCATCAAGGGAACTATGAAAAATGATATTTATATCACTACTGGGGAAGTGATAAGAGATTTAGATTCATCTATCTCTTTTGCTAAGGCTAATCACACACATAAATGATACATTAGACTTGCACATGTGGCTATTAAGGGGCTTAAGTTTCTTAATGAACAATGTATATTTGGTAATCATTATGTGTCTGATTTATTATTCTGTGATCACTGTGTGCTTGGTAAGCATCATACGACTTCTTTTTCCACTGGTATTCACAAAACTAAAGGCATGTTTGAATATGTGCATTCAAACTTGAGGGGTCTTGCTAGTAATCCCACCTCGAGTGGAAATATGCACTTCTTGTCTATTACTGATGATTACGTGAGAAAAGTGTGGGTTTATTTTTAAAAGATAAGCCCGACACTTTCTATAATTTTAATAATTGGAAAAGATAAGTTGAAAATCAAACGACAAAAGGATTAAATTTTTTGAGAACTGACAATGACCTAGAGTTTTGTAACACTGAATTTAACAATGTGTAAAGGAAATTGAATAAAAAGGTATTAAACTATTCCTTACATTCCCCAACAAAATGAGATGTAACAATTAATACTAGATAAAGTGCGATGTATGATGTTAAATTCTGGCGTCTCAAGTCATTTTGGGGGCACATCTATTATTACTACTTGTTATTTAATTAATTTGACTTTATCTACTACATTGAATGGTGATACTCATGAGAAATGGTCTAGTAAGTTAAGTGATTATTCCGTGCTTAGAACTTTTGGTTGTGCTTATTTTCTCATCAGAGTGGGGAAATCTTAAACCTAGAGTTAGAAAATGTGTTTTTCTAGATTATTCTGAGGGTGTCAAGGAGTATAGGTTATGAGATAGAAGTCAAAAGTGGGTTAAGATTATTGTGAGTAGAGATGTCATGTTTAATAAGGATAAAATGCCATGTGTTAACATTGAATTTGAAACTGTGAGTGAAAAATAACAAGGTGAAGAGAGAGATCAGTTGAAGGTGGAGTTAGAAAAATTTAGCACATTTGTCCCTACCACCCATAATGAGGTGATGACTTAAATTCAACAACTTGAGATGGAGAATGACGAGGAAGTAGTGAAAGAAGAGCATCCTAAGGAAAAAAATTCCTTAGCACATTAAAATTTAGATAGGGATAGAGAGAAGACAAACGAGAGAGCCTAGAAGATTCAGATATGAATTCAAGTTAGCTTTTTCTCATGTCGTCTATGAGGAGCTAAATGACAGAGAGCCAAAACATTTGAGAAGGCGATGAACAGTGAACAATCAGAAGAGTGATTTAAGGCAATGAGAGAAAAAATGAATTCCTTAAACGAGAATTAAATTTGGAAGTTAGTATTTAGACCGAAGAACAAATCAACTATTGATTGTAAGTGGATTTTTAAGGTTTAGGGGGGCACTAATGCATCTGAACACCTAAGGGTTAAAGCTAGATTAGTAACTAAGGGATACACACTTAATGATGGTATTTATTTCTCATCGATTGTTAAGTACACTATTATTAGGATCATGCTTGCATTGGTTAGACATTTTGACTAGAAACTTGAACAATTTAACTTAAAAACTATTTTTTTTACATGGTGAACTTAATGAGAAAATCTTTAAGAATCAACCAAAAGATTTTAAAGACAAACTAAAATCTGATCATGTGTTTTCTTAAAATGTCATTATATGGCTTAAAGCAATCACCAAGGTAAGTTTGATAATTGTCCATACTTTCAACATAGTCCACATCTACAAAATCTCTCGGTTTCACATTTATTCCCTTTAAATACCTTAACAAGCACTTTAAGGCTTCCCAATTCTTGGTACCCGAATTAAACATGTACCTATGAAAAGTACTAATAACAAAACCTAAATCCGGTCTAGTGCAAACCATCAAATACATAATAAATCCAATCACATTAGAATATGAAATCTTACTCATTTAGTCTATGTCCTTTTCATTACATGGAGTCGGATCTTTAGGTTACACAAAGTGATTAGTTAAAGGTAATGTAACAAGTTTGAAATCATGATGTCAAATATTTTTATCACCTTTAAAACATAAGGAGATTGATGTAAAAACAATGCAGAATTTGACCTATCTCTTTTAATTTTCATACCTAGAATTCTCTTAAATTTACCTAAATCTTTCATGTTGAATTCATCATTTAAATTTGTTTTGTCTCACTTCGAGTACCAAGAATCGGGAAGCCTTAAAGTGCTTGTTAAGGTATTTAAAGGGAATAAATGTGAAACCGAGAGGTTTTGTAGATGTGGACTATGCGGGAGATAAAGATAATAGGTAATCGATTTCCTCTTATGTGTTTAATTTGTATAGCTCTTGCGTTAATTGGAAATCACAATTACAACACATAATTGCACTAACCACAATAGAATCATAATACATTGCTACCACTGAAACAATTAAAGAGGCTTCTTGGTTTAAAGGGTTTGCTTCATGAACTGTATGTTTTAAATGATTATGTGGTAGTATATTCAGATAATCAATCTTTTATACGTATATACAAAAATCTCATTTTTCACGAACGCACCAAGTACATTGATGATGACTATATTTTATTAAAGATCATATCACAAGAGGTGATAAGACTTGAAAAGGTACATACACAATATAAGCCCTCGGACATGGGCATTAAGGTGTTGCCTTTGGTGGAATTTAAAAGTTGTAAGGACCTTTTGAACATAGGTTGAGGTAAATAATTTCTAATTTTATCGATTTTCCTTTTCGAATGGTCACTAATGGGTGATAATATTTTCTTACAGGTCTTTTGACACCATTGTGGATTTTTGTTAGGCAAATGATTGGCAAACCTGGGCAACGATGTTAAGTCGTTAGAATTTGTTAGTCGGCATCGATTGAATGACTGAATTAAATATTGACACCTCAATGAAATGATATGACCCTAAAACTATTTGGGACCATTGGAAGCAACCTAATTTAATTAGAGATGCTCATAGCCCATCCCGTTCACTTCCTGGATGCTTACGAAGGTTGGCTCATTATTTAGACTACTTAACACTTATTGGTTTGTTTTTGACCCACTTTTATACCTAATACAATATAGGAAACAATACATAAATCAGGTTTTTAGTACACATCATTTCAAAATTAAGGATAGATGTTTCAAGTTTCAAAAATTAGGTTTTCATTAATATTTATTTATGATTTAATTAATAAATATATAAAGGTCACGGATTTATACAATTTGGTCACAATTCAAAAATCTTATAGGTCACAGTTCGATTCATCAATCGCAAATTAAAAATTTAAAAGTCACAATTTGTTCATCGATCACAAATCACAAAATTTATAAGTCATATAACTTATTTTACGGTCACAAAACGTCAAATTAATTGATCACAAATTATTTCGAAGTCACAAATTTAAAATTTTATACGTCACAATTTAATTCATTTGTCACGGATCAAAAAATTATAGATCGCAAATTATCGATAAGTCACATATTTCCAAATTTCTTGATCACAAATTATCGAAATTTAATGTCAGATTAATAATGAGTCACAATGAACCAAAATGTCGATCACATACACCAAAAATCCTACCCTATCCTTATCCTCCACCAATATTTGGTCATAAATCAACCCTGGAGACCTTACCACCACCATCCTCATCGTCGCCGTCGCAATAAGACCCACTGCCGTTGCAACCAGACCTCCCAAAACCCCCCAATAGCACCAAAACCATACCAAACAACCACTACCACAACATAAGCACCACCATCTCCATTACATCGCAACCACCAACCCCACTAAAAAAATTCCCAAACCGCCCTTACCACCACGATCTAAACAAATCACACAAATCTAGACTGATTTAATTAACTACATATTGAGTTATCTCGTCCCCGCAATAGGGTAGCGGAGGCTGGGAATGATGGCGGCAATGCTCAGAGAAGGAGTGACCGCAAGAAGATGTAGTTCAGAGAGGAAAACGACGGCGGATATAAGCTTCCGCAACCGTCGGCTCTTGGTGGCTATGGAACAAAATTGTAGCCGGTGTTAACCGAGGTAGCAATGGCTGAAAATGGTAATATATGACGTGGTGAGCTGTAAACACACCAAAGAATGGGAGAGATCTTGGCAATTTGTGGGTGGAGATTCCAATAGAGTTGCCGGCCATGATGGATTTGCAAGGCTTAGTGTTTGAATGACTAGCGGGTTCTCATCCTGGTACTTGCTGCAGATATTGGAGGACGGGAAGGTGGTTGTGGATGAAGAGGAGTGTGAGGAGGCAGCAAATGCAGTGGTGGTGTAAAGGTGGGGTGAGGATTTGTGGCTTTCAATTTGTGGACGAAGAGAGAAATGATTAGGGTTTGTGGTGTAATGGGGTAGATTAATTCAATTATATAATCTAATTATTTTAATTAAAAAGTTATTATTACCTAATTTTTGTACAAAAAACTTTTGAATCTTATTTTTGAAAATGAAACTTAAAAAACAGGGTTGGGTGTAATTTCATCTATAATATATATATCCATGTCATTCACGTGTGTTATTGATGTGGCTTTCTCTTGGTGAAAATGACTGCCTTTTCTGCTTTGTGCTCCAACCGTATTCTCAATCTCTGTTGTTGCCTTTGTGGCTGCAATAACACCTTCCTTTGGGTCCTTTGTGGGTACAATCAAAGCTACTGAAGTGTGGGCGAATAGTTGTAGTTTTGAGTTGTTGATTTGGGGTGTTTGATAAGGTTGAATTGATTAATTGAGCCCAGAAATCATCTTGGTGAAGCCATCTTCCGCAACGATAACCATAAAAAAGTATGAAATAAAACGAGAATCATAGCAAAGTTCAGATTTTCTTGTGCATCAGAATGCCTATTATTTCATCACAATGTCAATATATCTATCAAACACATCCAGTTCTTAAGCTACTATGTTGCAGACAGTAAGTAGTCTACTAAAGTGAAAGTCTGAGTTCCAGATCTAATTCTTGAGTAGCAGTAGATTCAAAGTTCTCATGATTAGAGCCCGCTGAATCATTCAGACCTTTCTTGTTCTTCTCAAGGAGTGAATTCTGCAATGATAACGAAATTGTTATAATCACATTTAACTCTATGTTACAGAGTAAAAAAAAAATTAGGAGTCATTTACTTATGCCTTAATTTATAGTGAGTCGTTGAACCTGGCAACTGGATCACTCAAGTCTTAATTATTTTTGCAATCAAGTTTCTCCTATTATCTTGGCAAATGAAAATATTAACGCATGAGTTGATAATTTGTGTCAAAATTGAATTTACTTGTGTCATATCAACATTCATATCATTTTTATCTTTAGAAAGGAAATCTCCCTTAATTCAATACCTTTATAAGAAATTGCAGGTTAATTGAATTGGAGAAGGTGTCGATCCGTCTTTTGTCCATGATACCTAGCCTAAAAGGCCCTCTTTCTAATAAAAAGTTCCCTCAAGATCCTTTAGGGTAGTAATGTAGACAGTAGTATATTCCAAGAATCAAAAATAAGGGAAATGGTTTCGTGCACGAGAGGTGAAATCAATGTGCAGCCACTAGGTGGAATTGCAAGAAGAGAGGAGCAACAAGTTTTGAAAAGTTAGTTGGAGAGCGACTTACTGAAAGAAAAAAAAAAAAAAAAAAAAAAAAAAACAAACTGATTCAACTTTCAAGGATAAAATAAATTTCACTAACCCACTTGAAATTATAACTCAAATAGAGCGACATCTAGAAACATTTTTATCTATTTTTGGTGTATGTGACAAAATATGGTTGAATACCTGTATTTGTAGGTTCAAAAAGTGTCTTGTCATGCTTGGCTGCACAAACTGTTGGGTTCCTAAAACTGTTTGGATCGAATCCCATCTGTCTCGATTCGTAAATGATATATTTGGTAAGTTAGATTGATGAGAAATAATGAATTAAGAAAGAAAAACTAAATTTTATTAATTATATTGCATGACAAACATAGCAGAATTTTTTAGTCTTGGAGACAGACATACCTAGTAGCATTTATATGTTGGGATTCTTCATATTTGATATTTTCCTTTACCAAGTCTGGCCAACCTAACTGAAAACATGGCCAAATCCAAAAGCTATAATCATTGTACAATGGAGTCATTAAGCAACAAACAAATTAAAATTTTGCTTGGGAAGAATTTATTAACCATAGAAATAAGTGGTGGATACTACTTGTAAGTTCGTTAGAATGTGAATTTTACTAAATCATGCACGAAACATGTGCTCTATGCATTTTTTTTTTTTTTGCTGAATTCATCGTAACATACCATTGCACAAGCTTATGGATGACGATAGAAAAATCCCAATCGATGATTACCAATCTCTGGTCGAGAATGGTCATGAGATTACAACTATAATTACATATAGTTCAATTAAGGTCTGATTTTATTGGAAAACTAGAAATAGAAAAGAAACTATAGAAAAACTTCAGAATCCAGAAGTTTACTGTAGCCACTCATGTAATTAATCTTTCCAATCACTTTCACTATTCAGTTTTAAACACTTTTTGTCAATTATTAATCTCATTATAATGACTAGAAAACTATAAGATCTAATTAAAAAAAAAAATCCAGTGATCATTGCAATGTTGTTTATAACGAGTACTGAAGTTTGTCATACCATGATGCCGTGGGGAGTTCGAAAACCATAAGAAGGCGACGACAATGATGAGTATGAAAAACACGATAACGACGAGGATGAGTAGGTTGTTTGAAGTCTCATATTCTCCTGCAGGTTTGTCAATGGATGAAATCCATAAACCAGTAAAAGTTTACATATTTATAAGAAAATATGAATAATTAGATCAAATCTTTTACATAAAAAAATAATTGTGAAAAAATAATAATAATCACGTACTGCCCACCTGGCTGAAATTCTCGAAATAAGAATTATGATGTGAATTAGGAATGTAAGTAGAGCTCATTTCATGTAATCTGATCTTCTCTAGTTGAGCCACACCAAGGCCTCTTAGGGGTTTCTTGGCCTTGTAAGAATTTCTCTTCTTGCCTCTCCTAAGTGATGATGATTCTAGGGTTTCGTTTGCTAGGTTTTGGTCATCAAAATTGCTGCTGCTGCTGCTGGCCATCTGTTTAATTTGACTGATGGAGGAGAGGTTAGTTAGGGTTTGGGATAGCTTAACAAACTTTCTTGCAATTTTCCTGAAAAAACTGCGATGGGATATCAAAGAGATCTGATATGCTTTTAAGCTGTCAACATTTTGCACTCAGCAATTACTTATTGCATCGCTGGATCAGATTTCTTTTGTAGTTTATGTGATTCATTGTCTTCAAAGTCGTATTTAAGCCTATGTTTGACACATATTCTTTAAAATTTATTTTTCTTCTAAGTCATTTTCAAGTTCAAAAAGAGATTCTCCCAATAAAATAATTTTACACATAAATTCGTAATTTTTTTATCAAGTTGATTTAAAACGTTCATTTTCTGCAGAAGTATTATGAGGTATCTATTCTTCCAATACAATAATTTTATACGTAGATTCGTATTTCTTTTATCAAGTTAATTTCATACGATGTTTTTCTTCAACAAACATTTTGAGGTAATAGATATATTAAGCAAAACTCGTAAACTAGAATTTGCAATTAAAAAAACTCTAAATTAGAATTCATCTTAAAAACTTCTTATTAGAAATATCCAACTGATAGGAATAACCCCGTTTGTTTCTGATTAAAATAAGTCAACAATTTATTTTAATAACACATTTCACGAGGTCCATAATTTTTCAACCATACATTTCATCGGTTTTTATTAAAATCTACGAAACATCTGATTTTAATCTACAACAAATAGGGGCAATTCATTCATAATGTAAAATTGTAGTGGGGGTGATGGAATGGAAACAAAGTATCTGGACTCATACTTTACTAGCTTCATTTCGAGAAGTGCCATATAAAATACTTAAAAAGCGAGTGTCAAGAGATTTTTAACTAATTAAGTACGCAATAATGTAAAGGATTTCTCACCAATGCCCATCTAAACTTTAACTTTTCGTGTGTGTGTGTGTGTGTTTTTTTTTTTTTTTTTTTCAAGAGAAAAATTCTTCTTTCAGGAACCCTAAGGTAATCTAAAACTAATATATTTATGTTTATATTTATATTATTTTTTAAAAATATCATTATGTGGTTGATAATTGACTCACTAAACATCCGTTTATATTAATATTTTTAGTGAACATCTTCTTGTTGTCCACTGCATGGCTTGGTCTGGCACCATTCTTGCATTATTCCTCGACACTAAGCCCCCGTTTGGCGAGTATTAAAATCAGAGTTACAGTACTTTTTGATAAAAATTAATGAAATGTGTGGTTGAAAAGTTGTGAATCCCATGAAGTATGTAATTAAATTTAATTTTTGACCTTAACATAAATTAAAATCTATATTTTAATCCCTACCAAACTGGGACTAATAAAGTCGATATAATCTTGTGAATGAAATTACGAAAATATATTAAACATGATAAATTATTTCTTTTTATACTTGTATATATGCTATTACATTTATTTCAAAGACATCTTGGGAAATTCTCTACTAGATCATTGAGGGACCACTAATTTGGAAATAATATACAGATCTAGCAATCATATCATCTATGCATGACTGTACTATCAAAGCAGTAATCCAAAAGACACTAAAATTTCAAGACCTAACTTTGAAGAGTTGATTTGGCATGATTTTTGAAAAATCAAAATTCACTTATAAAATTAGGAAGTTGCTTTGGAGTATGTTTATTATGCCCTTGTTTGGTACACATTAAAATTTTCATTTTCATTTTTCTACTTATTTTCAACAACATATTTTTCAGTAAAATAATATTTTCCATCACATCAATATTTTTTCCTTCTTTTTCAACTACACATTTTCCATCAATCTAATATTCCAGAATACATTCTTCTAAAATAATGTGGCTCAAACACACCATATATCTGAAATTATTTTATCTGGTTACAAGAGATATTTTAGAAAAAATGGGTATAAAATAACTTCCTCATGAAACTCTGCTACGAAAAGTAGAAACAAAAGCAGACCCAACCAAAGGTACCCCTAATATGAACAGATCAACCTTTATCTCTTTTACTTCAATATTATCCAAGACCCTATTTGATGACCATTATTTGGCAAAAATAAATTTTTGAATGGGGAATTTTTGGAGAATGTATGGTTAAAAAAATATGAAAAATTTTAAATTTACGTACAAAATATTTTATTGTATGAATGCGTTGTTGAAAATTAGTATGTAAGACGAAGAGTTTTCAAATAATAATCGTCTGGGACAACAGACCACTACTTTTAGACTCTAGAATCAAATGTTAAACAAACATGAAATCACTCAATTAGGAAAATAAATAAGCAATTTTTATGTAGCAAAAGTGTGTCTGTCCAGTGTGTCATACAATTGCAAATAAATAAATATGAAAAATTTTAAAAACTTTAATTCATTAATCTTAGCACAATAAATCCAAAATACTATTAAAAAAAAAACAGTAGGCAGAGAAGGAAACCGGGGATTATGTTGATCACATTTGATATTATATTTCTTATTAAATTAAAAAAATTGTAAGAAAAACTAAAAGGAAGGGGAGAATATTCATTGTAGATTGCGAGCACATGCCAAACAACATTGCGACACAGTTCCCGAAGGAGAAACGCTGCCGTTTAGTCCTTAAAAGTGTGGTTCTATTAGACAACAAATCAATCCCCAATCCCATAATCTCATATGATATCAGATTTGTGGCCAACTGTGTTAAAAGGTTGAAGACAATGTCTAAGTGTGTTTAGGTTCACACAGTTGTCATCCAACCATATGAATTGTTTAGCAAAAGAATCATAAAAGATTGATCCCATTATCCCATTTTTTAGTAACACAATCATGTGACTTTCTAAATTAAATATGACGTGGCACAATGGGATCTCATGTGACGTGGCAAAACGATGGTTCCACAAAGAAACACTGTTAGTTTATGTGGCTGTGGAGTCCACTATTTATATCTCGACCTGCTCGTCTATTTTTTAAGGACAAGATTTAAATGAGTTTTTTGGTCACTCTCTCTTCGAGGATGGAGTTACACGCTTTATTTGTAATCCCACGTATCCTAAAAGTTTAGTGGTACTTGTAACCAAATACAGTTCATAGCATTAGGTGAAATTTTCTTAGCGGCTTCGAGGTATCGACCATTATCAATTCGAACTCTAATGGCTCAAATCACGTACTTGTCAACTTTTGTCCAACTACCTTGTTAGCACATAAATATTCCACCAGTCTATTAGAGATCTCAAAATTGTACTCTATGATTACAAGCTTAACTAAATAAACGTGACGTCCACTAAATAATTGGATGGATTATGAATTAGGTCTTAAGGTTTACAAGACCAAACAATCAATGTAGTTCTAACACCCTTAATTTGTTTTTACTCTAAATATTTAATTTTTTCAAGCAACATAAATAATAAAATAGACTAAGTGAAAATATAGGCACACGGGATAACCCATAAGAATTCCATCACCAAGATAAAAGTTAAATCGATTGTGCTACATGTATACCACAACTTACAATTTTATTCACCAACATATGATGTTTTGAGATTTGATTAGATCAAAATTTCATCAACCAAATAAAAAAAGAAATTTTTTCCATTTTCTTTTTAATACCTCATCAATCTGTAAAAGATTATGTAAGTAGTGATATACAACAAACATTTTCCAAGTCAAACATGCAGCTGTAGTAAAAAAGGAAAAAAGAAAAAGAAAAAATGGTTTTTAACTATAATGTTAAAGTAGAACAAAGTAGGCTCAACATAGGAAGTCGCATACAGTTCCATATTTAGGTGGGTGTTTGGTAGGATTTGTTAGGTTTAAAATATTATATTGGCTATTTTGTAAACAAAATGACCAACTTGAACAATTATAAAAAAGGTTTAGGGACTCAATTGTAAGGTTTCATAGTTGGTAGGTTAGCATAGAGTTCGGAGTTTCATGTTTGGAACAAGAAGGATTCACATAGATTTTTCGCTAACTGCTAATCGGAATTGTGTTTTGTGTTCAAACGGATGATACAGCAACACTATCGCTCGACCTTCGCCCCACCGTCGCTCGAGCGACAGTATTTTCTGGCCAAACCTAATTTCCGCTTTCCGAGATTTTTACTTGGTCTATACTACCTAAACTGTCCAACTTATAAATAGAGGTGTCGCATTATTCTTCGAAGAGGTGATTGAACACATGCTTTCTTGAGAGAACACATCCTACACTAAACTGATATTGTTCAATCCATCACTTGTTTATGCGCCAATCCTTGTGAAAATATCAAATAGTCAAATCAAACACCATATTGCAATCTTCGCTTGGTTCTATCAAGGGGTTGAAGATCAAAGAAGATTCTTAAAGAACGAGGAGTTCTTTTGAAGATCCACATGAGATAAACGTACGTAAAGAGTCGAGAGTGGATTTCGTGTGCTCATTCCAAGAGAACTGCTTTACAAGAAGAGCTAGGATTGGTGTTAGTGTGCACATTCCAGGAGGGCTGCTTCAAACTTCAGACAGAAGGTCAAAAAGCTTATGTCGTTAACTTTGCTGGTGGTCTGTAAGTTTATCTAAATGTATATATTGGATCTTTGACTGGCAAACCACTAGGAGTTTTTCCCACGTTGGGTTTCTTCGTGAACAATCCTAGTGTTCTTTACTGCTTTACTTATTTATTGGTTGATTGATTGTGTTATTTAAACAAAGGTGAAATTGGACTGATTGATTAGCCATCTAGACATAATTAACTTGTGACTTGTTGCTTGTTAATTAGATATTTAAATTCCGTATATTACACCTATTCATCACCTTCTAGGTGTTGTTAGGGTCAAACTTGTGTTTCTCAATAGGTATCAGAGCCTTAGATCAATTCCTGGCCTTATTCGTTAAGTTTAGATGAGTCAGTTTTTGTCCGTGCATCCATTTTTTGACGGAAGCAATAATGCTTACTGGAAAGTTCGAATGAAAGTTTTTCTTAAAGCTTTGGATCAATGTATTTGGATAAGTGTTCAAAATGGGTAGACTCCGCCTACAACAATAGTTGCAGGTATAGCTACACCCACTGATATTTCTCTGTGGACAAAAATTAATTTAGATGAGTGTAATTGGAACAATAAGGGCTTCATGCCTTATTCATGGCTGTGTCTGCTGAAGAGTTTAGACGTGTATTGATGTATGAAATTGCTAAAGAAGTTTGGGATATACTAGAAACCACACACGAGGAAACTAAAACGGTTAAGAACTCTAAACTGCAGATGTTAACCACTAGGTTTGAAGAGATAAGGATGACTGAGAATGAGACTTTTGATAGTTTTTATGCTAAAGTCAATGACATTGTCAATTCGAGTTTTAATTTAGGTGAGAAGATCCCCGAGTCTAAAATTGTTAGGAAAGTCTTTCAATCATTGCCTGAGAGGTTTAAACCTAAGGTCACTACGATAGAGGAAAGTAAGGACTTGGATGAGGTTAAAATTGAAGAACTCGTATGATCACTTCAAACTTATGAACTCATCGTCTCACAGTCTAAAAAGGTTAAATCCATCGCCATGAACACTGTTAAGGAAGATGAGAGCGAGTCCACTGACACTGAGACTCTTATGGACGACGAATTTGCATATTTCGTTAAAAAATCCCAGAAAGTAATGAGGAATAGAAGAAAGTCTCAGGAGTGGAATATTGAGGTCTCTAATAAACTCTCGAGAGGTAGACTTGAGAAGAACACATCTAGGGCTCCCGTTAGGAAATCTTGAATTAAGGCTCATCACCCATACATGACTAACATGGTTTTGCCAAAGGAGTAAAATAAATTATTTAATGGTTCTTAAGCTAAATTAAATTTCATGCTTTCCTATCTAATGCAATCCAAATATACACTCTTGTGAAGATACAATCGGATGATTTACATGTTGGGGAAAAATTAGAGAATCAAAGTAAATCAAACCAAAACCAAAGACCCGTGTTTACACAGTTTCCTTGAATCGAATTCGTCGCATCACCGGGGTGCAAGATGTTTTGATCGGTGTTCGATTCCCAAGATACAGTCGATTGTCGATTCACACTGCACAACGTTACCCGCCTACAAACTAGCTGTGTCTATCTCTCAAAGAACTTTAGCAAAGGAACAAAACCAAGGCTGTTGGAAATGAAAGAGGAGGAAACTGATTTTTATTTCCTTTGTTGTGTTTGTTGTGTTGTTAACCGAGAATGAGGTTGGCTTTATATAGGTGAGCTACTTTGATTTTCATTTAACCATAGCATTAATTTCCATTTAGTAACAAATGAAACAACTAAAATTAAAACTGGTAATGAAGAATGAGATTTAATTTTACATTCAACCACAACTTGAAACTGAACCAAAATGTGAAACAGTTTTTGATTTTTCATTCAACTAAAAGAAACTGATGACATAGTTTCCAATAATCCCCCACATGAATGAAAATTTGCTAAAACCAGAGACTTAAGAGAGAAGGAGAGAGTAAATCGAATCAATCCTGCATAGGATAGGTAGCATTTAGTTTTGAACATTCCCTTGTGAAAATCTATCCAGTATTACTAGCAAACTAGTGGATCTGATGTCTTGAACTGTTTTGCCATTTGTATAAACCAAGACAATAAACCTCTTACATGACCATTCTAGACACAGCGTAGTTCTCAATATTGTGTTTGTTTTGGCCATGAACACGTCGCTTGGTTCTGCAAGTGTTTGTTCAAGGATGTAGCATTCCCAATCCTTAGAGAAGCGACCACACTTCATACTCACATAGGTGACCTCTTAACTCAGTATTTCACAACAATGCTTAAGGGTCATTAAAAGCGTAACTTAACTTACATCTTCCAATCACTGTGAGCACTATAGGAATGAGCAGAAGGAGAACCTTCTCTATAATTTACACAGATATACATGGTTTAGTTGTCCGTTTGAACCTAGATCCTGGGATCTCCATTCAGCTAGGTTGGGTTTCCACCATGATACCTTTCAACGTCATAGGCTGCAAACCCATTCCCCTCGATGCTTTTACAACTAGCTCTCGAGTTAACCCTTTGGTTAGCGGAACCGCAATATTATCCTTTGACTTCACGTAGTCTAGAGTGATAATACCTCGTGAGAGTAGTTGTCAAATGGTATTATGTCGTCTTAGCATATGTCGGGACTTACCATTATATATATTGTTATGTGCCCTATCAATTGCTGATTGATTATCACAATAAACGCAAATTGCAGGCATAGGCTTTGTCCATCTTTGAATATCCTCAACAAACTTGCGGAGCCACTATGCTTCTTCAATCACTTTGTTCAAAGTAACGAATTCTGATTCCATTGTAGATCTTGCGATACAAGTTTGTTTGGACAATTTTCAAGAGATAGCTGCACCACCAAGAGGAAGACATATCCACTAGTAGATTTTGAATCTGACATATCTGATATCCAATTTGCATCAGCATACCCTTCGATTACTGTAGGGTATCTAGAATAATGCAGTCCAAAATCACGAGTGTACCTCAAATAATGTAACACCCTGAAAATGGCTCTCCAGTGGATAGTACCTGGGTTACTCGTGTAGCGACTCAATCTGCTAACTGAGTATGCTATGTCCGGTCTCGTACAAGTCATTAAATACATTAAACTCCCTATTATCCGAGAATATTCTAACTGTGACACACCATCACTAGTGTTCTTGGATAAGTGGAGACTCAAATCTACTGGAGTCCTAGCCATAGTGGTATCTGACTTGTTGAACTTTTCTAGTATCTTATCAATGTAATGAGATTGAGATAACACAGGTCCATTCGGCATTCGAGTAATTTTTACTCCCAAAATGACATCTGCGAGACCCATATCTTTCATGTCAAACTTTAAGTTTAACATATTCTTAGTGGCTTTGATAATCTTATTAGAGCTACCGACAATGAGTATGTCATCGACGTACAGACACAATATGACACATCCATCATTAGTGTCCTTGACATATACACACTTGTCGCACTCGTTGATTCTAAAACCACTAGAAAGCATAGCATTATCAAATTTCTCATGTCATTGCTTCGGTGCTTGCTTTAAACCATAAATTGATTTAACCAGTTTACAGACTTTCCTTTCTTGACCTGGAGCCGAAAAGCCCTCTGGTTGTTCCATGTAGATTTCTTCGTTTAAATCTCCATTTAGGAAAGCTATTTTTATATCCATATGATGTATTTTCAGATTTTGCAAGACTGCAATATCAATTATCATCCGGATAGAAGTTATTCTCGACATAGGAGAATAAGTATCAAAGTAATCTAAGCATTCTTTTTGCTTATAACCTTTTATTACTAGTCGAGCTTTATATTTATCAACGGAACCACCCGCTTTCATCTTCTTCTTGAAGATCTACTTGTAGCCCCAAAGGCTTACAGCCTGGTGGAAGATCTACTAATTCCTAGGTATGATTCTATAGGATAGAATCGATTTCACTCTTGATGAAAACTTTCCACAGATGACCATCTGGAGAAGATATAGCTTCTTTTTAGCTTTAAGGATCATTCTCCATCAAATATGTGAGAAAATCAGGGCCAAACGTCTTAGAAGTTTTGGTCATTTTGCTCCGTCTAGGCTTATCCTCACCTTCTTCAACTGGGTCTTTACTGTTGCCAGAAGTAGAAGATTCCATAGTCCGTTTAATAGGAGTTAACTATTTAGGAGATTTACAAGGAAATATATTCTCAAAGAATTGTGCATTCATAGACTACATAATCGTGTTCGAGTGAATATCAGGTACATTCGAATAATGCTGTAATACCCCGACCAAGAAAGCTTAAGAGATTTGATAGGTACTACTCATACCAACAAGGTGCACCTTCTTTTCCGGAAGTCCATCATTAGAAACTCCACAGTTAAGCGAGCTTGGCCTGGAGAAATTCTATGATGGGTAACCCCCTGGGAAGTTTTCTCGGGGAGCGTGCGAGTGAGGACAAAGCATGCTGAAAAGACCCATGTTGGTACAGTGGGGACAGTACGTCGTCGATCTAACGGCCGGGACAGCCCGTTAAGTGGGATCCGGGTCGTTACAAATGGTATCAGAGCCGTTTGCCAGCCGGAAATCGGGAACTAAGTGCTATGCGGGACAAAGTGCTACGCCAGAGGACGGGAGCCACCTCTTGAACCCGTAGGAGCCACCTCTAGAATCCCAACGCCTGGCAACAGATCCTCAGATGGATTAAGCGCGACGAGGACGTCGCGAGTTTAACGGTGGGTGATTGTAATACCCCGACCAAGAAAGCTTAAGAGATTTGATAGGTACTACTCATACCAACAAGGTGCACCTTCTTTTCCGGAAGTCCATCATTAGAAACTCCACAGTTAAGCAGCTTGGCCTGGAGAAATTCTATGATGGGTAACCCCCTGGGAAGTTTTCTCGGGGAGCGTGCGAGTGAGGACAAAGCATGCTGAAAAGACCCATGTTGGTACAGTGGGGACAGTACGTCGTCGATCTAACGGCCGGGACAGCCCGTTAAGTGGGATCCGGGTCGTTACAAATGCACTAGGAACCTATATGCACTACTATTTTTGCATAACCAATGAACACACAATCAACTGTTTTAGGTCCTATCTTGACCTTCTCAGGAGGAGGCACCGCAACTTTAGCAAGACACCTCCACATTCATAAGTATTTATATGAAGGTGTCCAACTTGTCTAAAGTTCTTACGGAGTCTTATCCATATTATTTCTTAACACTTTATTCAAAATGTAATTTGTAGAAAGCATAGCTTCTCCCCACATGTTCTGTGGAAATGCAGAATTAATCAACATAGCATTCATCATTTTTTTAACGTTCGATTCTTACACTCAGCAATTTCGTTCTATTGAGGTGAATAAGGTGCAGTAGTTTGGTGAATTATTCCATGTTTAGCACAAAATTCACCAAATGTTAATTCATATTCACCACCACGATCACTTCGCATCACCTTTATTTTCTTGCTAAGTTGATTTTCAATTTCATTCTTATAAAGAATGAATTTATCGACATAACAATATCTCATGCTATCGTCGACAAAAGTAATAAAGTACTTATTGCTGCCTCTTGTTTGGACAAATTTCAAGTCACACACATCACTGTAGACTAGTCCCAATAGATCGGTACTTCTTTCAATACTATGAAACGAAGACCTAGGAAGCTTAGCCTCAACGCAGGTTTCACATTTATTATTTGAATCAATTTGAAACCTAGGCAGGTAGTTTAGTTTGCTTAGTCTACGTAATGCATTGTAATTTACGTGACCCAATCTACCATGCCACAGATTAGAAGACTCAAGCAAGTAAACATAAGGAGTTTTCCCATTATTCATAACAGTTGGGGTTACAGCAATTACATTCAATTTAAACAGGCCATCAGTCATATAGCCTTTCCCAACATAAACTCATATTTTGGTAATCACAAGCTTATCCGCCTCAATGACCTGCGGAAACCATTCTTACTCAGAAGAGACCCAGAGACCAGATTCTTGCAAATCTCTGACACGTATAGCACATTAGTCAGAGTAAGCTCTCTGCCGATGTTATCTTCAGGATCACCTTGCCTTTACCAAGCACTTCAGAAGTTGCAGAATTTTCCAAAAATAACTTTTCACCATTTGTAACTGGTGCAAAAGTAGTGAACATACTCATGTTGGAGTAGATATGGCAAGTGACCCTAGTATCCAACCACCACTCCTTAGGGTTAGACCCCACCAAGTTAGCCTCACTAATCACCATCGTAAGGTTTAGGTCAGACATGTCATCTGAGAGACGATCTTTCTCATTTCCAACCATATTAGCTTGAGGGCGATGCTTGGTATTCCCCCACGGCTGACGACAGTCTGCTGATCAATACCCAACTTTGTCACAATTGAAGCACTTTCCATTGAACTGGAACTTAGGCTTATTTCCCACCCCACCGGTAGGCTTCATCTGAGACCCTTTCGTGGTCTGCTTTTTATCTTTCCAATTTTCGTTACACTGTTTGGCTTTAAAAGAATGACCTTTCTTGGTACTAGATCTCTAGCCATGCTCCAGTACATTACCCTTCTCAGAGTAAGAATTCCCTAACTTACGTTCAACCAGCTTGTTATCCTCCTCAATGCGCAGTTTTATAATTAAATCTTTGAAAGACATCTCTTTCCTCTTAAGCTGCAAATATCTTTTGAAAGCCTTCCACTAATGAGGTAGTTTGTGAATAGCAGTAGTCACCTGTAGAGATTCTGACATGATCAGACCCTCAGCATGCATTTCTTGCAAAAGCACTTGGAACTCTTGCACTTGGCTCACCACTGAACGTGAATCAACCATTTCCAAGTCCATACACCGACTGACCAAGAACTTCTTAGACCCAACATCCTCGATCTTGTACTTCTTTTCTAAGGACTCCCAAAGCTCCTTAGCAGACATCCTTACCACATACACGTGATACAAAGAATTCTGTAGGCCATCCAATACATAGTTGCGACACAAAAAATCAGCACTTTTCCATGCACCCCAAGCCGCATGCCTATGCATATCAGTGTCATTTTCAGCTACGGGCATCCTCGGTGAGGAAACATACAAGACCCAAAGTAGTAAGATAAAAAATCATCTTATTCTGTCATGTCTTAAAATCAGTACCAGCAAACTTATCCGGTCGAATTGCATGATTCACCAGAAATGGAGTCGGAAACAATGGCAAAGGTACTGAGGCTGCAACCCTAGGTACTGTCAAAGATATTGTGTCAAACTAGATTGTCGAGACTGCAGCCGCAGTCGTAGGCAAAGTGGGGTTCACTCCAACATGAGGAATCCCGCCACCAATTGTCCCATCAATAGGAGGAATGCCAGTCGAGATCTCCACAGGGTTAACAGCGGTCCCAAAAGTGTTGCTTCCATTGTTCACATCGTCACTTCCATGTGACATCATTTAACCTTAAAGAATGACAACAAAATGTTTAGAATAATAATGAGTTTGTAAACTAGAGATATATTCAAGATCTATGTTATCAATTTGAAACAAAATTAAAAACTACGGAATTGAAATATGAGAGCAAATTATTTAGTCAAATTTCTAACAACTTAATAATTATTTAAACATGAATTATAAAATCATTAACCAATGATTAAAATTAATCATTAAAAAGAATAAGCAATTATATTCTAATGATGAGGCAATCATTAAATAATAATGGAAGTACTCATAAAAATTTTAAAACTTCTTATAACCATGTAAAACCATCTAAAAACCATGCAAAACTACCATATCTAAAACTATGCAGAGGGGAGAAATAAAATCATGCAAATTCTATACCAGACAATTATACATAAACCATGCAGAGACAAAAATTATATGTAGTGTACCGAGTTCCGTTAACCCGGATTGCTACGTCATCGTCTTTTTGCCCTAATTTTAATAATAAAAAATTTGCGGAAATAACCTAATAACATCACATCCCATTCGTAACGGTAAATATCGTCAGCAACAAAACTCATTTAGATAATTTAGAATAATCGTTTTAAAATTCAAATCTCATGTTTTTGAAATAAAAGAAATAACAAAGTACGTTAACAGTTTTCAAAATGCGAAAATTTCGTAAGCAAATAACTACAACATTCAATTTATGTCACCACTGCCCAACACATCCGACCATCTCCGAAATTTGCAATTATTGTTAAAATAACGGAATGAGTATTTCGAATAAATATTCAGTAGACTCATCCCCGATAATTAATTTACAGAATAATTGAACACATACTTATGTAATATATAACGTGACATCATCATCATCATATTTGGCTCATTTTCTTGAAAATCATAGGCTCTTTAAAATCATAAGATGTGGGTAGTCTCGTCTCGTGCATTTAAGCACATAAGTTATGCATAACATTCTCGTATTATCTCATAACAGATTCTCGTCTTTCTCATGCATTAAAGCATATAAGTTATGGCAAGTATAACAACAACATATATCTCATATGACATATTCTCATTTCATGTATTAAAGCATATAAATCACGTAAATTCACATAAGACATGCAATTATAATTTAAACTAATTAATGGAGGTGAGTCTACTTCAATAATCTCGAGTTACGTGCAAAAATGAAGTGGAAAGTGATCTCAAACTCTTAATTGTCCGTATGTTTCGTCTAACCAAAATAGAAAATAAGTTTTGAATTAGTATTTCGAAACTTTAAAGTTTTAATGTGATAAAATAAAGTTTAAGGACTTAATTGAAAATTATTGAAACTGAAATAAATAGCTTAAAATGATAAAATGAAGTTTAGGGGTTCAATTGGAAATTTATTAAATTTGAAAATAAAAGTTTAAGGGCTAAAATAGTAATTTTTAAAAGTTAGGGACTAAACTGCAAATCTTATTAAAGTTGAAAATAAAAGCTAAAAGCTGAAATAATAACTTTTAGAAGTTAGGAACTAAATTGTAAATCTTTTAAAATTGAAAATAGAAACTAAATGGCTGAAATTAAACATTTTATAAATTACTGAAAATAAAATATTAAGGGCTGAAATAATAATTTCTAAACTTGGGGACTAAATTGAAGTTAATTAAAACTGAAAATAAGAATGTTAAGGGTTAAAATTAAAATACTTAAAACCTAGGGACTGAGATAAATTAATTTAAAACTTGGGGCTTAAAATACAAATTTCAAAAATCAAAAATAATAAAATGTCTCATCTCTCTCTCATTACACAGAGAGAGAAAGAGAGAGGCGACGGGGGAGGGCTTCCTCCGATTCCACCACCACCACCTGAGGTGGCGCCGACGGTCAGGTAAGTGGGGGGTTTCTTTTGGGGCTTTTGGCGTTCGGTTTTCTTTCGAATTTCTTGGTGGAATCGAGTTGGAAACGGGGTAAGTTTGTTGGGTTGGTTTACGTCTTGATTTTGGGACTTTTGGGTGTTGATTTGGAGGAAAATGGGGGCTGTCAATGATTGGGGGTTTTGGATTTTGGGTGGAAATGGTGGCGGTGGTCGGGTTTTTGCTCGATTTTTGGCTTGAAATGGTGGTTTGGGCAGTGAGGACTCGGTTTTTGGAGTGAATGGTGAGGATCTTAGTTTGGGTGTTTGGTTCGATTGGGGATGGTGGTGGTCTCGAATGGCTTTGTATGAAAATAGTGACTGAAATGTGGAATGGATGGCTGTTGGTCTCGGGTTGGAGCTTGGTTGTTGATGTTTTGTAGTGAGCTTGGGAGTTTGGCTATGGTTTGGAGTGGTGTTGGTGAGGTTGGTCTCGTGATGGTGTCAGGCAGCGTTGGTGGAGTTGGCTTGGTGGTGGAGTGACTTGGTGGTTTGATGTTCTCAGTTTGGGGAGTGGATGTGGTGGTTTGGAGCAGTGAGTTGGTGTGGCTGTGTGGTGGAGCTGCTTTGAGCTCGTGGTTTGCTGCTTGTGGTGTGGTTTGAGTGGCTGCAGCTTTGTGTGTGTGAAATGCAGCTGGTGTTTGTTGGTGGATTGGATTTCAGTGTCGTGTGTGAGTGGTCATTGAGTTGGAGCTGGAATTGCAGTGGCTAATGGTTAAACTTGAGGGCTGCAGTGTTGATGGTGAATGGTGGTTTGGTGGGTGGGCTGCATAGTGTTATAGCTCGAGGAGTTCATTGTTGATACTAGAAATGGTCTTTCTAGCATGAATGGTGACCCATAGTGAAAATAGAGTTAAGGGTGTGAGGGGGAGATGGTGTTGATACTAGAAATTGATGTTCTAGCATCCACATTAATCTCCAAAAATTGAGGAAAAGAGAGAAAGCTTACCAAAAAAAAAAAAGAATGGCTGCTAGAATGCTATGATGGTGATGATGGAGGGAAAGAGTGTATATGAATAGTAGAAAATTAGGGCACAAACTTTTAGGTGGGTAATTGAGCCAAATAGTTGGGCTTTTGGAAATATTCTAATTGGACTTAAAAGTAATGGACCTAAATGAATTTGGGCTAAAAAGAATTAAAATTTCGATTTGTACATATTTAATTGGGCCAATGTAATTGGATTATAAATATTGGACTTTAATTAATTTGACTTGAAATAATTGGACTTTAAAACAAAATAATAAGAACTTGTTAATTTAAAATTATTCGAAAATGAATTAGATTCGAAATAATTTAAATTCGTTTATAACGGCTAGACGAACACGCTTTCGCTTTAACGTTAGGGTTTAGGGTTTAGCGACACGTTTTTCGAGAAATAATTTTATTTTATTTAAAAGTTCTCGGTCGCTACAGTATAAAACCATGCAAAACCACCTAAATGCAAAACCAAAATCACGCAGGCAGGGAACAAAACTAAAAAAAACTTCCTGTGAACCAATTTTTTTTTTCCTTCGACCTTATTGATTCAAACCTAATAAATTTACTGCGCATAATTAAATAGATAGATTATCAGGCTTTTCCGTAACAAACAAATTATGTAAACAGTAAACAAACTGAAAAAAAAAAAATCTGATTCTCAAAATTTCTTGAAATGAGAATTCAATTTAAACTTGTTGGGAAAAAAATTAGAGAATCAAAATAAATCAAACCAAAATCGAAGGCCCATGTTTACACGGTTTCCTTAAATCAAATTCGCGCCTCATCGGGATGCAAGAAGTTTTGATTGATGTTCGATTCCTAGGATACAATCGGTTGTCGGTTCACGCTGCACAATGTTACCCGCCTACAAACTAGCTGTGTCTATCTCTCAAAGAACTTTAGCAAAGGAAAAAAATGAACAAAATCGAGACTGTTGGAAATGAAGGAGGAGGAAACTGAATTTTTTTTCCTTTGTTGTTTTTGCTGTGTTCACCGTGTTGTTAACCGAGAATGAGGTTGGCTTTATATAAGTGAGCTACTTTGATTTCCATTTAACCATAACATTAATTTCCATTTAGTAACAAATGAAACAGTTGAAATTAAAACTAGTAATGAAGAATGAGATTTAATTTTACATTTAACCATAACTTGAAACTGAACCAAAATGTGAAACAATTTCTGATTTTTCATTCAACCAAAAGAAACTGATAACATAGTTTCCAACATTACAAAACAAAATGTCTAACTTTATTTTAAAAACGCGAGAAGAAATCTAGGTCATATATCACAAGTCAATTGCACCTAAATCCTTTACATGCATCATTATAATAATATTTTACCTTTTAATGCTGGTCCACTGTAACAATTCTTAGGGTCTGTTTGAGCTAGATTTTAATTTGATTGTAATCTAAATCAAAGTCAAATAATCAATATCAATAACATTTTTCATGAATTCCACATCTTTTCAATCACACATTTCAAAAATTTCTATCACAATCCACTTAAAATTTGATTTTAATTTACACCAAACACCTTCTTAATAACATTGTACTCTAGATTGGGTTCTCTAAATGATCTAAACAAAACATTGATTCATGGTCAAACCAAGTTAAAGGGTAAAATGGGTCGACCAGCGGCCCAAATTTAGAGGTCGAACCGATTCATTAGTAATTTTATTTTTAGCTACGTATCTCTTGCTCAAAACTGCATACATGTTTAAAACATATATGTTTACCAAACGATCTATCTCGTTTCTAACTACATGGTCTTCTACGTTTTATTTTATTTATTTATTTCTCCCAGAGTAACTTCCATCACTTTTTCTTTAGATCTCGATCGTGTCCATTTTTGTTACAAGTTTATTGTTTTGAGTAATAAAAGTGTTTCAGTCAATCTTTATACTTAGTGACTTTTTTGTTATAAAAAGTTCGTTATATTTTCTTTTTACATGTAATATTGTTAATGTTTCATGCATATTCGAAAATAATTAAGAAATTATAAAACCAGAATTAATCAGGTAGTCTATAGTTGAGCCAGTGACCCCCGGCAACCCATTTCCCATGCCCCTTGAGAAAACTATAATTAGGGTTTGGCCTTTTGGCATTTTCATAGCTTTTTAATTACTATTAGATATAAATTATTTTCTTTCTTTAAGTTAGATTTATAAATGTAGTACAATTTAAAGTTAGGAATGACAATGGACTTAAACCGTCGACTTATAAGACAGAGTCATTGGACGGGCCTCGTTGAAACATTGGTCGTGTGCCTCCACTTTTTAAAACGAGTGGCTTGTGAGCCTGTCTCTATGTCCTCGCTCATTGGTAGGCCTAAAATAGCCGCCGGTGCTATGAGGCCGCTTGTGGGCATGCTCATGATTTGACTTAATCGTGAGACGTATGGTTGGCTTATTAAAATTAAAATTTTGAGATTTTTAATAAAAAAATTTTAAAAAATTACTTTTTAAACTCTTTTTCTACTCAAATCATTTCACAATTATCTCCGGAACATTCCAGAATTTTCTGCTATATTGTTGAAACTTTTGGAAGCGCAAATATTGTCCTCTCCATCCCTAGTATCTTGTTTGGTCATTCTGCTCAGTTTGTCCAAGAATATGATGGCTCAGTTTTGCATTTAATCGGAAAAAAAAAAAAAAAAAAAAAAATCTAAATTTGATTTATTCTTGAAAAGATTAAGAAAATTAGTTTTCACCAAGTGAAATGCATGTACAATTTATTTACAATTAACGTTCGTAATCACATTAACATTATGAATATGTAGTTACCAAAGCCAATCTGTCTAAGCAACGATGAATTATTAAGTAAATTTTGGTAGTTGGATTGGTGGATCAAGGTCTTACTCAAAATGAAGATATAAATAAATATTTTACAATTTGTAATAACACACACACACACACAAACACTAAGGATTATTGTGGTTTCGAAGGTTCCAGTTACAGGAGAACCAGGAACGGAGAGCTTTCTCCCCTTTTCGCCAGACTTACTGGTCTTAAGAACGCTAATTTTAAGAATGAGTGATTGTTTTTCTCTAACCGTTATTGTCCAACCTGAGAACAAACAACTAATGCGTTCCACTTATTGAACATGGTTCTATGGTCGGTTCGTGACCCTTGGATGCCAAAGGCGTCCTTGGGGTGATCTCGTAGTTCATATGGGGTGGAGATGATGGGATCAGTCCATGGATTTTTCTTCCTTTTCTGTTGCCGCATTTCGCTTAAAGGGCTAAAAGGAGATATATATATATATATATTGAATATAGTTGATGTTGCACTATGGTGTTCAAATTTAAGTTTATGGTCACTCAATAATTTATAGAAAGTCTGAATATCCGAACATTTCATATTCAAATTTATTTAACATTCATGTGAAAGTGTGTTAAGGATATACAAAATGTAATTAGAGAGTTATTAGTTATCTATGGTTCGAATTTCAAATAAAAATACATATTTGAATGTATGAGTTCATATAACCCGTGGATAAAAAGTATATTTCACTAATTTAATTTATGATATAAACTTTGCCAAACATGAACCTATGGGGGAACAAAAAATGGACAACAAACATCATGCTCTTGAGGTCCAACCGTCCAGGCCCATTATTGAAGGACGGACCAAGTCATCGTTGAGGGTGACAACTCTTTTCTTCGTTTCCACACATCTTTTCTAATATTATTCAATAGCAAAAGCAACAGACTATTGAGAATTTTTTCGAGTTTTGCTGAAATATTTTCAACCATTGCTTTTTTGATGCGAAAGCATATGAAATTATGAGAGAGAAAGCGCATGGACTTTTCTAATATTATTCAAAAGCAAAGGCAACAAACTCTTGAGAATTTTTACAAGTTTTGCTGAAATATTTTCAACCATTGATTTTTCGATGCGAAAGCATATGAAATTATGAGAGAGAAAGAGAGTGAGAGAGAGAGAGAGAGCATGGACCGTGTTAAGGGACGAAATTCTCAAATCGAATAAAAATGAAAATATTAACCAATTTGTAGGAATTTTGGATTACTCTCTTAATAATGTTGATCTTTTAAAACAGAACCTTAAATCTTAATATAGTATCAAAACTCATTAAACTCGAACGAGTAATTCGATCTGATTAAGATTCAAAAAATGAGCACGGGGATTCAAAATTAGTTTGCTGTAACAAGTCACCATTTTGCGAGGTCATGGTAAGGAATAAAATTTCCACATGGAATAAAGATGAAAATATAGACCCCAACTTATAAGGATTTAAACTATTACTTTTAATATGGTTGATATTTTAAAATGAAACATCAAGTTTTAATAGACCAAACTTTGCATAATGTGCAAATGCTCCAACTGCAAGCACTTCAGAATTCATTTGCAGTATCACGGTCTGGGGTTCACCAATTTTTTCTCGTCTTTGCCCAACCCAACAATACTAGATGGAATGCTCTGTGGAGTATCTCTCTAATGACTTGATTTCTCTCTTTTACAAAAAATTGTTACGTCTAGTCACAAGCTCTGATCTTCTTTCACGTCTGCAAGATTCAAAGCTTTATGGAAGAGAAATCGTTGTCAACTTTCAGTGGCTCGGGCCACACTTTTTAGCTTTTCTCAAATATGCAACAAACGACTCCAGGAACGAGAGATTCAGATTCCAATTGCATGATCTGTTGAAGTGTCTTGATGATTCAGCCTCCGATTGCATCTTATACGGAGAGACTGAACATTACAATAATATTTTAGAAGATATACTCTTTGCATGCCACAACTTAGAGAGTTCTTCACAATTCAAAACCTACTTCAATCAACATCCCTTCGGCTCACCCACAACACAGAACTCCCTACACATATATAATTCAGACAAGCTTTATTGACTTTAATTTCTTTTCGAAGCTATTGGAGAATTGGTTAGTTTCCGACCGTTCTCCAGTGTTCTTGTGGGTAATCAAGTCAAAGTTCTTCTGAATGAGCTAAAATTTCTGCTCACTACATTCCCACTTTGAAACTTAGTTACATGCATTTACCAAATCACTTGAAAGCCATGTTTCCTCTATCTTAGTACATTCCAGAAAGACGGGGAAATTCCAGTTCAAAAGCTATTATTACTATGGATAGCCTAAGGATACATAGAGAAAAAGGAGCACAAGAGCTTAGAAGATGTAGCAGAGGAATATCTGATGGAACTAATTGGCAGGAGCCTGCTAAAGGTTGCTAAAAAAAGATCTGACAATGGAGTAAAGCATGTACTCTTCCCGATCTAGTACTCGATATGTGCACCAAAATAGCTGTAGAAGATGAGATATTTTTGTTTCAACGGCAAGTTAACTCACTCTCATTCTAATTCCTTCTCGTTTTACATTTCTTTTCCAATTTAGCCTACTAATTTGTGGTAATTATGTCAATTATGCTGCTTTTGCTGACGCTAGTTGATGTGGTGAAACTGATGATGATCCTCCACGCTCTTATCATTCTACTTCTTTAGTAAATTCTTGATATCTAGGCATCGCCATCGCTTGTGTACGGATCGATATCATCATCTCTTAGAGGCCTTATCCATTCTTTATAATCCTGAAAAAAATTAGGATCTTGGATTCAAGATAAAATAAAAATGTTCAATTAGGAATCAAAATTATGCCCGACTTGAGGTACTTGAAAAGTCCATCATTAGAGTCATCAATAGGCAGATTCCAGAACCTAGAATTTCTTCTACTGAAATCCGTAGTTCACATACCAATATACATTCTCAATATGCCTAAGTTGAGACATCTATATGTGCTGGAAAACAATCTTTCTCTGCAAGATTCTTTAATAATTGCTATAGCTCCCGGATAAATAGCTTACAAACTTTTTGTTATGTTTATATTGACGAAGAACAAATCTTGAGATGTTCACCAAATCTTCGTAGGCTAGAATGTGAGTCTCGAGATTGTCGCTTTCCTAATCTCAACTTTCTTACTCATCTTGAATCACTCAAAATTTATGCAAGTAGATTAGAACATGATTACTCAGTGGTTGACTTCAATAGGAATATCAAAAGCTTAATCTTAATGGAATCCTTTTTCCATGGGAAATGTCATGTCAATAATTGGGATATTGCCCAACCTGGAGATTCTGAAATTAGAATATGAAGCCTTTATAGGAGAAATCTGGTAGTACCATGTTATATAGATACTAGTATGAATATAAACCCTCATATATTATTAGGAATGAGCTTTCTAAATGTATTAGAAGATTATAGTATAAAAATAGAAGGATTATATATAACTTATAATGATCAAACTATATTATGTGAAAAGAGATGAATGAATAATCAAATAAGTTTTCCATTAGCCGTATATATACAAGTTACTATAGTAGAAACAAATATAACAACATGTGCATTAATCGATACATGAAGTGATATAACAATATTCAAAAGTTTCTTAATAAAATCATGGAATGAAAATAGTAAAATAAAATAACAGGAGTAACATGAGAAAGTACCTAAATAATTAATAGTGCTGATAAAATTAGTATAATACTTGGAAGTAAACAAATAATTATAAATAAAACATATAGTTATAATAAATTAGAATGTGATGTATTATTAGGAAATGAATTTATACAACAATTTCAATATTATAAGCAAAATAATTATATGATAATGTTACAAACACACTGTGCACACTTATTGAAAATCTCAAGAGAATTTAGGCTCCGTTTGATTGGCGATATTTTCCCTGGAAGTAGGAAAATATTTTCCTACTTCCACTTTTTGACTGTTTGATATGCTAAATTTTCCACGGAAAATGTTTTCCTCCCTTTTTCTAGGTACAACCCTTTAATACACGAATGGTGGAAAATGTTTTCCAACCTTTTAGGTGGGAAAACATTTTCCAACTTTTTTTTTTTAGCAATGACAACCAATTCTATCAACCATTGTAAAAAAGATTTTCATTTTTGTTGACAATTTCTATGCAAAACAAAGTCAAACGAATATGGTAATTTTTTCTAATTGTTTTAATTTTTTTTTTGTTTTACTTTTTGGTAATTGGAACAAATTCTTAACCCAATAGTAGAAAAATATTATCACTTTAATAGACAATTTTCTTAAAAAATGAAGTCAAACGGATTTCAAACTTTCAACATTTTCCATGAAAAATTATATCAATCAAACACATTTAATTACAATTCCCCGTAAAACAAGTTCTAGGCAAATATTTTCCCTGGAATTCGTTTTCTTTCCACCCTATTTTCCATGGTGCAATCAAACGGACCCTTAGACATTATAGAGTTCATCCAGCCCAGCGTGGTGATGGATGAAAAAAAAATTATAAATAAAAAATACAAAAATATTATACAAAAAAGTCCTAAAACTAGGAATAAAAAAAAAGTATAAAAAAAATCATAGAACAATTAGAAAAAATTGGTAGAAAAAATCCATTATTATTTTGGAAACCATATCATCCTAAAGTTAAAATAGAACTAACAAAAAATGCAATTATAAGAGTAAGACCAATTATGCATACTATACAAGATACACAAGAATTTAAAATCCAAATAAAAGAATTATTACAGCAGAAATTGATTAGATCTGGTATTGAACCTCATAGTAGTTCAGCTTTTATGGTTATGAAACATTCTGAACAAGTGAGAGAAAAGTAAGGATGATAATAAATTATAAAGAATTAAATAAATATACTAAATTTGATGGATACTTCTTACCAAATAAAGAAGTTTTAACAAACCTTTCAAAATGAAAATATTATTATTCCAAATTTGACTGTAAGTCAAGATTTTGGCAAGTTAAAATGGAAGAAGATAGTATACAATATACAGCATTTAGTACACCTCAAGGAAAATACGAATGATTAGTAATGTCTTTTGGTTTAAAAAATGCACACAAATATATCAAACAAAAATGAATAATATATTTAAAAAGTTTAATGAATTTTTAATTGTATATGTTGATGATATATTAATATGTTCTAATATTAAAAAAGAATATAGAAATCATTTAATACAATTTATAAATGAATATAAAAGGGAAGGAATTGTCCTTTCAAAAAAGAAAGTTATAATAGAAAAACAAGAAATTGACTTTCTTGGATTATCAATAGACAGAATTTTTTTTTGCAAACTCATATATCTAAAAAGATAGAAAAAACTTCTAATAAATTAGAATCAAAAGAATAAATACAAAAGTTCTTAGGATATTTAAATTATGCAAAAGAATTTATTGAAATGTTTTCAAAAAAGAGATATAAAATACAAATTTTACTTCCAAAAATAAATATTAGATGATGAAATGAAGAACATATAGAAATAGTTAAATTACTAAAAGAAGAATGGAAAAATTTATCAAAATTAAGACTACCAGATGAAAAAGATAATTTAGTCGTTAATACCAGTGCCTCAAATAAATGAAATATGTAGATATTCAAGTAAAACTTTTAACCAAGCAAAAAAAAAAAAATTATACTACTCATGAAAAAGAATTGTTAGCAATTATTAGAAGAATAAAAAAGTTTTCATTATTTTAATTATCTAAGAAATTTATTGTTGAAACTGACAATTCCCAAGTTGCATGACTAATTAAAAATAAGTTACAAATGGAGTCTCAATATAGAAGATTACATAGAAGGCAAGCATATTTGTCATTTTATAATTTTGATATTATTCTTATTAAATGAATAAATAATTATTTTGCAGAATTTCTTAGCAGGAATATTGAATTTGGAGATGGATAATATCAAAAACTAATTGATAGACGCCAAACGGCGAATGGAATTCCTTGTTGATGAATCAGAAGATATAAAAATAGGAATAGAGTGATTAGCAGAAACTCTCCAACAGAATGTCAAATTGTTGGTAAAAATCTATAATTCTCATTCCAAATATACCAAAGAATTGATGATATTACTTCACAATTCAAGTCGTTGAATATCAAACGGGAAATACAAATGGGTACAATACCAAAAATTCAAACAGGTACACCAAGCAGAACCAGCAATGGACTCAGCCAAATAAAAAGAAATACAATCATAGAAAGTTCTCGAAAGGTGACAATAAAGAATGATGATGAACATACAAGGGTAATCAGAATTAGAACATATGAAGATGATTTAACACCAAAAGAAGAAGAATATAAATCATTTGCAAAAATTGTTTATGAATTGAGTGAAAATGAATCTTTTTTCATTTCCTCGGGATATTGTGTCTACCCAAGATTAATCATTACAAAAAATGCAGACCCCCACATTGTCAAAATGGCAGCAGATTATGGATTTTTGGATTTAACATATCTAGGGAAAGATTTAAAAGATATTGAAAATTTTGATGATATATTCGGGGCAGAAGTTTCAAAATTTGCCCAAGGAAAATCAATCTATATCAAGTTTTATTCAATAAGTTCAAAGGTTGATGGAATGATATACTATCCTTCAGAACATATTATTACAATTGGATATGTAGGCCGAGATTTCCAAATTGAAGTGAGCCGAAATAATAAATCATTGCCAAATATCAATAAATCATGGATAAAATCCCAAAGAATTTTAGGGATGAAAGTTCTTTACAATATCGCAAAGAACTTATATGATAAAAAGTTCAAATTCTTATGTCAATACGAAGGTTTGACACTCTTAACAAATAATGGAAAAGAAAAGTCTACAATTTTAAAAGAATACATCTAGAAGTTTGATACTCATCAAATCAATCGAAGTGCCACAACAATTCAAGAAGCATGCATGTTGAGGGAATGCCCCACATGCCAACAAAATTAAAAAGATGTCCTACCACTACCAAAGAATCTTTCCAGCTGCATGTGAAGGCAATACCAACAAGATAATAATGGAAGGATAGTGCTCTTCAAAAAAAGAAGAAATGGCATAAAATAGACAGATGTAAATAAAGATAGAAGGGCTAGAACGCTCTTAATAAAAGCATAGATTATTGATATTATTGATGTAAGAAACTCAATAATTGTGCTTCAAGTAGTTGTATAAATAAAGGCCATCGGGCTAGATGAAAGATAGAATAAGCTAGAAGAAGAATTAAGCACTCAATTTGTAAGAAACTTTTTCTGTCTTTAATCTCATCTTTGTACCAATCTGAAATAGATCGATAAAATTTCTATTCTTTCAAAAATATGAGTTTCTAAACTTCTTATCCCATAGATTCTTGAAAGATTGAAGAAGAGATTTCTCTCTTACTTTAACAAAAAGAGAGTTTTATTTATTTAAGATCTATAGTTCTAATTCTAAGAGACGATACAGTGAGAGCAAGTTGCTGGAGTAGCAAAGATCCCGTAAAGGTAAGATGCCGCTGGAGGGAATAGTTTGCAGATCCAGAGCTCGAAGGTCACTCGGTTCTAAGAATAAAGGCTTAGATCAAAACTGAGAATAAAGGCTTAGATCCACATTATTGTCATGTTGATATTGTCTTCACATGCAACCGGAAAGATTTTTTGGTGGTGGTAGAACATCTTTTTAATTTTGTCGGTATGTGGGGCATTCCCTCAACCCGCATGCTTCTTGAATTGTTGTAACACTTCCATTGATTTGATGAGTATGAAACTTCTGGATGTATTCTTTTAAAATTGTAGACTTTTCTTTTCCATTATTTGTTAAGAGTGTTCATCCTTCGTATTGGCATAGGCATTTGATTTTTTTATCATATAAGTTCTTTGTAATATTGTAAAGAACTTTCATTCCTAGAATTCTCTGAGATTTTATCCATGATTTATTGATCTTTGGCAATGGTTTATTATTTTGTCCCACTTCAATTTGGAATTTCGGCCTACATATCCAATTGTGATAATATGTTTTGAAGGATAGTATATCCTTCCGTCAACCCCTGGACTTATTGAATAAAATTTGATATAGATTGATCTTCCTTGGGCAAATTTTAAAACTTTTGCCATGAATATATCATCAAAAATTTCAATCTCTTTTAAATCTTTCCATGGATATATTAAATTCAAGAATCCATTATCTGCTGTCATTTTGACCATGTGAGGGTCTGTATTTTTTATAATGATTAATCTTGGGTAGACACGATCTCCCAAGGAAATGAAATAAGATTCATTTTCACTCAATTCATAAACAATTTTTGCAAATGATTTATATTCTTCTTCTTTTGATGTTAAAGGGGTACCATCATCTTCATTGTTCTGATTCTGATTGCCTTTGTATGTTCATCATCATTCTTTATTGTCATCTTTCGGGAACTTTCTATGATTGTATCTCTTTTTATTTGGCTTGGTCCACTGCTACTTTCGCTTGATGCACTTGTTTGAATTTTTGTATTGTACCTGTTTATATTTTCTGTTTGGTATTCAACGACTCAAATTGTGAAGTAATATCATCAATTCTGTCATGAATAATTCTATTCGTACATAATCATTTACCGAATTTTTTACCGAATTGACTAGTGGCGGCCCCCTATTGGGGGGGCGTCCATGGGCCCAGGGCGCCCCCCAATAGGTGGCCGCCACTTGTCAATTCGGTAAAAAAATTCGGTAAATGATTATGTACACGTAGCGCGATCGTTCTGTCATTCAATTCTTTGGTATATTTGGAATGAGAATTAGAGATTTATACCAACAATTTGACATTCTGTTGGAAAGTTTCTGCTAATTGCTCTATTCCTATTTTTATATCTTCTGATTCCTCCACAACGAATTTCATTCGCCGTTTAGCGTCTATTAATGAGTTTTTGATATTATCCATCTCCAAATTCGATATTCCTGCTAAGACAATCTGCAAGATAATTATTTATTCATTTAATATGAATAATATCAAAACTATAAAATGACAAATATGCTTGTCATCTATGTAATCTTCTATAATGAGGCTCTATTGGTAACTTATTTTTAATTAGTCATGCAACTTGGGAATTGTCAGTTTCAACAATGAATTTCTTAGATACTAAAAATAATGAAAACATTTTTATTCCTCTAATGATTGCTAACAATTTTTTTAATGAGTAGTGTAATTTATTTCTGTTTGGTTAAAAGTTCAACTTGAATATCTGCATATTTCATTTAAATCTGTTTTTAGTATTGTTGCCCAATATTTATCTGAGGCATCGGTATTAACAACTAAATTATCTTTTTCATGTGGTAGTCTTAATTTTGGCAAATTTTTATATTCTTCTTTTAGTAATTTTCTGTATGTTTTTCATTCCATCCCCTAATATTTGTTTTTCTAAGTAAATTTTGTATTTTAAGTCTCTTTTTTGAAATATTTTCAATAAATCATTCTACATAATTTAAACATCATAAAAACTTTTGTATTTGTTCTTTTGATTCTAATTTATTTGGGAAACTTTTTATCTTTTTAGATATATGAGTTTGCAATTTTATTCATTTTCTATCTATTGATAATCCAAGAAAGTCAATTTCTTATTTTTTTAGTATAACTTTCTTTTTTGAAAGGGCAATTCATTCCTTCTTACATTCATTTATAAATTATATTAAATGGTTTTTATGTTTTTCTTTAGTATTAGAATATATTAATATATCATCAACATATACAATTAAAAATTCATTAAACTTTTTAAATATATTATCCATTTTTATTTGATATATTTGTGGTGCATTATTTAAACCAAAATGCATTACTAACCATTCTATTTTCCTTGAGGTGTACTAAATCATGTATATTGTATACTATCTTATTCCATTTTGACTTGCCAAAATACTGACTTACAGTAAAATTTGGAATAATATTGTTTTCATTTTGCAAGGTTTATTAAAACTTCTTTATTTGGTAAGAAATATCCATTAAATTTAGTATATTTATTTAATTCTTTATAATTTATTATTATCATTGCTTTTCCTCTCACTTGTTCAGAATGTTTCATAACCATAAAAGTTGGACTACTATGATGTTCATTACTAGATCTAATCAATTTCTGTTCTAATAATTTTTTTATTTGGATTTTATATTCTTGTGTATCTTGTATAGTATACATCATTGGTCTTATTCTTATAATTGCATTTTCTGTTAGTTCTATTTTAGTTTTAGGATGATATGGTTTCCAAAATAATAATAACTTTTCTCCACATATTTTTTCTAATTATTCTATAATTTTTTTCTATACTTATTTTTATTCCTACTTTTAGGATTTTTTTTGTATAATATTTTTGTATTTTTTATTTATAATTGCTTTTTTTTTTTTTCCATCCATCACTATGTTGGGCTGGATGAACTCTATAAGGTTTAAATTCCCTTGACATTTTCAATAAGTGTGCACAGGGTGTTTGTAACATTATCATATAATTATTTTGCTTATAATATTGAAATTGTTGTATAAATTAATTTTCTAATAATACATCACATTCTAATTTATTATAACTATATATTTTATTTACAATTATTTGTTTACTTCCAAGTGTTATACTAATTTTATCAGCACTATTAATTATTTGGGTACTTTCTCATGTTACTCCTGTTATTTTTATCTTACCATTTTCAATCCATGATTTTAGTAAGAAAATTTTGAATATTGTTATATCACTTCACGTATCGATTAATGCAAATGTTGTTATATTTGTTTCTACTATAGTAACTTGTATATATACGTCTAATGGAAAACTTATTTGATTATTCATTCATCTCTTTTCACATAATATAGTTTGACCATTATGAGTTATATATAATCCTTCTATTTTTATACTATAATTTTCTAATCTATTTAGAAAGTTCATTCCTAATAATATATGAGGGTTTATATTCATACTATTATCTATATAGCATGGTACTACAAGATTAATTCCTCCTATTTTTATTGGTACCTTAATTTCTAGTTTTGTAGTATGTATTTGTTCATCAAAATTTACATATTTATGTGGTTCAGTTCTATAAGTTATTAATCCTTTATTTCTAATTGAAGTTAAATGACATTCACTTGCTCATGTATTTATTAATATATTTGATAATGTTATATATTTTCTTCCATTAAAATATTCTCCTTCAATCTTCATATTTTCAGCATTTTTATGGAGTCTTATTTCTTTTGTATTACTAGTTTCTCCTAATTGTTTTCTATTAGGTAATCTAAGGCCTTTTTATCTTTTAATTAATATTCCATCTTTAAATATTATTTTATCAAAATAATTATCTTCTTTTAATTATGTAATTTCAGGTTTATTTCTTATTATACTAAGTTCATATTCTTCAGGAACTAAATTTATCTATTTGTTTGGTTATACTATTTTACTAATATCCTTGCATTCCTTGTGAACTTTTATATATAATTTTTTAGAATAAATATTTCCATAATTAGAATTAGTAAATGTATATAAAACTCTATATTCTATAGTCATAATTTGATCTCATGATTGCATTATATCATCTCTATGCAATTTAAAATGTAGTCCTAAGATTTCATTAAAGTTTTTATCTTTTAATGAAATACAATATTTTGGATAACAAGTAAATATTAATTTTTGGTATGCTAAGTTTCATCCATAGTTTCAAAATGACTATCTTTCAAATTTATTATTTTTTTCATCATGTAAACTTACTGTTAAAGGTGAATCTATTCATTCTCTAAATAATGATTTAAACATTATTTGTATTCCTGCTAAATTGATATATTGGATTTTTTTCATTTTGTTTTTTATTAATCTTTGTTAATAATTCTTTTACTGTATTTTTTTGTTAAAAGATTTAATTTATATGTTCCCTTCGTTGTTTTAACATCTATAGTTTTTTCAATTTTATGATATTCATTTATTGCAATCATTTCTCTTTTCCATATTCTATCTAAGACTTCCCTTTTTTCTATTTTCAAATCTAAAAATAATTTTTGCATTTTCTTGAATTTATTATTATCAAATGTTACCTTTAATCCATAATCATATATTCTTTTATATTCTTGTTTGTCTATATTATCACTTTTTATTTCTTCAGATTCTGATTTGTTATCTTATGAATCAGTTTTACTTATATATATTTCTTGATCATAACTTAATTTATTTTTTATTTCTAAATATTTTTTTTGTAATATTTTAACTTTTTTTCTTATTATAATCAGGGTTTATATGAGATATTTCTCCACAATTCCAACATTTACATTGATTTTTATTCTTTTTATGATGATTATTATTTTGTTGTTTATTTGGATTATATTTTCTTTTATAATATCTTCTTCTAGGCTTTATATATTTTCTCCTAAAATTTTTGAGTTTTTTAAACTTTCTATTTTTATATTTTATTTTAGTATTTCTTCTTTCAGAATTACATCCTCATTGTATAGATTTTTTCATGTTTTCAAAACATATTCTAGTTAATTTTCCTGATTTCTTTAATAATTGTCTTTGTTGATATATATATGCAAGCCTTTTAAACAAAAAAATTATTCTTGATCCTAAAGTTCTAGGTATTTCAGGATTGTTTTTAACACATTTTTCAAATTCTATTTTAAAATATATTCTCCATGAACCTAATAATTTACTATAGTACATATCTTTATATACTTTTTGATTTTCATTACTATAAAATTGAACATAATAATACTCTTTAAACTCACAAGTGTATTATTTAATTTTACACATCACATGTTGTTAAGTTTATTAACTTCATTCTAGCATTATCTTTTTCTCTTATCGCTTCTCTTTTAGAATTTCTTATCCAATTTTCTCCTAAAAATTCATCTGCAACGTATTCTACTAATCTTTCTATACCTTGTCTATCTATTTTTAATATTTCTGTTTGTACATTTCTTTTTATTAATGCCTTTGGATCATTATTTATTCATTCCCACTCGTTTCTAACATCTGCTTCAAAAGATGCTATTAAGAAATCTATTCTTCTTTCAGTTTCTTCCAATGTATCATCTTTATTATATAAAAATAATAATATCATTGAATCTGCCCAAGTTAATAAAGCCTTTTTAGAATCTATTTTACAATGTAAATCTAATTTTGCTCCTCCATGATTGATGAGTTTATTATAATTATCATTTGGTTCAAATCTATCCTTGTATTTATTTCCTTTAGGTGGTTGTCTATCTCTAACATTATCATAAAACTGTCTATATAGTTTATTGAATAAAGACACATCACTTCCTTCTAGTTTAGAGGTTCCTGCTCGGTTAGGTCCTCCTCCAGTATTCATTAAAATTTGGTATTCAACTTAAGTTTTCTAAATTTAATTGATCAAAATTTTTTATAAGTAAATCTAATTCTTCATTCATCTTTATTATCATGTTTTTCTTCAATTTTTAATTTTCCTAGTGATTTTTTTCTTTAGATCTTTCCATTTCCTCTTCTTCTTCTAATATTTTTGGTAAATATTTTTCTAAATTCATCATCCATACTTCCTGTTTTTATTATAATTTTTTGTTCAATGTGTTTCTTTCCTATCCTAGACATTTATTTTTCTATGAGTTTTTGTGTGTGTCTATTTTCTTATCTTTATTTTTCTTATTTTCTTTTAGCTCTCTTACTTCAAGTTTTAGTATATTTATATCGTTTCTTAGTTCTTTTATTTCATTATTCATGTTTTGAACATCATTTATTAACATTTTTATGAATGTTTTTAGTTCTTCAATATATTCACCTATTGACATTAATAATTTGTCATTTTTTTCTTTGATTGGTTCAAATAATATATTCTACATTCAATATCTTTGCATTCTTTTATTATCTTATCATACTTTTGTTTTGCAAATTCAGTATTTGTTAATTCTTTTAATTTTTCAAAATAGTTTGCCATTTCTTTATATTTTTCTTGTTTTAACTTTAATATTTGTTTTTCTTCAGTTTTTGTTATGTTTCCATAGGTTAATAGTTCATCTAATATTTGTTGATTTATCATTTTTACTCTTTTTAATTTTTTATTTAAAATATCTCATGTTTTAACTTCTTCCATATATTCCATCAATTTAGTTTTCCTAGAAGTCTATTTTATATTGGTCTTTATAAATCATTTTCTTCTACTAAATATCTATTTAATAGAGTCTGATTTCTATGATGATTCATATATTTCATAATAATATAAAATACTATCAAAAATTTCAATAATATATATATGTGTGTGTGTGTGTGTAATATTTGTTCTTTTATTTCCCTAGGTAATTTTTTAATTACTCTTAATGTTATTATTTTTAATCTATTAGGAATATGTTCTAAAAATATATAACTTCCTCTTTCTTTTTCTAATTTATAATATTTATCTAATTTTTTAATTATAATTTACATGATCTCTATGACTCTGATACCAACAATTGGTGGTACTACTGTGAGCGAACAAAATTCAAATAATACTCTAAAAATCTAATAATAATCTAATAAAATCTAATATTCTAAAGATGCTCTTATCCATACTTTGTTCAGCTTATTTTTTATTATGTATATATAAAATCTTAATGTTAATTTTAGTTTTAATTTCTTATAATCTTATGGTAATCTATTCATGATAGGTCTTTTCATTTATAGGTTTTTAAGTAATTCTTTGAAATTTAATAATGCTTGAGAATTTATAATATCAAGATATGTTATTATGTCTATATTTGGTTCAAAATGTATATTATATTTTGAGATATTCTTTTTCCTTTTTTCTAATTTATCTATAATATCATGTATATATTTTATGATTATAGATCTTAGAATTCCTATAACACAATTTTCTATTAGGTTTTCTTTAAAACATTTTAATATTTCTTGAGATGCATATAATTGTTCCTGATATCCTATTTTATCAATTTCATTTTCTAATTCACTTTCTTTTTTATCCTTCACAATTCTTTTAATCTTCTATGGTCCTCTTTTAGTTCTGAATTTTTTCATTTTATAATTCTTATCAGTCATGATTTCCAAAGTTAATAAACATATTATAGGTTTTAAGACTAAAATAATTCTTTAAGACTTGATTGTACTCTTTATATATTATGGTGACTTGGTTATAATTTTTATGCCCGAGGTATTTTAGGTAGTTTCTATTACTTAGAATAGTCAAAGGCCAAAGCGAAAATATGGCTTTATTTTCAGGCTATTTTCATGTATTTCCCAACTTGGTGTACAATAAGCTTTATTCTACTTCTTTTTCTCTCACAAAAGAATCTTTTTTTTTTATTATTTATTTGGTTAGATTATTTTTTATTGTGTAGCAGGAAATTCCTAGACATTCCACATGGTGAGAAAATATTTGTTTTTCTTATTTATAGCCTTTTCTTTGTATGAACGTGAAGTTGTTGCATGTAAAATTAAAAAATGGTCCAATTGTCAATTGTATTATGTTAGGGTTTTGATGGTTTTATATCATGGTGTACAGTCCCCTCACAATAGGGGGCCCACTTCCAAAAATAAAAGCGGGCTCCCCATTGTGAGGGGGCTGTTTGAGTGTACACCAAGTTTGATCCATTATGTTGTAGTTAATTTGGCTTATAAAGGGGCCCAGTCAAGGGGACGATTGTTGAGGAGATGATATGTTTGTCAACAATGTTTGAAAATTTGAAGTTTTATTGATAATATTGAAAAGAGTACAATTTTGAAATTTTGAAAGAACGATATAATTACAAGATTGATTCTTAACTTTCTTGAAGGTAAATATCTCTAAGCTATATCACTCTTGAGGAAACAATTGTTGTCCTTCAGTATTTATAGCTGAATATTCGAATTTGAAACCTTCTCGGAATTGAATTGAAGAATCTTGAACAGTTGATCCACAATCTCTTGTCAGCCACTTGTCTTTTATTTTGAAATTAATGTCCTTCCTTTCCGGCTTTTTGATATAATTGATTCCCCTTTATTAAAGTGACTTTAATAAAGTTGTTTGTCATCTTTTGAGGCAAGGCTGTCAGAAATAATTTGTTTGCTGGTAAGCACATCTGGAGAAACATATCATTTCTGAATATTGTAATCTCTTAAATCATCGAGAAAACTGGGTGCATGTAGTCATTTTGAAGGGGAATTTCTTTGAGTGTCTTCTTCAATTAAGTCATCAATATTATATCCAAAGCACACATCTTCATTACTTTGTTCATATTCTTCTGACTCTGAAGAAGAATACTTTGAGTTTAATTTCTTTGAAGAGGCCTCAGCAAGGATTGAAATTTTGTATGAAACAACTTGAAGTTCTCCTTGAGTTGAACATTGCTAAAATTCTTGATTCTTCGGCAAGAAAAATCGGCCTTTTTATCAGATTCTTTTTGAGATAACCTTGGAATGCTGAAATTTCTCTGTTCTTGAATCCATGAACTAATTGCCTTCGGACAACAGAATATCCAAGAAACTTTGTGGTTTAATGCGAACTGGAACAAAAGATTTCCTTGAGGCTTTAAATTTTTTTTGCCTCTTTTTGAAGTGTTCGAAATCTTGACAAGAAAGACTAGGGCAAAATCATTTCGTCAAGTCCAAAGAATTTGAACCAATTTTGAAACCATTTAGGACAGTTTGATGGGCAATATTTATGAAAAAGTATAAAGCATGAATGTGTCATTGGTCTAAAAAAGAAAACATTGAACCACGTTTATTTGTAGTCCAAATAATTGAATTTTGATTTGAACGAATCAGTTTTTGGGATATTCATTCGTTTATCTTTCTAAATGTGTAGCCCCCAATCTTCATAAGATCATACCCTTTGGATAGAAACTTTTGAAAAATCAATATATTTTGAATTTTTTGTTATTTGGAGTGTGAGCAATAATGACTGATCCAATTTTGATAAGAATCGCTTCATAATACTCACACGATTTTTTGATATTAGTTGGAAGAAAATGAGAATTTAGCGGAAAGAAATCTTGAAGATGTTCTTTAATCAAACTACTGTTATTACTGTGTCAAAGGTAAAATTGGCGTGTAGCCATGGATATTTGCTGAATAGAGACTTGGTGGGCCCGTGAGAGCTGGGGTAGGCATTTAGGGTGGTCTCCTTTGAGGCTTTGGTGAAGCGTCAGTCTATCTGTAGTAGTGTCTACATTGGTAAGATTTCTATTTCTTTTCATATCATTCATTTGTGTCTTTTATGTCTAGTTGGTTTAGTAGAGGTTGTGGTTCAAAAGAAGGAGATAATAATATGTTAAACTATTTTCAAGAAAGTAATGAAGAAATAGATCAAGATAATGCATATGCATCTGCATCAGATGATATTAATTCAAAAGAACTTCAAATTGCTAAAATTGAGCAAAAACTTCAAAATTCGATTATCCCAAAGGTAGATAAAAGTTCTATCTATGAGATAGGAAAACTTTATTTTACTTAAAATTATGTTATTAAAACTTTGGAGAAAATAATCTTGTCAATAATCAAATTGTTTCTATCAATTTACTTTCAAAAGAAGTCATACAAGCTCATAGGAAGAATTTTCAATATCTTCATGTTGGACTTGTTCAAATTACAGTTAAACCTTTGTTTAGACTTGGTCTAGACATTTCTGTTCTTATAACCTTGAGAGATAAGAGACTTTTAAGGTTTGAACATTCATTACTGTACATGCTTGAGTCTAATCTCGAAAGTGGTACAGTATTTTCAAATTGTTATCCAAATTTTCTGTTAGTCTTCTAGATGAAGCTATTCTTAATGCTCTTAATCTTAGAATTCAAACTAAGAATTTCGATATTGATGATCGCTCAAGAGCCTTTGCACTAATATATCAAGTATATTATAAGCTCTTGAATACTTAACTCAATATTCATGCTCTCGGATCTTCTCCAAGAGATGAAAGTCTTTTGGTGGAAGTCAATCCACTTCATTCAAATATTATGATAATATAATTTTGAGTAAAATTAAATTTTCATGTCTCATAGATAGAACTTTTATCTATTTTTGTGATAGTCCAATTTTGAAGTTTTTGCTTAATTTGAGCGATTTGAAGTTCTTTTAAATTAATATCATTTGATGCAGATGCATTATCTTGATCTATTTCTTCATTATTTTCTTGAACATATTTTGACATATTATTATTATTATCTCCTTTTTTTGAACTACTACCACCTCTATTAAGCCAATTAGACATAAAAGACAATTGAATGATATGAAAAGAAACAAAAATCTTACCACTATAGACACAATGCTACAAGTTAGACCAACGCTTCACCAAAGCCTACAAAGGGGACCATCCTAAATGCCTACCCTGACTCACACGGGCTGACCAAACCTCTATTTAGCAGACATTCATGGCTACACACCAGTTTCACCTTTCATACAGTAACAACAGTATTTTAATTAAGGAACATCTTCAAGATTTCTTTTCCCCAAATTTTCATTTTCTTCCAACCAATATCAAAAAATCTCGTGAGTATTATGAAAACTGGATTAGCCATTATTACTCACACTCCAAATAACAAAAAATTCTAAATATATTGATTTTTTTAAAATTTCTATCCAATGAGTATGATCTTATGAAGACTGTGGATTGCACCATTGGGAAGATAAACAAATGAATATCTCAAAAACGGATTCATTCGAATCAAAATTCAATTATTTGGACTACAAAGAAGCATGGTTCAATGTTTTCTTTTTTAGACCAATGACACATTCATGCTTTATACCTTTTCATCAAAATTGCCCATCAAACTTTCCTAAATGGTTTCAAAATTGGTTCAAATTCTTTGGACTTGACGAAACAATTTTGCCCAGTCTTTCTCGTCAAGATTTCGAACACTTCAAAAAGAAGCAAAAACATTTTTAAAGTCTTAAGAAATTTTTTTGTTCCAATTCGCATTAAACCTCAAAGTTTCGTGGATATTCTGCTAGGATTTCCACTTAATACAAAATCAAAGTCCTCAATAATTCAAAGAATACAGTGTCAAAAGAATTGTTAGATGTTTCAAAATAAAATGGTGGTAAAAAATCCATGAGACAAACTGTTGTCCCAAAACCATTGTTGTAGCTCACCATATGTATTTCATGCCCCCCCTTATCCATATCTAGTTACTGACTATGGGACCCAACTATCATTGTTTACACATCACATGTGGATTGTTGGATTTCTTATAGTTGGCAGTTAGTATTCAATAACAAAGAAATTTAGGTATTCCAAAGCTATCTAAAAAAGAATCTGATAAAAGCCCAAATTTCTTGTTGAAAAATCAAGACTTTTAGCAATGTTCAATAAATGCTTAACTCTAGAAGAACTTCAAGTTGTTTCAGACAAAATTGCAGCTCTTGCTGAGGCCTCTTCAAAGAAATCAAGCTCAAAGTATTCTTCTTCGGAGTTAGAAGATTATGACCAAAGTAATGAAGATATGTGCTTTGGATATAATATTGATGACTTAATTGAAGAAGACACTTAAAGAAATTCCCCTTCAAAATGACTACATGAACTCAATTTTCTTGATGATTTTAGAGATTATAGGATTTAGAAATCAAAGGATATGCTTTTCCAGACGTACTTACCAGCAAATAAATTATTTATGCCAGCTTTGCCGACACTCAAAAGATGACAAACAACTTTATTAAAGTCACTTTAATAAAGAGGAATCAATTATTTTAAAAAGCCGGGAATGAAGGACAATTAATTTCCAAAATAAAATTACAAGTGGCAGATAAGAGGTTGTGGATCAATTGTTCAACATTCTTCAATTCAATTCCAAGAAGGTTTCAAGTCCGAATATTCAGCTATAAATATTGAAGGACAACAATTGATGTGAACCTAACTAAAAATTTATCTTGGGAACCCACAATTAAGATGTAACCAACCCAAGAAAGTTAGAAATCACATCGCGCAAAGATCAACTCGACTTGTTGTTTGATCCGTATTAAGAACTGAGATTATGCATAAGAAATCCGACCCGTTAATTACCCGAAACAAGAACCGTGAAGTGAGAATGCCACAAAAGGACTGCAACACCTTTTAATAAATTCAAGATTATAAGTCTAAGCCACCACAATATGGAGGAAAAAAATTCACAACTTGTATTTAATCTCTCAAAATAATAAAAATTTTCTTTTACAATGGAAAATAATGTCCTATTTATATGAAAATCCTAAAATCCTAGAAAATCACGAATTAGAGTCCTAAATATTCTAAAAGATACCTAAAAGATGCTAATTTAGTCTAATTAGGAAACTATCAAAAAATAAGGTAATTTAGTCTAATTATATAAGGAATCCCGCCTATTAGTCTTTTGTCGTTCAGGTCAGTAAGATGTGCCTACGCCTTAAATAAAGTTCGCTTAAGCAATATGCACATTTTCTTTTGGAGCCCACGCCTTAAGTAAAGTTCGCTTCAGCATTGTCCCTACATAAGATCATAACAGACGATAAGGGTATGAAATTGGATTTTCTAAGAGGCGTAATTTGAAGTGGTAAGCTTTAGGGGTGTTTGTCCAACAACATTAATAGAGATGAAGGACAAAATAGTGAATGAAGAAAATGATGAAGTGGTGGTGACTGAGAGGGGTGTGGCCGGTTATTGATGGAGCAGCAGCGGTGACTCATTGGTCACAGTTTCCTTGTGTTATCAATTTTTGTACTTCTCCCTTTATCTCTAACAGTTATGTAGCAGAAGAAAAAAATAACTAGTACATCAGTTCACATATCCAAGTAAATTTACAATACGGTCTTCCTCACATAAAAAGAAGGCTAAGGTAAGCCCTATAACAGAATCACAACTTAATGCATCAAAAGAAAGATCTTAGCTAGAATCAACACTCTTAATTACATTTAAACAATCAACAAACTCAGCAGAATTGTACCTATATGGAACCTTTTGGCAAAAAATAGGTTTATTTCTAGCAGTTGAATACGATGACACCGTCGATAATGGTGGCAAGACGAATTTATCCATATCTTCAAAATTTAACCGAGATGTATTCTTAAAAGAAGACCTAAAATTAGAATCCAACGGTACACAAGCCAACTCAAAATCCACACGAGTTCTTAAAATATGCTAATTACTCGAAGATTCTGTATCACCATAAAAGAAATATAAATGGGATTTTCTATATCCCATCAGCACAATGCGGGTTGCTTTGATAACCTGCAGAGCTTCACCTTCAAATGTGTACTTGTACCCTTTTAAATCAAGGGTATAAGAAGATAAGGTTTTTCTACAAATCTAGCACATGTCTCACTGCATCAAGTATTCTAACCGTCCCATCAAACATCTTTATTTTGACTTGACCAATACCATCTATTCGATAAGGAATGTTATTAACGGTCATCACAACACCTTTTGAAACTTCTTTATATATTAAAATTGATTTTCGATTGGGTGACATCTGAAAAGTGTAAGCTGTATAAAAAATCCAAGAGTCCTCAAGTTTGAAGTTGTAGTCAGACATAAGTAGAAACACTACATCACTGCTAGGATTTTCTACAATACTTGCTTCTCCTCAAGTTTCCGGTTGTTGATTTGTAACTTTAATTTATTCTGCAACTTATAACAATCGTTTACCAAGGCCCCCTTTTCTTGCAATGATTACAAGTTTTGAAGTTAGATTTTGACGTGTCCCTCAAACGGCCACCATGAACAATGAGACCATCTTCATGATCCCTAGATACTATAAGATGTTTCATCTTCTCTTTTGAATATATAGCATTATAGACTTTTTCGATGGTGAGAATATCACGACTGTATAAAATCGTATCTCTAAAAGACATGTATGAAACTTGTAATGAACACAATAAAATCAATCTCAAATCTTCTTCATCATATTTGACCTCCAAGGTCTCTAAATGAGCTAGATGATCCTCAAAAGATGTACATTTTGTCATATGATGAGAATATAGACATTACTTAATACGCAATTTGCTAATAAGACTATTCGTCATACATAATCGCTCTAATTTTATCCATAATGCACCGGCTAACTTCTCCTTTAAAATGTCCTGAAGAATATTATTTAAAAGATGAAGATATATTTGAGATATGGCATTTTAATCCCTCCATAGTCCAAGTTGTGGGCATCTTGTCAAATCCTAACGCGTTGTCCAAATTCATGTGATGGAGTACTGATCGCATCTTTACCTTCCATAAAGAGAATATTTTATTGCAATCCAATAATGGAATATCATACTTCATTGTCTCCATCATGAAAGATCAAGTTGAGATATTAACTTGATCAAAAACTCGATATTCCCAAGAATTTCAACACCAAAAGATTTGATACTAGTTTGTTGTAAAGAGCGAATGTGATACCGAATTAATTCAATACCACTTTGTTGGACAAAATTGTTGGATAAAATGATGGTGAATCAAAGAATATCAATCAAACCGAAGGCCCGTGTTCACACGGTTTCCTTAAATCGAATTCGCCGCCTCACCGGAGTGCACGAGGGGTTTTGATCGGTGTTCGATTCCCAGGATACAATCGGTCGTCGGTTCACGTTGCACTACGTTAACCGCCTACGAACCCGCTGTGTTCCACTCTCAAAGAATTTAAGCAAAAGAAAAGAAAAGAAATAAAGCTTCAGGCTGCCGGAATGGAAAAGAAGAAAGCTGTGTTTTTTTTTTCTTTGTTGTGCTTTGTGTTTGTTGTAGTTGTAGGTGTGTTTTCTTCATCACTAGTGCTCCTCTATTTATAGCCACAAAGGAAGAACATGGCCATTCAATTCTAAAACTGAAGAGTAATGGCAGCCGAAACTGAAAATGTAATGGCACCGAAACTGTTAAGACATAATATGAGGTAAAGATCACAAGAATACGAGAAAAATGTAATTTTGCAGAAAATTGAGATTTTATTATAATATGGAGAAAGAATACAATGAATATATGTTTGCAATGGTTCTAACTTCTTAAAATTATGATGAAGAGCCAACTGTATATAAGGAATAAAAAAGTAATATCCAAACCTTAATAGTAGAGTTGTAGTTGAAGTAGAGTGTCAAAAACGGAATCCAAAATGGAGTATGGGACGAAAAAACATGCTAAACAGCTTTACGGCGTTGCATCGCCACTCTCTAGGCACCGCTACGCCGTTGCCAATGTTGGAGAGTCGGCATTCCGATTCAACTTTACGAGACCCGGCGCCTAGGCACTTGTCTCCGTCCCAATTGTAGTTTTTCTTCAAGTCCAATAGAAATTATAACTCGCAATGAGTTTTCAAATAGAATTTCAACTAGAATTTGCCAAATAGACTTCGAATAGAATTTTTCTTAACGTACATTTTAATTAGAACTCTTATTTATGTTCAAAAAAGAATTCGGGTCACGCTCAAATTTTAATAGGCCAAACATAAATCAAGCAGATGTTATCGGCGTGATTTTTGAAGCTTACTAAATATTTTAGGTTGCAAATCGTTGAGTATTCCCCATTGTTTCCAAGTTTACAACCCGTTTCTTGGATTCAAACTATTTTTTTCTTTATCATAATAATGGATTTTTATGAAGCTTTAAAATGTAACTAAGGCTTGGGATGCCAACGATTATTGGATATGAGATGGTGGTGAAGTCGATGAGAAAAGAATCATGTGATGGCGACTGGAAAAAAAATGTGATCCTTATAAGTTAATTGGCAAATGCAAGAAAATATGCTAGATGTAAGAGAGATTTTTATTACCATTCGAATGCCTGACAAATATAGCAGTGATTTAAGGAAGGGTATCATAACTTCATCTAAACGTAATTAATTATAAATCGCATTAAGTAACTTGGCTAGTTTATCTACTCTAAGGTTTCCCTGGGGACTTCATTTAGAAAATCAGCTTTAACATCTTTCATCTTTTCATTTCTTGATATGGATGGCAATTCGATCTGTTAAAACCGAAAATCGCGGTTAACTAAACCGAATGGGGGCGAAAAAAATCGAACCGATGGTGCAATGGGGCGGTTATGATTTTGATTTTAATGAACCGCTTCATTTAGGGGCAAGTATGGTGTTTAGTGATGGTGCCCCACTCCGAACCGATTACCCGTTAAAAAAAATTAATTGGACAATTGGACTTTCTATTATTCTTTCTCAAAATTAATTGTGCAATTTTGACAATTGGACTTCCCAAAATTCTGGCCTAATTAACATTAAGTAAACCTTAACCCTATAACCCAGCCCACTGCTCAGGTAGCCCAATTTCAATATACCACTTCAGGGATAATTGCTCTGTTTATAGTTATTGATACCGCTTCAGGGATTATAGTAAATACTAAATGGTAATACAAGAAATATGGAATAATAAGAACATTATTACTGACCAACTATAAAGACTAATTAATGCTGCAGAAGGAAAGGTAAAAACGGAAAAGCTTACTCAATGACACCTGCAAAGAAACAACATATATAAGATGAAGACATAAGCTGCCTCCATTCCTAACAGACCCGTTAGGTATAGCTGATAAAATAGCTCCAGTCGGCTCTGCAGTAACCTGACTATCTGTTACGTGCAAGGCCTGGAACTTGGTTGCATAAAGACGTCAGCTTGATCCAATTTTCGGCCACCTCTCTCCTTTCTCCTTTCTCTACTTCTTGATAGAGGTAAGGACTGGTTTCAAGTCTCTTGGCTTAGAGGACCTTAATCATTCTGAGTACACTTGGGACTCTTTTGAACTGAGTTCATGGTTTTCTACACCTGGGGTTTAATCATAATGTGTTGTTCAGAGCTCTCTTTCATTGGTCTCATAGGCACGATGACGATGATAGAATCTGCTTCCTTCAATTTATATAAAAGCACAAAAAATATGCACTTTCCCTTCTAGTGCTTGTTCACAGCTATTGAAACATTTACCTTGTGCTAAAATTCCATAATTTTTTTTCACTTTGACGTTTGGAGTTGGACTCATAAAAAATAATTTATTTTCGTGGTTATTAACCAAATCGAACCGAACCGAGATACGAACTGAACCGACTTACGTGATTATGATATGGCCAAAAATTTGATGGTGTGGTTATGGTTTTGGCCTCTGTAGCACGGACACTTCAATAAGGGTAGCGTGTCCGTGTCCGACACGTGTCGGACACGAGTCGATATCGATACTTCTCGGACACTCTACCGTAATCATTTTTCTTTTTATATTAGAAATATTATATATTGTTAATTCAAAGTTATTAGCAAGTAACAAATAGGTAATCATGTTTAAAAGATTTCAACAAGAAAAATTAATAATAAGTATAAAACTAAATTTATACTATATAAATGAAATTTTTTTAAGAATTTAATCAACGTGTCGTGTTTGTACTTTTTTCAAAAATCGCGTGTCAACGTATCCGACACGTATCGTGTCGGACACGCGTGTCCGTGTCGGTGCATCATAGGTTTTGGCCGAACCACCCCGAACCGAACTGTTGCCATCGCTATTTCTTGAAGTCTTTCTTTCACTCTCTCCTTGAAACTGTTATTTCAGTCCCTGCAGCTGCAGCATCTTCTTTAAGCTCCAAATCACCAGTTTCTTTTTTCTCGCCTCTTTGAGCTGCTAGCTTCTTAGGTCCATGCCTAAAGACAATCCCAGTTGGAGCAGTCTTGGCAAAAGCAACTTTCATTTTAAACACCTTGTCAGCATCCAAACAATGGTCATCTAACTCCATTGCACTCCCATATTCAATGGCCTGCTTCAATAGTAGTAGAACTCCCTCAGTCCATGGTGGGCTCAAACTCACTAGCTCATCAATGTTCTTAGTATCTTTTACTTTATTATTGTCATTGGGAACCATTGATGAGGGTTCCAACAGGTTTTCGCTACCAACACTGGTCCTCATATTCCCTTTTGACTCTACTAAACCATCCAATAATGTTTTGGGAGATTTTCATAAATGTCACTAAATTTAAAAATTCACAAAAAATTTGGATGTGCACTAAATTTGTTCAAAAATGTCACTTTTTGTTGTAAAATGTCCAAATTACCCTTGGGGTCACCTTTGACATTTGTAAGAGCAATTAATGCGTGATTGGAATGTCATTAATGATTTGATTTGATGATTAAATTTTTATTATTTTATTCATTATATATATGTATATTATATTGAATAAAACTTATTTTCTTCCTAAAAATAAATAAAAGAAATTCGAAACTTAACATAAACAAACCCCAAGTCATAAATCATCATCCATTAACACATATTTTCTTCCAAGAACTTCATCTTCTTCATTTATTTTCTTCATTCATTCATTCATCAAGAACATATGAGCATTTAATTGATCATCCATTTCGAAATGTTAGCTATTAGAAATTGTTTATATTTTCATCTCTTAGCTCATTATTTCGTAAATGTTAAATAAAACATGGTGATAATAAGTTCCAATTTTTGAAGCTATTACTCATTAATGTTCTACAACAATGTCCTCCTAAAAATTTCTGAAATAAATACTTTGAAACCAACCCGACAGTTCGTACTGAAATTGTCGAATATAGTGTTTCAAACTGTCGACCCCGACAGTTAAACTGTCGAATTCGGCATTTCACGAACTGTCGGGATACACAATTCAACTATCGATTTTGACACTTAAGAACTGTTGAAAACCTTGATTAGCTGTTTTCCACATTTGATGGTATTCAATCTCGATATATTGATTGTGCCGACTTCTTACAGTTGCAATCCCAACATTTCAGGTATGAGTAATGATTTGAGATTCACCATTTCTTACGGGGGAAATTTCGCAAATGTGAACGATAAATGTAAGTGGAGTGATAGAACATTTACGATGCTCAAGTTGCCAACCACCGAATCCAATGTCAAACTTAAATGTGCAGGACAATTGGCGTGATGTTACCAGTAATTGAAGTGTACTGAAATTTATAATTAAAATGTACTCCATAATTAATTACCATTGCTTTTGTCACCTGTGATAAGTTATAGATGTGAAATTTATTACTCCATAATTAATAAGTTATTCTTCTCGATGTCATTATTTTCATAATATACGATTGAATTGTTATTGTCGTAATTACAGGTTGCCCTATCTTTTATGACTCGCAATTCGAACAATCTATAGTTACCTAAGTGGACCATAAAGTAATCGCTGCAACACAAATGACTCATTGTACATCAATGCGACGAAATGTTTGAAACAATTCATAAAATTACAAAAAAATTAAATTTACTTAAACACAACATTTAATGTGTCATTAACCAGGATCAACATTACAAAACAACATTCCACGCAGATTCTTAAAAAATGAAATGAAACATTCACAAAACCAGAAAATCGAAGTCACATTATGTAGACGTTCACAAAACCAGAATTACTTGGTAGTCACTGGAACAAAAGAAATGAAATGTACAAAATTCATCTCAACTATTTCTTCCATGTTTGCCTCCTACCCTAGTGTACGATGTCATGGTCGATGCTGCAAACATTCAAAGGCGCGTAGAACGCCGCCTGCGAATAGAGACCATTGTAGGCTTACCGGGGTCTTCGGTCGCACCACCTACGAAACAACAACCATAGACAAATAATTAGTTCGAAATAAGGTAATGAAATTTGTGTGTGTCCCGATGTACATAAGAGGCGTTTAGACAATTTGGGTAGGCAAAAGTGTAGTGCGAAGAAGTGAAAGGACATATAACGACACGAAACTACTACCCAATGCAACATGAACAATCTGTAAAAGAATATGTGACGAATATTTAACAATAAATGGAACATACGGGCTTCACATTATTTCATAAGGCAACCATCCGTCGAGAATTATTGCACCTAACTGTCGGGATCGACAGTTGACTTGTACCAAATGTACTCAACTACCGAGAATTCTGAGACTAACTGTCGGGAACGGCAGTTCGCCTATCTCTATTTTACTCGTCGAACGCAGCTAACTGTCGTGAACGACATAACACATGTTCACAAGTTACCCATATGTAGATAATTTATGAGGTAAATTATTGCACACGAAGTGGTGAAACATACCAAGATGGTAGAAGGTTCATAAACAGATGACATTTATATCACCAATCAACAATTATCCAAAAAAAGTAGGTCAAACAATTCTAAGTAGAGTTTTCAATACCCTCAAGTAACTTGGATCATCATGAACCGCAAGAACACACACATACCCATTGGAAAATTGTCATAATTCCCGTTCTCATACCCACTTTTTCCTCTGATTTCTTCCACAACCATTTTCCCCTAATAATTAAAAAAACCCATAAACTAGATGCAAAAATCGATATAGAGAGCAAAGATTCAAAAAATTATACAAAATCACCAAAGTCATTACTTCAAAACAAACTCAAATGCAAATGAAAAAATGCATGTCACAAAATTTCAGGAAGTTAGGGAAAAAATGTCGAAGCATTGACTTACACAATCAATCTTTTCTAACGAGTCGATTGAGTAAGGAGTGAGTTCACGGTCGGTTTCTCTTTCGTTGGGTGGTGGAGTTCTCTTTTCGACGGTGGAGTTCTTTCTCTGTCTCTCGCTTTGGCCGGTGGTGGGTGGTTCACGGTGGGACTCACAAGAGGTTGGCCGATGGAAGTTGTCTTCTCATTTCTCTTTCTCTGGCCGGAGGAGGTGGAGGTTGCCTTCTCCTTTCTCTTTCTCTTGCTGGAGAATGTAGCAATTAAAAGGTTTTACAAAATGATTTTTTTCCCTTTTTTATCCCTTTGTTTCTCCCTTTTTAGCTTGTTTTGACGGTTTGGTAATTTGGTAGTACAATTGTTATGACAAAATTGTACAATTTCAACATGTAGTCAAATCTCAATCAATTCAAGACATGTTAGGTATTTAAATTATGCAGAGGGGTAAAAATGTCCAATTTTGATATTCTTGCAACTAATTTAAAAATGTGACATTTTGGTAATTACATAATGGCAAAATGACATTTGGTGTAATTTCCTCTAATGTTTTTGTGATAACCCATTTTTTTAGTCAAAAGTCAATGGTTGAATTGTCCAAGTCAAAGTCAATTAGGGACTTAATTGCAATAAATTATTTTTCGGGGGCTTATTTTACAATGGATAAAATATTCGAAGGTTTAAGTAGATACACTTTAAAGATGTGGACTTATTTATATAACATGGGAAGTGAAGGGCTTGACTTGTAAAATGGGTTTAAGTGAGAATATGTGGCACCTTTAGAGATAATTCTCTCATTTTCACATTTTATTACACACTAGGTGTAAGCAACGTGCAATGCACGTTTGCTTAATTTATATTTAATAGTTTTGTTTAAGAATTAACTTGTTATTAATAAAGATGTAATTTTTTTGGTTAATTAAATAATTAATGATGTAATGTTTATGTAATTGATAAATAATTAAATAAAGTGCTTTTCTCTGTCATTTCCAACCCAAAATTACAAACAGAAAACTCAAGGTATATTAAGGGGTAAGAAGATGAGTTTACTTAGGTTCCATTTGATTCTCATTAATGTAGAATGAGAATGAAAAATATAGCCGTTATTGGACCCCATACAAGAGATAGAAATTCAAAATTGATAGATTGATGTGATGGATAACGGTCATATTTTTCATTTTTATGGGTTTTTAATGAGAAACAAACGGAGGCTTAAACTTTTTGCATGGCTTAAGTCTTTACTCTTTTTTAAGTAATAATGCAATTCATTTTATCGCTAAAGTATGATATGTATTACGATAATATATGTATATCATGTGTTAGACTTAGTATTGGTAAGTGACGGGTAAATTTTCGAGGACGAAAATATTTTAAGGGGGTGAGAATGTAATACCCCGAAAATTTTCATAAAATATAATTCAATTTTTATATACTATATTTTAATATTTTGAAAGTTAGGGACTAAATGATACATTTATCAAATTATATTTTATTTGTGTCAAATATTTAGATATTGATGGAGTTATCGTAAATATATGAATATTGGTCTCGTTGGATAAATCGTAATTAGATACATAAATCAGATTCGAGAAAAAGTCGATTCGGATAAGTTAGCTCCAAGATATTTTAGTTTGAATGAATTATCAAAAGCTAATTTATTATTATTATTATTTAATTATAATTTTGAAAGTAGGGGGTGGTGAAAAAAGATTTTCCGTTAAAAACAAGAAATTTCATTAGTTTTTCCGTTAAATCAAGAAATTCCGTTAGTTTTTCTGTTAAACCAACAAATTCCGTTAAATATGCACTTTTTATATATAGAAAGATACATGCAGAGAGAAACTGAGACCCGACAGAGAAGAACCGAGGTGGAGAAGAAGAAGAGAAAGGAAAAAAAAGAGGGTAAGTGTTGAAGTCTTTATTCTTGGGTTCAAATATCTATTACTTTAAGAGATGAAAAAATTATTTATGTTGATTTTTAGGGTTTTATTTAGTTGAATTAGTTTTCAGATTTTGGGAAGAATAGGATTTCAAGCCGATCTTTTGGTTTTGTGAAAACAAAATTCCTATCAAAGTAAAGAATTTTATTTTATGATCAAACCCTAGGATTTTTGATTGGATTCTTGAATGAAGAATATTGTTGAATATGATTGTGATGATGAAATAATTACTTGGAGTTATGGAATAAGATGAAAATTTAATTGGTTGGATTGTAGTTATTAGTTGTTACTAGATTGAAGTGGATATGTATAATTATGTTTGGAAGGAAGGTTATGTTGATGAATTAGTTATTAGTATATGGATTAGAAAGTGCCATTTGTCTCACTTGATTAAAAGGATAATTGGGGACATTTATTCAAGTATCGAGAAACTTAGTTGAAGCATTATAGCATTTCATATTAGAGGCTTCCTGACGTGATAATGGCTTAATTAGTTATCTTGTATGGAATTTCAGGTGATAACGAGGAAATTGGAAAGGCCTATCTATCGTCATAGACTGTAGCTTGTTCTATATGAGTGGAAAAGTTTATTTTTCAGAAATAAATATTTATTTAATTTATATCATATCAGAAAGTTAATTATTTCATATACTTGAATTGATAGCATAATTTCCAGAATCAAATGGATTTTATAGTCAGTTCTTTTAAAGTTAAATTCAGTTCATTCAAATCATTTCTCTAGCATGTTTATTCATATTACATATTCCAGTACATTTAAAGTTATTTTAAAAACCATAAGAAAGTACTCCAAGTGATTTTACCACAGTCTACACTAGTGTGAATGTATTTCCACAGTGTATGACATCATATGGTTATTTTATCCTATCTGCACTGGTGTGAATGTGTTTCCACAGTGTATGATCCATTATGGTGACTTTACCTGCTCTACACATGTTTCCATAGTGTATGACCGGCTTATAGCTCTGCGCGCATATGACTCAAAATTACAGAATTTCAGAATTGAATAGTTTTGTTATGTATATCGGTACCAATCGATACATGAGTAAAGTTATTCTGGGTACCTTTTTGGTGTTACATTTCGGTATCACTACAGTTTATTGAAGTTATGATTATAGAATTCAGATTATTCAGTTTTCAGTTTAAAGCTTTCAGTTTACAGTATTGAACAACAAATGATTTTAGAGATTATCGTAGATATCAGCTTAATTATTTACTTATCTAAAATGAAGAACAAAGGTTTGTATAATGATCATATTTTAGTTTTTGAGAGTATTACCAGCTTTTAGAATTTCTCAATTTCCAAAAGAGTAAGAATTTTCAGAAAATATATATAGATGGAAGGAACTGTATTTATTTATAAAATATCCAGTCACTGAGTTACAAGCTCATAAGTTTTACCGCATCTTTTCTTATCAGATAGTAGCTGAGTTGAGCAGCATCAGAGCCTACTGATCCACCGAGCTGAGCCACCTTTTGTCTATATTTGTATGACTCGTTTTGTCATCTTACATTGTACATATTTCTTTTGGGATACATGCATATGTGGTCAGAAGAGTTAAATTTTAATTCATGTATCCACATTATGGGCTCACTACATATTGAGTATTTTGAGACTTTTGGTTGTCAAATATTTGTAAAGGTTGACTCCCCAGTATTGTATTTTGAACAGTTTGAGTTTTGAGGGGCTGGTATACCCTATTCTAAATTATATGTACTGGTTGAGAATGTTGAGTATTGTTTCAGGTGGTTTAGTCCATATTACAGGGGAAACTCTGTTAAAATTTTCATAAAAGTGAATCACAGTTAGAACAAGTCAAATTTGCCTTGGTGGTGAGTCCGTCACTTAGCTGGTATCTACCATCGGTGCACGACACATGTCAGGTCCATTAGGGTGACTTGGAATGGGTCGTGTCAGTTTTGCTTTCACTTGCTTTCACTTATTTCATTGAATGCTTCTGAATCATCACCACTGGAAGTCTGGAGCTTGCATGGACAGGAAATCTTTCAGTCCCCTCATTAATACTCTGCACCGTCAAGCACCGTCAAGACTGCTTGAGAAGCTTCCAATGACATATTGACTGTAGGGATAAGAACCTGAAGTTGTGTTAAGATCATTTGACTTTAGATTAACAATTTATACGGTTGGAACACTTGATGATAGTGCTGATACTGCTGGTTGTGCCAAGGCTACTTAAAATTTAACTTCCTGCACTTCTTTTGAACCATCTTTAAGTTCTGGTAAGGATAACCTCCATAAGTATGTGTTCATATTCAAAAGATGATCGCGCTACACTTACAGAAAATTAAGTCACTGAAGTTTTACAGATGAGATGGCAGGATAAGGCTTTTAAAAGAGGGAAAAAAGGAAAACGCTGGAGACTCCTTCATTCACCTTTTCGGTTCAAAATCTCCAACAATTCCCCTCTTCGAAACCCTAGAATCGCATCGTTGCCAACCTCCGTCCAACGACGAATAGTGGCCTACGTTGTGAACCGTGTCTTAACTCCATCTCTCGCCATCTCTATTCAATATTTCTTTCATGGACACCGAAATACCTGGAACCGTCGTATGAGCCCTAAATTTTTGAAAATCTGCTTCTCCATTGTTTCAAGGTAGACTATCTTAATAAACACTATTTCTTTAATTTTTTTCATTGCAACCATGTCTTGCTATAAGAAAGTGCGTCAGTAAATTATTATTCACCATTTCTTGCCTTGAATTTTCTCTATACAAGCGTAATTTGATTTTTTTTTCTCCTGAAATGATTATATTTATTAGATCTGGCTAACCTTGGTATTTCTTTTTGTTTGTTATTTTTTAGATGTGGATTATTTTTTTTGGTTTTATTTATGAATTTCTAGAACACTATTTATTTCAATTTGTCCAAAGTTTGAATTTTGAGTGGGCTGATAGGAGATTTTATATTTCTATGAACCGTTCAAGGACGGTTTTGGCATATTAATTTCCAGGTTTTTTACTATTTAATTGAATTTTATTGCAACTTAAGCATTATAGACAGGATGAGAGGTAGAAATATTGGTATTTGTCACACATGTAGAAGCACGAAGCACTTCTTTAGGGATTGCCCGATACAACGGCGATGCCTATGGTGTGCTCGTGGATTGCAGAAATGTTTTGAGGTTGAAAGGGAGACCACGGATAAAGGGTGATTGTTCAAAACGTGCAGTAATGGTTGTGGTTATTTTGATTGGGTCGTGAATGAAGAATCAAGCGGTGAATTGAGTACTATGACTGAAGGATGAATCATTTGGCAATTAAGGAAGTCGAAGATTTGGCTACTATGTTCGACAGCCTAGCTCGAATAGCCGAAAAATGAGACATCGAGATTTCGTTGATCATTACATTTCGCAAGGGAAAAGGAAGTGTGAAAGTGAATGGTAAAGGTAAGGGCCTGCTTGATCACCATTTACACATTGTATGGTTTCATTCAATTAAGCTTGTACGTTTGTTAGGTCATTTAGTTTAGTACATGTGAAGTGGAGTGGAGTTGAGTTTTGTTGTAGTATTAGTTGCTTGTATCGAAGGCAGCATGAACTTGATATTGCTGATGAATTTTTATTGTCTTGTCAAGGTAGCTCTATGTATTCTTGATGGTGTTTGAATCAATCTTTTCCATAGAACTGGTTCAGGAACTAAGGAATACGAACTGCTGTAATATATAATGTGTTCCGGGTTCGATAGATAAAATTGTAAAATTTTAGGATTTGGAAACAGTTGAGATGATTGGATCTGCTAAGCGTGAGGTAATAGAGCTTGTCCATTGGAAATAATGAAAAGATTGTCAACACCAATTGAGTGTGAAATCTATAAAAGTTGTTAGACAAAGTAGATTCGTCTCTTTAATGACCAGTCTCTATCCTATAAATGATACTAACAGAACATGAGCTAGCATCATAACACCATTCCGAGACAAACTCTAAATTTGTGTAATGGATGACAAACAAAGTGCATGCAAGGTTCAGCTGATTAAGATCATCTTAAAAGATATCAGTACTTGATGCCCTTGCTGTTATCTAGAAGTAGGCATTATAGCTACAATGACTTTATCCCAGGTAAACAGCAAGCCTTCCTGTGTCTGTCGTTCACCCATGTAATCTCAAGCATCATGGCTTCCAAGGTAAGAATTCCTTGTAAGTGGCAAATCAAAAGCTCAAGCAAGTAGCCTAAACTTGAGATGATAGCACATTTAACCAAATGGATTTTATCAAAACGCCTAGTGATTGAGGACATCAAGCCTGTAGCTTTGTTTTATATTGGACACACACTCCATCATAATCACAGAACAGTAAATATCACTTTGATCCATTTGATGCAGAATGGGAAATAGAAAAGAGAAAGATATAATAGTAGAACTTCGAAGAGAATTTTAGAGAAGAATTCTAATTACACTCATATATTAATTTGATCTCTACATTATTGAGAAATTTTGGTCGTGTTTATATTTAAATTTCCTAACAAATGGGGCAAACGGCAGCAAGAAGAAAAATCCACAAGTTCATATTAATAATCATGACTAGAAAATACATTACAATCAAGAGAGTATCTTTGGTGAAACTTCATTGACATCTCCCCATGGTTTCTCATCCCTGTCCCTCAAGAAAGGTGACTCCAGAATATATATCAGTAGTATCAAGGAAAATGTTAATTTGTGCATCTAAAGTATTCAGACACAGAGTTCAATGAATAATAAATCAATTTTTAAAAGAATAGAAGGGACACCTTAAGCAGTTGGTGAATTGATGAGCATAACTAAAATCCATTCAAATCCATAATCCATGGACATCACGGGCTTCTGCAACTCCCATTTCATGACCTGATCTCCATGTGAAAGTCTCATGAGCAGAAACCTGAACCCACATAATCCCCAGCAGATGCAGCCACAACATATTTACCAGAAATATGAGTTCTAAATAATTATTTCACGTGAAATGGAGGTCATGTATTAATATGCTGTGTATTAATAAAGGTTCATTTTCGACAAAGTTAAATGTAAAGTTGATAATGGCGTTTTTATACGTTTATTTCGGTTTACAAACATGAATAATTGTCGATAAATATTTGGAATAGAGCTTAATTTCTATAACTTGTGTTTGCAAGACAATAATGAAGATTGTGGTGGGAACTTGAGGAAAAATGGAGAAAAATGGCTAAAAATGTGGAAAACGAAAGTTCAGGGATCAAAATGTAAATAATTAAAAAGATGACCCGAGGCCAACTCAAGATCGGACACGAGCTGAATCATAAATTGAGGAATGCATGGGATGATTGGAAGAAAAAAAATTAACAAAAGAGCTCAAGACGAGAAAAATGAAGTTGGAGGACCAAAATGAAGAGTCTTGAAAGTTAACTATACCATGCCGCTGCATGCTATAATTAACCATGCAGCAGCACACATGGTGGCAGGGAAAAGAGAGAAACAATTTTGTTCCATGCGGCTGCATGGAATATAATCATGCAGTTGCATGGTTGGTTTTTGGTGCGAATTTTCTAGTTTTTTTTCTCATTCAACCTTTTTATGGAAAGGAATCTATGGCAACTATAAAGACAAAAAGTCATCTAGAAACGAGGGCTACGCCACTTTAGAGAGAAAAACTCATTGAAAATCAAGGAGAAGGCAAAACCAAGAGATTTCTACATGGAAGATTGAAGAATTCAAGATTCATATTCAAGTTTTGGGTGATGTCTTTTTCTAAACAATTTTATTGCTCTTTTATTTTATCCATGCTAGGCTAAACTTTTTATGTATTAGGTGAACGATGAGCCTCGTAATGTGACATTTTATTCTCTATTTTGCAATTTGGTATTCAAACACGATTGATGGATGTTGAATGATTTATATACGCTTTCTTACCTCCATAGTTAAATGCATGTGATTATGTGAGTTTGAGTGATCTATTTTATCCATTCGAAAGGAGAAAAATAGATTATACAAGTATAAATCATCGTAGGGTCCGATGGGGAATAGAAATATAATGCTATACTTTACGTGAATCTCTAAGTATTTACAAAACGTCATGCATTCTTATATATTGCATTTGTTATAGAAATATAGTCAAATGGTATGTGAGAATATGTTCAATTATACTCGAAAGAGATTATTGGATAAGTTAGAAACATTAATTCTTCAATCAATTCATCATGTTATCGAATTGTGAAATAAAGGTGAAAGTGATCTTGCTTGATGATTCGGGATCTTAATATGCTTTTCACCATTAATTTCTTCAACTTGTTTGCATTCAAACGTTATTGTTGCATTTAGTTCGTAATCTTAGTTTAAATTGCATAATAATCATAGTTTAATCGAAAAACCTAGAAAATCATCTTGAATTTAATAGATTCGGTTAAGGACTTGGTAATAGAAATCAAGTTAAATCAATCCTCGTGGAACGATACTCGAAATTCTAAGATTTCCACTTTATTATTTGTCAACGAACCGTGCACTTGCAGTAATTTTAATCCGAAACATATTTTCATGAATAAAGCTTTTTAAATGAACAAGATCCAATAAGAACAATTCTACAAATTCTATGTCTACAATATATTATCAGACAAAGAATAAGAACTTAATGTCAGTAAATGGGGATTGTTCTGTAGAAATTACAACATCGTTAATTTAAATATCTAACAGTAACACAAGGTCATCCCTTCAAATCCATTCAAATCCATTCCCATCGATGTTGATCGACAGTATTGGCGAATTATGGGGGGCGGTGTTCCTGCACAATTAGTTTACATAAGGATGTCAATTTAAACAAAGAAATCATAACATTTCTTAGGAATCATGTACACGTCAAAAGAGCTAAAAAATACTAATTTACCTTAACAACATCAAAGCCCATTTGACCCATTCTTATACCTGTAGATTACTGTAATTGTTGAGTTAAAACCTGGCTCTCGACGCCACCCTATAATAAGTACCAGCATAAGTATAATCTTCAAACACATAAAAATGTATGTAAAATATATGTACTAACCAGCAGGAGTTGTGAATATGACAACGGCGTTGGCTGCGAGTATTGAAGTTGTTGATTAAACAGGACAATAGGTGCAGCCTCTTCGACATGATTACGCTTAGCTCTTGATTTTTGTAGCTTGCTTGAAGTAGCATTCCCTGCATATCAATATAAGTAAATGTTCGAACTCCAGAAAAATGTTATGTTTATGAGCTGCAAGCAATGTATCTTTCCCTTTTTCGAACTAGACTCCAATGGACTTTTCCTCCGAAGTTTCCATGGCGTACCCTTTCTATTCGACGATCTAGGATCCAATATGCTGATGTTGACGGTATTTTGTGAAATTGTACATTGAGTTGCTGAATGAATAGTTGGCTGCGAATGGACATTACTACCACTAGAATTCGAAGTTCTGAGTTCTATAGCTTTCGATTTTATCCAATTCATTATCGTACGTGAACCCCTTTCATCGGGTTCAGCAAGCTCTGCTACCTCTGAAAAAGCCATACACATTTCATTGTACCTCAACTGTTCAAGTATACTAACCAACCCGTCGTAATTTACTACGACCCTCGTGTGAGTTCCACTGACATCTCTCCTCTATCTATGCAATATATATATCTCCGGTATCAATGTGACGTCGTTACGATCCAAGATTGTGATTGCATGCCTAAAAATAATTCCACAAAATTTGAACAAATGGCAGCTACAAGTAATCTCCAACGTGTCACCATGAAAAGATACGGAAAATGTTCTCTTCTTCCAACCCCTGGGACGTACAACAGACTCTCGAACCTCATAATACATCTTTAAAAAACTCTCTGAAGTTGACATGACGTCGCAATAAACCTTTCCAATAAATTCTGCCTGAACTTCTTTGAACTTTGAAATAGTGTAAACTGACTGAAATTGCCTTTTCATTTCAAAAGTAGTTGCACATGGTACCATATGCGAGTACGACTTAAAATCAGCCTGAAACTCCTTTTCAACCTTATTCTTCAATGCTTTTTCGTACTCTTCGACAAACTATTTCAACAACGTTTTTGAATGGACATATCCATCAAAAAAAGCATTCATACTCTCACTATGTTGCATTGTGGACATGTCTGTCTAGAAAGTGATCTTCAAATAACACAGAACCCAACAACCTATGTTCTCGTAAAGGCCCAACAACCAATCATTATCGTGCAAGTCATAACTATCGATCATTGCTATCCAACCTTCTTCGAATTCATCAATAGTTTGGGAATCATATACTACTGTGCGTATAGCTGAGAAAATCAAACTTTTATGAATATAGTAGCCAAACTTTTCTGGTAACTTTTTCATAATGTGCCACAAACACCATCTATATTTAGTATTCGGAAAAACAATCTCTATCGCATTTTGCATGACACTATCTTGATCAGTAATTATGCCATGGGGGGTTGACCATGCATGCACTGCAACCACGTCTTAAAAAGCAACACAAACGTACATGTGTCCTCATTCAATAAAAAATTGCAACCAAGCAGCGTTGATTGTCCGTGATGATTCACGCCAACAAAAGAGGCAAAAGGCATATCGTACTTATTCGTGAGTTATGTGGTATCAAATGAAACAATATCATCAAACTCTTTATACGCTTGCCGACACGTATTATCTCCCAAAATATATTCTTAAGTCATGACTCATCGCCTACATCCATACTGAAGTAAAATCTCGAACATCGTGCTTGTATTTTTGAAAAGTATGATTATAATGCTGCATCATCTCCTTCTCCAAGTCTTAGCCTGTAGTTGCGACAATCATTTCCACAAAAGTCATGTTCTCATGCCCACCTACTTCGATAACTGCAGAGTTGAAACTTTTGGGCAACAGAATCTTTGCAATGTTATTCAATTCGAGCTTTCGTTTTACATTTGCACTCAATCCTTGGTTGCATCGATACAACCTTGACTTCGAAGGGCTTGTTTTATGATTGTGCTCGAGATAGACCTTGTTAATTCTCCAAGTTCCATTATCGTCTAACGATGCAGTTATCCTCGCTTTACAATCTGTCTGACTTGTTGGTTGCGGCTTCAAAGATGTGCTTGCATTATTGTTTCTTCACTCTTCACGGCTACATGTGAATATCTCATATTCAACAGCTTCATTGTCCCGCTTTTTCGAATTCATTTTCCTCACTGGAAAATCTATGGTGTAAGCATATCTATTATAAAAATCAAACTCCTCTTTTTAATCCTCAAACGTCATACCCACGTCCAACACTTTCTATCCATCTTCTCCTAATGGTTCGTCTTCCATAATGTTCATATTGTTCGCAACTATTACACCATCAGGATGTAGTAAAGGACCTCCATTCATTCTTCCATATTTTCGTGTCCTACAACAAATTAGTAATGAAATTGAGATTACAAAAAAGTAATAACACGAAAGCTTTTCACGTAATTTCAGAAATATTCATTTGGCCAATTTATCCTGGGTAAAAATTGGGATCATAACAGTTCAGCACTATGTATAAGATGCCTCAAACGACAAACTAGAAACCACTGGAGATGCTTCTATCTTGATTTTGTCTAATTGACATTTACAATGTATTTCATCATATTCATATTCTCAGGGTTACTTCCACAAGATTAACAACTGCTATAAAACAAAATGTAGAATATTCCCCATAAGCCACGTAGCAATTCATATCCTGCTAATTTCTTCTACTTTGGGGTGCTATTGCGTGCTAATTTTGAAAATATCCCGATGAATTTTACTAATTTTGTATAATATTTCTTCAATAGTTAAGCACATTACCCTTTTTAGCTGCCAAGTTTGCTCAATCGATCTCTTGAATTTGCTCCCTCCATTCGGCGATGATGTATGTCGAAATATACTCAGTCGACCTCCGTTCAAGTTCGAGGATGATGATGGTATTTCAGGCTTCAAGGAAGAGACTCTATTTTAGGGCAAAAATGGCGATTAGAAAGGCTTCAAGATCGTCGTACTGGGCGGGAAGGAGGTTCAAGATTGATGCTAATTTCCCATCTATTTCGTTGTTTTTTATCCTTCTTTCCCTTTTAAGCTGGGTCACGTATCTTCCCTTCCTTTTTAAGCCGATCACGTGACCTTTTTTTATTTTTCTGTAAAGTTTCTGAAGCTGGGTCTGTACACCCAACTTTTTCCTTCTAAAGATATCAACACACGGTACAAGATTGATCTCCATTATTTCCAAAATACATTTTTCTCTCGTCTTTTCAACAGCACATTCTTCAACATAATAATATCAAACGCAAAGCCAAAACTTTTTCTTATTTTTTAACTACATTTTTCATCAATCTACTATTCCAAAATCCATTCTTACAATAAAATGGGGCTCAAACAAGCATTAAGGATTGCCATAAGTAACTGCAAAAAATTTCATCTTTCTGTTCTCCTAAAAATCAAAAGTTCATACATATATATCTTATAGTCATACAATTTACCCTACCTTAAGTTTGGCTCCTATTTTTCGGTAGTCACTCCCATTCAATCCATGACAATTGATTCACACTAACTCAAATGCTTTAAATGTCTCTGACAATTTTTACAAGGTCACAAATCAATAAACACTATTTTTTGCTGCAAAAAAACATGTATAGGTTATCAATAACTTCTGGGTAAAACTGAACCATAAACCTTTTTCTTTAACACATAATGACATGGTAATAAGTGTAGTTTATACACTTATTTGTGGCCCTAAATTATGATATTTTATTGTCTTTTGGATTAAATTCTACCTCATTTATATTATATTATGTTTTGTAGGTAAAAATTTATGTTTGATGAAGAATTGAAGAAAATAATGCAAAAGTGGCAAAATTCAAAGATGAATTCATTGGAGAGAAATTATATATTAATGGGTTGGAGTTAACGGGCCTCAATAGATTTACATTGAAAATTTTAATTGGTGGCCCAAATTAAAACCTAGATATATAAGGAGGAAAAACACATAGAAAAGAGGGGAGAGACATAGCAGAGGAGTGGAGCATTCACGAACAGACGGCGCATAGAGGAGAGGACAAAAACCAAAAAGAATTGTGGCTTTCACAGGAAACAAAAGAGAGAAATAAAGAGAAAGTGAAGAGAGATAAAGAGAAAGAAAGGTCAATGCAGAAGGAAAGAAAAAAAAATGTGTAGAGAAGAGAAAGAGAAAGAGAAAGAAAGGAAACTGCAAATACCAGAAATTTTCACGTTTGGTCAATTTTTGGTGATTTCTTTCCACTTTTGCACTTTTTTATTTTTACAATAGGAGTAACTAATTTTTATATTAGGGAAAACAATTTAGTCGACCTGTGATCCTTTATTTTTTTTTAATCAAGATTTCTGTGATTTATTTATTTATTTATGTGTTGGTTTTATTATGAGTTTAATGCATTAAATTACCTAATCAATAATTTCATAATTATGAGTCTCTTACGAATCGAGAGGTGAGTTTGAGATTTAGACCATATAATAAAATTCGGTAAATTGATATAACGTATAGAGATACCTATACTAATTATTGCGATCATAATTTGAATTCTTAGAACCAATGTTTCGTTTAATTAAATTGATTCACATAGAAATATGGAATTAAATTAGTTAAATAGGCTCAATGAGAACTTGAGAGGGGTAAATTGAATACAATAGAAGAATTCGATCGAACAATACATTAGGTTATGAATCTTGAATTAAGAATACATGTGTTCAATAGATGAGATTGTTTTGCCCTAATATTCATCATATATTTGTTTCTCCAATTATTCGTTGTTTGCAATCATTTTATATTTTCAATTTATTAAAAGTAGTTAGTCAAAATCATCATAATTATTTACTTGTTTTTTGTCAAATAAGAGTTAGAAAAAGCTAATTAAGACCTACAGTATAGTCCTCGTGGGAACGATAATCTGGACTCAAAGGTCCACTATATTACTTGATACGATATTGTATACTTGCGATATAAAAAATGCAACAAGTTTTTGGCGTCATTTTCGCGGACTATTTACTTTTAGTCTTAATTTATTTTATTTTTAACTATTTTTTGATTCTATTTTTTATTTACTTTTTTATTTTCCTTTTTATATTATTTAACTAACCCCCTACAGTTTTAATCTATCTTGTGTTGGTATTTGTTACACCTTATTTTCGAAGTCCAAGGAAAATGTGCCACGTGGAGGACCATGTGCCACGTAGAAAGTCAAATAAAGACCCAGGAGGTCAAAATATGAAGGAATTAGATTAAATCGCGGTCATTCGTCCGCAAGGCCGAAGCTCACGCCGAGGCACCGCCTCAATGACGAGGCACTACCACTTTTGCTGAATCACTGTCTAAAGAAATGAAAGAAGTAGCTGAAGCTCTCTACTTAAAGACCTCAACGATCTATTCGAGGCAGCCTAACCTCTCTAAGGTTCTATGGAGTCCCTCGAGGCTCCAGACCACCCGATGTCATCAAACCAATGCAACTTCTCGTAATAGATATGAGAATCTTTCAGAAGTGATTGATGTGATGCTTGTAATAAAGTGCGTCAATGTCAGTGTGTCAGCCTAAAACTAGAACGATCGACCCTTTGCTAAATATTAATTATAATGATGGGGACAGTGATGTGAAGCTTCAGTCTAGGAGATGTCACCACATGGATATTATCCAATGATCAGCACGTCGGCTAGAATAATATAAATAGCTTCTATCTCTATACGTGAGGGGGAAAAGGAAAAAGAAGAACTTTACCTTCTTTTTTCGGGATTTACACACTTTGTTATTTACATGTATTACGAATCCAAATTGTGATTAGATATTGAGAGCTAAACATGAAATTTTAGTCATCTTATATCATATCTATCCTTCCACATATATAATGAAAAGATGGTAGAGTTATCTTAGAAAATCCACGAAGCATTCGTTGATAACGCGATTGCTGTCTTCACAAAATCGTCGATGCCCGAACTTCATCGTCTTTCACCGAAAAGTGCCTTTCGCGTCCGTTCAGATTTGAATACCGTCCACAATCCGGTAGAACGTGCCAGATCAGCGCTTGATGTGGTAAGAGTGGGCCCGACATCTGTTGACGTCATTTTTTGGGGTCAACATATTGGCGCCGTTGGTGTGTTGTCGTAGGCACCCAAAAATAGTCCTTAAATCTCGAAAACTAATGTAGGAAGTAAGGGTCAATCCCACGAAGAGTGTGTAATTTAATATTTTATGCTCCGTACAATGATTGGGGGGTTTTTGTATGTAAACAATTATAAATAACATAATTAATAACAATGAAAACTAAATTAACGAAAACAATCAAAAGACTAACTTTGGTCCAAGTCAATATCCACCTTCGGAAATCCATAATTGATCATAGATGCAAGGATAATTCAATTCATATTTTGAATATTCACCGTTGGAATTATTTTCCTATCTCTCATTATTTTTAGTTAGTTAGAAACCAGCGTTCTAATTAACCCTAATTATTAAATAACCCCAGACCAGCGCTCAAGATTCAATTTAATAACAGCTTTACACAATAGAGAAATCGATGAACTAGATAACACAAACACCAGCAGTTGCATTCAATCTATTTAAACATTCTTCTTAAGATTCAATAACCTCTATCGTAGAAAACTATCAAATCCTAGTGCTTCACAAGTTAAAGGGATCAAACAATTACGGATTTGATATTTAACTCAGCGGTAGATTGCAACGAATAATAAACTAGTAGGCCTCCTAGCAATTAAACATAACAATCATAGAAATAAGTGCAGAAAAATATTCAATACTCAAAAACATAAATTAAATTAAGAAAAACCATTTAGATCTCACAATATGTGGTTCCGAGGCTTCAATCTCCTTCGACCAAGTGTAAAAGTTTAGTTACAATTCATGAATCTAAGAGAAAAATAGAGAAGAATGAAGTTGGAGAGGTTCTCCCCTGTGTTTTTGCCTCCTTAGGTTTATTTATACTTTCTTACATGTTCTTGGCTAAGTTGGAGTCTTTTTCTGGAGTTTTCGCGGCCCAAACAATAAAAACCTAAAATCTGTGGCGGCGCGCGGCGCTTGAGCGCTACAGGATAGCGCTTGAGCGCTAGAAATCTGTCCACTTTGCGTCTACTTCAGTATTTTTATCATAACTTCCTCTTCCGATATCCGATTGAGACAATTCAAGATGCGTTCGAAAGATAACGCAAAGGGCTACAACTTTGCTTCAGATACCATCTTCGATTTAGATCATCTAAGATGTCAAAAACTAGTCTCAAGATGAGACTAAAAATCGGCACAAAACTTTTCAGCTTGAAAGTTGATATGTGATAATATCTTGGCTATATTTCATCCCTTTGACTCCTTTCTTCATTCAATTGGGCTCTAACACTCTCGAGTATTCATCATGAGGTTCGATACAACTTTTAAATATTTGTACTTTAGTCCCTGAACTTTCACTTTCTTCCATTTTGATCTATTTCTTCCAAATTACGCAATATCCATAGAATTGCCACCTAAACCAAAATATGAGAATACTAAGTACATTTAGGTACAAAATAAACATACGAGCGCATAAAATAAGGAGGGAAAAATATGTATTTTACATTCCTATCAAATTTCCCCACACTTAACTTTTGCTCGTCCTCGGGCAAAACTCAAATTTGATTCCCCAAAAACATCAGGTCATAATGTCAAGAATATAGAACCATCAAATTTTTTTCAAAACACATAAAATATCATGAATAAACTCCACACAACTCATTATCAATTAGCGAGCATGTTCATATGAAAATGGAGTAAACTAAACATGTAGACCCTCACGGATATAAGCACTCAACTCTCATGTGTTTAAAATGGTAAGTGTTTCGCTCAAATTCATTCCAATGGAGATGTTCTACCATATGCTTGTATATCTTCTCATTCGTCATCACTTAGATCACATGCTTTACAAGAATCATAAGGACTTTTCGAATGTTGTAATGTGGCTTATGGTCAAGGTGGGAAATATTTGGGTATGTGACTCAAGAGCCATCGAAACTAGTGGAGTAAAGATAAAAAGACTTAGCTCAAACATATACATAAAACATGTAAGCAAACCACTTCACATGATAGCTTCATCATTTTTGCATCTATCCCACACAAATAGAACTCATTTTGAGATGTAGGAAGAGTTATGAATATAGATCTTTTTCACATTAAAATCACTCTCCTTCATCACTTATTTTTTTTTTCTTTTTTCTTCAATCATTCATTTTTTTCATTTTTCTTCTTGTGTTTTTCTTGCACAACGTAAACTCCAAATTATACATCAATATTGGAGCTCCCTGAATTGACATAGAAAATTTGTTCTAATTCACCAATAATAGCACTGCTATAAATCTTGATACCCCACCCCCCACACTTATTTTCTTGCATACCTACACTTCTCATTACATTCAACGATACTCCACTAGCTCTAAGGTTTGGGTAAAGATATTGTTTTTCCAGTTTAAAACTTTTAATGTTAGTTTATACAAAGAAAAGGTAATAAAGCTCAAATGGGCTCAACAATGGAAAATTCAATTACAGGGTTGGCTATTTGGCTAATGAAGCTCATTTATGTAACAAAGATGACCTTAATCATGTTCATGCATTCATGTATCAATGTGATCTTGAAGAGAATCAAGGTAAGTTCTAGAGAAACAAAATCATGAAAGAATATCTCACACGAAAAGAAATAATGAGACTGTTATGGATGTATCAGTCTAAAGGCTCAAAAATCTCACCAGCTTTTGTCTACGGAATTTAGTTACTACCATCCTCAAAGAAAATAACTCTACTAATCAACTCTAAGTTGGAGGATTATTCATTCAATCATGTTATGAGTTCTTCAAAAGCCTAATTAATTCTAGCAAATAGCATACACAACCAAAAATCTTTTAACCTTAGCTTCTCTTCTTGAAAAATCATGCACATTTGTGTTTTCTTTAAAAACAAAAATTAACTCACTCAATCTAAATGCAACCTAAATCTAAATCTCTCCCCCATACTTAAAACTTACATTGTCCCAATGTAAGGTCTAATGCAAAACCTGGCCATGCACGAAATGCAGATGAATATGTAAGGGTGATGAGGTTATCATACCCCTCAATATACAACGCCTGAAGATGTCTTTCCTGAAGCTCAAGCGTATTACCTGGAGGACGATGTCCAGAGCCAAGTACCTGAGCATCGCTATGATGGAATGGAGGCCCCTCGGGAAAGAGAGGTAGAAGTAAATTCATCGACTAACTATGCCACGAAAATGCCACCCGAAGCTCCATTCAATTTCCCTTCGACCCCAGAGGTCTGCAAGTGTCTTTGACAAGATAGGCCAGAGGGCACCTAGAAATAGACATGCCCATTCACCCCAAGCACCTAGAAATAGGTATACCTATCCTCTCCCTCCAATGCCTAGAAATGGACAACAAGAACCTTACCCAAACGAAGATCAACCCATGTACCATGAAGAGCCTCCAGTCCGACCTCCTACAAAGCAGAAAAGACGAGACCAGGATAGGAATGAAGCAGGGACCTTCCAACTACCTCCCCAAACTCATCAAAGGAAGGATGATGACTCAAATGGGCCTCAAAGGTCTTGTGATCAAGATGATGATGACGAACATTATCCTTTCTCCGAGGCCATAAGAAATGCTCCCATGCTAAACCACGTCATACTCCCTAAAATCCCAAAATATGATGGGAGAGGTGATCACTCGAAACATATGAACAATTACAAGACTCATATGAATATGAAAGGGGCCACCCAGCAATGAAGTGTAGAGCCTTCCACTTGACCTTAAGTGGAGGAGCGAAAATTTGGTACACTAGACTGCCAGAAGGAAGCTTCCGAAGTTGGCCCGAGTTCAAGAAAACTTTCTTATAACGCTTTGCAACCAGCAAAGAAAGAGAAATGCCTATCCAAAGGTTGCAAGATATGAGATAACAACAAGATGAATCTTTGAAAAACTTCATTTTGAAATGACATATTGCATACAAGTTACGGATAGAGAGGCGTTGATTGCCCTAAGAGAGGGTTTCGACATGAACTCTCTTTTTTTGGAGAGATGTACAAAATAGGGACCCTACCACCTATGATGTCTTCCTAGAAATGATAAGACGTGAGATCCTCTATGAAGAATTGAAAGATCATAGGAACAAGGCCAGCTAAGGTTTGCCACTTCCACAAATGCAAAGAGTGAGAGGTTATATTTCTCATTTGATGGACAGTCAAACTCCAATAGATCATGGACAAGAACTGACTACTGCAATACTCAATGCAGTGCTAACTTTAGCCTATGAGGAGGTCAATTCCGGTGCTGGAACACATCAACGTCACCCAATCGAAGGCGCCTGTAGAAGGGGCGAGGTAAGGGACGAGGTGCTAAACCTAGAAATAGGGATGGAGCGCCACAGTATTGTTCATATCATCAGTCATATGGACATAAGACAGATGATTATCGGGACACTACAAGACGTTCTCCAAGTAATATTCCAAATAAGTAGAATCAACAGCCTCGGAATAATGAACAGTGTCGACGACTGATCCTCCGCAAGGAAGAGAAAACGACACTAAAAGACACAAAAAGGTCAAAGACAACGGCGAGGCCCCCCACCAAACAATGAACATGAACCCATTCGAGAAATTGACATAATCATTGGTGGGCCTCATGTGGGTAGAGATTCTAGGAATTCTCAAAAGAAATATGCTAGGAAGGTAAGAAACCCGGTCATCACAAGCTATATAGTAAACCAGTCTCTAAATGGAAGAGCAATCCCCCCGATCACTTTTACACAGAAGGATACAGTGGGAGTACATTATCCACACTGTGACGCCTCAGTAATAAGAGTTGTCGTGGCCCGTAATGGCCTGAAAAGAATGTCGGTGGATAACAGAAGCTCAGTCAATATCATACTTGGCACCACATTTGACAAAATGAAGGTAGACCATGAATTAACTCCGATGAGTTCCCCCTTGTATGGTTTCACAGGAGATCGCATCACCCCAAGAGGCAAGATCGATCTAGCAATAGAGATAGGGATGGAACCCTTGATTGCACGCCACTTCATGGAATTCCTTTTAGGGAGTAGAAGTTTGGTATTTGGATTATATGGATTTGATGTTTTTCATAGCCAAGAATCAATCAAACTGTGAAGGTTGAAAGCTTATAAATGATTTTGATGAAGAGGCTATGAAGCAATATAGTTTTCTCAAAGTTCAACCTTCTTGAAAACCGTTCAAAGACTTTCTAGTATTTATATTGTAGGTTTAGGTTTGAATGGGCCGGACAAAAAAACTTAAAAACATGAATTAAAATTCTTCGGATAACCTTGTCGCTCGAAGGAGAGCTTAGCAACAGCGAAGGCAAGGCGGCAGGCCTGAGACAATGTTTTTGTTTCTGCCACTCGAGTAAAGTCATAGCGACAGTCTAGCCAAATTACAGTACCGTTTTTTCCTTCTTTCCATTCTCAAACCCTATACCTAATTTATCTAAAAGTCACAAAGTGGAGACAAATGAATGAGAAAGTCACCGATTTTCACTCTCCAAGGTAGCACATTTTCTTCCACTTTGTGGTGGGTTTTTCTCTCTCAATTGCTAACCAAATATTCTTCGCGGCAAGCACAAATTACAACCACCTTTTTCTCTATTTCTTACACACAAATCACTCACAAAACGGCTAGGGCAAAAACACTGTATATATAGGCTAAGTTAGGCTTTAGTTGGACCAATGAAGGAGGTTAAATGGGCTAAAATTCAAAGACACCCAAAACGTAATATATATGGGTCATTAGCAACCTTCACTATTTAAGCTACTTCCAATGGCCCTCGTTATTTTTTATTGGCCTTTGGACTTGATTATTGATAACAATTTAAACCAACGTTTACATCATCGCTTGGGATTCATTGTATATCAAAACTCAACAATCCACTTCACTAAAATGCATGATAATCTATCCAAAAAAAAAGTAATAATAAATAATTTGTTAAATGATTGAGAAAATACTGTATGAAAGAAAACAAATGAGTAAAAAAGGTAAAAGAAGGCAAACCAATACTACAAATTTCGATGTTAATGAAGAAATATTCCCCTATTTAGTGGTGATTAAAATTAGATTTGTAGTAAATTTTAATAAAAGTTGATGAAATATGTAGTTGAAAAGTTGAGGATCCCATAAATGTGTGGTTAAAATTAATTGTTGACTTTGACTTAAATTAAAATCTGGATTTTAATTTTTACAAAATAGGAGCATAATATTGAAGTTAAAGGAGATATCGACACACAGTATAACGAAAGATCTTTTAGATTCTCTTTTTATTCAACCTCCAAGTTTCATCATTTTATTATCAATACTGCAACCTCTCTGATAACTCTGTTGAATTTCAAACAAAGAGGTATTTTTAAATCATGAATTTACAAGAATATCAAAAAAATATTGTATTATTTTGTAATTACATGTAAAGATCATTCAATAATTATACACAAGTAGTTTGTGAGGAAATTGTTGAAAATACCCGAGTGACCCGACTCATTTTCCAAAATAGCCATTGACCAGCATAAAGAAAAAAAAAACTAATAAAACTTAAAATGGCAAAAGACTTTCCCAATTTTACCATCGTGTAAACTTGGGAGGGAGGGAGAGAGAGATAGAGAGAAAGCTTATCACCGACGAGGATCATCTTTGACTAACCGACGACCCGGACTCCAAGATCACCATTTTCTCTTGAAGAATGTGAGTGTTTTGGGAACTATTATATGAATTTTTTTACAAATCATGGTTGTATTTTTTAAAATTTTTGTTGATTATCTTTGAAGAAATTCGTGCATATGGGCCCGAACGGGCCCAGATGCCATAACTGGGCCGTCCGGTACGACCCAGTTTCGTTAACTAGGCCATCTGGCAGCGGCCCAGTTCATTTTTTTCTAATAATATTTAATATAATTATTTATTTGATATTTAATTTTAAATTAATTTCTAAATATTACATAAGCAATTAAATTGATTTTGAAAACATTTGAAAAATTCAAGAAAAAAGAGTGTAAAATATAAAATATTATTTAGTTATAAATGATAAACTATTAAATATTAGATTGTTTATTAAATATTCAACTAATTATAATTAATATTATAAACAATTATAAATTATTATTTTACAATGAAATATTAAATAAAAAAATTAAAGAGTTTATTTTAAATTACTAATTTAATTTGTTTACAAACAATAAAAATAAACGATTTAAAATAATTATTGAAATTGTTTATAAAACATTAAATGAACAATTAAAATAAATTATTTTATTTATTAGTTTATTTAATTTGTATATTTTAATAGTTTGATTACTATTTAGTTACAAGAAGTAGTTTATTTCAAAATAAAATATTATTTAGTTGTAAATAATAAAGTATTAAATAAACAAAATAAATTGTTTCTTTGAAATGTTTATTTAATATGTTATTAATAATAATTAAATATTATATAATCAATTAAAATAAATAATTTAATTATAAATTCTTCTTTTACAATGAAATAATATGAAGTGAACAATTAAAATAGTTATTTTAAATTATTTATTGAAATTGTTTATAATAAATAATGAAATATGCATTTAAAAGTAAAAATAATGAAATATTCGATTGTTTATTTACTATTCTATTAATTATAATTAAATATTATATAAAAAATTAATAAAATATTCAATTGACGATTAAAATAAGAAATAATGTGATAATCAATTGATTATTGCATTATCTGTTGTTCCATTATTTATTGATTATTGCGGATAGTAGTAAATGTAATTCGGTTAGTTTAATTTTCTCATAATATGTTTTGTCTATTATATCTTGCACAAGATTCTAACATTTGAAATGTTGTAGGATGAATTACCATTTGGACGATGAGGTGAGATGAATTTCTGGCAAAGTTGCTATCTTCATAGTGGTATTAGATTTGCTCGACGAGGAGCACGCAGACATATTGAGGCAATCCTACTTATGGCCATTGTATTCATCGCGGGGCGTACAGTTTTCTGGGCAACTACTCGATGCGTTGTTATGTCGGCTGCTTAAGCCGATTGACGGAGATGCTCTTCATTTCGATCTTGGGGGCAAGGTGGTTAAATTTTCTATATTTGAGTTTGCCCTCATCACTGGATTGATATGTACGGGCGAAGATGCAGCACGGGCCCGTATTTCGAGGAATAAGAGGCTGCTGAATGAATATTTTCACGGGCAGGCGGCAATCACTCATGGGCAGTTGATAGAAGTATTCAGGGCATGCAAGGATATGTCGACAGGTTGAAGCTGGGTATGGTGTTTATTGTCGAGAGCGTACTCAGGTGTCATCACAAGAAGACGTTGATCGACTTTTTTCATTTGGAGATTGTTGATGATATCGATGCCTTCAACAGCTATCCTTGGGGGCTGAGATGTTTTGTAGATACCTTACGACACCTCAGGAGGGGGTATTCAATGCCTAAGGGAGATAGACCCGAGCGCAAATATGATGCATATGGCCTGCCGTTGGCATTACAGGTAAATGTTGAACATAATAAATTATCTATTTTTTTTATTAAATTATATATATGATAATTGTAAATGTTGCAGATACAGATGTACAAGACTGTCCCCATATTGGCTGGCCGGTATACTAGAAGAGTAGAGACGTGCTGCCTTCGAATTTATCAATGGCGAGCACATGACAAGCCACCTGGTAAACAAATATCAGCTCTCCTCGACGATCCTGATGTACGTATTATACATTTTATATAGTACGTGGTCAGTACATGGTTATTAACTCTATAAAATGTCAATATGTTAGGTTGAAGTCCTCACTGAGTTGACCTCATCGATAGAGGTGGAGGGTCAGAGTTATATGCGTTGCTTGTCTATTCCGGTCGCGTCAGATGATCATATGCCCGAGTCCATCGTTGATCGGGATATGGTATGTTTATTGAATATAATATGTTGATTATCGTTTTGATTTTTTAATTAAATTAATAATCCGGACTATTATTTTTTCAGGAGTGCCGTCCAGTATCACCTCCACCACCGAGGTTTCCGTCGCAACCAAGGTCATCGCCCCCACCGGGGTCACCTCCGCCGCTGATGGCATCGCCGCCACCGCCGATGTCATCCTCACCGCCCCCGCCGCTGATGGTATCCTCACCTCTCCCGCCGAGGTCACCACTTCGCCGCCGATGGCATCACCGCGGTCGATCGGATCTCCTTCTCCCCCTTCCACTGATCTGTACGGCCACCTCATTGAGTTTATAGTGGGTCAATATGCCAGATTGTCAAAGGAGATGGGCACGATGTGCTAGAGTTGGGAAGTGGGCCGACGATCGGTATGCCAGACTGTTGGAGGAGATGGCCGTAATGCGTCGAAAGCTCATGGGACATATCGACGATATATATAATGATGTTGGAGCTCTACGGTGCGACGTGTTAGATCTTCATAGCAAGATAGGGGACCTTCGGACTTAGGTTATTACGTTACGGGATGATGTAGATGCCCTACGAAGGACAGCAAGTCATCGGGATGGAGGGGGTGACGGTGGAGCGACTCGGATGAGGTATGATGATATGCCGTGGTCGGATGGTGGAGATATAAACTCATTTTTTTAGGGAGTACCGGAGGTGGGGGGGACCTCGAGGGAAGTGGATGTGGGACCGACAGAGTCCAAGAGAGTATCGGAGGAGGCGGGGGTACCAACGGAGGTGGAAGAGGTACTGAAGGAGATGACAGACAGTATACCGGCGGTGGTGGAGGGTAGGGTACCGGATGAGGTTGAGGGGGTATTGACGGAGGCGGAGTGGGGGAAATTGTGGAGGAGAATGATGTAGTTTTCATGTCGGATGAGACTACGGAGGTGAGAAAGGGTACAAAGCGTGCTGTTGACGTGACACTGCTGGTGGTTTGTAAGAGACCGAGATTGCCGTCACAGTACATCGTTTTCCCCTTCACGATCGAGGCGAAGAGGCGGACGTTCAAAGATGGAACGTACCGCAATCTCTTCCGCGAGGTTGGCCCAGTTCGGCAGAAGGCATTCTATGAATGGTTCATATCCCTTAAGCATGAGTAAGTATTTTATGAATTTCCTAATGTACATACGAGATCATATATGATTTTTGTAACATTTCACTTTTTCATTTTTTTAGGAACATCCATAGGGTAGGGGCGAGGACCATCTCGAACGCGAAGAAATGGTTCGATGATGTACTGTCGAGTGGTGTTTAGCTCGCCGATGATGTAAGTGCATTCTCGTCCTTATTTGTTGTTTTGTTTAATTATTTGTTGTTTTACTTAATTTAACGATCATCTCTTGTTTTTTGGTGTTAGCACATTAACATGATTATGGAATTGTTGCGCGACCAGCTCGGAGATACCCGAAATCTTTTAACATTCCTGGCCGAGTCATCCTTAGCTCCGGGTTCGCACTTGCCATTGATATTGAGAACGACACACTCCCAGTTCGGCGGAATGGGAAGTCATGGACGGATTGTACACGTATGTACATTCCAATGATCGTGAACTCACACTGCTTCGCAGTTGAGATTGTATTTGCGGATTCGACTATATATGTGTATGACTCTGACCATAGTCGTTTGACCCAAGACCAATTGCAGCAGATATTAGAGCCGATGAGTGTGATTATTTCCATGATGGCTAGACAAGCGAATTTCAAGTAAATGACAGATTAGCTATTATACGGGACACGACGACAGCCAGACAAGGAGTATCGTAAGAATTTACAAGTTTTTATTTCGAAAATTTAGTTTTTAGTTATATGTTATCGAACTAATATATTATTATTTACTTGCATGGGCGACTGTGGTGTATTCACGATAAATTATATAGAATTTTTGAGCATTGGTCGGAAGGTTGATCCAATAAATCAATATTTGATAGACATGTACAAGTTGAAGTTAGTTTGTGATTTGTATGAATACAAATGTGATTCTTAGTACATTGTGTATTTTTTTATTGTGAGAAAATGTAAATATTGTGTACTTTGAATGTTTTTATTTAAATATTGTGATCATTAGTTCTTATTTAAATGTTTATTGAACATTTAATTTTAAATATTAAATCAATTAACTATTACATATACATCTATATATAATTTAATATTCAATTAAATATTAAATATTATTTAGTTATAAATAATAAAATATTAAATATTCGATTAATTATTTTGAATATTTAACGACAATAAATAAAAACATATTACTTAGTTATAAATATTAAACTATTACATAATATTACACATCCGTTGAATTGTTATGTATACGAATCTGACTTGTACAAAATTGACGAGAATGTCCTGTTGTGCCGCACCGCCGCACTTACGAGGTCGAGGAAATTCTCCATTGGATGGTATTCTAGACGTACGTCTACGTCCCGTAGCACGTGGTCCCGCTACGGGTGGCAACAAATTATTAAGTGGAAAAATATGGTCGGGAACTTCCCACTCGACTTCATTTGGTAGATGAAATATCGTTTCAGTATACGCCACTCTCCAATAATCAACCATGTAATAATGACTGCATAAGGTGTGCGGAGGAAATCCTCTATGCATAGCCACTGCCACCGCATGCATACACAGAAAACTCTCCAACTGAAACTTTCTACACGTGCATGTATTTTCATTCAAATCCACGATGCACCCGATATTACTTCCACATTTCACGGAGAAGCGAGACTGATCTAGTGGTTCCACCAATACCTTCCTCGCAACCTCTAGAGTTTTGAAAATCTTATCTTCCTGAGCCGGAGTCAACACACTTGTGCAATTTTTGGATTCCTCACGTCGGTCATGAAATCACTGCTGCAGCTTGTTACGAATTTACTCAATCATTGTGAGAATTGGTAACTCTTGATCCTTCTTGAATAGTGCATTGAACGACTCAACATTGTTCGACGTCCTGGAAAGTGTGATTATGGCCAATGTTTGATCCTCATCTCTATTAGATAAACCCATGCAGCATGTGATTTACACTCTATTTTGACCATGAACTTTTCAAACTCTTCAAAACTGTACGCCTTTGCAGCTCTCCTAAACAATGGAACGATGCCACTGCCCTGAAACTTCGTCTTGAGGTTGTCCTTCGGGAAAGACTTTGGCGATACCATTTATTATTGACTGTCCCCAGTCAATTACGAATGCAAGGTTCTCGACGTCTCCAATTACTTCCCTCAGCTTCGTGAAGAACCAACGCATCGCTAAATCATTCTCTCCATCGACTACACCGAACGCAAGAGGGTAAATTTGGGTGATGGGATCTTGACACGTAGCAATAATCAACTTGCCTTCGTATCTAGCCTAAGGGTTGTACCGTTGACTAGAATTACGGGTCGCATTGCAATTCGAAATCCTCGAATGCACTATGAAAAGGCCATGAAGAAATACTTGAAGCGATTCCCGTCCTCCGTATCAATATAAAATATCGATCCAGGATTAGTTTTCTCTGTGTTGTGGCAATATCTGGCCAATTTAGCGTAACTTTCCTCGGTCGAACCCATTAAGTCCTCCAATGAGCATTCTTTGGCCTTCCAAGCTTTCTGATAGCTCATGACGACCCGTAATCTCGACGAAAGTCGTTGATGATGTCCCAAGGTCTGTAGATCGTTCGTGGGTCCTAAAACTTGTCCTTTATTTGTCGATCAATAAACCATGCCCTGGTTTACATATGATCATTTCGACGAATACCTACTTCGCAAGTATGTTCCCGTGCATACTTACGAATTACAAAGCACTCATTCATATCCATTTTTGTCGCTCGCAAATGCCAATGACAACTGTCCCAATGCAGATAATTGTGTACGTCGATTTATCCGATTTTTTAACTTAAAACTCAAAATTGTGTCTCAAAATAATTTGGTGCACAGCTTCCTGCAAATGTTTTTTTGTTTTGAACAGCTGCTCGACATATAAATCTTCATCATCAAGAATTGTACGAGAGCAATTAGATGTACGTACACTGATCCCAGCTAGTGAACTTGACTCATGTCTTCGACAGGATAAAGCAATCAAGCCCTCATTCGTAAATTCATTTTCATTCTCATTGGATTGAACTATCGAGGGAATCCTGTGCGTATCGGTGAAATCATGGTGAGGAACAACTGTACCGGGAATAATCACATCATTCTCATGAGCTATCTCCACTGTATTCCAAAAATCATTCACATTACGATCCCCTCCATCAAAATCTTCGTTTTCACTATCGGAGACATTCTTTTTCACTAAATTTACGCAGAGAAGAGTAGTAATGGGAAATTGGTTTAATGCAATTAAAGTCTATATGCAATTTTCAGAAGTAACCTTTGCAGATGGAACTGGAATTGATGAATGTTCGTTGTTCCATAGAAATCTCAATTCCATGTCGTACTGAGAGGAATCGACGTTGAGCATGTTCTGTATCTCACGGTACATTTCTGCATACAATGTACTCGATGTTATTAAAATGGAATTGTGCCATATATTTCATTTGTCCATTTCCAGACTCATCGACCATTTACATTCTCTTCAAATTCACCAAAGTAAAGAACTGGACTGCAACCGATCTCATATTTGCTGCATTAGAAAACATATTTTGTTTAAAAAAATTATTATTAAAGGGAAAAATACATACCAGGTGAAAATGTAATTTCAATTAAGTGGAAAAACCCACGGCCGCACGGCCCACACGTGCGAACCCACACGACCCAGGCGTGTGGGCTTGAACGCTCGCACAACCTGGACATGTGGGCCCGCACGTGCGGGTCGTATGGGCCCGCACGTCCGGGTTACGTTTTTTGGAATCCAAGCTAATATTATATCATAAATTTGTCTGAAAATCTGAATTTGTTTCTCGTTTTTGTTAAAAAAAAATTATAGCGATTCATTTAAGAACGTAAAATTTTCATATACGTATGTCAAAATAAGATTTAAAGATTAATGTAATGTACTAATTTAACCCAAATCAAATTAAAAGTACGTAAATATACTTACCGATTTATGGCTGTGAATAATATTTCCTTGTTGACCGTTTGATAAATTTATCTGTTTTCAAGTTTGAAACAGACGAAAAATGAAATTATTTTTATCTGTGTTGGAATAAACAGATAAATAAAGTGATTTGATTTTAAAATTTTAAGTGGGAAGTGTTTGGAATTTTTTATAAATTAAAAAATGTATTATTGTTTTTTAAACAATACCATATATTTGTAATTGTATATTATTTTAAGGGTGATTTTGTCTTTTAAGGTTTCGAAAGCTATTGTGGTGAATGATATATATATATATACTAGGTGCAATGCACGTTTGCTTAGTTTATATTTAATAGTTTTGTTTAAAAATTAATTTGTTATTAATAAAGATGTAATTTTTTTGGTTAATTAAATAATTAATGATGTAATGTTTATGTAATTGATAAATAATTAAATAAAGTGCTTCTCTCTGTCATCTCAAACCCAAAATCACAAACAGAAAACTCAAGGTATTTTAAGGGATAAGAAAATGAGTTTACTTAGGCTCCGTTTGATTCTCATTAATGTAGAATGAGAATGAAAAATATATTCGTTATTGGACCCCACACAAGATATAGAAATTTAAAATTGATAGATTGATAACGGTCATATTTTTCATTTTATGGGTTTTTAATGAGAAACAAACGAAGGCTTAAACTTTTTGCATGACTTAAGTCTTTACTCTTTTTTAAGTAATAATGCAATTCATTTTATCGTTAAAGTATGATATGTATTACGATAATATATGTATATCATGTGTTATACTTAGTATTGGTAAGTGACGAGTAAATTTTCGAGGACGAAAATATTTTAAGGGGGTGAGAATGTAATACCCCGAAAATTTTCATAAAATATAATTCTATTTTTATATACTATATTTTAATATTTTGAAAGTTAGGGACTAAATGATACATTTATCAAATTATATTTTATTTATGTCAAATATTTAGATATTGATGGAGTTATCGTAAATATATGAATATTGGTCTCGTTGGATAAATCTTAATTAGATTCGAGAAAAAGTCGATTCAGATAAGTTAGCTCCAAGATATTTTAGTTTGAAAGAATTATCAAAATCTAATTTATTTTTATTATTATTTAATTATAATTTTGAAAGTAAGGGGTGGTGAAAAAAGATATTCCGTTAAAACAAGAAATTCCGTTAGTTTTTTCGTTAAATCAAGAAATTCCGTTAGTTTTTCCGTTAAATCAACAAATTCTGTTTAATAGCCACTTTTTATATATAGAAAGATACACACACACACACACACACACACACACATATATATATATATATATATATATATATATATATGCAAATTAAAAAATGGCACCTTGAGGATAAACTTAAATAAAAAAAAAAACCCCGTAGCTTGTTGTAGCTAGGACAAAGACAGTGATTCCATAAGAAATTATGAAAAGGGACCTCTATGATAAATTATTGATTTTTTTATAAGCATTTATTGATTCGAGTAAATCAAATTCAAAACTTTCTCTTGATGATGACCTATGCTTATTGGGTAATTCTGTGAAGTGTTCTAGCAACTGATCTCGAGCTAAAATCATTACGCCGCCGACATTTTGCTACAGTTATCTGTGGGTTTGATGATAATCTTCAAGTGAGTATGATTTTTGCATTTCAGTTGAGGGCTTGTGAGTTTTTGCAGAAAAAAATTGCTTAACTTGCAACTTTTGGAGTAATATTTATGATTTGTTTTGTTTTGTTTTCTGTTCGAGTTGGGTTGGGTTGGGTTGGGGGTACTGCGAGCTGAGTAGAGGTGATTCATGCTTTGAGTCCTGGTATCAAAGTTGAAACCCTTATTACTTGTAATTGCAATGGACTTGAGTAAATATGACGTTTGAATTTACCAATTGAGGATATTTATTTTCAACTTTTGTCACTGACTTTTGATCCTTTGGGTTCTAATTCAATGTAGCTGTGTGATTGGCGCTTGGTCATTTAATTTACCCACGAGTCAGTAAATCGGGATTTCGTTTTTGCCATGGATAATTCGATCAAAATTCAAACGCTGCTTCAAATGGAGAAAAGGAAATGGATGTTCTTGGTGGGTTTGGTGGCTTTAACCCATTTATTTTGCCAGTCTTTGATGCTTCCTTATGGCAATGCCCTTATGTCGCTATTGCCCAGTGGGGAGAAGGCCAGCAAATCATCCAATCAATCTTCTTTCAAGACTGTGATGCCCGAAAATGCTCACAACATTGGTATCTTGAATTCAAATAATGCATCTCTATTAGTACGTGGAGTGAAATATGCAAAGAGTTACCACTCGGCTGCAGATGCAGTGGATAATGGAGGATCAATGGTAAAAGATGAACGAAGGATTAATATTTCCTCAGATAGTGAGGCCATGGATAATGATTTTGATTTTGTTGAGGATGAAACATTGGATAATGATAATCCATTTCAAGTAAATCCAGATACGGAGGAGGGGTTCAAGATGCAACATGATGAAACCCAAGAACGTGGTTCCAAGGAAAATATGTCAACCATTTTTTCAGATGCCAATACAAGGACCGCGCGGGATGAAATTAGCACGGTTGGTACTCCTACTTCGTCACCTTTGCTTGTTTCACCAGCTGTGGATTTGTTGATTAAATCTGTTGTTGAGACGAACTCGGGATCTCAACTTACTGATTTTTCCCCTGCTGTATCTTCTAAAACAAAAATGTTATCTGATGGCGAGGACAATTCGACGCTGCAAAATAATTTTTCTGTCTCCAATAATGGATCTTTACTTGAGAGTAAGCCTGTTAAGAAGAAGATGAGGTGTGAGATGCCACCAAAAACAGTAATGCTGATAGATGAGATGCAACGTCTATTAGTTCGGCATCAAGCACGTTCACGTGCAATGGTATGGTATTCTTGATATAAAGATATCCATATGTTTTGCTTTCATGTGTGGAAAATGTGACTTTTTACAATTGGATTGCAGAGACCTAGGTGGTCTTCTGAACGTGACCAGGAAATTCTCAGTGCAAAGTTACAGATTGAGAATGCACCTGTTTTGAAGAGTGGTCGAGATCTTTATGCTCCTGTCTTTCGAAATGTATCCATGTTCAAAAGGTTAACCAAATTCAATTTAAAGAGTGAATAATAGTTCAATTTCAGAATCCATGTTTTCTGATTTTGGATATCTTGGTTTTATGCTGTTTGCCTAAGTTGTGTCTGAATCGTATCTCACTAAAAAACTTGAGCCGTGCTACATGAACAGGGCCACGTTCAACAATAATCCAAAAAATTTACACTGGAAAGGAAATTAATGCAGCAAGATAATATTATCTGTCAGAAGTCCTCTTTCTAATTTTTTGAACAATTTTTTTGTCGCATTTACAATAGTATGTTATTTTCAGTCCATGAGCAAGGCACCTTCAGTCATGCACAAACGCTTTTAAAACAGAGAATAATATAAGCTAGCCTAGTCCTCAAAACCAAGACTTTAGAAACTAGGAAATTGAAATAATTCTCAGATAATTTTTAGATGCCCCAACAGAAAGACACGTTGAAGTTTTAAAATTTGGAAAATAGCTTATCTTCTGTCCATAACAAAGCAAAATATTGGATCCGCCCCTAATAGATCATAACGATCGCATTCCTAGTGACTGTTTTGTGACGATAAATTTGCTTTGTTCTCAGCTTACAGAACAGTGTTGAGTAATGTGATAATTTGCAGAAACTAAAATACTACTGAACATATTTATCCTTATTTCTCTTTGCTAATTGTGTTTCCTTAATTGTGCTTTGTTGCATTATTAGGAGCTATGAACTCATGGAGCGCCTGCTCAAAATATATGTCTACAAAGAGGGTGAAAAACCCATCTTTCATCAACCAATCCTCAAAGGATTATATGCATCTGAAGGATGGTTCATGAAACTGATGGAAGGAAATAAGCATTTTGTTGTGAAAGATCCAAGGAAGGCTCATCTCTTTTATATGCCATTTAGTTCACGGATGCTAGAATACACTCTATATGTACGTAATTCCCACAATCGGACAAATCTACGTCAGTACTTGAAAAATTATTCAGAAAAGATTGCAGCAAAGTACCGTTTCTGGAATAGAACTGGTGGGGCCGATCATTTTCTTGTTGCCTGCCATGATTGGGTTATGCTCTCTCTCTCTCTCTCTCTCTCTCTCACACACACACACACACAGGTTTCCAAACAAGTCCCGCTTTAGTATCTTCAATTCCTAGTTGAACGCATTGGTCTTTACTGTTTTGGGTTTGTCACAATGGGTGCATTTTCACATCTAGTATATGAATGGACAAAATTTATAAATTGGACCATATTGTGGAAAAATGAAAGAAATAATGCTGTAAAATTTTTAAATTCGGTTTCTGAAGTAGGAGTTTTTTTAAAACTTCATGGACTATTTGTGTGATAACTGATGACAATAAAGAGTTTCAGTAAGATCCTGATTATTTCAGCCTTCGACTACAATTTTGATTTGTATGCATCTTCTATAGTGGCATATGTTGGTCAGAGGACTACGGCCTCCTCACCCGTTTGTATGCTACCTCGTTTTCGTTACAAAATGAATTATGGGTTTATCTGTAGTGTCCTAACACAAGTTTATTTGTGTAGGCTCCATATGAAACAAGGCACCACATGGAACGTTGCATTAAAGCCCTCTGCAATGCAGATATAACCATGGGATTCAAAATAGGAAGGGACATATCCCTTCCAGAAACATATGTCCGGTCTGCCCGAAATCCTCTTAGAGATATTGGAGGAAAGCCATCTTCAAAGAGACACATTCTTGCCTTCTATGCTGGAAATATGCATGGATATTTACGTCCAATCTTGCTCTATTATTGGAAGGATAAGGACCCTGATATGAAAATCTTTGGCCCAATGCCTCCGGGAGTAGCGAGCAAAATGAATTACATCCAGCATATGAAAAGCAGCAAGTACTGTATTTGCCCAAAAGGATACGAGGTGAACAGTCCAAGGGTAGTTGAAGCCATTTTTTATGAGTGTGTACCAGTTATTATATCTGATAATTTCGTCCCACCTTTTTTTGAGGTGTTGAATTGGGACGCATTCTCAGTAATCATAGCAGAGAAAGACATCCCAAATTTGAAAAACATTCTTATGTCTATACCAGAAGAGAAATATATCAAAATGCAACTTGGTGTGAAGAAAGTTCAGCAACATTTTCTCTGGCATGCCAATCCTGCGAAATATGATCTCTTTCACATGACTCTTCATTCAATCTGGTATAATAGAGTTTTTCAAATAAAACTCAGATAACTATTGCAGGGATCCGACAAGCATGTAAAAGTTTGAGGGAAGCTGGTATGGAAGTCTACACACAAATGGATAATGTAGAATTTCTGCTAGACTTCTTCTGATTAAGCCACTCCGTTGGCAGTTCTAGTGTTTTGTCCAGCAATAACCTGTTCAAGAGTACTTTCTGTCTGTTGAGAAATTTTATCGTATGAATGTGAGATCAAGCTTGTCGGGCCAGTCATCTGTATGTACTATGTGTGCAACTAGTAATTTCTGTAAATAAGTTATATCATATTTGCTTGTAGAAGAGAGTTTAGACCCGATAATATACATTGGAGTGTTTGAGAATACTAACAGAAAGTACTCTTCATGGTCTCATTCATATGCTTCTGAATGCTACTTCACATATATGCTTTATTTGCTAGTCATTCAGAATAATACTGTTTTACTTTTTGGTCTTTCTGGCTGTGCTAGCAAGAAGATTTTGCATATAGCAGCTAGTTTTTTTTTTTTTTTTTCAACTGATATCTCACTCCTTACTGTTATGTTGTATTTTAGCTATATTTTCTTAATAAAATAATTTTGCACGTAGAACCATAATTTTTCCATAAATTTTAACCGTACGTTCTTCAAATTTTCACTTCAAATCATCTCTCAAGCAAACACTTACAATCATAAAGTGCATCTATTATGGAAAAGATATCTACTGCTTCAGTCATCAATTTAACAAGGTATCTACTTGTGCGTGCACAACGGAATTCAAAGCGATATTTGATTCTCATAATTATATCATCTTTGTGTTTACATACAAAATATACAAATCTCATTGATTTTTTATTAATATTCTTGAAGTCATTTGGTTACGGAAAAGGGTTATAATAATATTTCATGAGATTAATCCGTCATAGTTAACTCGAGACTTTTCGTTGTTGGATCTTGAAATTCAAAGATCTAAAGAAAAGGAAAGAATTGATATTCCTGTGCTGAAGACAGTGGAGTATTTAATATTTGGCAAAAAATGAAACCTACTTTCATAAAGCAATATCCTTGGACTTGCATTGATCGTATCTTCCCTCCGATCCCGCTTTTATAAAGCGAATAATATACAAGAACACGCAATGTAATGTGATTGTGCAACATGTCTATGTCATGGGAGATAGGATGGTGATTTATAGTTACGCATGTTTATAAGTGTATTTTGTGTACTTGTCTCGACCACTTAAGAAATATTTTTGAAAAGTATTTTGAGTGTTCAAATCTAAGATGTTGATTTTTTGTTTTTTTTTTTTTTCCTTATTTGTGTTATTTTAGGACCAAACCCGAGCTCAGAGAGCATTGGAGACAAAATTGAGGAAAAACGTGATGAATTGGCATTTATGAATGAGCCAGGAGTTAGAAGTGAAGAACCAATCCTAATAGATCGAACGAGAGGGATAAACAATGGACAAATGAAGGAGTGGAATTCCACTTTATTTCTCTTCCCATTCTATTTATTTTTCATTAAAATTAATTTTATCCTTCAACAATGTTTCTAGTGGTTTTTGTCTTTCCTTTGTAGGAATTTTTATGGTTGCTAAGAAGTCCTAAAACAGTTATAATTAGGTTGATATTCGAAAGAAACAAATTCAATTTACTTGGTGTACTATAAAAAAAAAAAAATGTAACGTTAAAGAAGGTGGGAAAAAGCACGTTTGGCTAAGCTTACTTAAAGATAAAAAAAGTTACTTAAAAAGTAACTTCAGTTTTTAAGCTCAGCATGCTCTAACCATTAGTACCATTTCTATATACAGCAGAAACCGCAAGGATCAAATAAAGACAGACTCTCAAGACAAATTTATTCAGTTTTTAAGCTCAGCATGCTCTGAACCATTAGTAACATTTCTACATACAGCAGAAACCGCAAGGATCAAATAAAGACAGACTCTCAGACAATTTTATACAGTACGACACCATCCCAAGGAAATTGCAGGCAACACACTTAGATTTTATTTGCTAAAGTAGATAACAGAGAAAAACATGAAATCATTCATGGCATCCCTTATTTCGAGGCTCATGTCAAATCCAGATTCTTTACAGCAGCTTAAGGACTTTCAGACGGAATTCATGTCCTGGATCCAGTTTGGGAGGTGAGTAATTGCCACAAAGATCCTCCACTATATACTCCTGCAATATTCAGAAAGTACCTTAAATAACCCAAGAGTAAAGGGTTCATGTTTGGAAAGTAGTATTTATATCGTAGTGGACAGTATGATTGACAAAATTGTCACTTTTTTCTTGATTAATATTTGACGAGTACTATCTAATTCACCTTACCTGAACATGCCTCAATGCAGAGCAAAATCAGAACATGTTGGATTAGGAACCCAATGGTAGCCAGCATGACAAACTAATTTCTAGGACAAACTTAGGATTATCACATGAATATAGTCAGATCAAATTTAACAGTGTAATTGGACAATATAAGGTCAGTTAAGTGGGTTAACTCGGTAGTTAAGCTGCTGTGTTCAGCATTTTCATTTAAAAAAATATGAAAGAATCTTGAACCTAATAAGATCTTAATGTGACTCAATTAAAAATACCTTATCCAACATAACATATTTACCAGCAAAAAGGAGACAAGAATCCTCGTCTGCAAGTTAAAATCATAGAACTTAATATATACCACTGTCGCACTGCAATTGGAATTCAGAAACTAACTGATAGAGTAAGCAATGTCTCCTTAAGTTCTGTCCAATATTCATTCATGGGCAACTCAAATCCAAGTGCAGAATTTTACATCACATATCGAAATCAAGTTATCAATTACATATGTGAGTACGAGTTACAGTCAGCAGCCCGGTATGTTTTCACGAGAAAAGATTATTGATGAAAAGATAATGTAAAGTTATTATACCTTCGTGAGTTCTCTCTTAGTGAGGATATTGTAGTGTCTCTGCCAGATCCTCTGAATTGCCAATGTGGTAGCAAGGCAACCATAGGCAATGCCAAGAATGGCAAAGATAACAACAAAAATGACCACCAGTACAAAGCAAGATTCCACTGATAGAGGAAAACAATCCAAGAGGCCCCAGCCATAAAAACAGTTCTGACAGCCAACCAACCGTTGGTCATTGGTGTTGAGGGCACAATGTAGTATGAGCCCGAAAACCCCAACCAGCACAAAGAAAGCAAGGACTCCTGGTTTCAACATGGTAATGCCATAATATCATTAGTAGCTATTCCATTGATTAACAGAAAGTACCTACATTATAAACCTTAGAAGCCAAAGATATTTTACATTCTTCTGTTTGTGGTGGTGGTTGGGGGCCTCTTAATTTAAATTCCAGGAGAAACATATCCTTTGCACATGTTTTTTAAAATTTCCCATCTAAAATAAAGCAACCAGACGTTGCGAAATCTGTAAATCTAAATAATTCAATGAGGCACTGCTTCATCGATGAAAGAGGGACTTCACGATAATTTGAAAAAAAAAAAAAAAAAAAGTCTAAACAATTAAAAAGGAAAACTGTCCTTTTAGTAATATAAAATTTAATAAACCAACAAGGTGGGACTGCCAATACTACAGTAGTGACGACAAACTTGAAATATCCATAAATTGCCATATTTTCTAGAATCGCCATTTCTTTTCATGCTTGGAAAAGGAAATTGATGGAAAGATTTACCCATGCAATAGTAAAATGGAATAGGGTGCTTTGACAGTATGCGGTCCCAACTGTCATTTAATGAATCCCTCAAAGTTCCTTCTTTGTCCATGAGGAATATAAAGCCACCCATTGCAGCAATCACCTGGGAAAAGAATGGCAGCAATAATGATAACGAATTTATATTCCCATCTTATTGTTTCTTTTGCAGTTAGAGGTAATGAACACAGCAGAGAACCAGTAAGTGTGGAAGTTCCTAAACCTAATTGCTCCTATCAATATCCATTTGCTACAGAGAACAGCAAAAACACATTTGGAATAGATAATGCACTACAGAAGTTCCCAAAAAGTCTAGACTCATTTGGTACACCGGGGAACTTGCAGGGCCTGAAATTTTCATTTCCATTTCTTAGGAAGTTCAAGAGCATACACAGTTATTCAGTTGAAATATTAGTTCCAGCATAACCACCTAATCCTCTATGACAATTAGCCTCTCTTAACATTGATCAATCATCATGAAGTTTTCCAATGCACAGGATGGTTACACTGCCAATTCAGACTTCCAAAAGACCTTAATATCTTTTCACTAAATTAAATTGAGATAGCAAGATGGAGCAAATTCTTCAGTAAGAGTATTCATCTGAATACGCACAGAGAAATACATTTATGGAAGATAGAAATAGAGGATAACCATGGATTAAGCAGTACAGTCAAACTGTATTGCATATCTAGCAGAGCCAATCCACTAAAACGCACCACTAGTTATATTTAGCTTGTGTTTGACACCCATTTTTTGGGAAAAAAATGAATTTTGGAATAGTGATTGAAGGAAGAATGTGTGGTTGAAGAGTAATAAAAAGTTTTAGATTTGTGTGTAATATCATTTTATTTGAAGAATGTGTGGTTGAAATGAAGAAAGAGAAAAAAAAATGAGAATGAGAATGGGTGTCAAACAAGGCTTTAATAACAAATAAAGGAAAACAACATTGCTTCCCCACAACTCAGCATATCCTTGCTACCGACAAAATCTACAACATCTTAAGAACAAAAAGATAAGGAAACTGGAAATACGTAACTGCATGGTTAAGTCTCCAGCAGAATCTGCAGCAACTGCAAATAAACGTGAACATGTTCCATTCCCCCGGTGGAACACAACACGTTTATCAGGGGACAAAATTTGTAAGATCAACATTTTTGTAACAACTGGTCAATGTTTTAACAACCAACAACATGCAAAAGCGTTTTTCTTGAATGGAACCTCGGACTTCTAAATCAAAGAAGTCAGAGGAAAAGGATAAAGAAATAGTGATCAAAGAAGCTAAGCTATTAGAGAATTGCAGGATTTTATACAAGAGTAGTTCCAAGTCCAAATCCTATATTAGAAGAGAGAAAGGTTTCAAATGAGCAAATTTAATTGTGTTTCACCGTTTCCCCCAGTGAAACGCAGAGAATTTATCAGGGACAGTCTATAAGGTCTATGTTTTTGTAACACCTCATCACTGTGTTAATGACCAAGAACATGCGAAAGCATTTATCTTGGACCGAACCTCAGCCTTTTCAAATCAAAGAAGTCTGAGGAAAAGGAGACAGAACTGGTGATCAGAGAAGTTTAGCAAGAAGATGATTCCAGTTTTTATAAAAGAGCTATTCAAAGTCCAAATCCTACATTAAAGAGAGAGGGTTTTCAAAAGAGCAAGTTAAATTGAGAAAAATAGTAATTCTCCTCTCTATTATGGTGATGGCAGTGACACTGCAAGTTCCATGAAGGAATGACACAAACATGATACAGTTTGGAAGCTTAAAATAGATTGTTGGTAGCAAGATCACTATCTTTTTTTCCATTAATAAGTTTCCTTGATTATTTATAGAATTTACATGATTTTATTAAGTTGGCTAGCTTGAGATCATTATTAATTGTTTTTTCAAGCATTTAATGTTTTGGCTATCATAGATCCTATACTTCTACTAATGAGTCTTGGTTGATGTTTTAATAGTCAATTCATTTTCAAATTGAGTCCCAAGAAATTTATGAATTATCATAGAACAGTTAGTAATTTCCTACTTTGGGCTACTATTCCTTATTGTACATGGAAAGTCCTTGAAGCCTCTAAATACTCTTTGTTCTAGTGGATAATTTTTAGGATTGATAGTGTTTATGTGGACTTACCAAGACCAGCTACAGTAAAGTGTATTACCTTCTTTTAATATCTTCTTCCCCTACTTATCTTTGTTTGCTATAAATTTTAGACCTTCTGCACTATACTGAGACCTATTTTTCTCATTTCAGCATTAATAAGCAGCTCTTACAAACCCAAATCTGCCAGAACTAAAAATGTCATTAACCTAGCACAAAAAAGCCTCTTGGAACCTATTCTACTATTCACGGATTGTTCACAGCCTGTGACCAGCATTGAGCAACCTTGATTCGCCCCACAGAAACTTCTAATGCCAAGCATTAACATATTGCAACCTTTTCCCTAACTGTATGGGCATCTAATTATTTTAACCCACCATAAATTCAACCTCATAAAATCTGTCCTAAATCAGAGAACTCCTTTATAATAGGAACACAAGAGCTGGGAGCATAGATGAGGACGTGATAGACAAAGAAAAAGGAATGTTCAACACCAGTTAATTCCCCAAAATCAAGTAAGATAATCATTATGTAGCAAGTTAAGAAACACGGACACTAGGAGTGTTTGTGAGATACCGATTTGATACTGGTCGAACACTTTGAGACACATGTCAGTTATCACACAAGCTATGTGGAAAGCCCTATTTTTATAAATTTTTAAATTTCCAACATGTGAAGGACACTTTCCTAAAAATTCTACGGCAAGACATGCCATGTCCTGTGTCTTGTATTCTTTATAGTTTTTAGTTACTAACACGTGAAAGACATATTGATGACACAAAGAGAACACGACAAGCCCTATTTGTAAGTATTGATAAAAGAAAATAGGTAACCTTAATTAATAAAATATTAGGGTCAAAAGGTCAAAATAATGTGAGAAAATATTTAAAATCTTCATTTCAAATTTGTTTTATATCCATTATATGCATCTCTTTTTAATCCTCATGACCAAAAAAGGTGAAAGTGGATAGGAAAGATTGTTGACTCATGATGGCATACTAAGTTGCGAACATGGATACAAACACGACACGAACACAAGAGTACGTGATTTTTCTAGAAAGTAAGATAGGAACCATCAATTAAATTCTTTAAAATTTTGAGTGGGTGTTTGGTGGGGATTAAAATTAGATTTTTAATAGATTATGATAAAAAAAAAATTGAAATGTGATATTAAAAAGATGTGGAGCCCATGAAAGATGTGGTTAATATTGATTGTTTGACTTTGCCTTAGATTAAAATCTGATTTTAATCCGAAACAAACAGGACCTGAATTTAAATTTCATTATAAATTTAAAGTTAGAGTCAAAGTTTGAATTAAACCACACAATTTGGTAGGACTCGCAAATACTTGATGCATCACTCATTTCTATCACACTATAATTTCAACAACTTATACTTTTATCCAAACAAGCAATATATTTTCATATTTATACTCTTATATATGATACAATACATGCCATGTTGAATACTTAGCCGATGAATGTACCTAAAGTATCTCTCAAGCATTAGAGATTTAAGAAATATAATAATAATAATAGGACGCAATATGAGGCATGTCACATCAATGTCATGAAGTGTATGAGTGTGTCAGTACTCGATACGACATGATACGTGTTGGACATGGATATGCAGCCCAAGTAGGAGATTCCATCCATCATAGATGGTATATATGCATAGATGAAAAAGTCCATATATGCTAAAGTTGGTCAAAGGATATACTTGCACATATTTCATGTCGTGTTCCCAAAAATTGCAACCGGGGTCATTTATGTAGAAGCTTGTTTGATCTATATAACTTAACTCCAAAAACGATAAAATCTAATTCACCCATTCTTTCAAAGAGTTGTCTAAACTCTAATGCTTGCGTCTTAAAGCACAACTCAAGTGAGGATTTCATTAAACACCTCGAAGCTTACACATAGAATGTCATTTGTCTTAGCTTATTGGTGGAGATCCTAGAAGATATCTTATATGAAAGACTTTTCAAATTTTATATGTAATTAGGGTTTTAAATTCTATAATATTTTAATATATTCTCTAATATTTTGTTAGATTCTCTATTATTTTTAATAGTTATTTCTTACCTAAATTTGATGAATTTTCTAGAATTTTGTTAGATTATCTAAGATTTTATTAGATGTTTCCTACTTAAAATAGGTTCTTTGAAATCTTATATAAAATAAGCTTATGTATTGTAATATAGACAACTTTAATATGAAACAAACTTGATATTCTCCCCCTCTTGTTCTTTTTCTCCTCTCTCTTCCTCTTTATTTCTCAATTTTGTTCTTTGTTCGATGTTGTTCATGTATAAGAGCAAGTCACATTCCTTTAGCCAATCAAATTCGCGAAGTTTTGATAGGTGTTCACGTTTTAAAAAAAAAAAAAAAAAAAAATTAGTGCTTGTCAAACCTATACAAAAATCACACCCAAACGGCCTCATATCCATCAAACACCAGTGCTACCTTATACACATACACAAACAGCACTCCACCTGCAACTACCTCCCAAAAAACAAAATTGTTCATCAGTATTGTTCATCCAATTTTTTCTCTTTTCCTTTGCTTTCATCGGAGTTGTTCACTAGTTAAACAAAATTTTGAATTAGATTAGTTTTTTCATTGCTGCTCTTAGTGGAAAAAAGAAGATAAAGTAAAACAATATAAATAAATTCAAAAGAAAAACTGATGGCATGTATTTAATTGTTGTTACTAAATTCCGATCGAGGAGCCACACTAGTGCAGTTCAATCGAGGTCTTGCATGGAACGCTGAATGCTTGAACAATGATTTTGCCTACTGTTAGCTCTATATCAGCTCCTCAGGTATACTTTATGCTATCTTAACAACTTTACTTTTGTTCAAGTGTTTTGCTAATCATTTTGATCTTAAAAAATAAAATAAAGTCAAATCAAGTTGTTCTTTTGATCGGATTTTAGAGTTATTTTCCTGCATGTGCTAAGTGATAACTTTTAATTATTTCAAATAAGTTGCATTGTTTCAGAACTCCACTCAACATTATGTACAATTCATATACCAACTCTAATATCTACACAGTCTCTAGGTCCTTAACAAGATAGTGTGCCTCCCCATTTTCCTTTCTCGTCCTTCTAGCAAGTTAAATTACAACATTAGGACTTTGATGGTCTTGATGGTCCCGAGTCAGTTCTTGCTTAGCTCGACGTTCTTGAAAAGTTTTCTGACTTTCACAAAATGTGTGACTCCTTGTCGTATTTGTCATGCATATGTCACTTGATGGATATGCTAGGTGCTACAGGAAGTCATTTTTGCATAATATTAATCGTTTAGGATAGAGTCATGTCACTTTGTGGGATGAGAATCATAAAACGAATATTAGTAATAAGTACGTCCTTGTATTATCAAACTAAGTTTCTAGACAATTCTTTTTACACTGTGACAAGGTACATCCACTGTTAGCAAATATTTAGACCACTTCGAAGAGCTATTGCACCGTTATGATATTTATGAAGCTCTCCATGTCACGACGTCTAGGTTTCTCAATGATTTGAATCCTAAAATCATGTGTGACATTATTACCTGATCATTTGCCGAAGCTTACGACATGTCAATCTATGGAACATATTCTTCCATCTTCACCAAACATGTTATACGCTACGCATACAATCCCAATTTCGATAGTCACTAGCTTAGTCTGGTTGAATTTGTCCTCACCAGGAAGAAAATAAGATTTTTATTGTTGAGCCTATTAAATATTTTGATAGTGAGAATGAGGAATTACATATGGCGTTCCAGTCTAATCCAAACAGACCACATGTTCTCGACCTCATGTCGAAATTGTTATTATCTACTCTTTTGCGTGACCTTAACATTAGCTTTGTTATGGTTTTACCTAAATTGATTGATGCTCCCCAGGTTGCCACGTTTTTGTCTAAGGCAATAGTTCACTTGCATACTTTTTCTATCGATATTTGATTGTTGCCTACTGATTATCGTCATAAAATTTTAGCTCCAACACTTGCTCATTTTCCTCATTTTCATGCTTAGATAAAATACAAAATTTTAATAATGATTTTCAAGCCTTGTTACGTGGTTCTTTGACACAATTTTCGAAATATTTAAAGAAATTTTTTTGGATCACTCACTTGAAAATAATCTATTTGATTGACCATCACAATTAAATGAAGGTTTTGTTTTTAAAATCATAGAATTGTTTTCTTGTCAGGGGCACATTCGAGCCATTGATATTGCACTCATTTATTTTTGTCAGTCGGTCTACCGTACTAGTGCATCGTGCTCCTCCTATGAATTAAGTGGTAATTATATATGGCATTACCATCTAAGCCCAACAAACCACATGTTCTCGACTCCATGTCGAAATTGTTCTCGTATACTCTTTTGATTGATTTTAACATTAGCTTTCTTATGGTTTTACCAAAACTGATTGATAATCACCAGGTTGCCACGTTTTTTGTTAAAGGCAACTGTTCACTTGCATACTTTTCCTATAGATATTCAATTGTTGCCTACTAATCACCGTCATATTATTTTAGCTCCAAAAACTATTGCTCATTTTCCTACTTTTCATGCTAAGATACATACAAAATTTTAACGTTGATTTTTATGCCTTGTTACATACTTCTTTGGCATGGTTTTTGAAACATTTAAGGAAAGTTTTTAGATCACTTAATTAAAAATAATCTATTTGACTAACCATCACACTGAAATGAAGGTTTTATTTTTAATATAGTAGAATTGTTTTCTTGTCGGGGCGCATTCAAAGCAATGATGTTGCACTTATTTATTTTTGCATGCCCGTCTACCATACTAGTACATCTTGCTTCTCAGTGGTCACTCTTTGCCAATGAGCTGCACATGTTGCTTTTTGGAGTTTCCTTTCGCTACTTGGTTAAAAGGATCATATTCTTGAGAATGATTTGCAGATTTAGTTGTCGTCCTATGGCCATAATTGTTATTTGATCAAGAAATAAGATCGCCCTCTTTGGCCAAAAAGTTATACCGTATCTCATGGGAATCTAGAAGATATATTTATGGGGATCTTAGAAAATATATTATATAGAAGAATTTTCAAATTAAATACGTAATTGGGATTTTAGATTCTCTAATATTTTAATAGATTCTCTAGAATTTTAATAGTTGTTTCTTACCTAAATTTGATGAATTCTCTAGTATCCTGTTAGATTCTCTAGTATTTTATTATGACTTTATCTACTTGTACATAATTTTTTGTACATCCACCCTCTCACATGAGGGTGGGACCCACTTGAATAAAAAATATTATCTCCAAGTGGGCCCACCCCCATGTGAGGGGGTGGGCACCTTAATGTACACAAAATTATGTACAAGTAGCAAAGCTCTTTTATTATATAATATATTCCCTAATTAGAATAGGTACTTTGAAATCCTATATAAAGGAAGTTTATGTATTATAATACGGACAAGTTTGATATGAAATGCACTTGATATTCTCCTCATAAATTATACTTCTCTCTCTTCTTCTTCTCTCCCCTCTCTCTTCCTCTTTCTTTTCTCAATCTTGTTCTTTGTTCAGTATAGTTCGTCATCACCTACACCTTGAGGCAGTTCATGTTTGCATTCATTTGTTTTTCCTACTTTTACAATTCTTTTGTTTTGTTTTTCTTATCATTACATGAAAGGGAATGGGAAGGCAAAGGCACCATTGCATGTGAAGAATGATGACAAATAATGAGGAGAAACTCGTAGTGACGAGAAGGATGACTAGAAATTAAATGCGTTGATGATTCTCTTCAAGACTTCCTATTAGTAGTATTATTATGGGATACTTCTATATTGTTTCTATTTCTAGTAGTAAATTACAATGTTGTTATATGATTACTAACTTAAGAACTTAATATTTGCTATTTATTGATATATGTCATGTTATTCGGCATATTAGACTTTACTTCTATGAAATTATTTTATTATGAGATTTCTAGATGATTTATGGTTTGTTATAAGCATTATTTTTATTTTAATATTCATTTAGATTATATCATTGGTTTTTCTTGAAGATTAAGCCTCACGCATTGCCTCACAAACGTAAGATAAATTGGAACTCCATTGAGCCTTATTAAACATTGACTTGGCATTTTGAGAGGCATGAACAAATATAAGTTGATCTTAGGTTTGAGCATCTTGAATTTTTAATTTTTAATTTTTATTTCGAAAGAGCTTGGACAATGTAGTCCCAACTAGTGCTCAACATCTTTAAAGGTAAAATAGTATTTGGAATGTGTTGTTCATAGATTTCATGCTAAAGAAGTTTCCACATTCGTCAATGTCAAGGAGATCCACCGATCACTAGATTGATACTATGGTTATAGCGAACCATAAAAGCAAGCTAGTGAATAAATGGTAAAAGGTCATCTAATTACAAGGCACAAGTCTTTGCCTTTAAATGTGATGTTTGGAAGCTTGACGGCGTGGCATTTGTACAACTAATCAGAAGCAAAAATTTGCCTAATGTCCTCGGTGTTAAGTGTGAATTTAAAAAAGCAACCTCTGTGTGTCATTCCAAACAGGTTCATCTAACTAAGATACAAACTAACCATCATAAATCAATGGACCCACCAACTTTTTAACTCCCTCACAAGTATCAGAAGCATTAGAATCATTGAAATACTACAAAAGTACATTCTATAGCATTGAAATTTGAACTCCCCATAGCATGTTCAGCCAAAAGAAGACGGAGAAAAATGGATAATGGATATACCAACAAGGTCAATTCAAATAATATCATCCTGTCATAGATATTTTCTAAGATGAGAATCAGTATATTGATCTTACAGTTTGTACAGCCACAAATACAAGGAAGAGATCCCGAGCCACAAAAAGTCTGAACTTTAAAATGCGCCAAGAGTTGTCCTCCAAATCTGCCACTCGTAGATGAAATTGAGCTTTGCACGTAGTGCAATGTGAAAAGGAAAATCCCTCCTATATTATGAGGCAATGTAGGCCGAAAATTATCAAATGTGAACTAATTAAATGATATATATGAAACAGGAAAGAGATAATTCCACCTTAACAGACCGCCAGTGATCAAGGCAAGAGCGATGCACAAACTGCTGAGTGCCCTTGCACTTGCATGGAGATATCAATTCATCATCTATAAAGAAGTGGAAAACTAAGCCAGCTCAGATAAGAGTACCAAGACCATAGGTTTGAAGTCAAAATTGTTAAAAAGTAAATAAATACTCAAGACAGCACAAGAAGCACCAAAAGGAGAATATGATACACTAATAGAAGGAAATCAAAAATCAAATGCAAACAGGAAATAGCATATAGCCAATCACCAATCAAGTTATCAAATATCAAACTAGGGGTATGCTCATCAAATGCACTTTTGAAATAGTATATAACTAAAAATTGAGCAACTCAGAAAGATTATGTGTTTGTTTTAATGCCGCACAACATTTAGTAATTTTGAAATTCAAATTTTACACACGTCTTCCAATCTTCTAGAATCTTGACATATATAAAAGACTTCATTGATTCGTAGTGAACTAAGCATGCTAGTAAGCAAAACAATGCATCCAGCCCCTTAAGAACGCAATTACACCATTGATACAGAAAGTAAACATAAAATTTAACAGAACATGTTTGTGAGTTAAAAACTCTCCAAGACCGAAACTTCATAAAATCTTGCCAGAAACCTAAAAAATAAATCAATAGAAAAAAAAAAAAAATCTATACCACCGTCGCACTCAAGGCAAAATCTGCAACAAGGCAAGGAACCAGTTTCAACATCACGTTCGTTCTTTATCTCACGGCTAGAGCTCCCAGATGATCTTGCATTTCCCTTAAGCAGAGGATGAGAACCCCTAGGAGTCCACGCACGCAGTGGTGCCATCTCCAGCTGCAAATTATTCATCTCAATTCAATTTCCCAAACTCAGAGAGAGAAGAAACTGCACTCCCGAACCCTATATCATCATAACAAATCGGCAAATATATAGAATTCGATACAGATTCACAGAATTCAGTTTTTTTTATATACTTGTAGAGAAATGCAGTGAGTGAGGACTCGGTGGAATTTGTTTGATTATGGACTTGGCATGTGGACAAAGGCGTGATTACGCATCCACTGGTGGCGGTGCGGTGGTGGTGGCATACGGCGGACCCGAAAAGATAATTTTGACGACGTACAGCTATAATCGGGATAAGATTTCGGCGACATAGCTACAACAGAAGAATTGGATGTTTACTTGACGATTGATTGTCACTTTGTTTTGAAATATGTCATTTGAGCTGAGTTTGAATAGCAAGAATGTTACTAATTTACGAAAAAAAAAATGGAAAAAGAAAAACTTGTTTTTGAATTTAAATCGGGTAATTTTAAATTGAATTTGGCTCCCATGTAAGTTTACAAATGGCAATGAATTAGTCTACTTCAAAAATTTATAAGTTGATGTATAGCACCTAAGTTGTCTTTTTATGTTCTATTATAGATTTTGGTTTAACAATAGACATTGGTTTATATGGTGATAGATTGTGACTTTGCACAAGAGCACTAGAAGGTTTATTTGAGGATATTCAAGATTTCTCATAAGGTTATCTAGGGACGAATTTTCGCTTTTGTAGGAGATATTTAGATAAAATGCGATGATCTTGAATAGGCAGCATTGTATTGATTTGGTACGTTAAAAATATTCCATATAAAGAATTTAAGTGAAAATAGAGATTCTTGTCGTTTAGTGCCTACAAGTCTGTCTAATTATAGATTCCAACTTAACAAACGGGTATTGGTTTTTATGACAATAGATAATGACGCGGCACAAGAGTACATGTACGTCGTTCGATGACAAATTCCAACTTAACGGGATGGTGGACACAAGCTTGTCTGATGATAAATCTATGCTTTGCTGGAAAGACATTTAGATAAAAAGTTGTCGTCTCGAATAGGCGACGGCGTCAGCATATTGATTTGTTAAGAATCTAAGCTTGTCGTTTAGTGCCTACGAGTTTGTCTAATTATAGATTCCAACTTAACAAACGGGTATTGGTTTTTATGACAATAGATAATGACTCAGCACAAGAGTACAAGTACGTCATTCGATGACAAATTCCAACTTAACGGGATGGTGGACACAAGCTTGTCTGATGATAAATCTATGCTTTGCTGGAAAGACATTTAGATAAAAAGTTGTCGTCTCGAATAGGCGACGGCGCCGACATATTGATTTGTTACGTTAAAAGGTTGTGGTCTCGAATAGGCAACGGAATCGGCATATATAGATTCTAAGCAAAAATAGAAATTTTTTGTTGTTAGTGCCTATAAGTTCTAATTATTGATTCCAACTTAGCAACAGGGGTATTGGTTCTAATTATATATTGTTCATATTATCGGTGAATTTATTAACATGTATTTCAATAAAATGTCCTTCATACTACAAATTAGTTATTAATCGTGCATTAGTGTTATTAAATTAGTGATGTGTTTGAATTTTGTAGTGATGGGAAAAGTTATGGTACACCACTTGGACAACGGAAATCACCAATGACATTGTTCCACTGACTATATATATTATGTTGATCACAAAAAATGAACTTAACAGATGACGGGCCCACTCTTGTCACGTCAGTACGGATCCGGCGGTTTCTACCGAAATGGAATTGATAGTTTGAATGGAATGGACGCGGGAAACACTTTCCGACAAGAGACAAAGATGTTCGAATACAGCGATATTAGCACTGTCAACGAACAATCTAACGATTTCTCATCTTAAATCTCTTTTTTGATGGAATATATAGAAGGATAGATATGATATCGAATTGTCACACGTTTGTTTTTGGAATATTGATATATTTGTTATTGCATGTGTCGATAAAATCGATAAAGAACTAAATATCAAATCTTATAAATAGTTTCACAAGATAAATATATTTCGTATTTTTCTCAACAGATACAAATGCCATCCCTTTTTCATACAAAGGGAAGCTATTTATGCTAATCTAACTGACGTGAAAGTCGTTGGATCACATCCACGTGTCAGCATCTCCGACCTCAAAGTCTCACATCAACGTCTAATCCATATCATTAATGTTTGGCAGAAGGTTTGTTGTAGGCTAACATACTGACGTTTTATTGTATGTCTCATCAATCACTTATAAAGGATCTCCAGATCCATGATTATGGGCAGCATCAGACTCCACTAGATTAGGGTCAGCCTTTGTTGAAGAGCTTTTGGTGGTAGAGGACTTCAAATATCTTTGTTGAGTCTCTGCACAGGACTTTGGGAGCTTCAGTGCTTCGGATATAAGGAGTCTATGCGTTTACGTGGATGTGCTTCAAGTAGGCCTCCGATGTTAGGACTGGAGGGACGTCGGCCAAACAGTGCTTTGGCTCTTGAGGGAACCTTGGACACATATAACTGTAGTTGACTTCGACCTTGCAAGCTTCTCTGAAGATTTTCCATCTGGCTCTCCATCAACTTAACTACTAAGGGTGCGTGACTGCCCACATGGACATGTTGCTTACGTGGCAGCTCACGTGAAGTGCTGATCTAGAACCCTTAATTTTGGGGGGTAACATATTACATTCTAAATTTATCACTATTATAATTTTAAAATTTTAAAAAAAATACTATATTCATCTCCATTACTTTCCAACATTACTTTTTATTACATTCATTCATTTTAAACACAATATATCTACATAGTTTAACAAAAATAAATTATTTATAAAAAATCATTATTTTTACACTACAACAAAAATAGTCATTTGCAATATTAAAATGGCAACATTTGTACAAATGTTGTCAAATGGTCTTTTGGCAACATTTTAGGATCCGTTTGATAGGGTCCAAATTCCATGAAAAATGAAAAACCACTTTTCATGTGTTTGACGTGTCTTTTTTCTAGGAAATTCATTTTCCACCTATTTTCTAGGTACAACCATTTGATGCACATTTGCTTAATTTTGTTTTCTCACATATTAGGTGGGAAAACAATTTCCACCTTTTTTTTTTAGCAATGACAACCAATTCTATCAACCATTGTAAAAAGAATTTTTATTTTTGTTGACAATTTCTATGCAAAACAAAGTCAAACGAATATGGTAATTTTTTCTAATTGTTTAAAAAAAAATTTACTTTTTGGTAATTGGAACTAATTCTAGACGTATTGGTAGAAAAAATTATCACTTTAATGGACAATTTTCATAAAAAACAAAGTCAAAAGGACACCAAACTTTCAACATTTTTCAGGTAGAAAATTATATCAATCAAACACAATTAATTACAATTCCCAATAAAACAAATTCTAGGCAATTCAATTCCCAATAAAACATTTTCTTTCTACCCATTTTCCACATTTGCAATTAAACGGACTCTTAATAAATGAATGTTATCATTGGTTAATATAAATGAATTTTGTCAACGTTTTTTAGAAAAATGTTGCGGTAAAAACATTTAACAACGTTTATTGAGTGTTGCGGAATGTTTTACCTTTAACAACATTTGTCAAACACTGTGAAATGTGAGTCTTTTCGCAATGTTTGATAAACGTTGCGAAATGTGAGACTTTTAGCAACGTTCACTAAACGTTATGAAATGTGACTTTTAGCAAGTAAACAGCTAAACGTCACATTTCGCAACGTTTGACAAACGTTGCAAATAATATTCTGACTCGTTTAAATGAATTCATCACATTCCAAATTAAATTATACATGGGAACCTAAAATAGCCCTAATCCTAAACTCATTCACGTTTCCATTTTTGCCGCCACCAATTTTCCGGTCACCTAGACCGCTAGACATTGGTACCAACATAACCTCCTCAACATCCTCTACATTTCTCATCCAACTAATCCCATTTTCATCCATTAATCTCTACAGTCCCGAATGTCGTGACACATGCTATGTTTTTAGTCCGAACGAACCACGGTCTCTAACCACTTGGGGCTGGGTTCGCCTTCACTCGGCACACCTAGCTCAGCCATGGGTCTCCCTCAATATGTCCTTCATCGGCTTGATTTCAGTTCGAGGTTTAGTTTCAGTTCTCCTATAGACAAACGCTGGTGTGGGAGATGAAAATGGATGTAAAGACATTAAACTTCCCATTGGATTCAGATTCTGCCCCATTGATGAAGAAGTGCTTCTTCACTACTTGATAAGAAAGATATACTCTTTGCCATTGTCAACCACCGTCATTCCTCAACTTGATGTTTTCAACTTCAATCCCTGGGACTTACTTGTTGGGGAAAATAATTGGAGAATCAAAGTAAATCAAACCAAACCGAAGGCTCGTATTTATACGGTTTCCTTAAATCGAATTCGTCGCATAGCCGGAGTGCAAGAGATTTTTGATCGGTGTTTGATTCCGAGGATACAATCGGTTGTCGGTTCACGTTGCACTACGTTAACCGCCTACGAACCAACTGTGATTCAATCTATCTCTCAAAGAAATCATAAACAAAAATCTTAGAACCGGAAAAAATGAATTTGATGCTAGAAGGAAAGCTTGAAAGCTTGTATTTTTCTCCTTCTTTTTTTCAACCAACTGAGAGTTCTTCTATTTATACACATAGAGGAAAAGAGAGGCCATTAATGCAATTGAAGATGAATTTCAAAAACTGAAGAGGACAGCTGAAACTGAAACTGATGAAATTGATTTCCATGAATTCTGAAATTAAATATGAAAGTGAAGAGGAGGGGAACAGCTGAAATAATGGCTGCAGTTTTTCATTCAACCTAAAGGTTGATTTTCATAAACTGAAGGCTAATTTTCATTTAAGTTCCAACAATCCCCCACATGAATAAAAATTTGGAAAACCAGAGAGATAGAGTAGAACGAATCAATCTTGCATAGGATAGGTAACATTTAGCTTTGAACTTTTCCTTGTGAAAATCAATCGAGTATTACTAGCAAACCAGTGGATCTGATGCCTTGAACTGTTTCGCCAATTGTGTAAACCAAGACAATAGATCTCATACAGGACCATTCTAGACACAACATAGTTTTCAATGTTGTGTTCATTTTGGCTATGAACACGTCGCCTGGTTTTGCAAGTGTTTGTTCAAGGATGTAGCCTTCCCAATCCTTATAGAAGCAGCCCCATTTCACACTAACATAGGTGACCTCTTAACTCAACGTTTCACAACAACGCTTTAAGGGTCATTAAAAGCAAATCTTAACCTGCATCTTTCGATCACTGTGAGCACCATAGGAATGAGCAGAAGGAGAACATTTTCAGTGATTTACATAGATATACATAGTTTAGTTGTCCCTTTGAACCTAGATCTTGGGATCTCCATTCAGTTAGGTTGGGTTTCCTCTATGATACCTTTCAACGTCATAGGCTGCAAGCCCATTCCCCTCGATACTTTTTCAACTAACTCTCGAGTTAACCCTTTTGTTAACGGATCCGTAATATTATCATTTGACTTCACGTAGTCTAGAGTGATAATACCTTGTGAAAGTAATTGTCGAATGGTATTATGTCGTCTTCGAATATGTTGAGACTTACCACTATACATATTGCTCTATACCGTGTCAATTGCTGATTGATTATCTCAATAAACACAAATTGCAAGCACAGACTTTGACCATCTTGGAATATCCTCAACAAACTGGCGAAGTCACTCTGCTTCTTCAGTTTCTTTATCCAAAGCGATGAACTCTGATTCCATTGTAGATCTTGCGATGTAAGTTTGTTTGGATAATTTTCGAGATACAGCTGCACCACCAAGAGTGAAGATATATCCACTAGTAGATTTTGAATCTGACATATCTGATATCCAATTTCCATCAACATACCCTTCAATTACTGTAGGGTATGTAGAATAATGCAGTCCAAAATCACGAGTGTACCTCAAATAATGTAACACCTTGAAAATGGCTCTCCAATGGATAGCACATGGGTTACTCGTGTAGCGACTCAATCTGCTAACTGAGTATGCTATATCCGGTCTTGTACAAGTCATTAAATACATTAAACGACCAATTATTCGAGAGTATTCTAATTGTGATACACAATCACCAGTGTTCTTAGATAAGTGGAAACTCAAATCCACTAGAGTCCTGGCCACAGTGGTATCTGATTTGTTGAACTTGTCTAGTATCTTTTCAATGTAATGAGATTGAGATAACACAAGTCCATTCAGTGTTTGAGTAATTTTTACTCCCAAAATGACATATACGAGACCCATATCTTTCATGACAAACTTTGAGTTTAACATATTCTTAGTGGCTTTGATAATCTTATCAGAGCTGCCGACAATGAACATGTCATCGACGTACAGACACAATATGACATATCCTTCATTAATGTCCTTGACATATACATACTTGTCGCATTCATTGATTCTAAAACCACTAGAAAGCATAGCATTATCAAATTTCTCATCCCATTGCTTCACTGCTTGCTTTAACCATAAAGTGATTTAACTAATTTACAGACTTTCCTTTCTTGACCTGAAGTTGAAAACCCCTCTGGTTGCTCCATGTAGATTTCTTAATTCAAATCTTCATTTAGGAAAGCTGTTTTTACATCCATCTGATGTATTTTCAGATTTTGCAAGGCTGCAATAGCAATTATCATCCTGAGAGAAGTTATTCTCGACACAGGAGAATAAGTATCAAAGTAATCTAAACCTTTTTTTTACTTATAACCTTTGATTACTAGTCGAGCTTTATATTTATCAATAGAGTCATATGCTTTCATCTTCTTTTTGAAGATCCACTTGTAGCCCAAAGGCTTACAGCCCGATGGAAGATCTATTAATTTTCAGGTATGATTCTGTAGGGTAGAATCGTTTTCACTCTTGATGGCTTCTTTCCACAAATGACCATCTGGAGAAGATATAGCTTCTTTATAGTTTTGAGGATCATTCTTCATCAAATATGCAAGAAAATCATGGCCAAACATTTTAGAAGTTTTGGTCATTTTACTCCGTCTAGGCTCATCCTCACCTTCTTCAACTGGATCTTTTCTACTGCTAAAAGTAGAAGATTCCATAGTCTGTTTAATATGAATTAATTGTTTAGGAGTTTTACAAGGAAATACATTCTCAAAGAATTGTGCATTCTTAGACTCCATAATCGTGTTCGGATGAATATTAGGTACATTCAAATAATGCACAAAGAACCTGTATGCACTACTATTTTGTGCATAACCAATAAACACGCAGTCAACTGTCTTAGGTCCAATCTCGACCTTTTTAAGAGGAGGCACCGCGACCTTCGCAAGATACCCCCACATTCGTAAGTATTTATACGAATGTGTACGACCTGTCCAAAGTTCATACGGAGTCTTATCCATATTCTTTCTTAACACTTTATTCAAAATGTAATTCATAAAAAAAATAGCTTCTCCCCACATGTTTTGTTGTAATCCAGAACTAATCAACATAGCATTCATCATTTCTTTTAACATTCGATTCTTACGCTCGCAATTCCATTCTGCTGAGGTGAATAAGGTACAGTAGTTCGGTGAATTATTCCATGTTTAGCACATAATTCACCAAATGGTGATTCATATTCACCACCACGATCACTTCGCAGCACCTTTATTTTCTTTCTAAGCTGATTTTCAACTTCATTCTTATAAATAATGAATTTATCGATAGCTTCGTCTTTGCTTTTAAGCAAGTACACATAACAATATCTCGTGTTATCGTCGACAAAAGTAATAAAGTATTTATTGTCGCCTCTTGTTTGGACAAATTTCAAGTCACACACATCACTGTGGACTAGTCCCCATGACTCGATACTTCTTTCAATACTATGAAACAAAGACCTAGTTAGCTTAGCCTCAACGCAGGTTTCACATTTATGATTTGAATCAATTTGAAACATAGGCAAGTAGTTTAGTTTTCTTAGTCTACATAATGCATTGTAATTTACGTGACATAATCTACCATACCAAAGATTATGAGAATAAAGCAAGTAAACAGAAGGAGTTTTATCATTATTCATAACAGTTGGGGTTACAACAGTTACATTCAATTTAAACAAGCCATCAGTCATATAACATTTCCCAACATAAACTCTTATTTTGGTAATCACTAGCTTATCCTTCTCAAAGACCATGTAGAAACCATTCTTACTCAGAAGAGACCCAGAGACCAGATTCTTGCTAATCTTTGGCACGTACAGCACATTAGTTAGAGTAAGTTCTCTACCAGATGTCATCTTCAAGATCACCTTGCCTTTACCAAGCACTTTAGAAGTTGCAGAGTTTCCCATAAACAACTTTTCACCATTTGTAAGTAGTGCAAAGGTAGTAAACATGATCATGTTGGAGCAGACATGGCAAGTGGCCCCAATGTCTAGCCACCACTCCTTAGGGTTAGACCCCACCAAGCTAAACTCACTAATCACCGACGTAATGTTTAGGTCAAACATGTCATCTGAAAGATAATCTCTCTTATTTCCAACCATATTGGCTTGAGGGCGCTGTTTGTTATCCCTCCGAGGCTGACGGCAATCTACTGATCGATGCCCAACTTTGTCACAATTAAAGCACTTTCCATTGAACGAGAACTTAGGCTTCTTTCCTACCCCACGGTAGGCTTCAACTGAGACAATTTCATGGTTTGCTTTTTGTCTTTCCAATTTTCATTACCCTATTTAGTTTTAAATGATTGACATTTCTTAGTACCAGAACTTTGGCCGTGTTCCAATACATTAGCCTTCTCAGAGTAAGAATTCCCTGACTTACGTTTAGCGTTTTTGTTATCCTCCTCAATGCGCAGGTTGATAATTAAATCCTCGAAAGACATTTCTTTCCTCTTATGCTGCAAATAGCTTTTGAAAGCCTTCCACTGAGGATGTAGCTTGTGAATAGCAGTAGCCACCTATAGAGATTCATAGTCAGACCCTCAGCACGCATTTCTTTCAAGGGCACTTGATACTCTTGCACTTGGCTCACCACTGAACGTGAATCAGCCATTTCAAAGTCCATGCACTGACTGGCCAAGAATTTCTTAGACCCAGCATCTTTGGACTTGTATTTCTTTTCTAAGGACTTCCGAAGCTCCTTAGGAGACTTCTTTACCACATACACATGATACAGAGAATTCTGTAGGTCATCCAAGACATATTTGCGATACAAATAATCGACACTTTTCCATGCATTCCGAGCCGTACGCCTATGCATATTGGTATTGTTTTCAGCCACGACATAGGCATCCTCAGTGAGGAAACGTGCAAGACCCAGATTAGTAAGATAAAAAATCATCTTATTCTGTCATGTCATAAAATCAGTGCCAGCAAACTTATCTGGTCGAATTGCATGATTCATCGAAAATCGAGCCGAAAACGATGGCAAAGGTACCGAGGCCACAGCCTTAGGTACTGGCAAAGGTATTATACCAAATTGGATTGCCGAGGCCACAGCCGTAGGCAAAGTGGGGTTCACTCCCATATGAGGAATTCCGTCACCAATTATCCCATCAACGGGAGGAATGTCAGTCGAGATCTCCACAGGGTTGACAGCGGTCATCGCGGGATTTGGTACACTGGTACTAACATTGTTGTTTCCATTGTTCACATCGTCATTTACATGTAACGTCATTGAACCTTAGAACAAGCAACATATAATTTAAAATACTTATAAATTCGAGATCTAAGTTATATGTTCGAAAAAATTTCAAAATTTAAGAACAGATTATATTTGTCAAATTATTAGCAACTTGTAAATAATTCAAAATTGAATTAGAAATCATCAACAATGGTTGGAAATAAATATTAAAAGACAAGTACGTAATCATTGGAAATAATGAGGCAATCATCACTAATCATTGTCAAAATTAAATAATCATGAAATCACCACTAATAATTGTAAAATACTTAGACAATCATTACCAATTATTGAAAACCATGTTTGTAAACCAAAAAAACATGCAAAACCATATATCAACATGCAAAACCACCTTTTTTTATTTTAACCATGCAGAGACATTTTTTTTCCCTTTTCTCTTTCAATCTTGATCTACTTGAAATCTACCTAATGCACTTAATGTAAATGATAGACAGAAATTAGGAAACACATGAACGGAAGAAAAAAAAATTAACACGGCGAAGAAAAAAAATTACAGAACCTGATAAAGACAATTCACAGAAACTATTTTTTCCCCAGAAACGATGAAAAGAATTTGATCCACCAAAGAATTCGATTTAAGCTTGTTGGGAAAATAATTGGAGAATCAAAGTAAATCAAACCAAACCGAAGACCCGTGTTTACACGGTTTCCTTAAATCGAATTCGGCGCCTCGCCGGAGTGTAAGAGGTTTTTCATCGGTGTTCGATTCCCAAGATATAATCAGTTGTCGGTTCACGTTACACTACGTTAACCACCTACGAACCAGCTGTGATTCAATCTATCTCTTAAAGAAATCAGAAACGAAAATCTTAGAACCGGAAAGAATGAATTTGATGGTAGAAGGAAAGCTTGAAAGCTTGTATTTTTCTCCTTTTTGTTCAACCAACCGAGAGCTCTTCTATTTATACACAAAGAGGAAGAGAGAGGTCATTAATGCAATTGAAGATGAATTTCAAAAACTGAAGAGGACAGCTGAAACTGATGAAATTGATTTCCATGAATTCTGAAATTAAATCTGAAACTGAAGAGGAGATGAACAGCTGAAATAATGGCTGCAGTTTTTCATTCAACCTAAAAGCTGAATTTTGTAAACTGAAGGCTGATTTTCATTTAATTTCCACATTACTTGATATGTAGTAATAACTTCATTTCGTTTACTTATTGCCATTACACACGTCTTCCCATATTTTTCATTTATTGTACAAATCCCTCTATGTATTTAAGGTGATTTGAAGGAGAAGATATATTGCTTAGCCATTCCATGTGCAAGTCTATTGCCAATCAATTAGATATGGTGAAATGTGATATTATCCAAAATCTTGGGTCAATATGTAGGTATTAGATACTGTGAATGTTAAAGGCGGAGTTGTCACCTTCTAACTTTAACTTTATGACTGCAATTAGTGAAAACCCAAGATTGGCTAATCAAGAGGGGTGAATTGGTTTTTAAAACTTTTTCGATAGTAATATAAGATTTAAAAATTAATGTTCACACATATGATAATAGAACAATTCAAATGCAAATAGACATGTAGGTAAAGGAAATAAGGCAAAGTAATAGTGTTTATGTAAGAGAGTTAAAGAATGCAAATGATATAATATGGAGGTTCGATCCAACGCAATGATCTACGTCCCCCGTTACCAAGCTCTCCGTCACGAACAAGGCCTTTTTCACTATGTTGATTGACTTACGGTGCAATCTAACCCTTTACAATGCTTCGGTGACTTACAATCAAGGAGCACCGATCCTTTTACAATGTTGAGTTTTCCGGGACCTCAACTCGACCCACAATTTTAAATGAGTTTACAAGTGAAATATTCTCTTCTTGATGAATGATAGAATACAAGGTTGAAAACAAGAAGAGAATTAGGCTAACTCTTTTACAGATATGAATAAATGAGGCTCAAGAGTTCAACTTGAAAATAATGAATGAAGTGAGAAATTAATGCAACTTTTTGGCTCACAAAAATCTCAAATAAATGCTATTTTCTTGTTATAATAAATGAGAAATGAGTTGGTATTTATAGAGTTGAAGAATGCTAAACATCTCGTCAAACCAGATGATCGGTCTGGTCGACTGCCAATTTCCAATCGACTAAAATGACCGTGGAATGGTCAAAAAGAAAGTCATAACGGTCAAAAGAAGAGTTACCGTTTGAAAACCGGTCGACCGCCGCTGGTTGATCGCCATGTCCGGCCGGTCGACTACCCCTAAGGTGGCGGTTGACTTTTTTGATTGTTTTGCTCATTTTTGAAAACTTTTGAAAAATAAGGTCTTTTCCCGAGCATTTTTCACATTGAAACATTATTTTTAAAAGTCACAAATTTTAATCTTGAAAAATCATTTTTCAATTTTATAAAATTCTCGATTTTTTATGCATCCATTCTTTTGTAATGAAAAGTTCTTGAGCTCATATCATTCGTACCGTATATCGAAATGTTAGTACCTTTACATTTTTGCTAACAAGATAAGTATATAATCTCGTTTCAAAGTTTGGCTCTTGTTTTCTTGAATGAATTCTTCAATGTAGCTTTGACCTCGACTTTCTTCAAGAGTGATTTTGACGTGAATTCTCGATCAGTCATCTATGTGCATATCTCTTGATCTTCGATGTACGTGTCATTTCTTTTTGTCAACTTAGCAACTATCAACACTTGAATTCAATTTGTTAGCAATAAACATAATTTGTTTGTGATAATCAAAACGAGACATCAACCATAAGTCAACAATCAGATGTTCTTCTCTGAATTGAAGAAAGAAGCTTCTGATGTAACTGGATGTTTTAGTTCAAGAGTACGGGGGATTATCCATCTTCACGCTCCAAACTCAATGCAAAAGTATTTCATAAGTTTGTGCCAATGTTTCGTAAGCAATCAACAAACCACAGCACAAGAATGTCGACTGTTAATTGAATATGTTGCAATGAATGCTATTGTTCTATGGAAAATCCTCAAGAAGTACGATATGGTAACCAGTATTAGAATCCATTTGAAGAAGTTTTCTTAACTATCCAATTTCTTATTTTGTGAGGACTAGATTTTTATTTACGTTTTTCTTTATATTTTACTCTCCTTTGACTTCGTATGGGTACATTGCTCTGTCAATGGAAGAATTTTCAAATCTAAAATTCGTACTGAACACATAGAGCCTCTGCAATCTTCATGGTTAATGGAACTTGGGGCTTTCTATATTAACTTTAACGAATCAAACGGTGGGAATCAGGATGCTACCAGAATATGTGAAATTAGAATACAATCTGACTTGTGCCATTTGCTTGGTAAGATTACTCATCTATTTAGAATTCTAAAGAGAACTTTGCATATTTTTTTAATTTATTTGATTGATTGATTTAATTTGTGGCTATATCATATATTTAGGACACAGTTTATAAACCATATGGTTTAGGATGTGGGCACATCTTCTGCAAACCATGCGCTTGCTCTGCAACTTCGATTATTGTAACGCCCCAAATTTTGAGGTATTACCGATATCATTTCATAATGCGGAATTATTTAAGTAAAAAATTTGAAACTTTAATTTCTTTGAAGTATTAAACACTAATAGACACAGGATCATGAAATCTAGAACATCTAAAAGAAACAAATAAAAACATACAAAACGTCTAACGCAAATTTATTGTCAAATGTATTCTTAAAACTTTTACTGGCAACCCGCACACCGCTCAGCCACCATCCACGTTGACCGATCTAGCCTGAAAATATTGAATTTTGAAGGAATGCTTCATTTTAAAACTCAATAGGATACGAACATTCAAAACAATATAATAACTCTTTAAACAAAAATCTATAACATTCCATACCATCGTTTCATCAAGAGAAATCGGATATCAATCGAAAACTCTAATATTTGAGAAAACCCGAAGGGGATCTCACATTTCATTTCATTTCATCAAGACTCGCAGGTCAATTAGCATTTCATGCGATAAATTACGTAAAAGAAATTATAATATTGCAAGAACATAGTATCCTACCTCGTTAAATCAGATAATTTGAAAGGCGACAAAATCACGTTCAGGATCTCTACTGCTGTGTTGAATAATGATTTTGTTTGGCTCGCAGGCTCGGCTCGTTTTGACGAGCCACGAGCGACTTGGGCTCATCAAAAAAGATGAGCCCGAGCACGAGCCGAGCAAGGAGCTCGCTAGGCAAGCCGAGCCTGCTCGACTAGTTTCTTTATGAGCGGCTCGTGGTTTGCCCAAATTATTTTTTATTTTTATTTTTTTTCCAAAAATGCTTATATCTTAAATAATAAAAAAAAATGAGTCAAGCCGAGCTGGCTCAGCTCGGGCTCGCCAGTACCCATTTTGCTCAAGCTCGACTCGTCTCTAACGAGCCACGAGCTTGGCTCGTGCGGGCAAAGGTCAAGTTGGCTCAGCTCAGCCCATTGCCACCTCTAGAAAATTCTATTGCACTCATATGACAATATATAGAGGACAAATCACAATTTCTAATAAAGATAGTAGTCTAATCTACTCCATTTTTCACTATTCAATATAGGCCAAAATCATGTAAACTACTATGTTTTCTCCCATCATAAAGTCTAAATTCCGGAATTTTATACCCCAAAGAAAGTTATTTCCTTTCCTATCAATCTACACATAACAAAACATCACTATCAATTCCTAAAATCAATACAAATAAATAGTATTAAATTAAAACTAATTGACAATTCCCATAAATTCCCAAAATCAAGGCAAGAATTCACTTTAAAAACCAATCTACACTTTTTTTTTTTTTTTTTTTTTGATAACCCAGTATCCCAGCTTCGCCGGACTATATCTGGACCACCAGCCTCCGGCCCCTCATTGACTGGTGGATGGTAAACCGCGGGATATGCCCAAGTTGGTCAGGGTGGCAATCTTACATTTAGTTACACGTGCACATGCACCTTTTTAAATACAATATTTAAAAAAAATTAAAACAAAATCAATTAGTAACTTATAAACTGAAAAATCATGGGCCTAACTTATTCGATTAAACTTTTTCTCTAGCCTAATATATATGATTAATTTCGAGCTATCCAAGGAGCCCAATATTGATATATGTATCATTACTCTATCAACATTTAAATATTTGGCCCAAATAAATATAATTCAATATATATACACTTTAGTCCATCACTTCTCAAGATATTAAAATATAGCACATAGAATAAATAAATTCTATTTTATATAAAAAAAAATTCGGGACATTACAGTTATGATCTTCAAAGGTCTCGAGACTGCAAGTCTGGTTGTTCTCGGCGATGAAATCGTAGTTTTTTATGCTTGTCAAAATTAGTTGAAGATGTGAATTTCTTATGTGTCCCGTTTATGATCGAGTTTTTCCATTACCATTTTATTTCATTTTGAAGCTTTTTTTTTTATTTAAGTGGTATTGTATCACATTCTAATGTTCAAATGTATGGATTCAAAATTTTGTAATGAAATTATCGATTTTTGTGCAATTCCAAAATTTATTCATAAGGTACATTTTCAATTTTGTCAATCTATTTGTATAAATTGTTGTTATAAAAAGGGGAAAAAAACTTTACGGCAACGTTTGCCAAACTTTGTCGTATCTCTCTACGGTAACGTTTTTTAAACGTTGCAAAAGATTTTCGACAACGTTCAAAAAATGTTGTCGTGTCTCTCTATTCTACGACAATACATCGATTTGCAACACACGTCCAAACGTTGACGTAGGCTGTTTTGTTGTAGTGTTACCATGTCATAACTAAAAAATGAGATTTAAGATAAATCATTGTTCTATAGTTTTCATAACTAATAATATAAAACATTTGAATGTTGATGTACATCCAACTATTTATGATTTATTCAAGTCAATTGTGTGTCATATGGCTACTTCTTCTTCCATTAGGGACCTTTGTGTTATAAACAACGAAAAAGATATTGAATTGCTCTGATACTAATTTGCTTTAATAATAGGCGAGAAAATAAAATAGGCACAATATGAAGTAATCGATCACAGAACACAAGAACTAAAATAATTTGCAGAGAATGAAGATTAATTATAATATGAAGAAAGAATACAAGGATTTGTGTTTAAAATATTTCTAACTTCTAATAAATCATAATGAAGAGATAACTATATATAGAAAAACAAATAGGGAACATCCAAACACTAATAGTAGTGTTGTAGTTGAAGTAGAACGTAAAACAGAGTAGAGGAGGAAAAATTTCGCAGGACAAAAACAGACCGGGTGGTCCCTTCACCAAAATCTTCTTGGGCCGAAATATTCCTTGAGTTCTTCAATTAAAAAATAAACGAGCTTCTCTATAAAAAAAAAAATTAATTAGAAATACTTTCTACCTCTACTATCCCAAATAGAGGCAAAAGTGATCTAATGACCACCAAACAAGGTTGAAACATGCCCTTTAACAGAATTAAAACTGAATGTATCAAAATAATGATCTTGGCTAGAAGCAACACCCTTAACCTTATTCAAAACATCAACTAAATCAACAAAATGTACCTATGTGAGATCTTATGGCAAAAAATGGGTCTATTACTAGCAACTAAATACAATGATACCGTTGATAATAGTAGCAAAGTGAATTTGCCCATAACTTATTAATTCAATTGAGATGTATTCTTTAAGGAAGATCTCAAATTAGACTCCAACGGTATAGAATCCAACTGAATTATTAAAACACACTCATTGCTCAAAGATTTTGTATAACACTACAAGATATATAAATGGGATTTTCTATGTCCCTTTAACAAAATACAGACTAATTTGCTAACTCTCAGGACTTCACCTTCAATGGTATGCATGTTCCATTTTGAATAAAGAGTATTTAAGAAGATTAGATTTCTCTTCAGATCTGAAACGTATCGCTGCATTAAGTGTTCTAACCATCCCATCAAACACACATCTAATACCAACTATCCAACAATGTGTAATATTACCAATCATCATAACATCTTTTGAGATTTTTTCATATGTTGAAAACAAGTCCCGATTAGGAGACATATGAAAAGTGCAAGTTGTATCAAGAATCAAACCTCGTCAGGTTTGGAGTTGCAGTCAGACATAAGTAAAAGTTCTCTATCACTGTTAGAATTTTCTACAATACTTGCTTCTCCTGAGATTTCTGATTATTGATTTGCAATCATTTTGATTTATTCTGCAACTTATAACAATCATTTATCAAGTGCCCATTTTTCTTGCAATAATTACAAAATTTGAAGTTAGATTTTGACTTGTCCCTTGCACAATCACCATCAATATGAGGCAATCTCCATGACCCTCAGATATTACAAGATATTTCATCTTCTCTTTTGAATATATAAAGTATCATAAACTCCTTTGATAGTAAGAATTTTACGACTATATAAAATCATATCTATAAAATATATGTATGAAGCGAACAATGAATATAATAAAATCAATCTCAAATCTTCTTCATTATATTTGACTTCTAAGGTTTCCAAATCAGTGGCGATTCCTTAAAAGCAGCTAGGTGATCCTCGAGAGATGTGTCTTCTGTCATACGATGAGAATATAAACATTACTTCATATGTAATTTACTAGTAAGATTCTTCATCATGCATATTACTCCAATTTTAACCATAATGCAGCGGTTGACTTCTTCTTCAAAATAACCTAAAGAATATTATTTGAAAGATGAAGATATATTTGAGATATGATCTTTCGATTCCTCCGTTGTTTCTCCTTTGCAGTCCAAGTTGTGGGTATATTTTCAAATCCCAATAATGCATCATTCAAATCCATTTAAGGGGGTACTACTCGCATCTTTACATGTCACCAAGAGAATCTTGTATTGTGATCCAATAGTGGAATACCATACTTCATTCTTGCTATTATGAAAGATCAAGTTGAGCTATTAACTTGATCAAAACCTTGATCTTCCCAAATAATTTACAGAAAATAGAGATTTTATTAAAATATGAAAAAAAAAAATACAAAGATTTGTGTATACAATGTTTCTAATTTCCACTAAGTCATAATAAAGAGTCTATTATAAATAGGGAACAAATAGGATACGTTCAAACCTAATAGTAGAGTTGTAATTAAAGTAGAATGCAAGCAGCAGAGTAGAGGGGAGAAAATCATGTAGAGTGAAAATAGATCGGGTGGCACCTTGACATCAGCATGGTGCCGACGCCCCAAGCTCGACGCTTGTAGTGCCAGGCTAAAATCTTGGTGCTACAGTGCCCACTCTCAGTTTTTTACTTCAAAAACTTGATTTTTTCATCCCAATATTCTCTTCAAGTCCAATATAAATTACAACTCACAATTAGGCTTTTAAGTAGAACTTTAACTAGAATTCGTCAAATAAATTTGAATAAGATTCCATGATAGCATAGCAAATAGAATCCTTCTTAATGTGCAATTGAATTAGAACTCCCAATTATTTTCAACAAAGAATTCGAGTCATACTCAAATTCTAACACTCTGCATATGAATGATAGTACTTATACAAATTACAAGCAATATGTGACATTGGTCCACTAGCATGCTGACTTCCGTGCACATAAAATTACATGAAAAAATAAAAGTAAAAATATCAAATAGTTAGCTTAAAAAGTGATTTAATATATATTTACTGAGACAAAATGACAATCATTGACAAACCCAATTGCAACTTGAAAGGGATTCATAGTAAAGTGGAAGAAATATAAGACATTGTTGTTGGCTCAAGTACACAAGAATATAATGTCGGGAAATTATTTAATTTATCATGTGGACCAACTTATGTAAATAATTGTGTAAAAAGGCTATTTTAGAATTAAACTCAAAATTAAAATGATCTAATAAAGAATTAAGTAATTGAGCTTTTTGCATCTAAATAAAGTGTGTGCCGGATTATATGTGCAGAAACTAAATCTATTAGGATTTGCATTTGACAATGAGCTAAATATATATGGAAAGTATATATAGAGTTATAATTCCCAATTTATATACAATTCTCATTCTTTGTGACATCACATCAACACAAGAATTAATATAGAGGGAGCATATTGAAGAGGAAGATCCAAAAAAAAAAACACAAAATCAAGAATCAAGAAAAAAGTTTGGAGCAATTAAATTGAAGAACAAGAAATTAAAATTTAAAGATAAAAAATTCAAGATTCATTATTCAAGGTACAAATCAATGGTTCAAGATGTGTTCCGCTTTAATTAATTTTTTAGTGATTTGACATGGAGATTTTGACAATTCATAATATTTTATAAAGTTTTGAGTTTATAAAATTTCAACAAGTAGTATTATAGCCAAGTCCATGTTAAACAATTGAGATTAAAGAAAGAATTTTATGGTTGAAATTTATATATTGAATTTTGGAGTTATTGCCTGAGTGTACAACGTGTGCATATGGTGCCTAAATTGGTTGATGCAATTAAGATGAAAATAAAAATAAAATCAATGATTGAGATGAGAAAAATCATTAGGCAATAGTAGCTTCAAAAACAATGATCACAAAACCCTAGGCTCGTTTAATGATGTCAATCAAAAGTCTTATACACCAGGCACCAGACACCATGCATGCATATATTGTTACGTATGTAAGTATATGCACGTATATTATTTATTAAAAAAAATTGATGTTAGGCGTTGAAATCAACAGTAGTAAGGAGTCAAAACCCTAAAAATTGGAAGGTGTAAAATAATCAATATAAATAAAGAAAGTTTGGTACTGTTATACTGTTTATATATTTATTAAGAGGTAAGGGACAATTAATTTCAAATTTTGGTACTTAAGATTTCGTTTGGATTACTAATTAATTGACGCAACATGTTATCAAAGTAACAGTCCAACCCTAAAAATTGGAAGGTGTAAAAGAATCAATATAAATAGAGAAAGTTTGGTATTGTTATACTGTTTATATATTTATTAACAGGTAAGGGAGAATTAATTTCAAATTTTAGTACTTAAGATTTCGTTGGGATTACTAATTAATTGACACAACATGTTATCAAAGTAACATTTCTTATCTAGATTAATTTATTTGGAATATATATTAGGACAGTTGTATGTTTGTAATTCATGAGGATATCACCAACCCAAAAGAAGGTAAATATTTGATCGAATTGCATACACATATGTAGTAATAAATATGTGACAATTATAAGGTTTTGTTTTATGTGAACAAGAAATCAGTACGAAAATATGTTTATTATTTGACATAGTTTATCGTCAATATTTGATTATTACACCAAGAGTGTCACTTACAAGTTAGTATTTTTATCCAAAGATTAAATATCAATGTTATGATCGGTCTCTTGTGATGAAATTTACTATTATTTGAATTAATTAATTGTTTAATATGGATTCTAATATGAACATATTTCTTTGATTTTGTTCTCTATTTAGTTAACTCTTCAACTTTTACAATATCTGCAAACATCAAATCTATTATCGTGCTAAATGGAACCAACTTTAAGGACTAGTGTAACGACCCGACTTTTTTTACAAAAACTCAGATTTTTAAGAAAAACATAAATTTAATATATCTCTAACAAAAGATATAAAAACCGTTACTTTATTCATAAATAAACAATATAAATGTTTATTTCAAAGTTTAAAGCAAATGAAACGATGTTTAATTCAACATTTAATCCATATAAATAAAAAAAACATAACAATAGATCTCTCTTTATTAAATGCAAATTCTGCCATCATCGAACGATTTCCCATCTCCAAATCTCACGATCTCAATTCCCTGAAAGGGGGAAAATTAAAGGGGGTGAGATTTAAGAAAATCTCAATAAGTGTGTGCGGTGAACATGTATTTTGTATTTAAATAAATAAAAAAAAAACATGTGATTCTCATAACATACGTATAGGAGACACATGGACTACTCCGAACATAGGTGGTAGTAAATCCAGTGCGTAGCGCTACTAAACTCCGGCCTTCTTATCATAAACATACATGGCCCATACACGATTTTCCAGAATTTCAAACACAACATAAACATTCACGAAATCACATGCAACATCACTTACCTCGTAGTTGAATGAATTTTGATAAAATGGATGTGATGATCTGCCAACCAAAAGTCTTCTTGTGAATTGTGTGCACAGAACTGATGTGACTTGTGAATGACAACAATGAATGTCGTGTGTGTGTGGAGAAAAGTGAGGACGTGTGTGTGTGTATTCTCCATTATAATATGGTCAAATTGGAAGGAAATGTGAAATATTCCTTATTGATCCACATGGCAATGATTACCTACCAAAACCATTTCCAAGATTTTGCCTACTTACCATATACTTACACGTACAGAATGGGCAGGAGACTAAATTGAAGGGAAAGACAATCCTACCAATTTTAATCAAATCATAAACTATGACTAGTTCACACTTTGGTCCCTAAACCATATAAGTTAAGCAATATGATCCTTAGATATTAAATGTCTTACTTTAAGGTCCTAATTTATAATATAACGACTATAACGAAAATTGGGGATATCACAATCTACCCCTCTTAAAATAAATTTTCGTCCTCGAAAATTACCTTAGCTGACATTGTCGAATAGTTTGGGGTACTTAGATCGCATCTCCTCCTCGCGTTCCCAAGTTGTCTCTTCTACTGAATGGTGTTGCCATGACACTTTAACCAAGGGTATCTCCTTGTTGCGAAGCTTTTGTACCTTGTGGTCTATAATGCAAAGTGGTGTTTCCTCATAGCTCAAGTCCGGTTGAACTTTCAAGGGTTGATGTTTCAATACGTGACTCGGGTCTGGAATATACTTCTTAAGTGTCGATACGTGGAAGACGTCATGTACTGCAGAAAGCTCGGGTGGCAAAGCCAATTGATAAGCTACATTCCCAACCCTTTTGAGTATCTCAAAAGGCCCAATATATCTCGGTTGAAGTTTCCCCTTTTTTCCAAATCTTAAGACACCTTTCATTGGTGTGACCTTCAAAAATACCCTATCACCAATAACAAATTCTAGTTCCTTTCTTCTTCTATCTGCATAGCACTTTTGTCTGTCTTGGGCGGTCTTCATGTTAGCCCGAATCCTTTCTATGGCATGAACCGTACGTTCCATGATTTCAGGTCCTAAAATTTTACGTTCACCGACTTCATCCCAATGAATGGGCGATCTACACTTCCTTCCGTACAGGGCTTCATAGGGTGCCATGTCGATAGAGGCATGATAACTGTTGTTATAAGCGAATTCGACTAATGGTAAATGCTTCTCCCAATGTCCTCCAAAATCTAGGACACACATTCGAAGCATGTCCTCTATTGTTTGAATTGTTCGCTCGGATTGTCCGTCTGTTTGAGGGTGAAAAGCTGTACTAAATTTTAGCTTAGTTCCCATTGCTCGATGCAAGCTTTTCCAAAAGTTTGATGTAAACCTGGGATCTCTATCCGATACAATCGAGACTGGAACACCATGTAATCTCACCACTTCATTAACATATAGTTGCGCAAACTGGTCCATAGAAAATGTCATTCGGATCGGTAAGAAATGAGCTGACTTGGTTAGCCTATCGATGATTACCCAAATAGCTTCATGACCTCTTACCGATTTTGGAAAACCAACGACAAAATCCATCGTTACATGCTCCCATTTCCATTCTGGGATATCTAATGGTTGTAGCAACCCTGATGGTCGTTGATGCTCAGCTTTCACCTGTTGACAAATTAGGCATTTCTCAACGAATTCAACTATGTCCCTCTTCATATTTCTCCACCAAAACACTGCTTTTGAATCACGATACATCTTTGTACTTCCTGGATGTACTGAGTAAGGGGTCGTGTGGGCTTCTTCCAAAATTTCTTTTCTTAATTCCTTAAAATCTGGTACACACAAACGTCCTTGATAATACAATGTTTTATCCTCAGTTATAGTGAATCCCTTTCGCTTTTCTGTGTCAATTTCGGATTTAATAAATTCGAATAACTGATCGCCCTTCTGATGATTCTTAATTCGATCTTGGAGTGTCGGTCGAACCGTGAGGGCTGCCATATGAGCGACAGTGTCTGACGATGTCGTGAATACTTCGAGGTTCAATTTCTCAAATTCTCTCCATAGAGGTTTTTGTGCTGTTAACATTGCCAACTTCCCCGTTGTTTTCCTACTCAAAGCGTCCGCCACTACATTTGCCTTGCCTGGATGGTAATGAATTTCACAATCATAATCCTTTACCAATTCAAGCCACCTCCTCTGTCTCATGTTCAACTCCTTTTGAGTGAAAATGTATTTGAGACTTTTATGATCAGTATAAATGTCGCATTTACTTCCATATAGGTAGTGCCTCCAAATCTTCAAGGCGTGTACTACCGCTGCGAGTTCTAGGTCATGTGTGGGGTAATTTTGTTCATGAAGCTTCAATTGTCTAGATGCATAGGCTACTACTTTGCCTTGTTGCATCAACACACAACCTATTCCCTGTTTGGATGCATCAGTGTATATTACAAAACCTTCTGATCCTCCAGGTACAGTCAACACTGGTGCAGTAACTAATTTTTCCTTCAGTTCTTTGAAACTGTGTTCACATTTCTCTGTCCATTCAAATTTCGCACCCTTTCGAGTCAACTGAGTTAAAGGCCCTGATATCTTAGAGAATCCTTCTATAAATCTTCGGTAGTATCCTGCTAGACCCAAAAAGCTACGAACCTCTCCCACGTTGGTTGGTCTCGACCAATTCGACACCGCTTCTACTTTGCCTGGATCTACTTCTATTCCTTGGGCCGTAACTACATGTCCAAGGAATGCAACTCGATCTAGCCAAAATTCGCACTTTTTGAATTTAGCATAAAGTTTCTCCCTTTTTAGAGTTTCCAATACAATCTTCAAATGTTCCTCATGCTCCTCTTCAGTCTTTGAATAGATCAAAATATCATCAATGAATACAATGACAAATTTGTCTAGGTATTCATGAAAGACACGATTCATCAAGTCCATAAATACTCCAGGGGCATTCGTTAGGCCAAATGGCATCACTAAGAACTCGTAGTGACCATACCGAGTTCTAAAGGCTGTCTTTGAGATATCAGTAGATTTAATTCTCAACTGGTGGTATCCTGACCTCAGATCGACTTTTGAAAATACCATTGCACCACGTAATTGGTCGAACAAGTCCTCAATCCTGGGAAGTGGATACTTATTCTTAATAGTGATTTTATTCAATTCTCTGTAGTCAATGCACATTCGCATCGAACCGTCTTTCTTCTTGACGAATAACACTGGTGCTCCCCATGGGGATACACTGGGCTGGATGAATCCCCTTTCCAACAATTCTTCAATTTGTGATTTCAACTCTTGTAACTCCTTTGGAGCCATCCTGTAAGGAGCTTTGGAAATAGGTGCGGAGCCAGGGGTTAAATCAATAGTGAACTCTACTTCCCTTTCAGGAGGCATCCCAGGCAACTCTTCGGGAAAAACTTCTGGGAATTCCCGTACTACCTTTACATCTCCCACCGTCAGTGCTTCATCTACCTTCGCTAGGACTGACATCAAGAACCCTATACACTCCTTTGACCTTAAGAGTCTTTGGGCTTTTAATGCAGAAATAACCCGTGGTATAGACTTTATCTTGGTTACTGAAAGGCGAAGTTCTACCCCTTCAGGACATTTAAAGACCACTTCTCTCTCAAAGCATAAAAGCGTTGCATGATTTTTAGAAAGCCAGTCCATCCCCAAGATTATGTCAAATTCATGTATATCCAAAACATACAAGTTCGTTTTCAAGGTTCTACCATTAATTTCTACCTCAGCTGTTCTTACAATGTGGTCTGCACCAAGTACATCTCCTGAGGGGAGGGCAACCTCTAAAGGTGTGTGTGTACGTTCTCCAATAACATTTAGTGTACGCATAAATTTTGGAGATATGAAGGAATGAGTAGAGCCAGAATCTATCAAAACATAAGCAGGTGTGCCGGATATAGGGATGTTACCTGCCAAGACATTTCGATCCTGATCCTCTTCATGTTCAGTAAGGGCGTAAACTCTTGCTTGTCCTCTAGGTGGGTTCCCTGGTTTCTTCTGCTGTTGTTGCTGCGGGTTCTGCTTCTTGGGGCAGAACTTTATTATGTGACCTGACTCACCACAGTTGTAGCACGTATTAGTCCCCATTCGGCATATCCCTGCATGGCGCTTCTCGCATTTTCCACAGATAGGATGCTCTCGAAAATTGCTCGAAGTTGGCCCTCCATTGCTCCTTTTTACTAATCCGTACATTTCCTTGCCCTTGTTGTCTTGCCACTTACGTTTCTCCGGTAGTGCAGGCTGCTGATGTTTGTAGGCACTGTTGGAGCTCTCATTGAAATTGGCTAGTTGTGCCTTTGCTAGCACCTGGTGGTATGTACCCAACTCAAAGGTGACAACCGCCTGTCGAAGGTCATCACGCAAACCTTGTTCAAAGCGTCTAGCTTTCTTTTCCTCCGTGTTGACTAAGAGTGGGGCATAGCGAGATAATTCTTCAAACTTCCTCTCATATTCTGCCAATGTTAAGTTCCCCTGTCTGAACGTTAGGAATTCTGCTTCCTTCTGGTTTCGGATGTTGGTGGGAAAGTATTTCTGTAGGAATAATTCCTTAAATTCACTCCACATCAAGCTTTGTCCATCTGCTCTGGACCTGTTGGTCATTTCCCACCAATGTCTTGCTCCCTTATTTAGCATAAAGGTTCCACAGATTACCTTCCGAGTTTCCGGGCACTCAATAAGTTCGAAAATTCGTTCCTGCTTGCAAATCCACTCCTCTGCTGCTAGTGGATCTGTGCCTCCTTCAAAGCTAGGAGGCTGCAACTTGCGATATTGCTCCACTATTGCAGCCGCGCTCCTTTCTGCAAGTGGTGGTGAAACAAGTGGTGCGGCGGGTGGTGTCATGTTACGTATCGCTTCTAGAAACTGCATAAATTGGTTGTTTTGGTTGTTGCTATTGTCGTTGTTAGTTTCAGTAGCTTCAGCCTGGGGTTGCCCGTTCCTATTGTTCGAGTTTCTAGAGCGAGTGGCCATAATCTTAAAAAAATGTAAACATAAAATTACTTAACCATAAAAAAAATATCCATATAGCAAAATTTCAATAATTCAATTTCAATATCTTGCATAAATCAAATGGGATTAATGGTATCCATACATCCACTTATTTAAAACATAAATTCTCCAAATAAAATAGGCCTAAATAATTTCATGTCATCTAAAAATTTCCCCCAGTGCTTTCATCTCGGTTTGCCTCTAGATTCTCCTCGGGGTTGTGCTCACGATTCTCCATAGAATATGATGCAGGGTGGTACTCAGAGCTCTCCTCAAGGTCCTCCTCAGGGTCTTCTTCGGTATCTTCCCATATCGCTTCCCCGATAATGAAACCCCTATTGTCAACTGCTGGTACACTTGGAAAGTGGCCAATGCTAGGTGGGCTACGTGGACGACGACGATTAGGTTCGTATCCCAAAGGCCTATCGATGTCCCTAGTATCTTCCGTGTTTATAATCCATCTGTCCCTCAAACATAAAATCAATACGGCAGGGGAGGCTTGATACTCAAACATCTCTTCAAGTCTCTCAAGAAATTGCCTCCAATATGGGCTAAGTGTTCTATGGAGTTGATAGACAATCTCATCTCTCTGAAATACATGTTCATTACTCCCCGCCCCCCTGATGATTCGCTCTATGGCATCTAAATGCTCCAACAAGTTGTGGTTTGGATTCCTCACATATGTCCTATGCAACCTCATGAACATCTCACGTCTGCGGGCTTGGTCTCTAGCCAATTGAGTGCGTCTATTAACCATCTAGAAAAATAAATTTATAATCACTTAACTATCCAATTTAAACTAATGGTTAATCATATATTTTCATGACTATATACAGAACATAAATCATTATGGCATAAGCATACTTCTTATAAAATAATTAATTCAAGGTCTAATTTACTTAGTTGCAGTTTAATACATACTTGTCCACATAATCGTAAATAGACACATAATCTTTCATAAAATTACAAACATAACAAATCTTTAAGCATGATCATAATATATTCGTCATCATATAAAATGTAACTTGTATATCTTCTACCTGATCTAGGAGCATCGGAGCTTGGAACATGGGATCGTGCGATGGCATTCTTATTTAAAACAATGACTCGTATCATGAACAATGTCGTGAAATGATTAAGAATTTTTTTTTTTTTTAATAATAAATATAATATTTTTGGAAGTCTCGGTTACTGTTCACGTCATGAACAGTAACTGACGTTTTTTTTTTTTTTTTTTTTTTTTTAAAGCTAAACCAAAAATTTTACTACAATGCACTTCACATAAATATGCACACATTTAGTTACTGTTCGAACAATTTTAGAAAACAATAAATTTTTTTTTTTTTTTTTTTAAAAACTAAAATAGAGAGATTTATAACAGTCAACTTAGGATTATAAAATGATGAAATTAGCTATCTAGACTTACATACACGTAAAATCAATGTCACAGGAAAAGTACTTTTTTTTTTAAATGCAAACAGAGTGAACAGTGACGGGTCACTGTTCATATCATGAATAGTGACATCGGTCACTGTTCACGATGTGAACAGTGACTCGGGGGTACTGTTCATATCGTGAACAGTGACTGAAACTGTTCACGTTACGAATTTTTAATTTCTAAATTTTTTTTTTTTTTTTGTCTAAAGAAAAGTAGACCCGCTCTGATACCAATTGTAACGACCCGACTTTTTTTACAAAAACTCAGATTTTTAAGAAAAACATAAATTTAATATATCTCTAACAAAAGATATAAAAACCGTTACTTTATTCATAAATAAACAATATAAATGTTTATTTCAAAGTTTAAAGCAAATGAAACGATGTTTAATTCAACATTTAATCCATATAAATAAAAAAAAACATAACAAATAGATCTCTCTTTATTAAATGCAAATTCTGCCATCATCGAACGATTTCCCATCTCCAAATCTCACGATCTCAATTCCCTGAAAGGGGGAAAATTAAAGGGGGTGAGATTTAAGAAAATCTCAATAAGTGTGTGCGGTGAACATGTATTTTGTATTTAAATAAATAAAAAAAAAACATGTGATTCTCATAACATACGTATAGGAGACACATGGACTACTCCGAACATAGGTGGTAGTAAATCCAGTGCGTAGCGCTACTAAACTCCGGCCTTCTTATCATAAACATACATGGCCCATACACGATTTTCCAGAATTTCAAACACAACATAAACATTCACGAAATCACATGCAACATCACTTACCTCGTAGTTGAATGAATTTTGATAAAATGGATGTGATGATCTGCCAACCAAAAGTCTTCTTGTGAATTGTGTGCACAGAACTGATGTGACTTGTGAATGACAACAATGAATGTCGTGTGTGTGTGGAGAAAAGTGAGGACGTGTGTGTGTGTATTCTCCATTATAATATGGTCAAATTGGAAGGAAATGTGAAATATTCCTTATTGATCCACATGGCAATGATTACCTACCAAAACCATTTCCAAGATTTTGCCTACTTACCATATACTTACACGTACAGAATGGGCAGGAGACTAAATTGAAGGGAAAGACAATCCTACCAATTTTAATCAAATCATAAACTATGACTAGTTCACACTTTGGTCCCTAAACCATATAAGTTAAGCAATATGATCCTTAGATATTAAATGTCTTACTTTAAGGTCCTAATTTATAATATAACGACTATAACGAAAATTGGGGATATCACAACTAGAAAGAGAACATTTAGATCGTTCTTAACTGCATGGATTTAGATCTTGCATTAAGGACTAAACAACCCGCTAAACTTACAGATAAAAGTTTCGATGAAGAAAAAATGACTTTGATAAATGGGATTGTTCAAACCGCATGAATCTTATGACTATGAAGCGTGGTATTCTAGAATCGTTTAGGGGCATTGTGTCGATAAGGTAACTACTACCAAGTAAGTTCTTGATGAAATTGAAAAACGCTTTGCAAAAAGCGATAAGGCCGAAACTAATACACTTTTGGCGAACTTAGTTTCACTAAGATATAAAGGTAATGAAAATATTCGGGAGTACATTATGGAGATGTCTCATATTGCTTCAAAAATTGAAAACATTAAAGCTTGAACTATCTGATGATTTACTCTTGTATTTGTTTTTGATTTCTCTTCTTGCACAATACAATCAATTCAAGGTCAGTTAAAACTGTCAGAAGGAATAGAGTTAATTTCATATTGTATGCAAGAAGAAGAAAGGCTGAAGTAAGAAATGATTGAAAGTGCTCACTTAACTAGTACATCTAAGGACAAGTTCAAAAAAAGAAAGATTGAGGAAGTTGCACATAATCCAGCTCAAAAGAAACAACAAAAGCCTGAGAAGGATGAATCGTTTAGTTGTTACTTTTGTGGAATTTCGGGACACTTGAAATAGAATTGTACCAAATACATGTAAAGAAATGTACGTTTCTCACTTTGGTTTGTTATGAGATTAATTTAGTTTCAGTACCTAGACATATGGTAGATTGATTCCAGTGTCACTACTCATATAAGTGTGTTATGCAGGGTTTCCTGAACAGTCTAAAGCTAAATGATGTTGAAATATTCATCTATACGGGCGAAGGCAAATCAGTTGAAGTAGAGGCTATAGGGAATTTTAAATTATTATTAAAGACCGATTTTTATTTGGATTTGAAATAGACTTTTGTGGTACCGTCTTTTAGGTGGAGTTTGGTTTCTATTTCTGTTTTCGACAAATTTCGTTATTCTTGTTCATTTGAAAATAATAAATTTAGTCTTTTTCTTGATTCACATCTTGTAGGTACCGATTCTTTATCTGGAAATGGTAATATATATACTTGCTTAATTCGGTTGCCTCTTATAATGAAATGTTGCATATAAATTCACAATGTATTAAACGTAAATTAACCAATGAGAATTCCAATTTATTATGAGACAAGCTTTTTTGTCACATTTCTCAAAAGAGAATTGAAAAACTTGTGTAAGAAAGAATTCTTGATTCCCTTGATTTTTCAAACTTAAAATTGTTGACATATGGTTGATTATAACCTTAATGTTTAGATTATAACAAACAAGCCATTTTATAAACATTTGAAATTGAGTAATTAAGCTTTCAAGCTATCAAGATTATAAATCGAACTCAAAATGAAGAACAAAGTGACTAGTTAGCATTCAAGACGATAGAGATTTGTATGCGACGATCGAATTGGAACTTGAAAATTTGCAAAAGACACAAATCAAGATACAAGTCAAAAGAACGACAAGAATAAGAATTTTGAAGAGTAAAGTTTAGAAGTCGTTTATCGAAATTTAAATGTAAAGGTATTAACTTTTCAATTCTTTATCAAGTGCATAAAGCTCAAATTATTTCCATAATTCATCACTTACATAAAAATGTTTTCATTTAAAATATGAAAGATTTTGAAAAACAGTTTTCCAAAAAAAATAAAAAAAAAATAAAAAAAGTCAACCGTTGACTTCGGTCGACCAAAGTTGACTTTCGGTCAACCAAAAGTCCAACGGGAATATTTTGCAACGGCTATATTTTGGTCAACCGAAAACTTCCGATCGATCGAACTCGCTCAACCGAACTTACCCGAGAGTGCCTCTTTTTGCTCTATAAATATCAATCTCTTTTGCATTCAATTTAACTAACTTACAAGAGATTTTTCAAGAGCTTATTTATTGAAAATCATTGAGATTACTTGAGTCTAAATTCTATTTCATTTATTACAAAAGAATTTCTTGATTGATTCAACTTATTTCATTCATCTTAACAAGAAATTTTTTTAGTAAAGATCTTTTCACAGCTTCATCTATTCTTCATTCTTAATAAAGTTTTTCTTTGCCAACACTTTGATTTAAGTGTAAAATCTCTCTTCATACTTAACTTTTATTATTTGTTAAGAGAGATCATTGGTTTGAAAACTTTGATACAAAGAATTCCTTGATTGATTAAAACTAGTTTTTATCCATTTTATCAAGAATTCTATTTTGCAAAGAACTTCTCACAATCTCATATATTCTTCATTTTTTGTAGAAGTTTTATTTGCCAACACTTTTATTAAAATGTAAAATCCCTTTTCATACTTAACTTGTATTATTTGTTAAGAGAGATCATTGGTTGAAAACTTTGATACAAGATACAAATTATTTCATTATCCATCATTCATCAAAGTTTACAACAAAACACTTGAACTTTATTATTTGCTATCTATTGAAGTGTTTATCTAACTCTCTAATATTTAATTTGATTATATCATTGGTTAAGAGAGTTTCTTCAATTGTAAAATTATCACTTATACTTCACGGTTTCGAGAGTCTTGTGAAAACTCGATTGTAAGGATATATGCTTCTTATTGTAAGTCACCTAAAGATAAGTGCTCCTTGTTGTAAGTCACTTAATGATAATCGCTCCTTGTTGTAAGTCACTTGAGGGTAGGTGCTACTTGTTGTAAGTCACCTAAGGATAAGTGCTCATTGTTGTAAGCCACTTAAGGATTGGTACTCCTTGTTGTAAGTTACCATTATAGTGCATTTGGTCTTGCTTGTGGCAGAGAGCTTGGTAACGGGGATGTAGAACACATTGTGTATTGAACCCCATTAAATTGATTTGTTATCTTTACATTATTACACTTTACTTTACGTTGTCATTTATATTGTGATATATCTATACTTGAATTAAGTTATCGTATTTGCATATTTACTTGTTATATTACACTTTACATTTATATCTTGTGTATTGAATAGTTTTGAGACTAAGTGTCGAAAAAGTTTTAAAAATCAATTCACCACCTCCTCTTGGTTAGTTATTCTTGGGCTAACAAAATGTTTATATATATTGCATTAAGAGTAAACAAATAAATATAAAGAGATTAGGCGTCATAGGACTTCAGATGTCTTGGAACTAATTCATAGAGATATCTGTGAGTCATTCTAATCTGCTTCATGGAATGATCAACAGTTAGTTATTACATTTATAAATGATTATTCACATTATGGTTACTTGTATCTCATTCATGAGAAATCACAATCACTGGATGTGTTCAAGGCTTATAAGACTAAAGTTGAAAATCAACTCAACAAAAGAATGAAACACGTCAGATCTGATCGTAGTGGTAAATACTATAGCATATATGATGGATCAAGAGAACAACGTTTATGGCCTTGTACTAAATTCCTAGAGGAATGTGGAATCGTCTCACAGTATACCATGTCGATTCTCCTAGCATGAATGTGTTGCTGAAAGACGAAATAGAATACTTAACGATATGGTAAGGAATATGATTAGTCATTCCACCTTACCAGAATCTCTCTGGGGATGAGCATTAAAAACTACAACTTATATTTTTAATAGAGATCTAAGCAAAGCAACTTTCAAGCCCCTTATGAGCTTTGGACATGCAAAAGGTCTAGTTTGAAGTACTTACACATTTAAGGTTGTCTAGTTGAGGCAATGCCTTATAGGCCATCGAAAAAGAAATTGCTTCCAAAACTGTCAATTGCTATTTTATTGGATACTCTGAAAGGTCAAGAGGTTACAAATCTTAAGATCCCACTACCAAATTAATTTTTGAAACGGGAAATACCCAGTTCTTTGAGGATATAAAGTTTGTTGGGGAAGATAAAGTTAGAGATTTTGTCTTTAAGGAGAAACATATAAACATCCCTTCTATTGCAATTAACAATGATCAGAACTAGAGACAAATTCTTGCCCTAGATCTTATTCAAAATGTAATTTCAGTTCGAGATAATAATTTAGAACCCCTATAAATAATCAAGAGATTGTTCAAAAAGAACAAATTCAACAACCTCAAGAACAAATGTCATTAAGGAGATCCACTAAAGAAATGCGAAATGCAATTCCAGATGACTTTATAGTATTTCTCCAAGAACATGATTATGGCATTGGATTGATGGAAGAAGATCCTATCAACTTTTATCAAGCAATGCAAAGTAATAATTTTCAAAAGTGGTTGATGCCATGGATGAGGAAATAAAACCCATGAAAGACAATGGTGTTTGGGGGCTTGTCTCATTGCTTGAATGTACGAAACTCATTGGTTGCAAATGAATATATAAAATCAAGAGGGATTCGAAGGGCAATGTAAAAAGATATAAGGCTCGTCTTGTTGTAAAGATCTTTACTCAAATGGAAGGTATCGATTACAAAAAAACTTTCTCTCCAATTTCAACGAAAGACTCTTCCAGGATTATAATGGTACTTGTGGCACATTTTGACCTCAAGCTACATTAGATGGATGAAAAGACGACGTTTCTCAATGGTGACATTGATGAGATGATATATATGGTGCAATCGAAAAACTTTGTATTAAGAGACTCAAAGAAAATGGTTTGCAAAATAAAGAAATCAATATATGAGCTTAAGCAGGCTTCCTGTTAATGTTATCACAAATTTCATCAAAAAATCATCTCGTTTGGATTTGAGATTAATGTGGTTGATGTATACCACATGTTCATGGGAGTAAGTATATTTTCTTGGTATTGTATGTCGATGACATACTATTTGCCTGCAATGATATAAACTTATTGCACAAAATCAAGATATTTCTATTAAAGAATTTTGAAATGAAAGATCTTTATAACGACTCTTTTGTATTAGAATTCAGATACATCAAGACCGTTCTCGGGGTATTCTTGAATTGTCACAAAAGAGTTATATCGATACGATATTTAAGAGATTTGTGATGCATGATTGTAAATCAGGTGATACATATGTGCTAAGGAAGACAAGTTTAATCTCAATCAATGTCCTAAGAATAACCTTAAAGTAAAGGAGATGCAGAAAATTCTCGCTGCTTCAGCAATTGAGAATTTAATGTATACTCATGTATGCACACGTCCGGATATAGCATTCATTGTTGGAACGCTAAGTAGATATTTAAGTAACATTGGGATGGATTATTAGAAAGCAGCGAAGCAAGTTATGTGGTATTTATAGAAAACAAAAGATTACATACTCACATACAGAAAATCAGACCAATTGGATATCATTGGTTATGTTGATTTTGATTTTACTTGATGACAAGACGATAAGAGATCCACATCGAGTGCTAAGCAGACGCTCATAATTTCTTCAACCATGGCAGTAAAGTTTGTAGAATGTTATGAGGCCTCCAATCAAGGAATATGGCTGCAGAATTTTATCATTTGACTGCAAATTATACATGGAATTGAAAGACCATTTAAACTATTTTGTGACAATAATTTAGCAATCTTGTATTCAAATAATAGTAGGAGTTCAACAAAGTCTAAATTTATAAATATCGAATTCCTAATTGTTAAAGAAAGAGTTCAGGGTGGTCATATTAATATAGTACATATTGGGACAAACTTCATGATAGCAAATTCATTCATTAAAGGCCTACCATCCAAGATCTTTCAGAAATACACTGCTTACATGAGTGTTGTAAATTTTGATGATGTATTAGTTTAGTGTGAGTTTGTAATTTGGATGTTGTCCTTTTGACACATGTTTTTTTATTGTGCACATTCAAGTTTATTTTACTTTATTTCAGTAATAAAATATTCAGTTTGGTTTTTCACTCTAATTAAAGTTTTTTTGATTTGATCTCATAAGGTATTAAAGAATAAAGTTGGACCAGTTGAAAATAGGCATTTTTGGATCACATTGCACGTAATTTTCATACTACACGTCCACGCTTGATCTATGTCATTTGATTGTATTGATATACATGACCATTGAGGGTTTAGTTATTTAATTTGTCATGTTGACCAACATATGTAAATAGTTGTGTAAAAAGACTATTTCAAAACTAAGCTCAAAATTAAAGTGATCTAATAAAGAATTGAGTAATTGGACTTTTGACATCTAAATAAAGTGTTGCCAGATTATATGTGTAAAGATCAAATTCATTAGGGTTTGTATTTAACGATGTACCAATACATATGGAATATATATATATAGTGTTAGGTCTACAGTTCATATACAATATTTATTCTTTGTGTCATCCCATTAATACACCAATTTATATAGAGAGAACATATTGAAGAGGAAGATAAAAAAAAAAATCCACAATCAAGAATCAAGAAAAAGGTTTGGAGCAATTAAATTGAAGGACAAGAAATCAAAATTTAAAAATCAAAAATTCAAGATTCGTTATTCAAGGTACAAATCAATAGATCAAGATATGTTCCACACTAATTAATTTTCTTGGTGATTTGACATGAAGATTTTGACAATTCATAATATTTTATAAAGTTTGAGTTTATAAAATTTCAACATATAACCTTATTGAAATGTTTATTAGATTGTTCTCCATGTTTACCTTACCGAGTGCGGTGGTCCGGCTGCTTCAGTCAATGATTGCTACCAGCAAAAATGAGGTCGAGACTTTCTCCCCCATTATACCTCTAGCGTGAGAATCAATATCGATTTGCGAGAGTATGAAGATAATATAATGTGAATTCATGTAGTTCGGGTTTCAAGAAGACAAACATTTCTCACCTTCGAGGTATTTATAGGTACATGTTTGCTACGCGTGCGTTTGGCAGTTGTTGGTGCCACGGGTCCCACGTAAGCCTCCCCACTTCCCCCACGTTCTAGTAGATGAACCCCACACCTCAAGTAGTTAGTTATACCTACGTTTGTCGTTGAACGGTTCCTGTCTAGCACATTGTCATTTATGTGATTGAGTGTGGCATTCGACCCATAGTGGTAGGCAGGTTGTGTAGACGTAGAGGGTCTTATGGGAGTCGACGACCTCATAGAGGTAGACAGCCTCATGGTGGTAGATAACTCATAGGAGCAGATGGCTTCATGGCAGTAGACGACCTCTTCGTGGTAGCTGGCCTCATGGTGGTAGACGCCTCATGGGGGTAGACGACCTCATCGGGGTCGACAATCTCATAACGGTAGACGACCTATTGATGGTAGATGGCCTCATGATGGTAGACGGCCTCATGGTGGTAGACTGCCTCATGGTGGTAGACGACATCAATGGGGTAGACGACCTCATGTTGGTAGACGCCTCATGGGGGTCGACAGCCTTATAGCGGTAGACGGCATTTTAGTGGTCGACGGTCTTATAGGGGTTTGGCGACCTCATAGTGGTAGACAGCCTTATGGGGATAAACAGTCTCATGGTGGTACTCTACATGGAGTGGATATCAAATGGTTCTCACTTCATTGAGCATCTTGAATAATTATTAGTGTCATCCTGTATCACTAGCCATCCATCCCCTGTCGATGTTCATCGACATGGGATAGCATCTTCACTTCTTCCGTGTTGGTTAAAGTTTTTTTTTTCGACATTCAATATAAGCGGGTCAAATAGCCCATTTGACGTAAAACGATGTAAACATTATACAAGTGACACCTTATAAGTAGGCTTTTGTCTTAGGGTAAATTTTCTCAAAAAAATCAAAATATATCAATATTGAAAGAGGTATGTGTCCTCCTATCTTGTTTCCTCTTTTCATTTATCGAAATTTTCATCCTCCTCCTCTCCCTTTTTTCCTTCATCTCGCATTTTTGTCATGTATTAAACATTTATCTCTTCCTCTTCCAATGAAAGTGAAAACAGTGGGACGAAGGAATCGACCGGCCTTGCTGGTCAACAGTCATCGACCGTAGACCAGCATTAATGCTGGTCGACGGTCAACCGCCACAATCGACCAGCCGCAAGGTCGAGTCCCGCTAACAATTTTCCTTGTAGGGTTGATCTATTCCTTTCTGAGTCAGACCTTCATCACATCCGGCCGAATTTCAAGTTTTTCAATTGATTTTCCCAATACGACATGTCGGGTCGACTAAATCTTTAAACCAAAATATAGAGATAGAGCGATATGCCGCAGGCGATGATGTAATTCTTGAGATTCCAAGATATTATAGCCCTTATAACTCTTCATCCAAATTGTAAAAGTCACTTAGTTGCTCACCGTTCTGCGTCGAGCAATCTTGGATTGACGAATGTAGGGTCTGGTGATTTTGTGTTTTAACCATTTTTGGTTTTAGAAACTCACCACCAACCCTTAGATCGATTTCGAGCGAGCCAATTGCTCGACTTTGTTGCTCACATCCATATGTCGAGTAATCTTGGGTTGTCGAGTGCCGGGTCTAATGATTTTGAGTCTTAATAGTGCATTATCTTAGGTTGCTCACAACCATATGTCGAGCAATCTAGATTGAACTTCATTATCTCTTTAACAGGGCATCAACACCTCATCATCTAGGCCATGTCTTTTTTTACAAAGAACAGAGAAACCTTCAAACACAAAGTTTAGAAAATAAGTTTTGAATCAAATTTCTTAATATTATTTTTGGCATCTATCATCATTTCAAGTATTTTAAGTTTAATGTAACTAATACTTAAGACACATATTTTTTTATATTTATGTTATCATATAACCAACTATATTATGTCACGTGCGTCTTACTAGTATATATAAACACACCACATTTTAGTTACATTAAATGACGTTACCCTTTATTTGACGAGTTAGTAGAGTTGGACATGGATCGATTTGGTTCGGTTCTGAAGATAAACGAATCGATCCAAAATTTTCGGGTATTTAATAAATGAAATCGTTGGGTCTAAATATAATTATGGAATCGTTCGGGTTCGATTTCATTCAATTCGGTTCTACTCGGTTCCGTATCATAATTAATTTTTTTAATATTTACAACAATACTACATAAATACAATTAATGATATCTTCATTCATAACTTTTACAAATTAACGTAGCCCAGTTTAAAAACATATAAATAATATGTTGTCCAATAAGATTAATTCAATTAATACAAATATCAAAAAGTAGATACTAATATTAAAACATCGATGATCCATATCAATAATTCATTTGCTTGAAGCAGTCTACATAAAGAAAAAGAAATATATAAACTAAAAGTTAACAAAATAAAATATTTTTTAAGTATTGGTAATACTTACCAACTACTTGATTTAATCATCAATTGCTTGACTTGTCATCATAAGAAATTCTACAGGCATAATTGAAATAACACAATTAACAAACACAAGTAAACTAAAAATTGTTCAACTAGAAATATTTAATAATAATACTCAAATGTTGGGCTAACAAAGTTACAAAAAATTAATTTGTTTTAAAAAATTAAAAAAAATTTAAGTAATTCAATATAAAAATAAAAAATATTATTTAGATTCGGTTCTTCAATTTTTGATTTAGAACCGAGAACCGACCCAAACATATCAGTTCTCAATTCGGGTGCCCGTTCGAATACTTAACTTATGAAGAACTGCTCGATTCGTTTCGATTTGAAATTTTTGTTCAGTCCAACTAGTGAGTATCCTCTTAACATAATCGAAAGCAAACACTTCACCATGTTTCTAAAGCAATGTCTCCCAGATTTGAAAAATATACTAGAAACTCTCTTCATTCGGACGCTATTGATTTGCAACATAAAAAAGGAATTGGATAATAAATCATTCAAATAAATATAGTTGTATTTTATGTTTTACCTCTAGCCTGTGGGGGTATTATTAAAGATAAAAGTTAAATAGCTTCTACGTAGGAGTGAGCAACGGGTCGGGTCGGGCAGATTTTCACCCAAAATCGACCCGACCCAAATATACCGATTTTGGGCTATTACCTAAACCAACTCGCCCCGATCACTAAATCGAGCCGGGCCGACTCGAGATGGTTCGGGCCGGGTCAGGTCAGCCATGGAAACTAGTTCTTAATGCTATAATCTCATCCTTCTTCAAAATTAACAATTTCCATAAATTTTGGGGTGAAATAATCTAGACTAGGTAAATGAGAGGCAGCAACCAGATCAAAATATTACTAAATGCCCAAATCCAAATGAACCTAAAATTACTAAAACTTCCGGGAATAGAAATTACCATGAGTTGAAAACACATTTCCATATATAAAAATAAAAGAAACGCAAAGAATTTGATTCTTTATTCAAAACTAAAATCTGCAGATGTAAATAACCAAGAAATTTCACTATAATCTCCCTTGAATCGTGTATATGTATAAATTACAGGTTTACCATTGAAAATGCTAAGTGAAAAAAATGAAAAAAAAATATTCCTCAATCTTGCCTTTTCTGATGTGGTGAATTTCTTTAGATATTGTTCCACCTTGGGCTTGGAATCGGCTGTGTTGGCGATAAAGGAAGCTGTGGAAACCTGATTGAGCTGTGGCAGAGTTGGAAACGATAATGGTGAGGCACTGAGGCAGTAGAAGTCTAGAAGATGACCCGAATCGAATTGGTCCAAATAATTTTATAAATTTTTGGAACCCGACTTGACTCAAGTTGGGTTGGGTTTGCGATTTTTGATTTATGAGCCCGGCCCTACTTCTACGTTTCACAACTGTTAAGGATATATATCTCACATCGATAAATGATGTTGATACAGACCAATTAATAAAGATCTTGAGTTACTCCTCTTAATAAGGTTGACCTTTTAAGATAAACCCTCAAATCTTAACATGGTATCAGAGTTCATTATGCTCCAACAAGCAATTGATCCCGTTAGGAATCTAAAATGAGCACGTGATTTCAAGATTGGTCTGCTTAAATGAGCCATCATCTTGAGAAGACGTGTTAAAGGATATATATCTTACATCGATAAATGATGTTGAAACAGACCAATTAATAAAGATTTTGGGCTACTTCTCTTAATAAGGTTGACTTTTTAAGATAGACTTCCAAATCTTAACAACAACCTAAATAAAATCTGGATAATGTAGAAAGAAATTATTGCTTTTAAATTAATTGAATTTCTTCGTAATGCTTCTAATATTTTTAATTCTTTAATGAGTATTATTAAAGAATTTTTTTCAAAGAGTAAAATTCGTAGTTTTACGTTGCCAAGGCCAACGAAGCATTATTAATAAATTAACTCAACACCTTAACCCCAACTTCGGTGGTATTTTTTTTTTAATGATATCCCCTAATAGAAAACAAGTGTTTGATGAATATTATAAAGAAAATGGACTAGACGCTAAAACATTTGTCACGGTTATAGTTCATAGATTAAACTCAAATTATATTTAGCTACTTTCTTGATGCAGGAGGATCCGAATCAGACGAGATCGAGATGTCTGATAGTACATTAATGGCGCTGAGATACCATGAGTTGGCAAATCAACGCAAGATTGATAAGTAATTGGTGGTATTTCCTAATTTGGGCATATTTCGGTATTTTGGCCATAACTTTTGCTACGATTGTCAGAATCACGCTCATGACCCCAATCCGAAAAGGTTTTTTCGGCGCTCCAAATTCAGCTGTTTTCCTTTCCGAATCATCAATTTAAGTTATTTTTTGCAATTTATGGTAATATTTCGATTACCTTTTTGACATAGAATAAGAGCTCAATTTGAGCCGGATTTTGGTGATATTATTTCTTTTATTAAACATGTTATTTTGATAGTAAAATTAAAATTTACCATTTTTGATAAATTTCGGCTATATAACCCGGCTTGTGGGTTATTTTTCACTGAATAATAAGATTTCTTATCGTTTCCTTTGGTGTTTCTCTTGTTTTATTCCCTATTTTTGTCTATTGATCCCAACCTGCAAAATAATCGTTATTCTGTCCGGCGTCATTTCTTGTGAAGGCTACGAACATCTTATTACCACTTATTACTACACCTAGCACATATACATCCCAGAATCTGATTTACAAGAGCATGATTGGAAAATTGCATTTCATGTGAAAAAAAAAAATTATTTCAACGATAGGAATATATTCCTGGGAATATATTATCCATTAGTCCCCTCCTTCTCACTCACTTTTATCATATTGCTGAAAATATCAGAAAGTACAAAACATCACCTATTTTTTTCTATATCATAGAAGCAGTGGAACTTAATTCAGAAAAATATTGAGAGGATTTGCCTATCTCGTTTCTGTTAGCTCATGTAATGCACCCTAGATTTAATTTAGAGTGTACAAAAGTTGTTTTGAAGTTCCAATTACATATATATGGTAATATAGAGAGAAGTTTAATTGAAATATAGTAGATATATGCCCAAAGATTTGGTAGGAATTTTCGATGGCCCCCATAATATGCCTAGCGCTACTGTGTCGTCATAAGAAGTCGAAGTTGAAGAACAAACGAAAGTCAATATCCAATTGTTATCAGTATAACAAGTGATCTACTAATACTTAAGAACTAAGGTATCGTAGTCTGATTTTAATGCAAGTGGTAGGATTTTATCTGAGCTGTACATATCAAGACTTTAAAAAAGAGATACTAGAGAATTTAAATGTATTTAAAAGGATTGGAAAAATGAAGAGTTTTAAATCCAAGATAAATTGAGAAATATTAGCTCACCAAGTAAATGATATCAGTTATCATAATTTATAATTATTGTCATTAAGTACGTTAATTTTCTTTGAAAATTTTCACGTTTTAGAAAAATTGTATACGCAACAACTTGTTAGTTTACGATTTTAATATTATACTTACATTATAAGTAACAGATTCCAAGCTTTAAAAAAGAGATGAGGGTTTCAAAAGTATTTTCAAAAGAAAAAGGGATGAGTTCACAAATCAAGTATTAACTTTGACAATTGCAAAAATCAGGCGTTAAGTTTCAAACTTGCAAAAATCAGGTATTTATTATTAATTAATATTAATTAGTTAAAAATTAATTTTTGGTCACAATTTTTTTGCAGGTCACAGATTTTCAAATTAGTTGGTCACAAATTTTTTTAATAGTCACATATAAAAAAAGTTTTAGGTCACAATTAATTCATTGGTCACAGATCAAAATTTATAGGTTACACAGTCACAGATTTTCAAATTAGTTGGTCACAGATTTTTTCACGATCACAGATTATAGAACTTTAAGGTCACGGATTATATTTTTAGTCACAGAAAATCAAAATCATCACCATTGTCAACCCACCACACACCACATCAAGTAAATACCACCACCGTCCTATCTAGATCCACCGCACCACCATCACCACACAACCTCACCAACACCACCCAAATCACCACTGCCAACAACCACCACCTATGTTTTGAAGAAAAACACCAACAGAATCATCAATTTGAATAGGAACATATGCATCTCAAGGAGGAAGATGGGAAAATTCAATTCCAGAAGTTGAGGTGTTAATTGATGCAATTGATTGCTTACTCATAGCCTTACCATTGCTAATTGAAATCTTGTTGGTTGAATTGAACAATTGGAGCAAGATTGAAGCATCAAAATGGTGAAAATCGAAGCTGTCGCACAGGCTCTTCGCTGCAGCCAAAAATAAGGTCAAATTCAGGCTGTTGGGAGTTAAATCGAGGTTGACCCATACTTGGACAAGGTGCGTCTTGAGGAGGGGAAGACGAGTGAAAGAGGGAAACGGACAGAGTGAGAGAGGGAAACGGACGATGGTGGTGGATTCGCGATGCCGACAGTGAGGAATAGGGAGGGAGAAGGGAGGAGATGAGAGACAAGGGGAGGAGGAGGAAGAGGTGGCGGGTGAGAGGGTGGAGAGAAATGAAATGGATTAATGTAGGTTTTGGATAGATCTAAGATTTCATATATAAAATAAAATACCTGATTTTTGAATAGATAAACCTTAAACGTGAATTTTAAAAATTCACAACTTAACACCTGGTTTTTGGTAATTTTCCTAAAGAAAAATTGAAGAATTGCTTGTGGGCCCATTGCACCCATAAGCCCACGAGCCTATGGGCTAAGTCAAGCCTCATATTTGGGCTCGAGCTCATCCCTAGGGTCGAGCCGAGCTTGTGTTTATATGGGCCGAGCTATTTCTTTTGAAAAGCTCTATCCTTGGACCTAGATCAAATGTCGAACCGTGTAAATTTTTATAATATTTGTTTGTTCTATATTCTGCCTAAAGCTGACCACACATGTCAATGGAACTATGTACAAAATTAAAGAAATTGATAATTCTTTTGTTGACGTCGAAAATTGTATGAGCAAAATTTAATTAAGAGGTAAATAAGAACTTTATGGATAGCAATTTTGCAAATTACAAGAGTCAATTACAAATATTCCATTTTCTTTTTTATAGGATATATTTGAAATATGAATTTTTTTTTGTTTTTTTTGTTTTTTTGTTTCTCTCTCCCTTGCTTAATGCTTCACTCCTTCATTTTATAGGGAAAGTTTTACATGCATTCTTCATTTCTCTGTCTCATCAACTACCCCGAGCTAAGAAAGTACATTACTGACAAGTTTAGATTGATTAATGAGCTCAACCTATCAGGTCATCATGAGTTAATATTATATGTGGTCTCTAACAATTAATGAGTTATTTGTGGAATGAAGCTAAGACGTGTGATTGGTAGATTTGGTAAGCGCTGATATAAGACCTTTCATATGTCAATTGTCGATTGACTGTTTATACAATGTGTAAGAAATCTTTAATTATTATATTCCCTTAAACCTCGGTAAATATTGTAACCAAGTTCACATTAACATAAACTTAACGACCTCGGATGCCAACAACTTTTAAGTAAACTTGACAATATTGACTCTCTGAAAGATAATTAATTACCACTTGAGCACAAGGGGGTCAATTAATTATAAATCAATTCCTCAATAATTTATATCAAATAAGAGACATCAAGGCATACAATCAAATGGTACAATGCTATTTTTATTCCTCTCTCTGTGTATAGCAATGGAGTTTAACAAATAGTTAATTATTCTATCCCTAAACTTAATCGTTAACCTAAACTAAATCACAAAGATAATCAGAACTTAAGACTAATCTCATTTCCATTGCTCTCTTCACCTTCCTCCTTTAGCATCAATCTTTTTCTCTCTCCATTTTCCACAACACTATCAGCTTTCCAGCTGTTGCTCTCAGACTTCCCATCTTCTTCCATGCTTTCAGATCGATCAAGGGTTCCGCCCGGGACATCGGACCCGGGTGAGCTATGTGTCTGTGCCTGTGATATTGGTGGCTTATACACATGGAGCTGGTGGTGGATGGGTGGCTGTGGCGGCGTTAGTGCAGAATAGAATTCTTGGGGTACTGGTTGTGCTGAACAGTAGGGTGCTGATACATGAGAAGAAGGGTGTGCACCGTAAAGAGCAGCTGGTGCGGCGCCGCCATGGGCGGCAGCTGCTGCATATTCTTGTGGAACCCATATGCCTCCTAGGACAACCACTTGGGGACCTGCTGTAGCTGCTGCTTGTGGGCTGGGACTTGGTCTTCTAGTGTGAAGTCTGTATTTCTGAGTACAAAGAACAGACAATATAAGCATAGTGCATAGTGTTGCCAGTACTTTTTGTACTTGTGATGAGAGTTTGTGAACAGGGCAAAAGATGTATTTCTTTTGGTACAACGAGTGTGAGAGAGAGAGAGAGAGAGAGAGAGAGAGAGAGAGAGAGAGAGAGAGAGAGAGAGAGAGAGATGTGTGCCTGCAAATGGCTTTTTACTTCATCATTGGTCAAACCATCAACCTTCATGAATTCTCTGATTTGTTTCGGCGTGGCAACTGCAATTATTATTATCCAAATTGATTAGACTCCTATGATGAAGCTGACCAATCATTGTACTACTAAGAAAGATATAACTCCACTGAGTAAAACACGGAATGATAGTCTTCTTTTTGGTCTCCGAACGAAGTTAAAAGTATGGTTACGACCTGGTGCATAGACGAATAAGTTATTCTCTCTTGCACCTTTAACCGCAGATCAGGTCAATTACCTTGAGAACCGCCTAGCATCTGAAGAGCACTAACGAAACGCCTGTGCAAATCCGGTGACCAGCATCTCCTTGCTTTCCGGTGAGTTTGCGCGGAGGTCGAGTGGTTGTTTCCGGCGGTTTGTGTATCTTTAGCTTGCCCTTTCTCCGCCGATGAATCAGTCCACTTACCAGGATTTTCTCTCCTAGCTTCTGAGTTCTTTTTATTTTCTTCCATCTCCTTGTGGGATGAAGCAAGAGCCAAATCTGGGAAACTTGGGCTTGGACATGAATTTCTATCTTTCGAAAATGGATGAAAAGCTCCTCCATTTCTCTGCCTGTCATCTAAACCCAGCTTGGGTCTGACTCCAAAACCCATATCGCTTTCTTTTGGAGATGATTGTTGCTTCATAATTTCATCATTTGCTTGACTCCCTAGGTGTAGAGAAGTCATCCAGTTAGTTTTATCTGACATGTTTATAGCCTTTTCAATTCCTTCAGAACTTGCGTTTTTAAGTGGAATAAATTCTTCGAGAACTGGTATTTGCCCTGCACTTGCCCTATGGGATTGAAGCTGTTGCCTTGATACCTCCATAGCTGGTAAAAGAGTTTCTCGTCATTAACTCAAAAGCTACATATGGGTATCTTTTGTTGAATTTTTATTTTTTTGAAGTATAAGATTATCATATTTGTTCATCTACAATAAAAGTTGTGCCAATAAACGGATACTTCTCAAATGATTAAGAAGATAACCCTATTTCAAAAGCCATGAATATCCATTTCAAGAAACTACTGGTAGAATATATAGAGAATATACATGTTCAGACGTAAGAAATTATTTTCAAGCAAGAAAAATATGAATAGTGTCAAAATGGGTTGAAACCTTTTAGACGAGATGGTTAACAGAAATAAACGCACCATTGGTGAGGAGTTGGATGCAAAGAGGAAGTTCACGTTTGAAAGCATCAATCTTGAGTCTTTCTTCTTCAAGACAAGCTAGAAATTCTTCAAGTTTTTTGGTATCAGAATCAGCAATTCGTTCTCCAAATGATTTAAGAAGCATGGAATGGCTGTAGGGTTTGCAGACAAGGCTTAGTTCAGACGATGAAGTCATCATTTTTCCCTGTAAATATGAATTCAATAATCTGTGTGAATACAAATTTTGATCAATATATAGTTATGATGATGATAAAAACAAGAGGAACCCAAAAAAGGTGAGCTCTAAAGAGTGGTATTGGCTGATTCTTTCTGTGTTTGAAACCTAAATGGTGGGAGAGAAAGGGAAAGGATGTCGTTTGTGAACATAAGAAGGATTGAGAGGGCCTGGGGGTGCCTTCTTTTTTAGGGTTGGGTTCAAGGAGAATAAAGTGGAGTTTTGGAGAGAGAGTAAGAAAAGAAAAAGGGTTAAAGATATAAAATAAAGAGGAGGGATGGTAACTTCTTGCAAAGAAAGAGCAAAGGCAAAAAGGCTATAATATTGTCAAGGAGTGGGCGCGCCTAAAGAATCAGTTGGTCTCGGGGATAGAGAAACAGCCTGGTTTCAGAACCTTTGTATGTGTCTCTATAAGCATGTTTGGGAACAATTTTCAAAGTATCAATTTTGAACATTTATGAACGAATCAATTATGAGTAGTTTAGTAGTGATTTTTAAAATAGTCTAGCTCATGATTGGCAGCTTATTATTCACCGGACTTGAAAGTTTTTCAAAAAAATAAAGTTACACATATGTCATTTAGTGAAATTTTCAGTATATAATTTTTTGTATAAATTCTTTTACTTAGAAATGATATTTTACTTATATGTAATTTTTTTTTTTACAAACAAGTTAATATTTAACTTAAAAAGTCAAATAAAATTAAATATTTACTTAAAATTTTATGTTTGTATTTTATAAGTGATATTTTACTTATTAAGTAATTTTTTTAATTATAATGTAATTATTTTGCTTATAAAAAAATTTTTAAGTTAGTATATTATATTAGTATTAAAAAAAATATGTTGGTTTGAAATAATTATTTTATAAAGGGAAAAAATAGAAGAAAATTCGAGAAACGGTAAAACTCTTCAATTTAGTGGGTTGGGAGAACCAATCGAAATTACACTACACCGTTTTTTTTTTTTTTTTTTAACCGTTTAAAATTGGTGCCCAAAAAAACTAGCAACCATTAATTCTTCCAATCCCTCATAAAAGGAACCACCCAAAATCGATCAAAATCGGTGAAATTAAAATTTCCAAGCAAGCCATATATGTCCCTGCCTCGGCTTGGAGAGTGAGGGAGTTTGGGATAGTCTTTGTAGGATTCCAAGTAATACACATTTCTGGAAAATTAGAGCTAAGTCACAACCTTAGCCCATATTCAGTGGGGATTAAAATTAGAGTTTTAGTAAATTTTAATAAAAATTAATAAAATAAGTGGCTAAAAAGTTGTGAATCCTACGAAATAGGTTTAAAGTTAAATGTCGACTTTAATTTATATTAAAATTTAATTTTAACTTATTTAAATTTGTGAATTTGATTCTTTATGTGATGAAAACTATCGATGTGAATATTAAAATTGCACACGAATTTTATGTGAACAACATAATTTTGAATGATTTGATCGTTTTTCCATTCTGTTATACGTCGCAATTTTCAATACGTGTAGACTCAAATTTATAAATTCATATAAGTTGGTAGCATTTAAAGGATTAGGATACATAACCACAATACGTGGAAGATTGAGAGAATTATCACAACTTTTCCACAATTTTTTTATTCAATAAAATTGAAAATAAATGAATTATTATAGTATTTGTTACTTTATTATTAAATAAATATTTTATTTAGTTATAAGTAAAATGTAACACATTTGAACTTATTTGGAAACGAAATTTACTTAAATTGTAAGTAATAATGATTGAATAATGGCGGAGAATTTAGGATAATTATACTTCTTGTGGTACTTTAACTAGTCCTTGAGGGTTCTTAAAATGTGTGAATGATTCTCTACTCTCCTCAATCCTTTATACGGAATATATATATGATGGTTTTAAAGAGCATATTCATCGACTTTATTTAAAAGTTTACAGGGTGTTTGGTATAGATTAAAATTAGATTTTAAGTGAATTGTGATAGAAGTTTTTGAAATGTGAGATTGAAAAGATGTGAGTGAGATTCATGAAAGATGTGGTTGATACTGATTGTTTGACTTTGACTCATATTAAAATTTTGTCCAAACAGACCCTTAAACTATCAAGAACTAATACGTGCAGCGAGTGTCGTAATTTTACTATCTATAAAGGAAAGGAGGGGTGAAAGGGGGACGATATATTGAAATGGAGTAGGGTATCAAATGCAATTAAGCCACTTTCTTTTAGGTTTCAAAAGTTGCATAATTAAAGTGAATTAAGAGAGGTAAAGCGAATATTTGAGACATTCATTAGAAAGAATAAAATATTTGGCTTGTAAGGAAGGAATATCTGTCTGTGTTCCAATTCTAAGATTCTAAATTAAGAGCACAAAAACCCACGAAGATTAAAAGGAGGAAACAAACCCTACCCTCGAATAATAAAGAAATAGAATCTTCTTCTTCTACTACCGACTTTAATGAAGTGGATGGTAAGGTAACAAGATTCTCATGACTATGATTTTACTTGGGTAGGTTTCTCCAATCCCACACCCTATGGATTCACAATTAGCTAAAATGTACATAACGGGCAAATCCGTACAATATTAAAGCCCTGTTTGGTACAAATTAAAATCTCATTTTAATCTCAAATCAAAGTCAACAATAAATTTAAAACCGCAAATTTTATGAGACTCGCAACTTTTCAACCACACATTCCATCAACTTTGATCAAAATCTATTAAAAATCTGATTTTAATCTACAACAAACAGTCAAAATGTACAAGAATCTTCAAATTTTGTAATTCTAAGAATTACGGTAAACATTTATAGTTAGCTAAAATGCGCATAATAAGCAAGTATACTATATTAGATAATATTGGACAATACCGTGGATAGGGGCAGAGCGAGAGGAGCAATACCCCAAGCCTATTTAACTTTTAAAAAGTAAAAAAAAGAAAGTTATATAGATTATTATTATTATTATTATTATTTTAATGATCATCCTAGTACCAAAAAAATAAAATTTATCCCCCAAACTTCGCCACTGATTGTTGACAAACAAAACCCTCAACAGTCTTCAAATTATGTATTTTCAAGGATTGAGGTATGGTCTGATTTAGACGAGTATAGAACCAAAAATTCCAGTTCTTTTTTTTTTCGGAATTAGAGTTCAGATTTTTGAGTGTGGATATTTGAAGGTGCCCTATGAATTTGTTGGAATTTTGTAACAAAAATTGGTTTTGGCCAATTTTTCTTTACAGATTCATTTATATTCTAATTCGGTAAATCACTTATTTATCTTCTCAACAATTCTGGTAAGTCGAATTCTATTTCGATTTCACGGTACATATTGATTTGAATATAATATGCACATTATCGGTGTAAATATCTCCAACATAATTTTTTACATTTATTTAGGACTCAAAAAGGAGAAGAATTAAGAAAAAAAAAATCGATTTGATTCTTGAATCACCATTACTTTAGTGAAATAGCCTGAAGAAATCTAGTTCTCAATTGTATAACTTGGTACTAATTTTAACCATCTAGTTTCGCTGAATTTTGTTCATTCTCACAACTAAGACTTTTAAAACTCGATATAAACAAATAGCATTTTAAATGCGAGTAACTATTTACGTCACTTCGACAAAATCAGAGCCTGGAACTTTTTCAATCTTGAAATTCAGTACAATCGGTCAATCATACTCTCTCTCTCTCTCTCTCTCTCTCTCTCTCTCTCTCTCTCTCTCTCTCTCTCTCTCTCTCTCTCTCTCTCTCTCTCTCTATATATATATATAGCAAATCAAACTATCAAAGAATAACATGTTTAAAAAAATAAGGCTCAAATAGGGGCTAAATTTGTGTACATCCTTTCATGTTTATTTTAACAAGTGCGGGATTTTCTTAAATACTGATAAGTGTGATTTGTACACTTATCCATGCCATCAAAAGTATGCGTTTGGGAGTTCTTTTAATGTGTAGATATAATCTTTTTCATTTTTTATAATTACTTTAGGAGATAATCCGATTTTGGATGACATAGGATGAAAAGGAACGAGTTTTGATCAAAAAGGATTGAAGTTAGATGAATTCTTGAATTGGGGGAACACTGCATTGAGTTTGAAAGTAGAAGGGCCTACAATGCAATATTAAAGGACTTGAGATGAATAAGAAACGGAATCGAAGACTAAATTGTACAAAACCTGCAAAGAGTCGACCCTTGCGATCACTAGGGTCTATTGAGTTGCAGTCACAAAGATTTTCTGCAGAATGGCTTGCGATCGCATATGCTTAGATAGGGCAGGAATCTAGTTTTCTAATTCAACTCAAACTTCGATTTTTTTTGACAATATGGACATGACTTTCAACATAACTAGAGGACTATAAATAGGATTTACTCATTCTTTTTCATGGGGAAACGCATTCTTGAGGTAAAGAGCATAATTGCAGTCATAGATTATCAAGATTTGTGACTAGAATTTGGGATTTGAAGGTCGAATACCATAGATTTTTCGGGAGATCTTCAACTATCTAATTGTTATAATCTCTCTTTTTTCTTTCTTTTTGAGTCACTTTTGTGTCTATACCTTATGGAGTATTTATAGAAACCAAAACTCGAAGTTTTGGAGTTCAAGATGAAGTAAAAGTCCCAAAAAAATCGGATAGAATAAGAAAATTGCCAAAAAAACGTATTTTCGAGCTCGAACTGGGCTCGGGCCCGCCCTAATCGGGCCAGCCCCCGGCCCGGCACTAGTGCCTGGGCGCCCAAGCCCAGGGCCGAGCATTCTATCCCAATTCTTGTTCTTGGCGCTGCGGCGCCACTCCTTTGCGTCTGTCTCTCGGATTTAATGCTCCAAAACATGTCTTTAGTCATTCAAAAGTCCTCTTTCAAGTCAAACTTCTAATTATCATTAAAATTTGATCTTCACAACTTAGAACTCTACAAACACAAATACTTTAAACTTCCTCCAATCATCCAAATACCAAAAAACACTATGATATTTGATTCTCAATCAAACCATACTTCTAAATCAAGATTAAACAAACTTCCTTCATTCAACAAACTTCTAAATTACATAGAATTTTTGTCACAAAATCTAACACTATATATGAAAAATATTAAATTACGGGAGGGTAGAGGGCACTTCTTCCATATCTTATAAAAACAAGGAAAATGTTTTTTTGTACATAACTTACATAATGATGAGGTGTCAAAATATAAATATGAAAGTTATTTGATTGATGAGATTTTGATTCAATTAAATTTCGTGACATCATCTGTTGGTAAATCATTATGTAAGTTGTTATGTACATATACCACAACCATGATAATCAATTGAATATTGAACGGCATTGATATTTATGAGGCTGACCATAGAGAAAAAAATGACAAATGTTGCGTTGTAGACATTTTGTATTATAGTTATATATCTATAATAAGACAAATAAAAACACGACCATACTTGAAGACGGGCGTTTATTCTCTACAAACTCAAAGTTTAGATGGTATACATTCGAAAATAGTTGTCCAACTTACAAATATGAAAGAGATATCCACAACTCTTCTATTTATTCCAAACACCATTGGAATGGATTTTCTTTGCACTTTGGAGTTCAAATTAATTCTATAACTTTATGACTTCTTGAGAATAAAATTCCAAGCCAATATATATATCTATTAAAACATTCTAATATAACCCAAAAAAAATCAAACAAAGCTTCACCTTGAGGACTGACTATAGTTCGTGAGATACTATTCGCACATTATACATCGAATATGCAACAAGTAAAATAAGAAAATTCTACCAGAATCCATTAATCTTGTAATCATTTTTTTTCAAATTAATTTGAAAGAGAGAGAGAGAGAATCTCATTCCCCTGCGATGCACTGTAGAAGAGGGGAATGGGAGTGCAATAATGATGGTTAGTCGCTTTCTATAACCAGTCTTCTCCTACAAGACTCCAACCCGTAACTTTTCTGCAAGCATTCTTTCTTTTCCTTTGTCTTTCTTCTCTCTACTTTTTCTCATTCTATTCTTCTATTTTCTTTCTACAAATTCTTGACCTTATTCTTAGCCCATATTTGGTGGCCATTTTTTTTTTAAAAAAATATTATTTTGAATAGTGAATTTTGGAGATTGTGCAATTAAAAAATAGAAAAAAAAAATTGATTTTACGTGGGTTTTGATTTTCTACAAATGCATAATAGAAATATATTTTTTTGTAAAAATTCTTGTTTTACTTCTTTAAGCGGTATTCTTCATTATTTGTTTTTTCAATTTAACAGCTGGAGTTTGGACTTGTAAAAAATAATTTATTTTCGTGGTTCTTAACCGAACTAAACAGAAATACGAATCGAACCGAACCGAACCAACTTACATGGTAGTGGTGAGATTATGGTATGAAAAAAAATTCGATGGTACAGTTATGGTTTTGACCGAATCGACCCCGAACCGAACCGTTGACACCCCTAGGTGGGAGGTTGAGGGGTGAAGGAGATGAATGGATAGTTTTTTTTTTTAAATTATTTTAAGGGATAAATGGAGATAAATACAATGTTACCATCTTATCCTTTTAATTTGGTTAAATTCTACTGTTTTTAGTTAACTAACTGTCAAATGGATAAGTTTGGGCCTCGTTGCTAATTTTCAAATATTATAGACCTCTGCTGACACAAATTGAAAGTTAAAATAAAATCTGTAAAAATTGAAAAGATTAGATACCGCTTCGCTTTAAGTTTACGATATTTTTATCAATCTTTGTGCGTGTCTATTGTGGAAGTGATTCTCTTGGTCACAACTGTCAAAATATTCCTTCATCCAGTCCTTTTGAATATACCTTTTGTTTGGACTAATTTTGTAATGACTATCTCTGACTTTAGTTAGTACAGAATATTTTTGAGATTTTAGTTTGTGCATTTAAAAAAGGAATATTTTTTTATACTCAAGGGAATGTTTGGGCTTTGGCTTAGCTTAAAAGCTATTTAACATAGACATAAGAGATTATTAACAAAAAACAGCCTTATTCTTTTAACCGAAGACTCGATCAAGAAGGGGAGCCTTTTTTGTCATACAAAAGATCGGTCGGACATTTTTTGACAAAATGCCTTGCCCCAGAGGAGCCATGCAATAAGAAGCCACGACGAGGGGGCTTAGTGCGGTGATCAACCTCCTTCCTAGGTGGCAACTTCTTTGGTAAGCCGGCATTACTCTTGAGACTTAGTTTGTACATTTATGGCAAAAAGAATTTTTTTTTTTTTTTTTTATTTAAGGGAATGTTTGGGCTTTGGCTTAGCTTAAGAGTTAGTTAACATTAGATTATTAACAAAATTAATTAATTGTTCTATTTATTTCTATTCAAAAAAATCTAACTCAAGAACTATGAAAAGATAGAACGAATGGAGGACGTGTTTTAGACATTATGGTGTAATAAATTAAATTTTAATTTATTCTCTTTTAATAAATAATATCTCGTAAAAGTATTTAATGTAAACCCAAATTTTTTTCTTATTTTTAAATCACAAATTCTTTTAAAAAATCAAAATTCCAAAACATATTTTTTCTCAAAATTTTAATTTTAATGGAGTTCAGAGCTTAATATTTTGAAAGTTAATATCAAAATAAGATTCTTAAATAATAATAATAATAATAATAATAATAATAATAATAAACTAGGATATTCAAATAAACTAAAATTAATTTTACAAAAAAATTTAAATATATTAAGAAAATGATTATATATTAGGAAAAAAACCCAAAGTTGATATTGATTCAAATATTAAAATGCTTCTTAGATAACTATAAAAACGAATATATATTTTTTTCTTGGTGGTCTCTTTATTATTTTGTGCAATATATATTTTCTTTTAGCGACACTTTTTGTATACCGCCTCTTCTCTTTTTCATTATATTTTTATTTTTATTTTTAGTAAAGCTACATTTAAAGTATTTTTTCATCTTCTAATATTTTTCTACAAATCTTCCCCTTAAGGCAGGAAGTTCCAACACAAAATAATTATAATTTTAAGTAGTTAAAAATATACACAAGCAGCCTGATTAAGTTACTGGAAATATATATCAATTATTTAAGAATTTAAAAACATATAACTAACTAGTAATAAATAAATATTTAAGTTCAATTAACATTATAATTTTTTTTTTAAATGTGAATTTCAATATAGTTAGCTTAATCTTATTTAGGTAGTTTTACTAAGTAAAAACAAGTGCTGTCAAAAATGTTAGTAACTTAATTAAGGAATGGAATATTTATGTAAACAAATGGATTTCATTTTTTTTTTCCTACTTTGGGATATATGTTCAATAAAGAACGGGTTAATAGGACAAAACGTCCATATGTTTGAAGTTCATTGTACAAAACATCTCAATCTTTCAAATTTTTGCATTTTCACCCATATATACCCATTGTGAAAATCATCATTTACATCCATTTCCATACAATTTCTCAATAAAAATGTAAAATGACCAATATACCCTTCTAAAATAAAAGGAAAATAAAAGACTTAATTGCAACCATACTCACAATTTTTTTTTTTTTTAAAAGTGGAAACGAGTCTCAAATAAATTATTAAAAAAAATTAAAAACATCTCTCTCATTTTTCTTTTTCCTTCTCATCCTCCTAGGGATGGCAACCAAACCCGATACCCGTAGAGTCCCACCTCGAATGGGGAGGGAATTACGCACTTAATCGGGTATTCGGGTCAGGTCCGAGTAGCAGGTGCCCAGCCCCATTTATTTATTATTATTATTTTAGAATTTAATACTTTAAATGAAAATTTTCACGAAATTTCACCAAATAACAACTGTTATGATTTTCCACAGCCATTCCACAATTATTGTTGTTCTAACTCAAATTGTAAGCAGTGAGTTCTCATAGAAAGTTTCCCACTTCAACAGTTTCACTCCCTTAATTTTCCTCCGTCAAAATAATAGACTCGATTAAAGCTACTCGATGTTAACAAAAGGAAATCCACCACGAGAGAAAGGAATTACAAAGCCGGCGTTTCTAAGTTGCAAATAGTTTGTTTATCGAAGTGTATACATTTAAGCCATACTTCCACGATGTAGAATTATACGATGCTTCTTCAGCCAATTCACTTGCTTTCAACATCATATATGTCTGATCTGAACATGTCTGTAAGGAAAAAGAACAAAAGAACCAACAAGTAATTACAAGGAAAAAGCCTGCACGATGAACAGTTTCGATGTGTTGTATCTAACATGCAGCATAATGTTCTATGATGGAACACAAGCAAAAGAGGTTAACAAATTGAATATTAAACAAAATAAAAAATTTCTTCAGGCATAAAATTGAAAAGGTGACAACGAATTTGGCATATGTTGAACTCAATTCGACGTGAACTTTCAGTAAGAAAAATTTCTAAACGGAATTTTCAAGTGCATATCGCTTGGAAATGTTTGAAAGGATTAGAAGAATAGATGCAACCACACGCGCACACAAACCCACAAACTCCATGTTTATAGTAGATAATGAAGATTCCTCCATTTATCAAAAGTACGTGGATAGAAAACATTTTGCAGACCTTCATAATTTGCGAAATATCGCATGCAAGTGCAATATTTTCCAACAGAAAAACTATTTAGTAGAAGGGCAAGGAAGAAAATTTGCCAAATAAACATGTAGTTAGCAGAAAGTCATCTACCTCTCCATGTAGACAATGATTTTGCTATCAGAAGAAACATAACACTATTTATACATTGATGATTAAGCCCTTGTTTAATACCCATTATTTCCAAAGCACGTTTTTCCCTCTCTTCTTTTCAACTACAAATTCTTCAATAAAATAATATTACACACAAACCCAAAATTTTTCTTTATTTTTTAACCACACATTCTCCATCAATCTACTCCAAAATGCATTCTTAGCCAAAAATGGGACTCAAACAGGCGCTAAATTTCATGTTCCTTTCCATCTATGCCTCCATGGAGACATTGATTTTGCTATCAGAAGAAATGTCACTACTTAAACATTGACAATTTCTTTTCATTTTCATTTTACCATGCTTATGCTTCTTCCTTGTGTAGTTGATGCTGACAACGGTACCACTTTCAGAATGCTCCAAAACACCACAATTTCATCAAAATTTTGAAATTACTTGAGGACGTCATCCAGTTAGATATCATATAATAGATAACATCATGAAAACCATTGTGGTAAATTGTGTACCAAATGCACATACACATATCCTTGAATAACAGAAGATGAATACTTCCAAGTATACAATAACCAATTCGGGAAATTAGCAAGAACAGCAAAATTCTAGACAGCTTTCGGATGATATCAAAATTCATTGTGAAATCCATACAGAGACCTAGGGTGTTTGGGACAAGAAAATCAATGGACACTCCAAGAACATTTAATTAATAATCATTTGATCCATACCTAAGTCCATGTCAAAAATTCATTTGAATAATCAAAACACAAAGAATGGGATAATAGTTGCAGTTAAGTGATGAAAGCCCTAGAGCCCACAGCTTAAATAAAACATATCAGTCAGCAGTTATGAGCTAGTTACATAACATATACTTCCCCCTTCCAACATATGGAGCAAGAAAATAGGTCCACACATATTACAAAATGTCCATAACAAGCAACTCATCCAAGTACTTAAAAAGCTAGAGGTAAAACAAGCTGAAAATACTGTAACATTGGGAGTTCACCAGAGAGTGCAGTGTCAAGAAAAAGAATTGCCATGAAAGCATTCTCAATAAAATACATCCCTATTCAGTAAGAAAAGCTCACAGCATCCTTAAAATCATCAGGATTATCATCCAAAAAGGTCAAGTTAGGAGCACGAAGTGGTAGAAGAAAGAACTTTTGGGATGAGTTAATAGACAAGGATATGAATAATATAAGTACAAGAAAAACAATTTGGAACAGGTCATAGTACAGATTCATTGTTTCCGAGTAAGCTCAACCTTATAAACAAGGTCATATAATATTATCACCATCTTGCATCATATTATAAAGCCATATTCCACTCAAAGGTCAGCTTTGTGACACAACAGCAATTGACTGGCCAGATAACCTATAGGATATGAAAGCCCAAGAAACAATGTGGATCACATTTCATCGAATAAAGCATTTGTGAATGAAGCCAATTTGTCCAAGGTGAATGATAACGATGGAGATAGAGTTACAGTTTAGATAGAAGTTTAAAATAGAGTCTAATTATAATTATGAATGTTTAGATTAGGTTTAGTTATTTTGATAAAGTTTTAGTTTATTAGAAGTTATATTAGTTTTAAGTTTATTTTGCTCTATAAATAAAAAGCTTATACATTGTAATTCACAACATGAACATATGAATAAAAATCGATTTCCTTTGCCCTCAATTATTCTCTTCTTTGCACCCATGGACGGATTTAGGGAGGACTAGACTGGGTTAGCCCGTTAATTTTTTTTAGTGTTTTTTTTTTTTTTTTTGTATAAATTTTTTTTTTTCCTACATATTAGTACGGCTTGTAGTCCGGTTCTAGATCCGTCTCTATTTGCATCCCTTTCTTTGCTAAATTTTCTATTGTTTGTTGTCAAATATATACTACTGCGTCAGATAAACCCTTTGTAAAAATTAGTTAAGAATTTGAAAGAAGAAAACAAATTTATTTGCTGCTATTAAGGTTTACAAGTGAACAATACTTTAGTCTTCTCAACTATGGTGGCTATAAGGGTTGTATCAATAGTCCACAGGTCCTGTTTTTACCTTTACTTAATGTTTAGTGGTGAAAGATTCTTGAGCACGGGTCTTTCACAGTGATTGAAGTTTCTTAGGTTCAATAAATAACAAGGAATGAGAACTTGAGGCAAATCTAATACATATAATTACAGCAGGTTGGATGAAAGCTCTGATACTCGGACTCTTTGAAATAGTCGGAGTACTCGTGTCGGACACGACATGACATGGGTATCAGTATGTGATAAATGTCGGATCCATCAAGTTCAACCGGACACTTCGTCGTTTTTACTTCTTCTTTCTTCCTTCTTTTCCTTTTCTTTCCCTTTGCTTCTTTCCCCATTTTCTCTCTATAAACCTAGCACCGCAACCGAGAGGGTGGAGAAAGGTGGCAGTGCTAGATTTTCCATTTTTGTCCTTCATTCTTTCTTTTTCCTTTCCATTTTCTTCTTTTTTCCTTCTCTCTCTATATCGGTGATTTAATGTTTTATTTGTATAAAATGAAATGGATTACATATACTGCTACCTAGTGCTCCGCTAAATTCAAATTGCAATCAAATCCCTCATTTTCTATTTTATATAATATTTAATAATTCCCAGAATTGAAAACTAAACACTAAAATTTTATTTTATTCGCCTTAACCCCTTATTCAATATCAATTCCTTTCTTTATGAATAATTAATTTTGGTCTATTCAAAATGACATCTTGGATTAGTAAAAAAAAAAAAAATTTGAAAGACGTACCCACGTACTCTTGTCCGAAATTCGGGCTCTTTTTAGCCATACCATGTATCCTACATTTTATAAAATAAAAGATCCGACACTTAGTACGAGTCCGTTTAAAATGTTTTGAAATCATTTGGGTCCACAACTGCTTCCGCAAAAGACTTTTCAATTAAGGTTGTATTTCTCACTCTAGAAAACTAGCCAAGTTGCCACAGACACTATCTCACAATATTCAGTCTCTGTTTTCACCTCTATTCAAACTCAAGTTCTTACTTAAAATGAAATTTTAAAAGATAAACTCACACACAAGGTGCTACAATTTTGTTAAAAAACTGTCTATCTCCCCTAAAACATTCATCAAACACGGGTACTCTGACATGGCTAACATCCATTCAAAAACAATGTTTTGAAAATCTTTTAAATTCTCTATTTGTACTGCTGCGGAATCATGAGAAGCTTAAAGAAATCATTTCATGAAAGCTTTGTTGAATATAACAAACTTCATCTTAATATTCATAAAATGAAATAGTACATGGTTACACACTATATTTACATACCTTTGGTACTCACTTTATGAAGTTTAAAACTCCACGAGTGATTACCTTATTACAAATTTTGCTCTCTCCAAACTATCTAATAATCCTTTTGAATACAAGTGGTATATACAAATTACAAAAAATTAACTTTTAAGTCGTTATTTTCATGATGTCTTGAACACTGAACCTCCTCCCTTTTATAGAAGTCGTTCCTTTAGTGATAAGTAATCATATCTTCACAGGTGTTCGCCAGTATCTTTTGTTGGGTAATGTTAGCTGTCCTTATCTTTTGAGCTGGACCGTGACATATAACCACTAGTGAGCGAAGGGTTATAATCACGACGACTTCTTTGCATTATCTTCTGTCTTCTAGTGACCACAGTTTTTCTTTAATAAAGTAATTTATTAAAGTAATGATAAATGGTCACTATCTTAGCTCCATTACTTTTCCATTCGTGAATTAAAGAATTCCGCGAGAAATTCTCCACTGTCAAGAGATGTGGGCTCATATCTTCTACGACGCTTTAACTTGAGCGTTATTGGTTCAAATTAAGAACTTCTTTGACAATAAGTAATCTTCATATTTTTGTACTCATCGCTTTACAGCAATGAGTTCTTTCCTGTTCGTCTCATATATTGTTTCAACTTCTTTGAATGTTTCTGATATATAACCTACAAGTATCTCAGGATAAGAACAATTCTTTTCACATTTATATTCTTTATGATTCTTTGTAACCTTTAGTACTACACCCCAGTAACTATCTGAAGCATCAATTTCAAGGATAAAGAAATCTCTTTCTTGTGAAATTACAAATTTAGGCAAGACCTTTAATTCCTCTTTTACTTTCCTTATATTTTCGCAATCTTGTTTTTCCCAAGACTATATTATATTATTTCTTAACTTTGGATGAAAATAGTTTTTAACCTGCAGTCCAGCCTTTATGGTTAGAAAACATAGTGGTCACCATTGTGAGTACTGCATCGTAAAATATATGAGCCAGCATCTATTGACAGTGGAAAATTCCCCACGGAATTCTTTGATTCACGAATGGAAAAGTAATGGAGCCAAGATAGTGACCCTTTATCATTACTTTAATAAATCACTTTATTAAAGAAAAATTGTGGCCACTAGAAGACAAAAGATAATGCAAAGAAGTCGTTGTGATTATAATCATTCACTCACTAATGGTTATATGTCACAATCTAAATCAAAAGATAAGGACAACTAACACTACCCAACAAAAGATAGTGGCAAACATCTGTGAAGATAAGATTCTTTATCACTAAAGGAACAACCTCTATAAAAGAGAGGACGTTCAGTGTTCAAGACATCCTGAAAATAACGACTCAGAAGTTAATCTTTTGTAATCTATATACACCACTTGTATTCAGAAGAATTATTAGATAATCTGGAGAAAGCAAAACTTGTAATAAGGTAATCATTTAGATCTGTCAAGATCAACACCGATGATTGTGTCAAGGATAGGTTTACTAGTGGGGAGGCATCATCAGGGACTACGCAGGGAATTGTATCGAGGCTTTCTCAGCTTCATATGGCCAATGTATGATATTAGAAGCGGAACTAAGGGCTATTCGTGACATGATACTACTGGCTAGAGATCTTGGTTTGTCAGATATTTGGGTTGAGGCAAACTCGACTATTGCCATTCACTGTATCACCAGAGGTGGCGGACCATGGCTTATCCAAGGGATACTCAGACAAATTGCAGATATCATTTCCTTTGACAGAGATATTTGTGTTATTTTTAGATAAATAATGATAATTTGGCTTTTTTATGTTTTTCAACTTTTTTCAAAAATTCTTTAATTATATTTTCTTCATCCATTATATTCATTATTATCTTAGGTTCGTTACATGGCTCTGATATCATTTCTATTGAGAGGGCACAATAGAATTTTTTAAAGTTTCGATCCATTTAGTATCTTCGTAGGCATTTAAGATATCATAATAAAATGCATGAAATTGACTATCTTTTGTTAAAGTTTTTCTTCAATGATTATATCTAGTTCGTCAATTCTTCTCTCTAGATGGAAATTACTTTTTTTGTATATCTTTTTCAATTTTGATTGCTTGATTATCTGTGTAGGCATCTTTATATTTTAATTTTGGATCTAATTATTCTGTAAAGAATCCTTTTAGATCTTCTCTTTGGTAATTTAATACACTATATGCTGTAGTTTTTAGATCAATAAAATCTTGTACAATTTCTAGAGTTAAATCTATGAAAGATTCTGGGTTCATAAATTCTTTGAGACTTGATTGAAGTCTCTATAAGTGGATTTGGTTGCAAATTCTATGTAATAGGGTATTTTTTTGGGAAAAACTATTGGTCAAAGGTTATTTTTCAAAGAATTATCGTTGGGGGTCTATTTTCACAATATTTATGTTTGGTAAGGTCTATCTCAACTCATTTCCCTTATTTAGGGCATTCATTTAAATAGACCGGTCAACAATAACTTTCATTTAAATAGCCTCTATTGTTAAAAATACTATTTTGCTCTTACTTTCTATATTTGCAAAATATGTCATGTATTTTTTAGTTGTTAAGTCGTTCAAGTTATATCTCACAATTCTCCCATTTGGATCGTAAGTTCTTAGAATTAATCCTGAGAATCTTAGTTCAGTATTTTCTTATAATCAAATCAAGTATTGTTGTTGCTCGAATTGGTGATATCTTATAGTTCTTAAGATCTTATCCCACTTTTCTGTATTATCTTCTCTTTTGAGTTCTTCAAGAAGTATTTTAATTTCTCTGGATCTTAGTTCACTGGTATTATTTTGAATTTTTCTAAATCTTTCAATATCTTCTCTTTCCTCGTGGTTCATTAATTAAATTAATTAGGACCATTGTTTATACGATACCTTTCTAACCTTTCAAAGTTGTTCTAAATATTCTTTATATTTTGATAATTTTTCAAAAGCTCTAGGTTGATCTTCTTTAGTTATATATCCAAAAACAATTCCTTATAAAATTTCTTCTATATCTTCGTATTCAGTTATGACATCTTCGATCTTTTTTATTTCTTTATAAGTTTTTATAAGATCAAATCCTATATTATGTTTACAAGTATAATCTATATCAAGATATATCTCTTCGAGTTTTTCTTGGACAACATGAAGTATATCTTCAGATTTTTCAACTATACCTAGTAAAAACGAAATATCTCTTTCATTTAAATATAATTTAAGACAACAAATCATTGGATGTAGATGCTTGTGAAGTGTTCATAAAGATTAATAGTAATCAAAGCATAAGCATATAAAAGCATGTAAATAACTTATAGTAATCAATGGAAATAACTGGGCTTTCCCTCCAGTATGTTCTTATAGTTGTTTTGCATGTACTCAATCAATCTTTAGAATCAGATGAATATTTAAAATGTTTTGAAATCATTTCGGTCCACAACTTCTTCCGCAAAAGGCTTTTCAATTAAGGTTGCATTTCTCACTTTAGAGAGCTAGCCATGTTGCTACATACGCTATCTCATAGTATTCAAAATCTCTGTTTTCAGCTCTATTCAAACTCTTTTCAGAATCATGTTCTTACTTAGAATGAAATTTTAAAAGATAAACTCACACACAAGGTGCTACAATTTTGTTAAAAAACTGTCATTTTCCCCTAAAACATTCACCAAAGACGGATACTTGGGCATAGCTAACATCCATTCAAAAACAATGTTTTGAAAATCTTTTAAATTCTCTATTTGTACTGCCGAAGAATCATGAGAAACTTAACGAAATCTTTTTATAAAAGTTTTATTGAACATAACAAACTTCAACTTACTATTCATAAACTGAAATAATACATGCTTACACACTATATTTACATATCTTTGATACTCACCTTATTAAATTTAAAATTTCATAAGTGATTACCTTATTACAAGCTTTGCTCTCTCCAGACTATCTAATAATCTTTCTGAATACAAATGGTGTATACAGATTACAAAGGATTAAGCAGTTTTTTCTCTTTCCTTTCTATACATTCTAACCGATACCTTTATCAGCAGTTCTACACATATTTAGACCTTTCTAGCCCGAATCATACTCTCCATTTTTAACCACATCAAATCCCCAACATAGATATCACATCTCAGCTACATATGCACAGATTACTTACACATACAAGTCCTAACTCCTATATCAGATATGTGTCAGAGCCAAAACAACCCTTCTTTTACCTCTACTTATTTTATAATCTTCAATCATTATTGATACAGAAATTCATTTGAGCTTCAGGCTTTTAGGAAAAACCAATATGACAGCACTAAAGGAAAAAAGTTGCATTTGTATATAGAGAATGGAGAGAAGTTACTAAGACCCAGTTTGATGCACATTATTGAGCGCGGAATGCATTTTAAATAGTGATTTGACGAAAAATATGTAGTTAAAAAATAAGGAAAAATTTTAGATTTGATTGTAATATTATTTTATTGAATAATGTGTGGTTGAAAATGAGTTTTGAAAAATTGAATTTTATAAGAATGTGGATCAAACAGAGTATAAATAGAGGAATTCCGTGTTTGATAATTACAATGGTTTTAGATGGTATCCTAGCATCTAGTTGTAACTAAGAAGGTAGATTAGACAATAAGCAACCTCCCCTGCAACCAAAAAGTCTAGTTTGCAAAAGACTTATCGGAAAAGCTGTTGATCTAGAATCTATCCACATTCCCCATCTATTTTTGCTCCATCAAATCAAATTCAAGTCACACCAATTAAGACCACAAATTTTATCTCTACATTTTGTTACAGGCATTCAAATATAGCTGATTTTGATCCTACAATTGTTGAAAAATCTTAAACACTGTTCGGAAAATCCAGATGAAAAAACAAGGGGCACGCATGATGCACAATGATCTTGATAAATGAGAAATTGTTAAAAAATCCTAAACACTTTGAGGTGAATCCAGTTGAAAAAACAAGGGCACCCATTATGCAAGACGAAATGAGATGCATTTGCAACTGAGTAATACATATTTGCAGTAAAACAATGGAAATAAACCAGGCAAAAACATAAAAGCATTAAATATTAAAACCACAAACGTATTGAGGCGAAAAAGGATACACCAAGTATAAACCATGAGCGAAGGCACCAGCCAAAACCCCAGTAAATAATCGATCCCTCAAAACCGGCCTGTGCCGGAGCGTCAGCCGAACTGTTAGGAAAATACAGTATAAATTCAAAACGAATGTGTAGCATAGTAACAATTAAAATTACAATAAAAATATAGAAAAGAGAGAGAAAAACCCTTACTAAGAGGAAGAACAGGGGCATAGATTAGAGGAACCAAGAATTTGATTGGGGCCCCTTTGTTTTGCTTCCTTACAACGTTCCTTCGATAACAATCTCAGCCATTCAATATAAATCAATTCAATAATAAAACTAAGATTTAGAGAGACCTTTTGAAAGCACTTACTGTTTGGATGGATCAGACGGCGACGCCATAGCAATCTTCGGCGAAGGCGATGCAGCAAAATCGAGAAAGGTAATTGATGGATGGAAAATGGGATCTCATTTTACAGTAAACGGGTTTCTCGGTAGATCCGGATGCACCCGCCTGGCCGAAGGATGAGCGGGTTTTCCACTTGACCGGCCCAACCAACTTCAACTAGTCAAAAAAATAATGTTATTTAGCCTATGTGTGACACTCTTTTTTTTTTTTCATTCTCATTCTTATTTTTTTTTTCTTTCTTCATTTCAATCACACATTCTATCAATAAAATAATATTATACATAAACTTAAAAATTATCCTTACTTTTTAACCACGCATTATTCCATCAACCACCATTCAAAAACCAATTTTTCTCCCAAAATGGATGTCAAACATAGGCTTAGTGTTACTCGAATTACAATTTCAATCTAGGTGGGAATCATCAAGGAGCTTGGGCCCTAGCCTTCAAACTTATAAGATATGAGTATTACTAGCCTACCATTAAGAAAGACGCGGCAAATTGTTATGAAAGGTGAGAAGTGCCAAAGGTTTGGAAACATCATCCGTTCCTCCGTCGAGGACCTTACCCATATCCACTATTCAGCCCCATTTGAACAATGGAGTGTAGATATCCTCGACCCATTTTCTGTGACCAGAGGTCAAATGAAGTTCGTCGCCATAGCGGTTGAATATTTTACTAAGTGGGTGGAGGTATAACCCTTAGCAACAATTTCATAACCCAAGTCGAGGACATTTATTTGGAAGTCTATTATTTGCAGGTTCGGGATACCCAAGGTCTCATAACTGACAACGGAAGACAATTTGATAATTCACACTTCAAGAACTTTTGCACCAACCTCGGGATTGACCACCGTTTGACATCAGTTTCACATCCTCAAAGCAATGGTCTAATTGAGGTTACAAACCTAATTATATTTCAGGACCTCCGAAGAAGGATCAAGGATGCTAGGGGTACATGGTCTGATGAGCTACCCTCTATACCGGGACATACATAACTTCTCACAATACTACGAGAGGTGAGACCCCTGTCATCTTTGCATTTGGTGTTGAAGCAACACGTCCAGTTGAAATTAGTCTGCTCAGCCTCAGTAGACTTGAGCCTAAGGTCAAGGAACGTACAACAAAGCGCCTTGATCTCCTTGAAAAAGTGCGAGAACAAACTGCCATAAGGGTTGCATCTTATAAAAAAAAAAAAGCAACAAGATACTTCAACAACAAGGTAAGATCTAGAAGATTTAGATTTGGAGACATTGTACTAAAAAGAGCCGAAGCAGCAAATCATACATCGGCAAGCTTGGGCCTATTTGGGAAGGGTTTTTAAAATCATACAGCAAGTTCATAAATGAGCATATAGCCCAAGACACATCACGGGAAGAGCACTCCCCAGACCATGGAGTGCTAATAATTTGAAGATTTATTACAAGTAGTCTGCCCTACCTTAGGTTAGTAGTTTGTATTATTCTTTTTATCATATATGTCTTAGTTGGGCTTGTCTTACATATTTTTACTTTTCAGTTGGCCTGGCCTACGTGCTCATATTTTTTTTAAGTAGGAAAAGTTTATTTTGATAGGTAGTTGTCAAGATCTAATTCCAATAAATTCTATTTCTCTATTATAAATAGAGTGGCAATCGAGTCGAGTAGCTGTCGGCTCGCCCGCTCGGCTTGTATGTAGCGATCCACGAGCTGCTCGGGCTCGCCAAAAAATGAGCTCGAACACGAGCCGAGCAGGCTCGGCTCATTTTTGACGAGCGGCTCGTCTTTTTTTTTATAGAGAGAAGGATAGTTATAAAAAAAATTCAAATCTCACGAGCCAAGCCGCTCGGCTCGTGGCTCGTGAGAGATGAGCTCGTGGGCCGAGCCGAGCTCGCCCACGAGCAACGAGCCGAGCAAAAGCTCAAAACGAGCCACGAGCTCGGCCACCTCTAATTATAAATGATGTTTAAAGCTTTGCATCATGCAATCACTAAGCATTGTTCTCAACAAGCGCCTAAGCCTTGCCCCGTGCAAGTATTAAGCTTTTTGCCATACAAGTGCCTAAGTCTTGCCCCATACAAGATGCTCAAATTATTGCCTCATGCGAAAGCCTTAAAACTAAACACCAATGATTTTTCCTCGACCTCAAATGCCCAAGCATTTGAATTATTCTCTCAAGAAAACAAACACTCCGGGGGTCAGTGATCAGGTTTATTCATTTTGAAACGATCGTGCTTAAGTACTTTGATTAAATCAGTTTGATATGATCAGGAATGTTCAATTTAGTAATTCCAAGTTGCTTAGCATTCAGTTTTCAAGTTTCTAAAATGGAAAAGCTTGGGTTTTATCATTAACATCGACCCTCCTAAAGGTCGAGTTTACACTTGACGACTAAAAAATATTATTGAAGCTCGGGTTTCATCATTAACATCGACTCTCTTAGAGGTCGAGATTATACTTTGATGACTAAAAAATATTTTACATTGACCTTCCACGGTGTTAGGGAATCATACATGAACATTCATTCAAAAACAAGCACATTGTTTAGGAATCAGACGTCTGCAAAAAATTAGATTATATGTTCGGGGAGAGATGTTGAGGTACAAAAAGGAAAAGTCGAGCTCTAATCTAGGCATTAGGGCTTGGGGGCTTGTCAATTGTTTCCTCGTCCTCGACCTCATTGATATCATCTATGGTCTCCTCGGAGATGTTAGAGATCTTGGCTCTAAAGTATGCCCGAGCTTTCTTGAAGGCATACATATACGAGCACATGGCATACTTACCCTTTGACGTTCCAATCTCCTCAGACTTCTTAAAGTCTTCGATTGCATTCACCCAAGCATATGTAAGTTGGGCTTCAAATTCTTTTGCTTGCTGCTTAAGCTTGGCATCTTCAGCCTCGACATTGGCAACCTTGACCTCATCTCTGGCCTACCTCAGAGCTAGCTTCCACTTGTCAATCTTCTTCTTTTAAGCAACACGATCAGCCTCAAGGATACCTATCCTATTACCCTGACATTCAACTTTCTCTTTTAGCCCGACCACCTCCTAAACCTTATTGTCCTCCCTTTGAGACAAAGGTCGGACTATGGTCGAAGCCTACAAATGCAAAGGGCAATATATGATTGAAGGTTGAGATGTAAAAATGGGCAATGCTGCCAAGAAATCACTGGTTTACCTTCAGCGTCAAAATCTTGAACACCATCAGTAAAACGAGATTGTGATCACAATGATGAATAAAGTGTCGAACCCACGTGGACTATGTGTATGACTAGGTTAAAATTAATTGCAACTTTAATCGAATAGCAAACAAGTTGTTGTGATTTTTTCTATACCAATACATAAATTAACAATTAAACTAGTGACATCAAGAAAATGTGTTTTTCAAATATATGAGATGCATTGCTAAGATGTCGAATATCCTTGTTATTCCATTTTTTAGTGCAACAATTAAAGCGATAATTTGAAATCACTCATGTTAGTTAATGTTCCTTATTTAATAGAAAGTCGCTCTCGGTAGCAATTAAATTTATTCACCTCATATAACATTTCTATCTCTCGATAAAAGATGCAAATATGATAAATGCATTTACAAGTGCTAAAACACATATTAAAATAGTACAAAATATAGAGATATATCTCTATCATCTATCAAACCTTATAATGTTTAGTATGTTGTATTTAAACATTATTGTCTCTCTCGATAACAATAAAATTCAACAATTTAATTAGTGATCAAACGATTGAAAAGAACGATAAAAACGATAATAAGCATTCACAAACAAACCAAGTTAAAGTCAAATTAATTAATTAAAAATCAAAAATATCATAACAAGATTCCATGTCATCTTAGCAATATATAAAACTAGTCTAACATATTGGAATTACAAGAAATTAATTATGTTAAATCTACGGAACATCACCCGAAATTATTAATTAATTAATGAATGAAGATGAATCTTGATGTTCTTGAATTTCTTCAAAGCAATTTTGATAAATCTTCAATAATTATTTCGCTTATTTGCCCACAAATCCCAAGTTTAATTTCCAATTGATAAGTTCTTGAACTTCGTCTTTGAAATATTTTTATAATATATGATTGTGTCCCTCTTTTATTATGAAAATTGATGAAATATTATAGTATGGGATGTATATGAGAGGTATCTAGTATTTATTCTACTATTAGATATTTGTAGGAGTAGAAAATTGTTTGAAAATCACATCCAAATTAGTTTTCAAAAAAATTCCAATCGAATAAGGAAAGTTGCATTCAAGCGCATATTTTTTTGTTTCTGCATAATCGTCAGTATGTTAATCATAACTTTCTCTTCTGATATCCGATCGAGTTGATTTAAAGTGTGTTGGAAATCAAACTCAAAGGGATACGACTTTGCTAGAAATATATTTTTTCTAATTCGAATATTTATTATACCAAAAATGGGTTTCAATCTTAGACTAAAAATCTGGAATATAACTTGTGCGATTGAAAATTGTTTTGTGATAATAATTTGATCATATTTTATTCCTTTTTTACTTCTAATTGCATCAAATTGTCTCCTAAAATCTTCAAAGTATTGTCTTGTGGTTCTAATCACTATTGGAAATTTGCATTTTGGTCTTCAAACTTTGGACTTCGTTATTTTTTACCAATTTTCACTTCTTTCTTTTAATTCATCGTTTAACCATTAAGTTTTACATATATAACATAAAATACAACAATTTAGTATATATTTTGTCAAAAGAACTACCAAATATCGTTATTTTTATACACTTATACCTGGTATAATCGAGCAATGTAGGAATGAGCTAGCGCTTTGCATGCTTCCCGATCACCGAAGATGATGGAAAAAGGACTTCATCCTCAAGATCTATGACCTTTCTAAGAACTCGGGGTTCTGAAATCCGAGGTTGAGTTCCTGCCAATGTTCATATTGCAATTGTCGTCTTACCACTTCCTGACCTCAGGTCTTCTCGGGACCTCCGACTTCCACTTTAGGGGTCTTCCCTCAAGGTCTCTTCTTACCCCCCCCCCCACCCTTTCTACCTGTGAGCCCTAACTTGAGGCTCCTTTGATTTTTGATTGACAAACCAACAAAAATTGGTGAGGTCAAATGTCATCTCTATTTCTACAAGAAAAAGTACAAGTCATTAGCTTGAACATTTGGTCAAGAAAAATAAAAGAACATCAATAACCAATTAATTTCCTACCATCGATGCCTATCACAATTGCTAGGTCGAGGACATCGTCCTCAAGGAGGTCATCTAAATCATAAGCCAAAGGCATGATGTACTCCAGCATCGGCATATAACTCTCTTGCACTTCAAAATAAACATGCCCCTCATTAAAACTAACAGTGTCTAAGATAGTCCATCAGAGATTGAAGGAGTGATCGGGATCTGAAGGAATGATGAAAAAGTATTTTTCTTTCCATCCCTTAAGGGAGCTCGACATCTTTGGAACATTAAACTTACCCCGAGTAAACAAATAAACAAAGTAGCTATAGCCAGGTAGAATCTTCAGCTTGAAGACCATTCTCAAAAGGTCTAACCTTGGGATTATAGATCAAACCCGACAAGCTATAAAAAATAAACTGTCATTCTCCATCTATTGGGAACGAGTCACCCGGGGCACATATATTGCACGACTAGGAAGTCAATAAAGAAATGGTGGATGGACCACCTCAGCCTACCCTTCAAAGTTTCCTTAAAAACTACCATATCTCCATCCTTGGTACTCATAATAGTATACTTATGCCACGAGCTTTAACATTACACTCAGGCATTATCCCGAAACTCTCTGCCTACAACTATGACTTCGTGTTCCTTATACCTACAAGGAAGCTCAAGATTGGTAAGAACTTTCCTACTATCCAAGGGAATATCAACAAGAATAATGGAATGATGGCCGTCCTCGGGCGTTGAACCCTATCCCTAAGAGTTGTCACTAGACTTTTTCCTAAAGGAATACAAACTTAAATTATATAAGGAGCTCGAGGTCTTAGCTTAACTGACTTAAAGCTCGAAATTGTTCGAAGAGTATTGGAATGGGTGGAAAATGACAAATAAAGTGGGGTTGGGATATTTATAGACCACTGAAAAACCTCAACGATCGTCCAATCCTAGCCTTACAACCATGGTACGTGTCACACATCCAAGTTAGGTCCATTACTAGCCCAAAAGGTTATACAATAATAGCATTTGATCTCATGCCACGTGTCGCCCATCTAACCGAAGAACAATGTCGACTTATCATTCCTCGTATTCAAGCAGGGCTCTCGCGTAATACTGAACTTTCATTCATCAAGCCCAATATAGCTGATCGATAATCATGATCTTCCATTGTTTAAGCCTGATCAGTTGATCTTTCCCTGTGACAAGCCAACTCTTACCACCTTTGAAGTTGATCATGCTTCCTTCCCTTATCAAGTTTCTCAAGAAGATCGATTTTGTTTGAAGTCCATGCTCATTTTCTACTCGACCTTTGAATGCACCTCATCTCATAAATACGTTCATCATGTGCGAGCTTCTGACATGGGTGCACGGGGCTAGTGATATTGCCAAAAACTATCCAACCCGAAGAGGTCCATTCCCAAGCAATCTCGAACTGTTCTTCTGTATGGAACCCAAGATGGTGTCCTCAAGTTTGTTCCTCAAGCTTACATGAATTTGGACAAAACTACACCCCTCGAGTAAAGGCCTTGACCAACAACATTTAAACTATTTAAAACTCTACTTGTAATGTCTCGAAATTTATATTTTTAAGTTGGTTGATGTAGCCCATTTAAGTAACGAGCTATGGAGACTTAGCCCATTCAAGGTTATAAAATCCCAAGCCATAAGTTATTTAAAAGCCCAAAAATTTAAGACATTAAATGTAAGTAAATTTGATTACAAAATTTTAATTAATAATTGGGTTGCTATAATGGTCATCTGTATGGTATTTCACACAGACAACTCAGGTTCGAATCACCATGTAGATGTTTTTTTAAAAATTATTTGAATTAAAAACTCCTCATTTTGCACATCAAGAACAATTATATCAAGTTAATTGGATGGAATAATAGTTTTATTAGTGGCATTCATAGAGATAGATTACAAATCATATGAATAGTTCATTTTCCTCTATTTTACATTATGTAAGTGTTTTATCAAACTTTTATTAGAATTAGCTTTTTATTGGTTTAAAACTCTTTAAATTCCTAGTTAAAGACTCAATTTAACAAGGTTAACGATAATATACTTTCTCATTTAGTTTTCATTAAAAATGGAGGTTACAAGATAAAGGAAAGTCATTTTTCACTACACATCTACTCAAATCCGAATTTGCTTTTATTTTCTCTCAAAAATTCTTTTACGTTAAGTTAAGTTTAAATGAATAGCAAAAGTGTGAAGGAGAAAGTCTTTTACAAATTTTGTTCCTCTATATTTTAAGAAAATCAAGGTAGGTGGTACTAAGTATTTACCATTTTTGTTCATTATGTATATATATGCATGCTTGTGATGTGTGTTAGAATTTTTGAAGTTAGGAATAAAGAAGTTTATGCATGGTCATAACCTGTTTCTACGACCCCAAGAGATTCATCTACGTGAAATGTTAAATTCTTTCATATCACTATATATAATGGTGTACCATGTGATATTACTCCTACTAATCTTATGGTTCCCACCTTCTACGTTGACAAACTTTTTAGATTAAAAGATGATTGAGGAAGTAGGATTTACATGGATTGCAGAGGATCCGAAGGGAGAAAAGTGCTTCATTTGTGTAATTAGTCACATTTGAAGAGTTTGTAGTTCTTACTAGTCATGCAACTTACATTTAATTTCTAAAAGATGTTAGTTTATCTTTCTTTAATATTTCCTAGTTATTTCTTTTAATGTGAACATTTAAATTGTTATTTAGTTTAAGTATGCATATAATTAAAACTGTTAAAAAAGTTAAAATTAAACGTTAGACTTGTAAACAAAAAAATTCAGCCTATCTAAGCTTTGTTGCATCATCCGGACAAAATTCTTTGAATTTTTTAACAAAACTAATAGGTTTGAAAGCCTTATGAGTCCTCTGTCCGATGGCTTTGGAATAAAGTCAATTGAAAGTTGGTAGGATAAGTTGTGCCCAATTCCGTGTGCTATGTTAAATGTACAAGAGAATGGTTTTTTCAACATGTTTGAGTGTCTATTGGAGTGCCTAAATGATCTTAAAAAATTCCAAAATTTTACTATATTGTACTTGAATGAGTTTACAAAATGCTGTAATTTTTTTATAAAGTTATGAATCCGATAAATAGTCCAACTAAGTTTGATTGTTGGGTAGCGCGTTGCTAAATTTAACTCTTTTATTGCATGCTAACATTCATTTTAACCCTTCATTTTAATTTCGTTATTTAACAAATCGAAGTTATCTACTTTAAATAATTTGTTATAAATAAATTTTAAAACTTGTAATAGAACGAAATGGTGACTACAAAGTTAAAAGAAAATTTTAATTTAACCCGAATTATTGAAAGGAAAAAAAAACGTTGTTTTTTTGTACTAATTTCAAATTCGAAGATTTAGGTCGTTATAGCTTGGTATCAGAGCCCAAGTTTTTTAAAAAAAATAGATTTGAAAGATATTATTGATGTATAAAAGAAATCTTATTTATGTACTTCCATGTGTAGCTACAATTTAAATAAGAACATGTAGTACTGGTATGTTATATGTTAAAAACTTTAAATAAATATGTTCAACACAAATCTTCTTATGTTTAAGAAAAAGTATTAGAAGTTTGAAAAAAAAAAAAAAGATTGGATAAGGATTTGAATTATCTTTGATACTTTGCATCCATCAATCACCCACATCCTCAACTTAGAAACGAACATTTTATTAAATATTTTCATGGAATTCCAAAGTTATGTTTTCACGAATTTTATTGTTAGATGTGAAAAAAAATATGTATTGGGATATGATAACTACGGGTGACACATGGCTAGAAGAAACAAATCGGTTAGAAGAAGAAGGGGCAATCTAGTTAGTGCATTAGAAATGGCGATTAGGGTGTATTTGAATTTTGGCATTGATGATTCTCTAAATTTCGAGGATCGTGTGAAAAGTGTTCATAAGCCTCTGGTAGCAGCTAAGAATGCAGGCTATCAAATAAGCAGTCTGTCGACCTATGATTCAATATTACTCCACTTGTTTTGATTATGACAAATAATATTCTTGTGTTTCTAACAAATCTCGTTTCTTGAGTTTTTCATGTATAAGTTGTCTAAATCATTCAAAAGGTTCAAATTGTCATCCGTTGCAAATCACTCAAAAGTGATCCAAAGAAACCAAGACCTTTGAAGAATAGAAGTTTTAAAGATACTTTATCGAATCTTCAAAATTATGTGCAAATGTATAAATTGTCAATTTTTAGCAAGTATAAAGCTCAAGTTAGTTCTTATAGATCACATCACTTGCATAAAAATATTCACGAAATGAAAATTGATTTTGAAAAATGGCATTTGTGATTTAAATCTCTTAAAACCAAAATCTACTCATTTCGGTCGATCGAAAGTTACTCGACCGAAAATTTGAATTAGTTTGCCGAAATTCTAACGGTTTGAAAATTTTGCAATGACTATAATTGGACTTCGGTCGATCGAAATGTATCAACCGAAAGTTCCTGCAGTTGGATGTTTTGCTCTATAAATACCAAACTCTTTTGCATTCAATAACATCAACCTACAAGAGAATTTTAAAGAGCTTATTCATTAAAGATCATTGAGTTTACTAAGTTTTTATCCAATTCATTTATTATAATAATCATTTGATTGATTTGAAAAACTTGTTATTCATCTATTTCATCAAAGATTCAACTTGTTCAAAGAAGTTTCTATCTTATCTATTTTCTCATTCTTGACTAAAGCTTTTCTTTGTGAACACTTATTTAAGTGTAAATCTCTCTCTATACTTAACTTTGTATTATTTGTTAAGAGAGATTCATTGGTTGAAAATTTTGGTACATTGATCCTTACTACTGCATCATTTTTTATTCATCAAAGTTTTGCAACTTAAAACACTTGAGCTTAAATATTTGCTATCTATTGAAGTGTTATCCTAAATCTCTTAATACTTGACTTGGTTATATCATTTGTTTAGAGAGTTCTTTCAATTGTAAAATTACAACTTATACTTTGTGGTTTCAAGAGCCCTTGTGAAAACTCGATTGTTGTTAAGGATAGGTGCTCATTGTTGTAAGTCACCTAATGATAAGTGCTCTTTGTTGTAAGTAACTTAAGGATAAGTGCTCCTTATTTGTAAGTAAGTTACTTAAGGACCAGCACTCCTTGTTGTAAGTTACCTCTTTCAGTGAATTTGGCCTTACTCGTGACGGAGAGCTTGATAACGGGGACCCAGAACACTTTGTGTATCGAACCCCATTAAATTGACTTGTTATCCTTACTTACTGTACTCTACTTTAATTGCCATTTACATAGTGCTATATTCATACTTGAATTAAGTTATCAAATTTGTATATTTACTTCTTGTATTACACTTTGCATTTATATCTTGTGTATTGAATCATTTTTGAGACTAAGTGTCGAAAAAGTTTCAAAAACCAATTCACATCCTTTTTGGTTAGTTATTCTTAGGTTATCACTGTCGACAAGCCATTCGACATCTCTTGGGTACATTGGCACCTCGCGATGAGCGTATCAACAAGCTTTTATCAAAAGAAATAGGATCAGTAATTCCATCGAGGAATCCTCATGACATAGAATATGTAGATTTTTGCAATGCACTAATAAAGTATTGGGAAACCTACCTCGAGGAAGTAATATTGCATTCTAGTTCAGATTCAGGGGTAACGATAGACGATGAGGTAACTCAACCATTGGGATTGATGAGGTAAATCAACCAATTGGGATAATAGACGAAGCGGTAGAGGAGGACCCGAAGGAAGATTGAGAGGGGATGTAGAAGACATATAGATAGGTAAATAAAATAAATAAATAAGAATAATATCAACTGTTTTTCTTTGTAGATTCAATTAAGTTCAGTGACATGTAAACTTTCTTATGTTAAGTTAAGTTTTGGGTTTTAGGTTATAAATGGAGTTATGCACTTTCCTTTTAAAAATTCATTCTTGAATTGGTGGCATGCATGTCTAATGGACAACAATTTATTTCTTGTTTAAAGGAAATGGAGCAACCAAACTAGAACGATTTGATAAGAGATTTGTTGCAAACGGTGCAAGAACTTGGAAGGCAAGCCCCACAAGAGAACCATGTAGCTACTCCGACTCAAGCTTCGATTGTGAAAATTTCAGAAGGCATAAACCACCTTCTTTCAACGATGAGGTGATCCATTAGCTCCAGAGGAATGGCCACAAAAGTTAGGACAAATTTGTACTTATATCTGCCAATTATGTACAAAAAGTACAGTGCACGGAGTATATGTTCATGGGAACAACAAGTCATTGGTGGGAGTCAATGTCCTGAACTAGGACCGAGGCTCAGGAAGAGGCTTTGACTTAGAATTAGTTCAAAGAAGAAGTTCTTTCCCTAAGCATTAATGAACTTCAAGGAAACAAAATTCTTACAGCTAAAACAAGGAAGCTTGACTTTGATTGATTATGAGAGGAAGTTCGACTAGCTAACTAAGTATGTTCCACATTTGGTAGATACTAAAGCTAGGAAAATAAAGAGATTTCAGTAAGGGCTCCATCAATACATTAGCATGATCCTTAAGTCTCATTGTTTTACTACCTATAGCAAAATGTTGGAACAAGCTCATGCTATCTAGTATTAAAGGGCTAGTACCGAAAAGTATGGAATAAAGACAAGTATAGACCATCATGGTCAAGGCATCCAACAAAATAAGTTTGTGGCTGGTAAAAGGAAGTGGAACAATTGGGATAGGGGAAAGGGAAAATGGCTAAATAAGAAAGGAACCAGTGTAATTGATACTAGCAAGGGCGGGGACAATCCCATTCCACCCTGTCCTAAGTGTGGCAAACAACACAAAAGAAAGTGTCTCATGGGAAAAAATATTTGTTTTCATTATGGTAAGTCATGCCACATGACTTAAAATTGCACAGAGTTTGTTCATAAGAAGAATGAGGAGCGGGATAAAAATAACAAAGGGAAAGCTCAAGTCTTTACTATGACTGAGCAAGAGGTAGAAAAGAACCCCAAAGTTATAACAAGTATTCTTTGATAGTCGATTTTCTTGCTTATACGTTATTTAACTACGAGGCAACGCATTCTTTTACTTCATCATATTTCGTAGCTAAATTTAGTATTGCATGTGATAAGTTTGATAGCATACTAGAAGATAGCATTCCTTCAGATATGATGCTAAACATTGATAAGATAGCTAAGTCAGTTCAAATGGAACTTGAAGGAAAAACGTTTGAGGCAAATATATTCATAATAGACACGAAAGACTTTGACATAATTTTAGGCGTGGATTGGTTGGGTTGTAATAATGCCATCATTCGATGTCGAGAAAAGGAAATGTCTTTTAAAACTCTAGGAAAAGAAGAATTCTTCTTCTTTAGATTAAAGACCAAACCTAAACCACAAGTAATCTCAATGTTAAAAGTAAAAAAAAAAATATTGGAGAAAGGAACATGTCAAGCGTATCTAGTAACAACTCAGCATCAAGAATATTAGATGAGTGAATTACCAATAGTGTAAGAATTTGAAGATGTATTTCCAAAAAATCTTTCGGTCTACCACTAGATAGGCAAATCGAGTTAGTGATAGACTTGGTTCCTCTAGCAGCACCGGTATCTAAAGCGCCATGTCGAATGGCACCAAAAGAGTTAGAAGAATTAAAGTCCAGATTCAAGAATTGTTATGTAATAGGTTTATTTAACCTAATGTTTCTCCATGGGGAGTACCAGTGTTTTTTGTTAAGAAAAAGGATGGTACCATGAGAATGTACATAGACTATCGTAAATTGAATAAACTCATTATTAAGAACAAGTATCCTCTATTAAGAATAGAATAATTGTTTGACCAGTTGAAAGGAGCAAAAGTGTTCTCTAAAGTTGATTTACGATCAAGGTATCATCAATTAGAGATTAAGTCAAGTGATATACCAAAGTCAGCTTTTCGGACTCAACATGGCCACTACGAATTTATTGTGTGCCTTTTGGTTTAACCAACGCTTTAGCAGTATTTATGGATTTGATAAATAGGACGTTTCATAAGTTTTTGGATTGATTTGTCGTAGTCTTTATTGATGATATTTTGATATACTTACAAGACAAAGATCAACATAAAGAACATCTTTGAATGGTGTTAGAAACTCTAAGAAAGGTAAAGTTATATGCCGATTCAAGAAGTGTGAATTTGAGCTCAACATAATAAGGTTTCTTGGTCACATAGTTACTAGTCATGAGATTGAAGTTGACCCAGCTCAAGTAGAGGCTGTAACTAAATGGAACGAACCAGTTAAGGTGGGCGACATTCGAAGTTTTTAGGTTTAGCCAGCTATTATTGAAGATTCATTGAAGACTTCTCTAAGATAGCTAAACCAATGACTCAGTAAACTCGAAAGGGATTAAAATCTTATTGGTCGAATAAGTGTGAACATAGCTTCCAAGAGTTGAAAAGTCAATTGGTCACGACACCGGTGTTAACAATTTCGGAAGGATTGAAAGGTTTTATGTTCTACAGCGATGCATCTAAGCAATGCAATTAAAACAACATGAGCAAAATTACCTGATGCATGACCATGAACTTGCGGCAGTGGTTCACTCATTGAAGTTATGGCGGCACTATATGTATGGAAGCAAGTGTGAGATTTATACATATCATAAGAGTCTCAGATATTTTTTCACCCAGAAGGAATTAAATATGAGAAAAAAGAAGATGGCTGGAGTTGGTAAAGGACTATAACTACACTATACTTTACCATCTCGGTAAAGCTAATGTCGTTACAATTTCCTTAAGCAAGAAATCAAGAGGTCAGTTGGCATTTTGCTGTCAAATGAAGATCAGTTGGTTAAAGAGTTAGAGAAGATGAAAATTGAGGTTGTTGTTTTTGCGAATGAAATTACAGCTCAGATAACAACTTTGATGATTTGACCAAATCTTAAAGATCGAATTATTGAAGTGCAAGATAGCGATCAATTTCTCCAAAAAAATTAGAAGTGAGGTTGGATTAGATAAAATAAAGGATTTTGAGGTGTCATCGAATAAGGTATTAAAGTTCAAAAAATGCTTTGTGTGCCTAAGGACGAGGAATTGAGAAAGAAAATTCTAGAAAAAGCTCACCCACCCCGTACACAATTCATCTCGATGGTACACAGATGTATTGAGACCTTTGAGATATATTTTGGTTGAGGAATATGAAAATAAGTATTTAAATTTTTGTCAGTAAATGCATGGTTTGTCAACAATTGAAAGTGGAACATCAAAGACCTTCATGATTATTAAATCCTTTGAAAATACTAGAATGGAAATAGGAACATATTTCGATGGATTTTGTTGTCGGTTCTTCAAAGTCAATGAAGGAAAATAGTACCATTGGGTAATTATTGATCGATTCACGAAGACACCCAACTTTCTGCTAGTGAAAATGACATTTAATATGGATCAATTGGCACGTCAATACATTAGAGAGATAGTTAGGTTTCATGGAGTCCTAGTATCCATTGTTTCAGATAGAGACACGAGTTTTAGCTCTAAGTTCAGGAAAAGCTTACATGAAGCATTGGGAACGAAATTAAATTTTAGCATAGCTTACCATTCCCAATCAGATGGTCAATTTGGAAGACTTGAATTTTGAAGTTGGTGAAAAGGTCTTCTTGAAAATGGCACCTATGAAGGGTCTGTGTTATATAGGACCTTTCGAAATTATTGACAAGGTTGATAACGTAGCGTATTGATTAGCTCTACTACCCGAACTTTCTATCGTGCATGATGTGTTTCACGTGTCGATGATAAGAAAATATGTGCACAATCCAAGTAATGTGGAGAATTATCAAATATTAGATGTTCAAAAAGACCTATCTTACGAAAAAGTTCAAATTTCTATTTTGGACCGAAAGGTACAAAAATTAAGAACTAAGGAAATTACATTGGTCAATGTTTAGTGGCGACATCACAGGATATAGGAAATTACTTGGGAAACATAAGCATAAATTAAAGTCAAGTATCCAACACCGTTTGTTTATGAAATTTATATTTTTAAATTGGTTGATGTAGCTCATTCAAGAAACGAGCTATTGAGGCTCGACCCATTCAAGGTCATGAAAGTCCAAGCCATAAGTTATTTAAAAGTCCAAAAATTTAAGACATTAAGCTTAAGTAAATTTGAATACAAAAATTTGATGAATAATTGGGTTGCCACAATGGTCATTTGCATGGTATTTAACATAGGCAACCATTGTTCAAATCACTATGTGGATGTTTTTATAAAACATTTTTATACCATTATTTTGAGTTAAAAACTCCTCATTTTGCACATTAAGAACAATTATATCAACTTATTTGGATGAAATAATTATTGTATTAATGACATTCATAGAGATAAGTTACAAATCATGTGAATAGTTAATTTTCCTCTATTTTCATTATGTAAATGTTTTATAAAACTTTTATTAGAATTATATTTTATGGGATTAAAACTCTTTAAATTCCTAGATAAAGACTCAATTTAACAAGGTCAATGATAATATAACTCTCCAATTTAGTTTTTCACTAAAAATGGAGGTTACAAGAAGAGGAAAGACACTTTTTCAATACACATCTCCTCAAAGCCGAATTTGCTTTTATTTTCTCTAAAAAATATCTTTTATATAAAGCTAAGTTTAAAAGAATAGCAAGACTTTCAAATTTTATTCCTTTATATTTCAAGAAAATTAAGGTAGGTGGTGCTAAGTATTTACCATTTTCGTTCATTATATATATAGACACACACACACACACGCTCTTGTGATGTGTGATGGAATATCTGAAGCTATGAACAAAGAAATTTATGTACTGCCATAATCAGTTTTTACGACCTCAAGGAATTCTTCATAATTATGAATTTGCATGTATTCATTTACGTGAAATGTTAAATTATTTCCTATCACTTTGTATATATGTTTATGACCAAAAGGGTGCACGTTGTGATATTAGTCCTACTGAGTTTAAAGCATACACATTCTATGTTGACAAATTTTTCAAAATAAACGATGGTCAAGGAAGTGAGATTCACGTGGATTGCAAAGGATCCGAGGGAAAAAAAAGTGCTTTATTTGTGTAATTAGTCACATTTGAAGAGTTTCTAATTCTTACTAGTTATGCAACTTACATTTAATTTCTAAAAGATGTTAGTTTATCTTTCTTTAAGACTTCCTAGTTATTTCTTTGAGGTGAACATTTAAATTGTTGTTTCATTTAAGTATGCATATATCTTTGAGGTGAACATTTAAATTGTTGTTTCATTTAAGTATGCATATAATTAAAGTTGCTCAAGAAGTTAAGATTAAATGTTAGACTTGTAAACAAATTTTTCTAGCTTATTGCCTGAACTTTGTCGCGTCATCCCAGGCAAAATTCTTTGAGTTTTTGGACAAGACTAGTGGGGTTTGAAATCCTTATGAGTCCTCTGTCTGATGGCTTTGGAATCAAGCTAATTGAAGGTCGATAGGATAAGTTATGCCATTTTTCGTATGCTATGTTCAGTGTACGATAACAATTTTTTTTTTCACATGTTTGAGTGTCTATTGGAGTGCATAAATGATATTAGAAAATTCTAAAATTTTACTATGTTGTACTTGAATAAGTTTGAAAAATACTGTAAAAATATCATAAAATTATGAATCCGATAAATAGTCCAACTAAGCTTGATCATTGGGTAGCGTAATTTAACTCTGTTAATGGACGCTAACATTCATTTTAACCCTTCGTTTTATTTAACGAATCAAAGTTAGCTACTTTAAATCATTTGTTTTCAATAAATTTTAGAACTTATAATAGAATGCAAGGGTAACTACAAAGTTAAAAGAAAATTAAGAAAATTTTAATTTAACCCGAATTTTTGAAAGAAAAAAACCCTGGTTGTTTTTGTACTAGTTTAAAATTCCAAGATTTGGGTTGTTACACTACTTCCATAAGATAAAGCTTATTCGACTCTTATGAAGTTGAGTTTTACTATCTTTCCTCTTACTAACACCTTCTACAACTCCAAAAACAACAAGTAATTGAGTAACTTGATTAGGATTGTACTACCCGCCTATATAAATATAGGATTTCAATTCATTATTCAGGTACATTTTACATAATGTTTATTTTATAGTTTCATGCATAAATTCTCTCGCAAATTTAAGTATCAGATGAGTGATGGGACAAATCTTGATGCATTTGTTTCAGATACTAGAAGTTATGTTCATACTCATTCTTAATCATCAAAATCGAAAATCAACAGTTATGATTTTTGGTAGCATCATTTACCAAATTTGTTAAAGAAATGGTTGATGAGCATTTGGTTGAAGAAAAGCCGCCGCAATGGCAGCTTCCACCTAATTCTTCCCCAATTTTGAAAAATTGATGGGCTTTTCCCTAAATTGATGAGAAAGGGAGGAGATGGCGACGAAGGAGAAGAAGTGGAAGAGAAGAGTAGTAGTGGATGTAGAGCGGCTGAGCAACGACAATGGTGAATGGTGGTGGTAGGAAAGAAAGGAGGAAGAGAAGTGATTTTTGGTTTTCAGTTTTGATTTTTAATTATTTGTTTGGATACTATTTGTACTTTTTAAAAATATTTTGGAACTATGATTGTAATTAGCTTTTCTTTATTTAATTTTCTCTTCTTTTCTTTTTGTTTTATTTAATTGGGAGGGTGTATTTGTCATTTCATAAATTTTTATTGAAAAAATAGACTGTATGGGGGTATTTTACACTAAAAATCAGTAATTAATTTTATCCACATTTTATATGAACTTCACAACTTTACAATCACATATTTCATCTTTTTTTAATCATAATATACTAAAATTCTGAGTTTAATATCTACCAAAGGCTTTAAAGTAAATTGTAAATTTGTAAAATACAATATTGAAAGTGTAATTACACCCTAGGTGGTGGTGAGCCTCTCTTTGGTAGTAATTTTAATTTAAATTAAAGTCAACAATAATTTTTAATAATGTATTTTATTAAATTCACTACTTTTCAATCGTACATTTTTTTTTTTATTTTTGTCAAAATCTACTGAAAATAATTTTATTCTTTACCTTTTTTTTTTTTTTTTTTCCCTCTATATTTTACCAATCCAAAATATCTATGTTAAAACCCCTTTTGTATTTATGAGTAAAGTTTTAGCGAAACATGGTGTTCGTAATTCTATTGTTCGGAGTCTTGTAACAAGATAAGCGGTGCTTGTATGTTCGTCAGAGAAAATCTGAGAGAGAGAATATCGAAGCAATCGAGTTTACATCCTCTTCGGGTATCAAGCTTTCACGTCGAATAAAAATCCTCAAACTACATTGTTACTACATGGAATGATATCTGTGGTTGATTTTTTTGTTTTGTTTTTTGTTTTTTTTTTTTTGTCATTTTCGTTTGGTCATTGTACCTGAATATTCATTTATAATATCTCGGATAATTATAATTTTAATCGCTTAATCAAGTCCTTCTACCATCGATTTTTGGTTTTTTGATTTGCTTGTTCCAGAGCGTTGTAGGGGTAAATTGTGTGGCGGGTGGGGGGTGGGGGGGGGGGGGGATGAAATAGTTATTTTTTATTTAGTGTTTCTAGCTGACTAGGCACAATTTTCAAGTTATGATTTTTTCTTCTTATTTTTGTAATTTAAATCGTGAGTTAGAATCTCGATTTCGAATTAGCCATTGGTTCGAAGCTGATGAATTTTAAATCAATTGGATGTATTACTCAATGTAATTACGAGAAATTTGAAATCCTTGTATAATGTATATGTGATAAATTGTGTTTGCAGGTGCTGTTTTTGTTTCAGTGGTTACTTGCAGATTTATCCATTGGTACGAATATGAGTTTTACTGGCCCGTCCATCGGTTCTGGTTAGTTTGTGATGCTTTCTATCCGTTCATTTGGTTAATTTCCTGTATTCCGATACAATTGTAATTGAGTTGAGCTCTTTCTTTGTTTTGTTTTGGTTGAGTTGCATCGCTATGATGTAACGATTCTTGTTGTGAATAAGCAAACTTGTTGCAAAAACAGTTCTTTTTTCCATTTAGAGCAGTTAAGTGTAATTGTGTGTGTGTTTGGTCTGCTGTGATCCTAGCATTCAATTGCTACCTAGCAATTTTATTCATAAAACAGCAATTTTAATAAAGCTGATAAAATAGTTCTAGTTATTGATATTGCAAGATAGCAGTTCAAGCAAAATTCTTTTACTTCCCAGCATCTTCTATTGACATATGATTGCTTAACATGGCTTGGTCTTTGTTTGTAATGTTTCTGGTTTTCTCAATGGATCAAACTGTATGTAAACTCAATGCAGGAACTGTTAGAAGGGCATTTCAGTTTGGACGGACGTATGTGGTGAGGCCTAAAGGTAAACACCAGGCTACTATAGTCTGGCTACATGGCCTTGGAGATAATGGCAATAGGTAATTTCATTTCTAATTATTTCATATGGGAAATGAATTTAGTCTTTCATATAGCCCAACAAGTTGCTGAGTTCAACACTCGGGGGCTCCCATGCCTATTGAGGCTAAGATTCTCCCTGTAACTTGCAGTATGTTGTTACATTTATTGAACTTTCTTTATATGATCTATTCTTAATGTCCACTACTTGATTAAACAAGATTAAAATGAAGTTTGTCCGATATATGATGAAATCTTTGTGATGTTTTAACCCATGTAGTAATACATGACAATCTAATAGTTAATCATATATTGTTGGACTAAAAAGTTTTTGATGTAGAATCAATGGGAGATTAATTTCCACAATAGAGAGAAAAGAAGAAGAAGAAGAAACGAGAGCAACAACAGAGAGAAAAGAAGAAAAAGAACGGGAGAAGGAAGAGAAATATGTAACAGCCACCAATCGTAATTTTTCTTAATCAATAATTAATCGAACTACAATGAAAAACCATTAAATAGTAAACACCTAGCCAAGTGATGGACTTGAGCCAACTCACTACTACAAGCCCAATAATTAGAAAACATAACTAATAAAGCCCAATAACAATATAAAATTAAATCTCGATGATGTCCGCATCAACTCTCTCGGGGTGGGAGAAAACTCGACCCTCTTGAGTGGATAAGTCATAAAGGCTGCAATTAATCGCCCAATCATAAACTAAGGGGTTGAACGAGCTTCCTCCGACGTCCATAAAAGCATGTCAGTGGTGGTCTGAATCTGGTGTCCCACCAATGTCCTTTGGATGCGTGGAAGGAGAACTGGACAAAGGAAGATCTTGCTGACTCCGATAGAGTTCCAATAAGTCTAGGTCAAATTGTTGTAGTGTCTCTCTAGTAATTTCATGCGTAATCAGACTCAGGACGATCAACCCAACAGATAAGGAATCGTTAAACCTCTTCATCTTTAGTGAACACAATCTGTTCATCTAAAACAACATCAATTTTATCTATGTTTGCTGGGAAATGTGGCATAGGGTTAGAAGTGGCAAGAGATTTAGGTCATGGTCCACAAAAAGAGGTAAAAGAGGATCATCAGAGGGATTGAAATGACCTTTATAAGCAACTAAATCCTCAACACTGAAAGTATGGTAGTAGCCAAGATATGGCGGAAGATCAAGAACATATGCATTTGGCCCAACTTGCTTTAAGATTTTAAAAAGACCAGCGCTACGAGTTTGCAATTTAGAGGAGGATCCATGTAGGCGCCGCTCCGGTCGAATTCAGATCATAATATAATCCCCAATATTAAAATCAACATGTCTTTTATGCAAATCCGCTCAAAGTTTATATGATGTGTTATTAGTTTCAAGTTGTTTATTGATTTCAATATGCAAATCATGAAAATGTTGTGCAAATGTTTCAACTGACATAGACACTCTAGCATATGGGGACATCGGAATGAGATCTAAAGGCTTCTTAGGCTTAAAACCATGAACAACTTCAAGTGGACTCATATCCGACGACCGATTCATAGAATTGTTATATGCAATTTGAGTTGTAGGAAGAATTAAATCCCAGTTTCTAAGATTTTCTCGGACCAGACATCTTAATAAATTATCAAGACTACGGTTAACCACTTTCGTTTGACCGTCAGTTTATGGGGTGATAGACAGTAGAAAATTTCAACTTTGTACCGACTTTGTGCTACAGCGTTCTCCAAAAGTGACTAGTAAACCAAGCATCTCTATCTGACACAATAGTTTTGGAAAGACCATACAATTTAACAATTTTATTAAAGTACAACGTAACAACCTTGGATTGCATATGAGATTTTGCTACAAGAGATAAAATGAGCCATTTCGGGAAACAATCCACTACCACAAAAATAGAATCACGTTTCTTCGGGTTATGTGGAAGTCCTAACACAAAATTCATACCCACATCTTGCCAAGGGCAATCAAGAATGGGAAGAGGTGTGTATAAACCAGTGTTTGGCCTCTTCTGTTTGGCCAATTGACAGGTGTTACAGGTACTAACTATCTTGACCACATCTTTCTTCAAACTAGGCCAATAGAATTGACCTTCAATCTCCTCTATGGTCTTATCTTATCCAAAATGATTGGCTACGCCCCGACATGAATTTCCCATACTATCAAGTCGCACACTGAAGTTCGAGAGATGCACAATTTATTGGCGAAAAAGGTAACCCTCCTTAAGGTGAAAGCTATCCGCAGTATCCGACCATCCTCTTTGCAAATCAAGAAAGATATGCTTAAAATCGGGACATGTCTTGTAATCTTCCTTAAATCTCTCAAAGCCTATGACCTTGACGTTCATAATCGACAAAAAGTAGATACGACAACTTAATGCATCAGTCGGCTGGTTCTCAACTCCCTCCTTATGTTTCAAAACAAAAGAATAGGCCTGTAAATATTCAACCTAGCGGTCGTGTATAGAATTCAACATTTTCTGGGCGGTGAGATGACAGAGGGCCTCATGGTTCGAATAAAGAACAAACTCTTGAGGTAGCAAATAATGATGCTAATATTGCAAAGTTTGTACAGCTGCATACAATTCCTTATCACAAGTCAAATATCGTTGTTTGACATCGTTTAACTTTTCGCTGGAATAAGCGACAGGGTGGCTTTCCTAACTAAGAACTCTACCTATTTCTACCTTGGAGGCATCACACTCAACCTCGAAAAGTTTGGCGAAGTCAGGAAGGCGCATGACAGGAGCTTCCGTCATTCGCTTCTTAACTAGTTTAAAAGCCTTAGTCGATTCCTGTGTCCTCTTTTCTTCTACACTCCGTAATAAGAGTCATGAGTATGCTAAACTCCTTGATGAAGCGACGGTAAAAGGTAGCTTTGTCATGAAAACTCCGACATCAATAATTGCCTAAATCTTGGCAGGATCCACAGATACCCCCGTAGAGGATACAATGAATCCTAGAAAGACAACCCTATCGGTGAATAGAGAATATTTCTTGATGTTAGCATATAATTTTGTTGTACGAAGAGCAGAACAAACCAATTTGAGGTGATCCCGGTGTTGTTCCTTAGTTGGGATGTGTTTAGTGTGGCTGCTGGAGGTATATAGTGGTGGGATTGGCCGATTGTAAGTGAGGGTTTTATGAGTTGAGGGGTAGCAGCGGCAGTGGACGGTGGTTGTAGAGGGTTATGTCGTATGTTTAGGTTGTTGGGAATCTTGGGAAACTGAGGTTTTTTTGTAGCTACTAACGAATAATGGAAAATATTAGGGACAAACTTGAATGCTGTCTACTGCCATTTTTTGTGGTTTAAAGTGGTTTTTTTTTTTGCTATTTAGATGAAATTGGACATGGTGGTGATTGGAAAGGATTGTATTGGTGGACTTGGAGATTGGTGGCGGAAGGAAGACACAGAAGAAAAGTAGGAAGAGCAGCCATTAGAAAAGAAAAAGAAACGTCAAGGGAAAGGGAAAATTGGTAGTCGCCAATCGAAATTTTATTCATTCAATAACTGATCCCTACAATGAGAAAAATCCAATAAATAGTGAAAATCCAACTTACTAGTGATGGGTTTGGGCCAACCCACTGCAAGTCCAATAATAATAAAAACATTATTAATAAAAATCAACACTGAAATAGATCGTGATGTCCGCATTAACTCCCTGGGTGGGAGAAAAACTCGACCTTGTCGAGTGAATAAATCATAAGAGGCTGCAATCAATCGCCCAATCATAAACTAAGAGGTTGAACGAGCTTTTTTCGACGTCCATAAAATCGTGTCAGTGGTGGTCTAAATCTGGTGTTGGTTTGTTGTAATGTTGGTGGTGGCTGCAGGAGTAACAATTCGGCCAAAGGAGATCGTTAGGCTCTGGTACCAATTTGATGTAGAATCAATGGGAGATTAATTTCCACAATAGAGAGAAGAAGAAAAAAGAAGAAGAAGAAACATGAGCAACAACAAAGAGAAAAGAAGAAAAAGAATGGGAGAAGGAAGAGAAAGACGTAACAGCCGCCCATCGTAATTTTACTCAATCAATAATTAATTCAACTGCAATGAAAAAACCATTAAAAAGTAAAAACCTAGCCAAGTGATGGGCTTGGACCAACCTATTACTACAAGTCCAATAATAGAAAAAATAGCTAATAAAGCCCAATAACAATAAAAAAATTAAATCTCTATGATATCCGCATCAGTTTAGAACACAACTATAGATGTATAAAGAATTCCACCTTTTTAATACAAGTTTATAATTGTCATCTATTTGTTAAATTAAGTCCACTAAACATCTATTCAATAATATGTATGACAGGAAAATAAACTTAAACAAGTGAGATAATACTTTGCTATCACCTTCTGTTGTTTTTTGTATATTCACTAATTGTGAGAAAGATGTGGTGGATGCCTCATATCAAGCTTTCACGTTGTTAAGGACATAATTCTTAGCCTCTGTTTGGTTTGGATTAAAATTATGCCCATTTTTGGGCTCCATTAAAATGAGATTTTGGGGGAAAATGTGTTTTGGAATAATAATTTTTTTGAGAATGTGTGGTTAAAAAAATAAAGATTTTTTTTGGATTTACGTGTAATATTATTATGTGGAAGAATATGTTGTCCAAAATGAGTTTTGTAAAATGCAGCCCAAATAGTGGCTAGATTTTTAGTATATTTTGGTAAAAGTTGGTGATGCGTGGTTGAAAAGTTGTAGATCTCATGAAATGTGTGGTTGAAAATAAGTTTGAAAAAAAAGAGTTTCCAGAAATGGGATCAAACAGGAGCTACGGGAGCTTAGTAACAGAGCGAACATTAGGCTAAAATTTAGCAATTCTTACGTTCTCTCTCTTTAATGTTTCATTCTTGGTTTTCTCCACCCCCCCCTCCCCTCTTTTTTGGGTTGTAATTAGTATACATCTCTTTAACCGAATGGTAGGGAGAAAAATCATACCATTGAGGCTTCAAGTTAAAGCATACGATGCTTCTCTTTTGAAACCTAAAATTGAAAACTGATCAGAGTAAAATTTTTACCTGCATTTGTAGCTAGCCTAAATGCACATTTTGCAGTGGTATTAACACTTGGGAAAATGTTAAATGTACTCATTCTACCATCCTATCTTATTACTTCGCTCCTTTTGACATCCCAAAAATCTGCTTTGTTCGAAAATCAGAAGTCTTTACTTTCCTGTTCTCCCCCACCATGAAAAAGCTAAAATTTATAGCTGAACAATCATTATTGTATTAAATGGTTAGTTCTTATCCACTCGCTATCTAATGTACAGTTATGCATCAATGTAATGTGCCATTTCTATAGGTATGTGGCCAGTAGCATAATAAGTCATAATGTTGTATGCATATTTAACTTTCAGGTAATTTTGAACCCAGGAAACTTTTTTTTAAGGCTCAATATATTCATATGTAGTTATGTTTCTTTGGCGGAGTGATTACTACTACTCAAACTAACTTAACTTGGCCAAGTGTGAACCTTGCTTGGCCAGCAACAACTGTCTCATCCAATTGACGCCACCATAAGGCTGCAGCTCCCTAAATTTTGTCTTCAACAATATAATCTATTTTGTTTGGGAAATTTTCTGGTTTGTTATTTTGGCGACTTTCCATTTTGTTAGAAATAATAATTTGGACTAGTATTTCTTAATAATATAAACAATCGATTAGGTGTTTCAGCGACATTGAAATTTTCTCTTCCTTTTTCTCCCAATTCCCCAATTATCCCTCCATCTATTTCTCTTTCCCATGCCACCCTTTCCATGAGAATTCACCTGTTACGAAAAATATTCTTCTGCGTCTGGTCATCTTCATCCTCCCGAGCAATACTGAGGTTTCTCCTCCATCAACTTGTGCTGTTTCTATCTTCTTGACATCCAGATCATCTTATTTCCCCTCTATTAACTCCTCCAACAAAGTGATGATGCAAATAGGACACTTCGATGCAATGTACCCATATTTACGGCATTTGAAGAAAATTCATGAATCCTTCTTGGAAGAATTCTCCTTTCTCGGACTAGATGTGTGTTTATAGCCACCTATAACATTTCCAGTTTCTTTCCCATTTGAAGAGAATGATACTAATTTAAATGGACAGCTATTTTCCCAGGTCAAAGAGATATCCTGACTGAAATTCTTGCCTCTTTTTGCTATTTCTCTACCTGTGCAAGCTTACCCACATAATTGAATGTCCAGTAGGGCTGAAAACTAATAACAATTCTTATTCATCCTTCAGCCATCATGATAATAAAGTATTGCTTGCACTTGTGGTTCTGCAATGTCATACTTAAACATCAAGCATTCAAACTCCATTGTCCATTCTTCAAAGCGAGTGTCTTTTATATAATTTTTTGGTTGGAAAGCCTTCTTGAGTTACCTCTTCATTTTTTTCCAAAGTTCTGATCTTGCCTTTCCCACTGCAAGTACTTTTGTTTCGTCGGATTCTCCCACCAAAAGGAAGCATATTATTTCGGTTGGACAAAACTAATTTTTCCTTTCTTTTGTGGATTCTCCTTGAATTCAAAAAACTTTCTCCAAAATTCTTCCAAGCTTACAAACATTTAGAAACTTGAAAGCTAAATTCATTTTTCATTGAGATGACCTCTTGGCGAGATAGCATTTAATGCATTCTAGTGATAAGAAGAAAGTTTGGAGAACTCAACTCTGCTCATAACCAAATGAATCATATTATTAGGCACATGTGATTAAGTAAAAGCACATAAGATAAAAGTTGATCATACATCATGTTTGCCTAAGCTTAAAGTTAAGTAAATCGGGAGGTATGCTTATCATGTGGGACAACAGAATGTATGATATGGAGGAGGTTAGTGTAGGGACATACTCGCTCTCGCTTGCGTTGAGGAATATTGAGGATGGTTTCAGGTGGATGTTTACAGGACTTTATGACCCCAATTTAGACGAGAGTAGAGGGGGCTTGTGGGATGAGTTGACTGGTATGATGACTTGGTGGAATCTCCCAACGTGCATTGGGGGTGATTTTAACGTGGTGCGATTTCCTACTGAAAGGTCTAGTGGTGGAAGGCTTACCGGGGCTATGGAGGATCTCGAATTTTATTAGAGAGAATATGCTGGTGGATATGCCTATGATTGGGGGAGACTTCACTTGGTCATCTAATCGGGAGCAACCTGTCATATCTCGTATAGACCGATTCCTGATCAGCGGAGAGTGGGAGGCTAAGTATTCAGATGTTATTCAGAGGAGATTGGGGAGGGTGTACTCTGATCATTTTCCTATTTTGCTAGCGGGGAAGACTGGGGGGAGTGGAGGAAGACCATTTAGGTTTGAGAAGATGTGGTTAAAAGTAGAAGGTTTTAGGGAGCGAGTACGGACTTGGTGGGCTTCTTATGACTTTCGAGGGTCCCCCAGTTATGTGTTGGATCAGAAGCTGAGGGCTCTAAAAAGGGATTTGAAGAGGTGGAATGAGGAGGTGGTGGGTAATGTGAACGTGCGTAAAATTCAATGTTTATCAGACATAGAGGAGCTGGATAAGCTAGAGGAGAGGCGAGGGTTGGAAGGGGAGGAGAAGGAGAGACGTAGAGTTTTAAGGGAAGAACTTGTAAGATTGGTGGAGATTGCTTGGCGACAGAAATCCAGGGTTACGTGGTTGAAAGAGGGAGATAAGTGCACTAAGTTTTTCCATAGGGTGGCCAACTCGAACATGCGGAATAATGCTGTCACAGTGTTGGAGGTGGATGGGGTTGTTTTTGAGGATCTACAGGATATTGGGACCCAAATGGTGAACTTTTATCAGTATCTTTACAGGGAGCAGTTTGAGTGGAGGCCAGAGTTGGAGGGATTGGAGTTTTCTACTATTACGGAGGAGGATGCTGGCTGGTTGGAGAGACCATTTGGGGATGACGAAATTAAGGAGGTTGTGTTTAGTATGAATGATGATAAAGCTCCAGGTCCTGACGGATTCTCGTTCTCATTTTACAAGGCATGTTGGGAGGTGGTGCAACAGGATATTATTGATGTTTTCACGTATTTTTTTGAGCGTGGCAGGTTTTTGAGATGCTCTAATGCAACATTTATTGTGTTGATTCCTAAGAAACCGGGAGCAACAGATATCAAGGATTTTCGCCCTATTAGCTTGGTGAGTGGGATGTACAAGATTATTGCAAAAGTTTTAGCAAATAGACTCAAGGAGGTACTTGGGAAAGTGGTGTCCAAGTTTCAGAATGCTTTTGTGAAAGGTCGTCAGATTCTGGATTCCGTACTGATAGCGAATGAATGCATTGATACAAGACTGGATACAGGGGTCCCAGGGATGCTATGTAAGCTTGATATTGAGAAAGCTTATGATCATGTGAATTGGAGGTTTCTTTTGTATATGCTTAGGAGATGTGGATTTGGGGATAAGTGGTGCAAGTGGATTCAGTTCTGTATCTCCACCGTTTCATTTTCGGTTTTGGTCAATGGTACCCCCGAGGGTTACTTTCGAAGTAGCAGAGGATTGAGGCAAGGAGACCCATTGTCTCCATTACTGTTTGTTATTGTAATGGAGGCCCTTAGTAAGATGCTAGAGAAAGCAAGGCGGGAGAACCTGATTACGGGATTTACGGTTGGTCAATTGCAAGTATCCCACTTGTTATTTGCAGATGACACCCTGATTTTTTGTGACGCAGAGGAGGAGCAAGTCAGGAATTTACGCAGGTTGCTTTTATGTTTTGAAGCTGTGTCAGGATTGAAGGTTAATCTTAGAAAATCTGAGATTATTCCAGTTGGAGAGGTCGTTAATGTGGAGCAACTTTCCATCATTTTGGGATGCAGGGTTGCGCAGCTACCTATGACATATCTCGGACTCCCCATAGGGGCGCGATTCAAAAGTACCCATATTTGGAATGCCATTGTGGAGAAGGTGGAAAGGAGGTTAGCGGGGTGGAAGCGTATGTATCTCTCAAAGGGTGGTCGTCTGACTCTCATTAAATCAACGCTATCTAACATCCCTACATATTTTATGTCACTGTTTCCTATTCCTGCAGCAGTGGCTAACAGATTAGAGAGGATTCAAAGGGAATTTCTTTGGGCAGGTTTGGGAGAGGAGAGGAAACTTCATTTGGTTAAATGGGGAGTTGTTTGCTCTCCTATGAGGATGGGAGGTCTCGGTTTGAGGAGGCTTACTCTATTTAATAAGGCATTACTGGGCAAATGGCTGTGGCGGTTTGGCGTGGAGAGGGGGAGTTTCTGGAGAGAAATCATTGGAGCGAAGTATGGCGTGATGGAGGGAGGTTGGTGTTCGGGTGAGGGTCGAGGGTCCTACGGGGTGAGTCTTTGGAGGTATATTCGACGAGGCTGGAATGACTTCAGGAACAGCTTGACTTTTGTGGTGGGTAATGGTACTAATATCAAATTTTGGGATGATTGTTGGTGTGGAGACTTACCTCTAAAGTTGAGGTTTCCTTCCTTGCGCCGCATTGCTTTGAGGCCTTCTGCTATGGTTAATGAAGTTGCAGTATGTCACAATGGGAGTTACAGTTGGAATATCACTTTTCAGAGAGGTTTGCAGGATTGGGAATTGGATGACTATGCATTGTTTCTAGCGGGTTTGTATGAAGTGCAAATTCAGGTAGAAGTGGATGACTATAGCCGATGGAGGATGGCACGGAATGGCACTTTTTCAGTCTGCTCGTATTTTAGATCTCTCCTGGGTCCTGTGGAGAGTTCATTTCCCTATAGGATGGTGTGGCAATGCAAATTACCTCCACGGGCGGCATTTTTGCTGTGGACGGTAGTGAGGGGACAGGCACTAACGATGGATAATCTTCGAAAAAAAGGCTTTTATGTTACCGAATGGTGTTATATGTGTAGGACAGATGGGGAGACACATGATCACTTGATCATTCATTGTGACGGAGTCCGATGGCTGTGGAATAGTGTTCTGGCTTCTCAGAATATAGATTGGGTGTGGCCTAGACGTATGGAGGACGTGTTGTGGGCATGGAGGAGAAAACTTCGAGACAAGGACAGCAAACTTGTTTGGAATCTTATCCCGGGATGCATTGTGTGGTGTGTATGGAGGGAAAGGAACAACAGATGCTTTGAAGATCAAGCACCGGACATAGAGCAATTTAGAGAATCATTTTTTCTGACTTTGTATAATTGGTTTAATGCAGCGACTAGTAATCCTATAGAGGGGCTGCCTAACTTCATATCTTTTATTTCTTGTTTAAGCTGATAATACACTCCCTGTGTATTCTTTTTGATTAATGAAATTTCCTGATTATTTATCAAAAAAAAAAAAGTTAAGTAATTTTGTTACTTTAAGTTCAGCTAAACTTAAAGTTAAGTAATTGATAGGTACCTGAAGTGTAATGTATTTTTGATGTATATTTTGAATGAAAAACAGATTGAAATTGAAAGGAATTACACTAAATTGTGAGCATTTGAGAGGCTCACTATCTTTTCATTGATTCCCTGGTTTTTTGCCTAACTACTTTGGAACTACCCTCCCTTAATTATAGGGAGAAACCTATACAACTTTAAAATTTCCATAATACCCCTACATAAATGACAATTGAACTAACTTCTAATTTGGGGTTCTATCAATACCCTGCCCTTGAAATTCATCTTGTCCTCAAGGTGAAAATTTGGGCCAGTTCCAGATTTTTAAATATTATACAACCTAACAATTTCGTTTGCAAACATGCCAGTGTGATGCGAATCTGAAGACGTTGGTGGACTTGTTTAGTGGATCCACTACCATTAATATAGTGTTCATTAACCCCATAACCTGTCACACCCTTTGTGGGTTTTCCATAAAATGAACTGCCAATCGGAATACAGTGGTGAGTAATCGAACAACCGATCAATATCGCGACCTCCTCTTGTCGTGCAATTCACCCGTTTATGGTCTTTGGCACCATTAATCTGACAACCAAATTAATTAAAAATCCCAACGTATCACCGACCACTGTTGTCAACGGAAAAATCCCTGCACCTTTGCCGTCACCAACACCTCTAAATCCAATATCATCGATTTCCCCTGACTATTTCTCCTTTTACCAGCTTTCGTAACTTTTCCCCCCCTTTTCTGCAGCACTACCCAATGGTGTCGTACCCATCATATTGGAGACTCGAATTACTTTCCTTCTTTTGAAATTAACACCAAAAAATTGTTTGAAATTAGTGGAACTTGATTTTGGAATTGATGGAGTTGAATTGAAGTTAGTACTTGATTGTAATAGATTGGTGTAATTGGGGCTTGAAATTGGAGAGATCAGATGGGTTTTAGGGGTGCAAATAGTTGTTGGACCATGTGCCTTTACTTAAGGCCCATTCTGAGTTAGGCTTGCTTAAGTGAAATTTTATAGTCCTCCACTTGTTAGGCCATCTCCATACCATTGCCCAGACCACTAGCTTCAACAATTTCTCATCGTTCATTTTTTTCCTGATTCATCCCATTAATAGAGATCCCTTTCACTACGTGCTCCAATGTCTTCTCTCGCGATTGTGATAGAGATGCAAGCAATTGGCACTTATGTTCTTTCACCATAGTCATCAAGTTCACCAAATCCCAACCCTTTCACGTTGGAAATTCTTCACCAATGGAGACTTCATTCATGCAAAATCAAGCCAACATCAAAACCTTCAATTCTTCCCAAGTTTGAATCAGATGACAACCAGAAATCTATTGAGACCATACCCATGCCCATGCCTCTCCATGGATTCCCTGATTTTCTGCCTTACTAATCTGGAACTATCATCCCTTATTTATAGGGAGAAGCCTATTCAACTTTTAAATCCCCAAAATATCCTACATAAATGACAATTGAACTAACAACTAATATGGGGTTCTATCCATTTGGTCGTGCTTATTGGCAATTTTTTTCTTATAAACTTAGAACTTTACTTAATTTGACGGTAAGTGGGATTAATGTCAAAATAAGTAACTTTTTTCCATCTTAGACCCATAAAAAGACTTGTTATCCAACCCTTTATGTGACTTTTTGATTCCAAGTGCGGTAGATCTGTATTGAACCTTGTCAGATTGAACCAAAACTTTTGAACAGCATAGAATGCTAATTGAGCCTTTAATTGAGAGACAGAGAGTATGGTAGATGTATGCTTTTGCTAGATTGATGTTATGACTATATTAAAATTTTGCACTTTTCTTCCATGTACCATATGGATGGCGATTGTAATGCATTTTACGATCACACTTTACTACAAGTACCAACTCCAACCCTTTTGCTTTCATGTTCTGTGGCAGCTGGTCCAGTCTATTGGAGACCCTTCCTCTCCCAAATGTAAGTCTAAAATTGTGTTTTAATTGAGCATCAACCTATGAGAGTTACTGCTTCAGAATCTGTTCCCAAATATTTTTTTTCATATATGGATCACTGATTTTCTGATCTGGTTTAGTTCAATATACCTGCAGATCAAATGGATCTGCCCAACTGCTCCGCAACAACCAATAACTTTATTTGGAGGCTTTCCTTCAACTGCTTGTAAGTTAAAGAAATTATATCATGTTTGTGATGCTTGTAGATGAGATGCTACATGGTAAAGGGTGAAAACGGGCTAGGAGAAGCTGAATGCTTGGAGGATTTTTGAGCTCAAACTTTAATGTATTATGTTAAGATCAAACTCAATAGTGTCCAGGGTGAAGTTCAATCTTTAGCTTGATCATAAAAAAAATATGAGTTGTGCTCAAGCTTCAGCTTGATTTGAGCCTAGTTTGAACCCAAGCAGAAGCTCAAGATTTTTGGGGTAATTCTTTTGTTTTATTACTTAAAAATTAGAAGGGGGAAAAAAAAAATTACGCTGTAACATAATTGCTAAACAAACACGATATTATATTTGAGCTTGGCTCATCTAGAGTGTTGCTGAGCTCAAGGCTGAGAGTTTGCTGGTTCACAAACAGGTTAGCTGGCTTTTAAGTTTTTGAGTAACCATTTTTTTTTTTAATTGTATATGTTAGCCAATAGAAGGGAAAAACAATCATTACTAGCTTATAATTTAAGCCTTTTGACTACAGTTTGTCTAAAAGCTGTCTGTATTATAACTTGTCATGGCCATGTACCTTCACCCCCTTCCCCTTCTAAATTTGTATGGGAAAATTTCACCAGCCATTAATTATCAACTTTATTTCTTGTGCTATGTATTAGGGTTTGATGTGAATGAACTTTCTGAAAATGCTATTGATGATATAGAGGGTTTGGATGCTGCAGCAGCATATGTTGCAAGCTTATTGGCCAATGAACCCCCAAACAGTGAGTTCCTTTTTGCAGCTTTGTATGTGTAATATCTCTGCATATATGTGTTTCAGTATCTAAAATGTTAGAACCTTGTCACTGCTAAAATGGCAATTATGAGATCAGAATTACATCCTCTGACTGCTTAAGGATGCATGGTGAACTACAAATAGTTGGTGTTATTCGGACTGCAGAATGTTAATATTATTCTCCGGCAACATGATTGTCTTACTGTATCTCATCTTCAAGGATAAGTGTCATGAATCATGATAGGAGAAATCCAACAAGTTTTCATTTATTTTGCTACATAGTACATGGTATAATTCTTGGAGAGTCACATCTGCTTTATGCACTCCTTCAGTTTTCAAATAGAGAGTTCTATTTGCATCTGAAAGTGCTACAACACTGGACAAGAGCGTCCTCCACACTGCTTACTCTATTAGGCTCTATTGGAGTGCACATACATATGTCTGCACCGTGTATGTGTTTCTATGTGATCCCTTTGTAGTGCTATTGGATTTCTTAGACTAATACTGGAACTGCCTTTGATGTCACCTTGTAGGGTGTATTAGTGCTGTCATGTTGTCATTCTCTAGCATATAAGGAAGCATGAACTTTCTATTATTCCTTCTAGGAAACAATTTAAGACATTGGGATGTTCACTCTATATAACTTGTATGAACAAGTTTGAGATCTAGATATATGTTGGCAATGAAATGGGACAACAAATAACATCCGTCCTCGAGTTAATTTCATTTCAACTTTTCTTTTTCTTTCTTTTTCTAGTGGGCTTCCCATCTTTTGGAGTTTTTAGCTTGGGCAAACTTCTAAGCAGTTACTTTTATCTCCGTTGACATTTGTGACAGTCAAGCTTGGTGTTGGAGGCTTCAGTATGGGTGCAGCAATCTCCCTCTACTCGGCAACTTGCTTTGCTCTAGGAAAGTATGAGAATGGCAGCCCATACCCTGCCAAATTGAGTGCAGTTGTTGGATTAAGTGGCTGGCTTCCATGCGCAAAGTCAGATTCCTGACAATATTATTATCAGAAATTATATCCTAATTGTGTTCTGTTCATTTTGATATATTATTGTTACTGCTATGTTTCTCCAGGGAGCTAATTAGCAAAATCCAAGGGGTAAATGAGGCTGCCAGCCGTGCTGCATCCTTGCCTATTCTGCTTTGTCATGGAAAAGGTATAAACCATAAGGATATAGCTTTAGCAGATGGAGGAACTGGTATTTCTTTAGGTTGAGAAGATTTTAGGGAGTAATCTCTCTATTTTTTACATTTTTTCTTTGTTTTAGATTCATTTTATGTAGTTTATTTCGTGAACGCTTGTTGCCATAGTTTTGGTGCATTTATCTTTGGTAGTTGATAGAGTACGTGGTGATGATACTGGACAATCTGATGCAGGGGATGATGTAGTTGCTCATAAATTTGGTGAGAAATCTGCCGACAAGTTGTCTTCGTGTGGATTTCAAGACGCGACATTTAAATCCTATTCTTCGTATGTACTTTTTCTTGCTGTTATTATAGCTTTTCATCATTAAGTTTAACAGCAATTGACCAAGCACTCCACCAACAGGCTTGGTCACTATACTATACCCGAAGAAATGAATGAACTTTGTGCATGGCTAACTACAAAACTTGGCCTGGAGGGGACATCATGAGAAGACTCACAAAGGTGCAAGTTTTAACGTAGCTCGGGTAGAGCAATGGTACATGGAGGAATTTATTATCTATTTATTGCTTTGGTATAATGAATTTGATGGAGTACTGTGACATGTCACTTATTTTGGCCTAAACCAATGAACTTCATCATTGTTCTAGTATGGGTTGGTGCTGTCTGATGTTCACAGCATTGCTTGATTGTACACATTGGTGCTTAAATATACTTGTCTATTATCAGTCTGGGGCTTGGTCATGATGTCGAATCACCCAGTTGTTCATGCTTTTTTCGATTTTTACATGTCGAATCTGCCCTGTTCTGCCAATGTTACTAGTTAAAGTAGCCAGCTTTATAATTTTATTTTTGAAAACCAATATGATTATTTAAATCGTTTTCGACCAATGCAAAAAAAAAAAAATAGTACCTGTGTAGCCTGTAGGCCGATAGGAGAGATTTCAGACACAAGTTAAGTTGATTGGCAGCACAGATAATAAATGTTTGAATTAATTTAATCCATGTTTGGTTCCCATTAAAGTTTTAATATATTTTTCTCTTTTATTTTAAATTACACATTTTTTAATAAAATAATATTACACGTAAATAAAATAAAATAAAATCCTTTTTTAACATCACATTCTTCCGTAGACTACTATTTCAAGATACATTTTTTTTTCAAAAATCTCATTATAATGGAGTCAAACAAGTAGGGGTGGGCGCGGGTCGGTTCGGTTCGGTTCGGTTCGGTTCGGTTTTTTCGGTTCCAGAAATTTTCGGGTATTTAGTAAATGGAACCGTCGGTTCCAGATATAATTCTGGAACCGTTCGCGTTCGGGTTCGGTTCGGTTCGGTTCGGTTCGGTTCCATTCGGTTCTGTTCGGTTCCTACTATAATTAATTTTTTTAACATTTATAATAACACTATATAAATATATTTAGAAAACTTTGTCAGTGCGTCTTGAATAATTAATCCATAATATATTAGAAAGTTTTCACAAAATGCTAACACTTTAGTACTAGACAATATAGATCACAATTTTTTTTTGTTCCTTCCCTCAAACAGTTACTACTCCACTGCTTACCTACCAAAAGGTAACATATAAAAGCATCTAACTATGTTCTCCATTTTGAGAAGTGGTACCAAAATCATTCCTATTTTCTGAAAACATTGTGAGAAGTGAGGCAATCCCAACGTGCTCAGTACTTTCACCGAGTGAATCTGCGTGTGAATATTGACCGGGTTCAATCTTAGCTTTTACAAATGAACGTAATATTTTAAAGTATTAAAAATACTTACCAACTATGTAATGTAATCATCGATTACTTGACTTGCCATGTACCATTAAAATGTTAACAATTTCTTGAGTACCATGTAAAGAAAAAGAATTCAGTAACGAGAGCTGGAAATCTCTGTGCAAAACTCTTGGAAGGCTTAAAAAATTTGTCATTGTAAACACGATAAAAGAACGAAAGCACTGTTAGCGTTAAGAGGGTAAAATCTCACGTCTCTTAAATATGAAAAGAATAATTACGAGAGTACTCCAACTTAGTGTGGGAACTAGAAGGAGGAGGACTTCTTCAAGTTGAGAGAACATGACTAATGACTGGACGAGAAACATGTTGTGCGGCAGGAATGGACTGGAGAGAGAAGAAGAAGAGAAGACCGAAAATTCTAGGGCTCTTTCCCTTTTATATTTAGTGGCTTTTTTTGCAATTTTTTTTAATGTTGGTCGGTTTGGGTTATATTCAATATACTTAAAGCCCAAATGCTCAATTGTAAAAAAAAAAAAAAAAAATTCGGTTCTTATTCGGTTCTTCGGTTCTTGGTCTAGAATCGAGAACCGAACCAAACCCGTCGGTTCTCGATTCGGATACCCGTTCGGGTTTTTAATTTAAGAAAACCCGTTCGGTTCGGTTCGGTTCAGTTCGGTTCCGGTTCGGTTCGGACATTTTGCCCAGCCCTACAAACAAGTTCTTAGATGTATATTTCTAAATGATATTGTTGTTGACATTGTTTGAATTATCAAAATTTGTGTCATTAATTGTTTAAAGTGATGTTAACTAACAAGAATATCATCTTAAAATTAATGTACAAAATTAATTGAATGCTCCTTGATACTCAAAAGCTTTTCTTTTCATGACTCCTGCAACCTCAGATCAAATTCTTTATGTAAAATAATCGCATTTGATCATTTTTTACACTTCATGTCAAGGCAACCTTCTTCCATAGCCGGAGCTTGAAATCAGCTATGAATTTAACCCCCGTTTGAGACCTATTTTTTTGAAAATATATTTTTTAAATAGTGCAATATATATATATATATATATATATATATATATATATATATATATATATATATATATATATATTTTTTTTTTTAAAAAAAAGGCATGTTTAAAAAGTAAGATTTTTTTTTTTTTTTTTGGAATTTACGTATAAAATTCTTTTATTGAGAGAAAGAGCATAATTTCAAGTGGAAATATACTTGAAATATACACTGACGTATGATTTTAAGTTCCCAATTCGAAAATAAAGTTCAAAGAGTTTTTGTTCAAAAATCAAGTGATAATTCATTTTTAAATATTAATAATATTATTATAAAATTAAATTAATGTACCCACCCTACCACATCCACCCCAATCCAATTAAACTCTCAAACCCTAATTCATTTCTCTCTCCCTCTCTCTATCCATCCCACACCTCTTTAGGGCAAAGCCCCTTTGCCCGGGAAAGGGGTCAGACCCCACACCAATAGGGGGGGGGGGGGGGGGGCGCCCGGGGTTTGACCCGTGCACCCCTTTCCCGAGCAAAATAGCACGGTCCACCTCTTTATTCCAGTGTTGCTCCTTTTGTAATGGTGCCACCTTATTGCCAACCTTCATCGTCGCGTGCGACGAATCAGCTTTGTTGTACGCAACGAATCCTCGTAGTTGCTCCATCTAATACTAAATATAGATTGATTGTTTACACATTTAATAAATATAGATTGAGTTTGTTGTTTTATTTATCTGATCTGGTATGTGTGGTTGGCTAACGAGTGTATTTCATTTCTTGTTTTAATACCACTTTAGCTTGTTATTTAGTTGTTCTTGAGAATGTTTAGAACGTATTTATGTGTGTTTTGATATTGTGCTATAAGTTGATTGAAGTGGTAAAAAATGTGCAACAGAAGGGAAGAAAAGGATAAGAAAAAGTTAGAAAAGTGGTGCCGCAGAGCCACAACCATGGCTCGGGAGAAAAAAATGGCAAAGTTCTAGCGCCACACAACGCTAGAAGAGCGGAAGAAGACCGGAATTCTAGGGTCGCGTCTTTGATCACACTCGCCGTGTGGAAATAATGTTTTGAATTTTTTGGACTCCCTTCTTGGTTCAATCCGATCCTAACCCTTCCAACACTTCAAGATACTATAAATACAATCTTAAATATCACTTTTAGAGGAGAATTGAAGGAGGCAAGATTCTAGAAATCAAGGGAGGCAAAGGAAACTTGGCGATGAAGATTGATTCAACCATCAAAAAAATAGTTTTATCTTTCTTCTCTTTATGTTATTTTTTATGAATTGTATAGATTTCATGTCTCATATCATGAACTAAATAATTTTCCTAGGGTTCATGTTCATGCAAAACTCGAAAGCATACAGAATCATTGACAGGTAATAAAATTTATAAGTTAAGAGTTATTGTTCCACAAGAAATAAATTCAATTTAAGTTTACGAGTTTGGAATTCGAATTATGTAACACAAAAGAGTTTTTTATTTGATTTGTTCTAAATTAATCTAATAAAGCTATAAAAGATTGGTTTTTATCAAATTAGGGATAATTTTATTAAATTTTGAATCTATATGATTTCACACATGATAAATATTATTCCTAACATCTACTGCATATATGTTAATTTGTTGTGTTTTAAACTTATTGTGAGTCTTCCAATACTACAACAAACAATTAATTATCTAATTGGTGGCCAATCAATTAAATAATGCAATGTGTATGCAAAATTAATCAAGAAATAAAAGAAATAAATTAAAGTAATGGTTTTGAATTAAAACAAATAAATAATAAGGTTCATCTTCATCCAATATAAAAAGAGATCTAACATAGCATACTAATATATAAATTACGAGAATAATAATAGAAAAATATACCCGAATCATGAAATAATTCAAAAGATCTCGATCTTCAAGTCCAATATTGAATTCTTCAAAATCTTGATATAATTGGCTTTCAATTTTTTGTTAGGTCTTGATTTCACCTCTCAAAATATAGTAATTATCCCTTTGTTCTTGATGAATTTGATGATATTATTGTGTATGAAGAGACAATAGAGGATTTTTTTTTCAATGTGTAGCACTTATTTTTATTTATAGGTGTCATAAAATATGTGAAAATATCGTCCAATTTGGGTTCCAAAAGACTTTGATTCGCAAAAGAAAACTTCTAATTCATATGTGAAAAAAGCCCTTTCCCACCCGCTCACACATACATAACCACCGGGAGCACGCCATTGATCCAAATGGCTCTCGGGTCATGAAAATCAATGAATGTGCGCACCAAAATTGCACCATGCTTGCACCAATTTGCTCGGTGTTGTCCCTGATCAGCTTTCGATATTTTAGTCATAACTTTCTCTCCCGATATTCGATTGAGGTGATTTAAAGTGCATTAGAAAGAAAACTCAAAGGGATACAATTTTTCTAAAATACATTTTTCAATTCGAATGCTTACTAACCGAAAAATGGGTCTCAAGTTGAATCTAAAAACTCGAAGCACAACTTTTTCAGTTGGAAATTGATTTGTGAAAATATTTTGAGTATATTTCACTCATTTTGTAACGCCCCAAATTTTATTAACTTAAATTTTGAGATATTATCGATATCATTTTATAATCATACTTGAAGCAAAAATATTTAATTGAAATTTAAACCCTCTATTTATTTGAACCTTCAAATACTGAATTAAATAAACATAGAGCCATGAAATTTAAAACATTTAATAGAAATAAAGAAAACTACAAAATATTAAAAAAAAAATATTTATTGTTTAATGCTTTCCTAAAATTGTACTTAGACAACCCGTGCACCGCTCAGCCACCATCCAAGTTGACTGATCTAACATGAATGTTAAAATTTGAAGGAATGAGTAATTTCAACTCAATAGGATACGTGCGTCCAAAATAATATAATAATTTTTTAAAACATAAATTTATGACATTTCATACCACCACTTCATCAAGAGCAATTGGAAATCAGTCGTATGCTCTAACACATTTCTGTCCAAACAATTGAGAAACTCGAAGGAAAACTCACACATTTCATTTCATTAAGACCCTTAGATTAATTAGCATTTCATAAAATAAATTACGTATATATATATATATATATATACGGGTTGTAATCCTTATGTATACAAATTCTGACGAAGCTTTGAAATTGAGTGCATGCAACTTATATTTTCTTTTTACTCAAATAAAATGAATAAAAAAGAATATCAAACAAGAGTGTTATATAAGAGAATTGTTTGGATTTTAAATTCAAATATTCAAATTCTTTCCATACACGATTTTAAAGAAATACTAAAAACATTTACTCACATGCCAAATAAACAGAATTTGTTATATCCTTTGTTGAGAATCACCAGAGTTGGAGAAGCAACACACCAAAATATAGCAGCAACAAGATCAACAAACACGAACAAAACCAAGAGTAAACTTGATAATATGAACACCGAATGCTTAAACGCGTGATCGCTATCCTCAAACTAAATTTGCCTCCTCTCCGGATTGATTGAGATGCTTAAGGGTTTTCGGCAAATGGTTTATCGGAGTAATTAAGCCTAGTTACAGAATTACACCAAGGCATAAGGTATAATAATCCTGCCTCAACTTGAGAACACAAAGGGAGAAAATTGAATATGAAGAAGAAGAACTACTTTTTATATATTTTATGGAATGAATGATCTTTCATCTATTTTTTTTTTCATGAACAAGATCATCTATTTATAGGCCACCACTATACATCACGAAATGGTGCCAAAACTAGGTTGAAAAGCTACCAAATTTAAACACAAACGGTCAAAAATGGTAAAACCGGCCTTCCAACGGTCAAAAGAAATGCTCTATGCGACTAGGGTTGGGCCAAGAAACCGTAACATGCTAAATCGATCCGACCCGACCCGTATTGGGTCGGTTCGGTTTTAAAATTATTTCGTGTTGGGTCGGGTGAAACAATTTTAAAATTCGTATGGGTCGGGTCGGTTCACTTCCAAACCCTTTAAACCGACCAACCCTATTTCATATTTTGAAGCTTTGAAGCAGCCGGCCATTCTTTCTTCTTGCCCAGATCTAGCCTCCAACTGGTAAATCCCCTATCTCTCCGATTCAAGCCATAGCAAAAGCAGGAGGAAAGATGGGTCTCCTAGCCCGTGAGTTTGTTGGGGAAATGCTAGGCTAAAGGAAACATAAATCCAAAGAGAAGTTTGTAATATTGTAGCTGCAAAAACAAGGAGAAAATCTCAGTTCGCCTCCAAAGATGGTTTTCCCTTTGGATTTTTTGTTTTTTCATAATGAACTAGGAAATTGATACTTTATTCACTCTTGCTAACTGTATTTTATTTAGTTGTAGCATGAACTAATTTTCATATTGCTGTGTCAGCCAATAACATGGCTTGCCTATTCTTGGTTGGACTAACTAATTCATTTTGTTTTGTGAAAACTGATGTGCTAATTGCTCATTTAATTTGGAAGCGAAAGGGTGTCGATGGAATGCTTTTATCTTTTGAACTGGTCCAATAGATAGATTAACAATAGAAATAATGAGGCAAAAAGAATTTAGTTGTGATGTGGGATGGTTTAGGGGAATTTGATATCTGCTGCAGATTGAATTTCTACAATCTATTACTATTAGATTCAAGCTTGAAGCAATTGGCGTGGATTCAAGAAAAGATGCTACAGAATGTTGGGGTTTAAGCCAAACAATGGACTGGGAAGTTGGGGGGTTAAAAAAAAAACCGACCCGACCCGATTCGGAGCGGGGCGGTTTAGGCTAGGAGCCAGGTCGGGTCGGGTTGTGAAAGAGCCAAAAATCGGTGTATACGGGTCGGGTTGATTTTTGCCCAAACCCGACCCATTGCCCACCCCTATATGCGACCGCATAGAGCAACTCTATGTGGTCACATAGAGCAGCTCAAACGGGGACGGGTTGTCCCAGCCTCATGTTCCATTTTTCATTCCACACTCGATTTCTTAATTTTGAACAACAATACAACATCCTTTTGTGATTTAAACCAACAAAGAAATTTGACTAAGATTGAATTGGATGTATTAACTTACATTTTCTCTAACCCAATCTACGTTATTTAACGTGAGCTACAAAATGAATCCAATGTTGATATATTTTTTCCTTCTCCTACAATACTCAAATATTTAGCAAAGACTAAATAAAATAAATAGATCAAACAATCATATTATCCTATGAATTTTATTATGGCTAACAAGACTAAGATGTAAAAAGGTTTCGATTTTTAAAAGATAAATGATAACATAATAAATTAAGTCTCTCTATTTTAAAACACGTAAAAAAACATTTGGAGTGTTACACAGTTGACCTCCAATTGCATCCAATTGATCATAAGTGAGCTTCAATCATCATTTTATGGTCCAAATCAACCATCGAGTGTTTACACTTTGGTCCTTAAACTTAGAATTTCTTTTGATTTTACACGTTTTTCGTTCCTTTCTTCCAATTCCACTAATTTGAATGGAGCTCAATCTAACAAACATAATTAACACATAATTAAGCTATAACACATCCAAATCACTAACAAATACTCTAATTTAATTTCATAAATAAGTCTACAAAATACACTTATCAAACACCTCCAAATTTGAACATTTTTGGTCCTCAAACAAAACTATAAGGGTCCGTTTGATTGCAAAGGTGGAAAATGGGTGGAAAGAAAATGTTTTACTGGGAATTGAATTGCCTTGAATTTTATTTGTTGGGAATTGTAATTAATTGTGTTTGATTGGTATAATTTCTACCTGAAAAATGTTGAAAGTTTGATGTCCGCTTGACTTCGTTTTTTATAAAAATTGTCCATTAAAGTGATAATTTTTCTACCAATACGTCTAAAATTTGTTCTAATTACCAAAAAGTAAAAAAAAAAAATTAACAATTAGAAAAAATTACCATATTCGTTTGACTTTGGTTTACATAGAAATTGTCAACAAAAATGAAAATTCGTTTTACAATAGTTGATAGAATTGGTTACCATTGCTTAAAAAAAGGTAGAAAATGTTTTCTCACCTAATAGGTGGGAAAACAAAATCAAGCTTTTGTGCATCAAATGATTGTATCTAGAAAACGGTGGAAAACATTTTGCCAGGAAAAAAAGCGCTATCAAACACCCTTAATTGACGAAAGTTAGAAAACATTTTCTTTTTCCACCTTTTCCTACCTATCAAACGGACCCTAATATAACTTAAACCAAAAATTTTAAACACGTGGTTAGATAATTTGCCTTTGGTTTCAGGATTGGAATATATGTATTAAAAATATGGACTGCTACAAAATCACGATGCTAAAATTAATTTATACCTATCCAATGCGAAACCGACAAATATGCGTGAAAATTCATGTCAAACACCATAAATTTATAAAGTGATTCAAATCATGACCCTCAATAGTCAAATTTATCATTTCTCCTTTCATGAGATTCACACCCCTATTTTGGTCAGATCTTATCAATTACAGCTTAATACATAAACAAATGAGAATTCTTCTCATTTATGACTAATTCAACCTCCAAAAATCAACTAAGTTAATAATTCATTGTCAAATGCTTAAATTCTCTCAAATAATTGCTTGAGGTTTAATCAAAGTATGTAATAATCTTTTTTTTTTTTTTCATCTTATGTGAAAATTTCTTCCATTAATCTTTCTAAATGACTCTCATAGAGAGCTTTTGACCAATGACTCACAAGTCAAATGACTGTAGGAAACCAGGTTTTAGACGCCCTTACAAACTTAATCGCTCGAGTCATAAAGGCTACGAATAGAAGTTTTACAATAAGACTATTTTTTTCTTCACTTTTTTCATGCAATGATTAGTGTAAGACCATTTATTAAACACTTATTCTCAAAAATCAACATCGAACTTAAAACTTTCACTTAATTTTCATCTTATTAATTTTAAACAATTCACACAAAATTTAGCGCACATAGAATCTACATTCATCTCAATGTCTCCCTATAACAGTTCAATAACCTCCAAACTATCTTAGAATTGGTTTAATGATATATAATTAAGTGATTATCTAGATTTATAATCTATGGTCCTTCAATTTTTGAATCAAACTATTCTTTCAAAATGCAAAACATAAATCTTGTACTCAAAAAATATCAAGTCTCACATGAACAATTTTAAATCAACTCACATGCAATTTTTTCACAATTTATAGCATAACACATTGTTCCAAATATGTGCATCATAGTAAGCAAATTTATCTATTATCGAACCCACAAAAGCAATAAATAAGCTGAAAATAATTTTTTTTAATAGAGTTTTCAGATTTTTTTTTTTTTTTTTTTTTTTTACACTCAAACAAGTACACAAATCAATAAAAACTCAAATATTTTTCACCCCTAAACTTATAATAGACATTGCCCTCAATGTCTAAAAACATAACATACAAAAATTAAAGATAAAAAAAAACGAAGTACTCCCCTGGTATAAATCTGCAGGTGGTGAATGGACTCGCATAAAAGTGTTGGCTCACTTGCTATATCATTTATCTTATCCAATGTGTTCGGTTGTAATATTTTTTCAAAATAGTAAAAATCAATTATAACATGGAACACATTATAGTAAGCTCATACACAGCATAAAGGAAAATATAGAAATGAAAATACAATATACTACTAAAAGCAATAAAAACTATTAATCTTATATCTGAAAAGCCAAATAAATGAAAGGGAAGAAAGTTAGATTGTCTCTCAATAAGTGTTTATTTATAGTCATTAGTTTGACTTTGATGTTTTGCATTATGGAATTCTGAAAAAAGCTTTTGATACTTTGCTTAATTTACTTCTTTTGACTTCGATTTACTTTTCGTTGATTCTTTAAATTTTAACCTTGCCTCCTTCAATGAGATATGACTTGCCTATTCCATTCGATTCGAAATCAAGTATGTAGACTTCTTCTACCTCGAATTTAATCACAAATTCAATTGTTGGACAATCAACAATGTTGAAAGAATGTGTGGTAATTTAATCATCATTAGTTGTAACTTCTTTGCATGGTTCCTTTATAATTAGTTTGTCATCTTCTTTATGCTCTTCTTCAATAATTGATATCTCATTGAGTTGAATGGTCGGTTCACAGACTAAATTACCAACAATGATAATTCTTTCCTTCAAATCTTTTCAAGTGGATTATATCATCAACTTTGAAATTCGTCCCAAAATACGAAATCTCACATGAGAATTTTGCTTTCATCCAACATAGCCAATTCATTATAATATTTTGCAAGTGTCTCTTTATTCAACAAGGGAGGACCAACTCTCTTAAGAATGATGTCATCATCTAGATGTGTAGATACATATTCGCCCTTAGGCATATAGCATTCATCAGATTTGTCAATTACTTATTTTTCGACATTTTAAATATTGTTTAAACTGCAGAAGCTTGGACAAAAAAGGATTAGTGCATGTGTACAAGCATTGCCCAGTATAATGCATCCTATTACAAAACTCTTAATTCATGTCGAGATTATTTGTGCAAAAAAATTTTACTCATTTGCCATAATCAGAATCTTGCATATACTGTTGAATAGTACTTGGAAGAATATCTATCATAAGAGAGATCAAGGTGGGTAGTCAAAATTTAAAAATAATAATAATAAAGAAAAAATTAAATCATATATAAACTAATAAACTCCAATTAAATACTTTATTCTCCGACAAAGGCCCAAAACGTGTTCGTGCAAAACTCACAAGTGTATAAGATCGTTGACAAATAATAAAATTGATAAGTTAAGAGTTATTGTCCCACATGAAATAAATTCAATTCAAATTTACTTTCATATGGAATTCGAATTATGTAACAAAAAAAAAAAAAAAAAAAGAGTTTTTGATTTGATTTATTCCAAATTAATCTAATAAAGTTGTAAAAGTTTGGTTTTTTTTATTATCAAATTATAGATGATTGTATTGAATTTCGAATCCGTCTATTACCAACTATTTCAATTCTTGATTTATAATTTAGTTTCATTCATGTATTTTTGACAATCGATAAAGCTATAATATATAATTTTCTTTTCCAACATAAATTATATTTATCATAATCATAACCTGAATTTGTTCTAGTCCAAATAATAATGAATAGAATGTATTAAAATTTTGATTATCTGCATGATTACTCACATAATAAAAATTATTCCTAACATTTATTGCACATATATCAATTTTGTTTCTTTTTACATTTATTGTGAGTCTCTCAACACTACGACAAGCAATTAATTATCTAATTGGTCCCCAATCAATTAAATAATGCAATGCGTATACAAAATTAATCAAGAAACACAAGTAATAAATTAAAATACCAGTTTTGAATCAAAACAAATAAACAATAATGTTCATCTTTACTCAATACAGGAGTAGATTTAGCCTAACATGCTAATGTATAAATTACAAGAAGAATAATAGAAAAATATCACCCGCATCATGAAATGATTCAAAAGATTTTGATCTTCAAGTCTAAAGTTGAATTCTTCAAAATCTTGATGTAATTGATTTTTAATTTCTTGATAGGGCTTGATCTTATCCTCCAAATATAGTAATTCACCCATTGTTTTTCATGAATTTGATGATATTATTATGTATGAAGAGGCAAGAGAGGGGTTTTCCAAGGTGTAGCCCTTGTTTTGTATTTATAAGCGCCAGAAAATAGGTAAAAATCGCGTCCAATTTATGTTCCAAAAGACTTTGAATCGCAAAAGAAAATTGTTGATTCATCTGCAGAAAATGCCCCAGCGCACAGACATAAACACCGCTCGTGCCATTGATCCAAATGGCTCTCGAGTCATGAAAATTAGTGTATTGCGCGCGAGCCGAAATTGCCCCCTTCCCTCGTGCACGACAGTTTGTGCGGTGTCTTCCTTGAGCAGCTTTCGATATCTTAGTCATGACTTTCTCTCCTGATATCTTGTTGAAGTGATTTAAAGGGGTTGGAAAGATAACTCAAATGGCTACAATTCTTCTAGAAATACAATTTTTTTCAATTCGAATGTTTGATAACCGAAAAATGAGTTTTAAGTTGAGACTAAAAATTTGGAGCATAATTTCTTCAGTTGGAAATTGATTTGTGAAAATATTTCAACTATTTCACTCATTTGACCTCCAATTGATCATATGTGAGTTTCAATTGTCATTTTATGGTTCGAATCAACTATTGAATATTTACACTTTGGTCCTCAAATTCTGGATTTCTTTTGTTTTTGCTCGTTTTTCATTTACTTCTTCCAATTCCACAAATTTGCGTTGCATTCAACCTAAAAAACATAATTAAGCTATAACTTATCAAATTACTAACAAATATCCTAATTTAATGGTTTAAATAAGTATACAAACTACACTTATCAGTTTGATTAGCCAAAACTTGAGGATATGATTTTATTTTGTTTTAGTTATTTCTATGAAATTTCCCAATTCCGTTTATTTTTGTTGTTGATTTAATGATTTCAATTAATTTACCACTAATTGAATGATTAGATACTTATCAATTCCGACACTCAAGAGAAAGATGAATTTAGACGCGAACATAACAATAACATAATCTAAATTATATAGATTTCGAGAAGAAAAAAAATGTAGGATCTATGAAGTTTGTTCACTAGTAACCACAATCTTGATAAATCTTGATTTTAATTCATCACAATCATCCCTAGTTTAGATAAAATATTGATTCAAAAATTCATTCATCTAGATAAAATAGAGACTAAACAATTATAGTACTTAGCTCTTGTTCGAGACCTATTTTCTTCATCAAAATGTATTCTTGAACAGTGATTTGATCACATTTCAATCACACATTTTTTAATAAAATAATATTATATGCAAACTCAAAACTTTTCCTCATTTTTAACCACACATTTTTCATCATAATATTATTACAAGATGCATTTTTTGAAGAAAAAAAAAAGGGTCTCGAACAAGCCTTAGTATAAAATCAAATTACAATCCATGTCGATTCAACACTTTAACTTCATTTATATATTACAAAACTTGATATCATACACTTGCAGTATATTTACGTTACATAAAACGTGTAACATTTGCATTGTAGATGGTATTTTGCATGCGGTGGTGCTGCAATTGGTGGTTTTGGTAGTGGTTTTAGGTGGTTCTGGTGATGGTTTCAAGTGATGAGGTGGCGTTCTATTGTTGTCAGCGATGGGGTAGGGTGGGGTCATATTTTGAATGATTATGACCAATAAATTAGCTAGTTTGTGACTAATAAATAATGTGGCCTAAATTTGCAATCGTGACTAAATTTGTAATAGTGACTTACAATTTGTTAATCTATGACCACTTAATTTGATCATTTGTATCAAGAAATAATTTGTGACCAATTGATTTGATCATTTGTGATGATTTGTGATTAGAAAAAAAAAACGTGATCTATTAATTTGATATCTATAATTGTAACTGGTACGTTACTGTGACATTAATATATTTAATTAATAAATCGTAATTATGACTTGATTTTTGAACCTTCAAAATAATTTTCTTAATTTTGAAATTGTGTATTATAAGAGTATCTCTAAGAGACTCTCTATTTTTAAAGAGCATATTCTATCATTTGGAGAGTATTTATAAATTTAGAGAGTTAAAATTTTGAAGTACTCCAACAAACTATTTATATTTAACACTTAATTTTACCACTCTAAAAATACATTTATTATTTTTCTTTATCTTTTATTTTAACTAACTTTTCTTTAAATTATTTTATTATTTTCCTACATTAAAAATTAAAACACTTTAATTATAGAGAGTGAGTTTGACACTCTAAATTTGGAGAGTCAAACCGACTCTAAATTAAAATGTTAATTTAAAGAATCTCTTGGAGCATGATTTTAAATGTTGACTCTTTAAAATAGAGAACATCTCATGTTTAAATAATCTCTTGTAGATGCTCTAACTTGCTTAAATATGAATTTTTCCGTAATTACATCTTAACTGGAAGTCATACAAAAGATAAAGACGATGGTACAATATAAGTATGATTGATCAGAATGCAAAAATATACAACAAAATAAGTTTTGTTCTGAAGTATACATGAAAGACATACAATGAAGAAAACTCATTAACAGAGATTCAGTATGCTAGGAAACAGACATCCCAACTTGAGGGAACCAAATTGCAGCAACTCCATTCAGAACATCAAACAAAGCATCTTAAAATCATCTCCTTGGAGCAATTTTGCTCTCTCCACCTTGAGCAAGAAACTTCTACATGATGTTTTCGAAAAGCTCCAAAAAAGCACTGCTTATGTATCTGCTACTTTGGCACAATTCTTAGTTTTGATAAAAGAAACAGTAAGGGGAAAACAAAGAAAGATGAAAACAGCATATCAAACAAGCACGAAATCAAGAATTTTAATTCAGCTCTCAATGGTCCGCAGAGCTTCTTCAACCAACAACGATTGGAGGAATCCTTCATAAACAAATACTTTCTTCACCATTCTATTCAGACAACCAAATTTCACCTCGGGACCTCTTTTATAAACGCCACATCCCCACCTAGTGGTGGTAGCAACTTATCTTGATCTCCGTCTTCACTTTCCGTTGGTTCATGTGGTGTTGCACTAGACGAAGAACCACTATCATCGTCTTCTGAATGTAGTAAAAAGATAATCATGAGAGGGAAGTTGTAATACTCTCAAAAGAGAAATTTCTTGTGAAATGATTAGTCTATCATCATAAAGAGAATAAGAAAGAGAGAATTTTTTTGTTTTTTATTTTTTGGTGGGGGGAGGGAGGGGGTGGGGGGGGGGGTTGTTGTTTCAAAACTGCATTGAAGAAGCAGAAAAAAAAATGCTTGCCTGTATAAGCAGCATGATATTCAGGAAGCTGTTTTACATTTGATACTTGAAGACTTTCAGGAAGAAGACAGCTACAGAAAGCACCTGCAAGTTAAAAGTTTTCATGTGAGAGATTCAGAAAAAGAAGCATCAAGTTTTATATTGGCGATGGCATGTCAGAAGCCAGAATCTAGCATAATGCAATTCAGGCATGACATTATACTAAACATCAATCCAATTGTTTCCACACCATCAAATATCCTTGGAAATCCTGAAATTCTCCGACTATAACAATTTTTTTTTATCAAATACAGGGAATGCCATCAATGTCAAACAAGTATGCCAAAAAGGTAGAAGTGCCAATTATTTATTTTATTTTATATGAGCAACCAAACTCTTGCACAGATTTCTGAACTATATTGCACCCATAACTTCTTGCATGAGCAACAACCTGACCAATTAAGTTAGTGACCACCGTTCACATGGTTATTAAGGCATGGAAAAGAACAAGAAATAGAATTTGCCGAGTAAAATGAAAGTAACTTTTAACGATAACGCTTTGATGGAAGGAAAATTCAATAAAAATGAAGATAGTAACTAGATGGTTAGTTATTTTTAAATGAGGTATTAAAAGACAGTCTATGGTAAAGCCAGCTAATAACCAAATGTGGCAGTGGAAAGAAGGTTCAGTTGACAGTTAAAGCTAGAAGAGAAGTCTGAAATTTTGCAAAAATATAAAAATGCAAGGAGGCTTTTGAGAAAGGTAAGATAGCTAATGGGAAGGAAAAAAGGATTATATCGGGAGTCACTCACAGAAGAGTATAGTATAGCCATCTTGGAACCAATAATAGGGATGAATAAGATATCTCGGCAAAGGAAAAGATAATAGAGATCCTAACCAAGTTGTGTGAAAGATGAAAATCAGAAACTTATTTTTAATGTTGAGATGAGATCACAAAATTTAGAGGAACTAATTCTGCAAGTTATTTAACAGAATGCATGTCATGGATCTTGTAAATCGTTCGAACTCTACTAAAAATAGGCATGTTCCTAGTTGGATAGTGTTCTTAGTAGTATGTGAAAATGTGAAGATGATTAAGAAGAGAGAAGCAATCGAATTTGATGGACCCAATATCCCAGGCACAGCGAGTATTCTGTGGTTGACGACATTATTTAATGAGATCTGTGAGTGTAAAAAGCTGGGCTAAAAAATGGAAAGACGTAGACTCGTAAATGAAAGAAACTCAAGATTGCACAAACTATAGAGAGATAAAGTTATGAGTCATACTATGAAACAATGGGAGTTGATGACTGAGCCCAGATTGGTATATTCTGAAAGTATCACACAGCTAAGTTGTTTTTATGCTACGAAAATTTTCCGTGAATTCTGTTACATAGTACATTGTAGAGAACATAAGACACGCATATGTTTTCTATTGATATGGAAAGAGTGCATGATATGGTACCTAGGGAAGTGCTAAAATGGATGATAGAGTAAAAATGATTTCAATTATATCAGGATTACAACATGTACGAGGGAAATATCACGAATGTTAAACTTAATGAAGCTACTCAAAGGAAATTGGAGAGCTTTGGAATACAATGTCTTTTTTAATTAGAACTAATACCAAATACACTAACTTTTTAGTACATGTATAAAACAAAATTTCTATAGAACGATTATTACACCATCTATGCTTTATAGTTCGTTGGCTTATTAAAGACAAAATATCAATAAAATACATGCAAAAGAAATGAAGGTGTTAAGATGGATATGCAACCATTTAGAATAGGAACTGAGACCAAACGCAAACAAGTGGAGGCAACACTAATTGTGTATAAATTAAGGGACATCGACATCTAGATGGTTGTGACTTGCGACAAGATACACAGAAACTCTCGTTCACAAATACAATGTAACCCCAGCAAATATGTCAGAAATGAGAGGTGGGCCAAAATTAACAAGGCTTTTCAGTTGGTTGAAAAAAATGATTTTCTTAAAAATCCCAAAAAATCTAGCTCTATATCGAATAAAATGACGGAAAAGGATTTATGTAGACTCCAAATTCATTGAGAATAAGGTTAGCTTCTTCTTGTTGTTTTAGGAAGAACTAAAATAACCAATCCTCTGAACAATCAAGATTCAAGATAAGCTATGCTGCTTGTGAGAAAAAATCAGCATAATGAATTCTGTGATAATTATTTTTATAAAGATTCCTTGTTTATTAATTGCATAAGAAATTCTCGTTGTCATCACAACTAAATGTGATAGAAATTATATTCAAGTGAGGACTTTGTACCTAGTCGTGCCAGCCGATTCACCCATCCAGGAATCCCTTTCCCTATCAATCTTTTGCTGATATCATCTGTAAAATGATTGCAGTTCTTGGAAATTAGGTGATAGGTGTTCCCATGATACTCAGAAGCTACGCCTTCAATAAATGTACGAAATTCAGAGGGAGGCGTGTTAAGATGACCCAGAGGGACAGAGCATCTATAAATGAAACCAGGACAGCTCTTAGGCTCCACTTCAAACACTCCACTGATTGGGAAGTCGTGTGCTCCATACCCATATTCCTTACCATGAACTGAAAATTTTCGTGAAAATAAAATCAAGGAATGTACCAAGTTCTCAGATAGAAATTGTTTGGATCTAACTCATCATCCAGTGGAATTATGCAAGATAAAGAGCACAAATAATAATACAAGAGCATATGACTTCATGTCTTTGCGCTTGGAGGTGAATAATCCTTAACATTTCTATCAGTTAATATCCTCCGCTGAAAAACTTGTAGTAGCCATAATAACGGAGATATGTAATTATATAATATTGAAGATTTACCAAGATTAGATACTTATTTTAAGAAAAGCAATTAGGGTTTAGTTTAAAAACTCTCGAATTTTATGTTATTGTTTTAGTCGTTATCCTAACTTGATTAGACTACTAGATGCCCAATATAAAGAGGGTCTATGCATTGAATAAAAACTATAATTCTCTCTCCAGTTTCTCTCCTCTCTCAAGGATCTTCTCTCCCCCCTTGCTTCTATCTTCTTCCTCTTTCTCTTCTTCTTCTCTCCTCCCTTTCCCCTTCTTTCTATAGTTCAGGTTATTGTTACAAGCATCGTTGTCACATAATAATTAACTAAATGAAATAATGCACGTAAATATGATGACAAGAGAACAATGAAGATTGTATCAGCACTGATTACTTCATATGATCAATCTACCACCAGCAAAGGATTTCTATTTACTGTACTATAGTTACAAGATCAAAAGCCAGTAATGAACGTAACTGGACAAATCAAGATAGAGCATTTGTCCATCTCCGCACCATGCCGAGCTTAAGTAATCAGAAAGCAAAATAAGCACGCAACTTTAGAGTATCATGTTAATATAAGTCTAAAGCTTTTTCCTACCTCATTTTAAGGGACTCGATTACAAATGCAAAAAAAAGCTATATACTTTCTAGTCTGCAGTCAATAAGATTACTAAATCTTGTTATAGGTGTGACAGTTAGAAAATTTAAAAGTTTCTTGGATGAGCTTTTGGTCATATACAGATATTCACCAAATCCAACCTCTTCATTAGCTCCGACTCATTAAATATTTTCCAGTTGCACAATTATGTAATGATCAGATGGTACGCAACAAATACTCCCTTCCCTTCCCTTCCCTTCCCCCTTCTCTCTCTTTGTGTGTGGGTTTAAGTGACATGTGTCTAGCATGTGCGTCTGCACACACAAATGCATCTATCTATGGGAGCAGCTCCTGTTCATTATGAATTATGCCCGTCAGTTAGACATTAAAATCGGATTTTAACTAGATTTTGATAAAAGTTGATAAAATGTGTGGTTGAAAAGTTGTGGGTCTCATGAAATATGTGGTTAAAATTAATTGTTGACTTTGACATGAGATTTTAATTGGATTTTAATCCAAACCAAATGGGGGCTATATTGCACAACTATAGATGTTCAAAAGGCACTTTACAAGGGAACTCAATAAATTAAACAATATTGAAGTATAAACACTAAAACCAAGGTGGAAATAGATATGCTGGGGCATTCACTTCCATCTATGTGTTCATCTCTCAAATTTACTTTAGGAATCAGATGAATGACACTACAGATTCAAAGAAGTTTTTCCTCTACTTATCTTTCCTTTTTGTAAAACTTCGCCAGACATCTTCCCTGGCTAAGCCTCAAGTTGCAAATTTACTGCCCAAATAGAAAGCATGTCCCTAGCATCCATCTCCCATCGTCTACTGCGCAGCATCCAGGGAGGTTTAAAGTTAACTAGTTGATCCATCTGTAATCTTTTATCTATTCAGCTATCATAATGCCCACATGTAATTGTGGCAAGTGAAGCCATGTATTCGATAAATTTTGAGGCTATACAAACACTGAGCATTATGCACTTAAAGTCCTAGCTTTTGGATGTGTGAACTCTTCTCCTGCCTTGCTTTTTCATATGCTTATAAATGACATCAATAATCTGAATAGATCGGAAACAACTGAATTCTGCATGATATTACAAGAATCATATAATGAGGCATAATAATTGACCTATAGGGAAATGATGCATTTATCTAGATACACTAGCATGCATCATCTGCATGTTGCTTTCGATGTACATTCACAGACCCACGTCATCACTCAATGATTTTATAATTATCAAAATTTGTCATTTGACTTGCCCATGAGTGTAAGACATAATGAACATTAGCAGATCAAAAAGAAAACAGTTCGTCGGTGTCTTTTAATAAACCTTTACACTTCTGTAACTACAGACCCAGCCAAATGAGAAATCACGATACCAAAAACGATAAATAAAATGGAACACAATCCAAAAGATGATGATGGGACAATGACTATTGCATACATCATATATAATTGATGCTTAAAAACCAGGCACAAAATCCACGTGGGTGCCAATTGTATTAAATCAATATGTATTACTCAACTATATTCAAATTTCCACCCCAAAAGATCAAATTAACGTAATACCTAAAAATTAGATGCTCTATTGCACTTTTTTAACTAGAAAAATAAACTTACCCTAACCCATGCTATACTTGATCAGTGCTCCAACAGTGATCGCCCAGAATCCCATTTAATTACAAGTTTACAACTACCTAATTGGCATCTTCTTTTTGTATAATAACTAGCATTTCACGCCTTATTATCTCCTCAATGCTGTGAGTGCAAACATGTCCTTAACAAACTTTTACTTGAATAAAACTAAATATATGGAAGGAAAACATTGACTATAATAGTCATAACTTGTTTAAAATCTGCATGTATGCCCTCCAGGATGGCCTCATATAGTAAATGCTCAGGGTTAAGATCTTGCACCATTACACCTATGCTAAATATTTGCGACCTGGGCTGATCAGACAGCACGATAACATGTAACATGTGACACAGTTATAAGTGCCTATTTATTATGCAAACTTGTACATCTTAAGATAGAAACTATATTCACGAGACAGATTAATCTAATCAGGGATGCCATGAGCAATGTAAACTTAATCTTTACTAATGCAGTATTATTATAGAATGGCAGAGAAAGATGGAGAAAAAAATAACAAGTCAAGCAACTGCAAAAGATTAGGGAAAATTAATGAGTCTGACATTTCCACCCACACTTGTTGATTTCACATTTTGGAAATTATTAATTGAAGATGTCATATTCTGTTTTAAACTTCCACCAAAGTTTGTGGGTCTAAGTTAGCATACATATCATACACCATAGAAGAGATGAAAGGGAAGAAAATTGCTTGATCCCTTTTTATTTTATTTGAGTTTAGGATTAAGTTAATATTTTACGAGTAGCTATTCAATTATTCTTAAACCTTTCCATTTACAATATATTTATTTGAATGACTAATCCTTTATATTGGAGTGGGTGAAGGGTCAAATGGTATGGCAATTCCTCATCATTCAAGTAATTGTAGCAAAACTTGACCAGTTAACCCCCAAGTTTTTACGGCTACATGAACCTATTTAAGTAATTTTCTTTCAGTAAGATCATAATGAAAAAGCATTTTTTGTTTTTTTTTTTCTAGACGAATACAATATTGAGATTTTTTCAATCTAAAATCACTCCCGATTTTAGAAAACTAGAAGAGACAGCTCAAATCATCATGACACAAGATAGTGATAATGAAAACAAGCTTTGAGCTCGTATTAAACTGTGGCCAAATCCAGTAGAAAGATTAAAGAAACAGAAACAGAAAAAACCCAATTAATATTTTCATCCAAGAAATCTGAATCAAAGTTCAAACAACTAGAATTCAAACACACAACGATAAAAATCATCATTATAAAATAATTCTCATTTTAAGATCTCAATCAAATTTCCCCATTATCCTCTTCCACATATCTACCTCAAAATTTTAACGAATTAACAGAACCCAATCTCATGTTTTATCAGAAAACGGCCAAGGGCCTAAATCCACACAAATACATATACCCACGAGTGTATATATATACATATGCAAAATAAATTGAAGACTAGAGAAGCCGTTTCTTGATTTCTTACCTTCAATGCCAGAATGGAAGATGCCAAAACCAAACCAAACAGAGTACTGATTTACAGGTGTAAGGTCATATACATTCAATATCACTTGGGATTCTTCGCTGCTGCTTGCATCTGATTCGGGGTTAGATTTGGAGACCTCATTTTCTTCCCCCATTTGATGCCTTGTATAGTCTTCGATTTTTTTCCCTTTTAATGAATGTTCGTTTGAAATTAGAAATGGAATACAATTTGTGGGTTCAATTTCATTACCTAAACGAAAGTTATAAATGAGTTTGAATCGGAATTTTCTATCTCAGATAATGGCCAGTGAAAAAGGTTCAAATTTTTCTGAAACCAGGAAAAAGAAGAGTAGATCGAGCAACTAATTCAATTATTGGAAAAGTTCATTTTAGTCCTCGAGGTTTGGATGTAATTTCAGGAAGAAGAAGAATAAAATGTGGACTGAAGAAGGTGTGGTGGTTGATCAAAATCAACCCATGCCACAAATTAATTACTGAATTACAATTGTCTAATGAATTGTATAATTAAGCCCATGTTTGATCTACATTAAAATTTTCATTTTTATAATTCTATTCATTTTCAATCACACATTCTTCAATAAAATAATATTTTTCATCACATCAATAAATTTTCCTTCTTTTTCAACCATATATTCTCCATTAATCCACTATTTCAAAATGCATTCTTCCAAAATAATGTGGCTCAAACAAATCTTAAATATTAATAGCTAGCTCAACTCACCAATGACAGTGTTGGAGAGCTGAGATGAAATTTCCTTTCACAAAGCTCGTTCTCGTTAATCCCTAAATGAATGAATGAATGTATTTAACAGTATTCTTAAAAACATAAAATGTGATTAGGCGTAAAAAAATATGTTCTTATTTTTAATATTTTTATCATTTTAAAAATTATTTAATAATTAAAATAATGCATACCAAACATTTAGAATTATAAAATGTCATATTTACTTAATAATTCTTGTAATTAATCAATTATACAAGTTTCAAGTTTTCCAAATGTAAAGGTTAAACTATTTTTCATAATTTCAACTAGAAAAACTTAAAAGGATTTATAGAAACTTCATATATAATTTCGAAATTTTCAATAAAATGACAAGTCTCAAAATCATAATTACATAATGTAGATAGTATATAACTTAAATCTTATCTAACATTTTATCGATTTCCCTTTCAATATCATCTTCTTCATCTCGTCTTTCGCGTCATTCGATACAAAATCATCCTCATTAGACTCTTATTTCATTTTGAGCATTTCTAGTTCCTCTAGGATGTAGGATATATTCTCCACCCCCCCCCCCCCCATCATTCTCCTCATCCTCATCATCACAATCCACTACAATCCAAAATTGTTCATTAGTAGCATCACTTCTCTAGTTTGCCCTTCCTCTTTTTCTTGTTCATCAACCTTGCATTAATTTGGACACGATCAAGATTGTTCATCCTTATAGCATCAAATCTATTATTTTTCTTGGTGTGTATCTACAAGAAAAAAAAGGTACAATTAATGGAGCAAAACATATTCAAGTAATCATTCATTTGCCAAAATAAATGAGGGTAGAAATGATATCATAGTAAAAAGTCAACAAGTAAAATGTAAACAACATAATTAGTACTTACCCCTTCAAAAGTACTCACCCCTTCAAAAGTACTCTTAATTAGTAAATCATTTAAAAACCTGAAACTAAAGTCAAACAAAATACTTTTAAAAAAGGAAACAAAAAGTAATAAAGCGAGACTACGCCCTCATTAAATGGTCAACTTGGTAGTTGATCGCTTAATTTCATGTTCAATGTCAAGGTGTGACGTTTCCAGGGACAGAGCCTAATAAAGTCCAGTGCAGGCACAAGCATGCACTCAACCTTCGGGCCCAACCCAAATGCCCATATTTTTAAGGGCGGTTTACAAAAATACATTTAAAATTAAGGGTCTTTTGAAAAATCATATGAAAAGTATTATGGAAATAAAAAATATTGTATAAAAAAGTGATTCAATGTCGCTTTTTAAAGTTAAGTATTACGTTTTTATTAAAAAAATGACATACAATCTCGCTTTTATTAAAAAGTGATGTTTGTTACTAAAAAAAGTGACAAATTTTTAGAAAGTGATAGAAAAAAAGTGACAAATATTATAAAAATGTACAAAAATTTCAAAAAGTGATAAACATTCAAAAAGTGGGAAAAGATTAATCAAAACTTTAAATTCAGTTTAATAAAGTATCATAAATTTAAAAAGTGGCTACTAAAAAAAAAGTGACAAAACAACAATCAAAACTTTTGAATCAATTCAATAAAGTGACTGAAATTTTAAAAAAAAATGAGAAAAACTCAAAAAAGTGACGACGAACCCCCGATTATTTTTTTGGGTGAATTGTATCACCTTTTAATTAAATTGACATTATATCACTTTTTAATAAAAAGCTAAATATAATGTCACTTTAGGCTCCGTTTGATTCGCATTATTGTAGAATAAGAATGAAAAATATAATCGTTATTGGGCCCCATATAAGATATAGAAATTCAAATTTAAAGGTTTGATGTGATGTATAACATTCATATTTTTCACTTTTAGTAGAAAAGAATGAGAAACAAACGGAGGTTTAATATCACTTTTTAATTAAAAAATGACATATAATATCACTTTCATTAAAAAGTGAAGTGAAATACAATGTCACTTTTATTACAAAGTGATATTTGTCACTGAAAAAAAGGCAGAAATTAAAAAAAAAGTAACAAATAATAAAAAAAATGTGATAGAAAAAAGTGAAAAACACTAAAAAGTGACATGAATTAAAAAAAAAAAAAAAGTGGCAAACGTTCAGAAAAGTGACAAAAAGTTAAAAAGTTACAAACATTCGAAAATGTAACAAAACACCAATCGAAAACATCCAAGTCGTCTTGAGCAAACATGAACATTCAAAGCATGAAAAATAAAAGATTATATTAGGAAATGCAAATTACCTCAGGCTCAGTATCATAAGAAATGCAAATTACCTCAGGCTCAGTGTATATATATATATATATATACACACATTATTTTGTAGATCCCATTTTTACAGGAAAGAAAACTACCTCTAAGAGACGTTGTACCATAGGGAAGAAGTCATATACTTAGAGAAATCTACGTGGAGGGTTATTTAGGACAAGAAACAATTGAACTTTTTAACTGGTTTGTCACGACACGAGAGCCGATAGCACGATGCCAAAATCTTCTTGTGAATTCACTACATGGTTTTGTTTTAATGGCCCGGTACAATACAAAAAAATAAAAAATCGACATACATTTATTTTTATTGGTCACAACTCATTTATTTTATTATTGACATTCTCAAATTAATTGGTCACACATTATTTTTAGTCACAAATAACATATTTTATATGTCACAACTTATTAAAATAATAGATCGTGTATTGTGTTTCGATCACAAGTCACAAATTTTTCTATTGGTAACAAATTATCGAATTTTAAGGTTACGGTTTAATAGTATATCAAAACTTTTATTAGTCACAACTCGATCACAGTGAGTTACAGTCACAATTTTAATTGGTCACACTCGATTACAAGCACAAAATAATCACAGTCACCTCCAATCCAATATTGCCGACACGCCCGACAACCACCAACACAACGCACAGATCCACCACCACACATCGCACAAATCCACCACCACACACCGCACCACTCACAACACACCACCACCACCATCTTCTCTATCTCCATTTACAACATGCCCAACCACCACCTCAACACAGATCCACCGCCACGACCGCACCGCACACCACCACCAACCCCACACTGCACAAATTCACTGCCACAGATCGCCCACCTCCACCATCTGCAACCTCACAAACAACCATCACCATCACCAGTCACCCACTGCACAATCGGACCCGCATGCACGCACATCCACAACACCGCACCCGTACCCACATCAGCACATCCATTGCAGACCGCACATCACCACCTCACCCAACACCGTACCTAACACCACCCATCACCGCCTCACCGCCGTCAATAGTGTCAAATCCACCACCCCACCAACGTCGAATCCACTACCAACAGTGTCAGATCTACATGATGTGTGGTGAGCCTTAATCATGTTCTTGTAGGCTACTGACAGGAGGTTGCGCTCTTCCACGGTCAGCGGTCGCCACCAACTTCTCCATGAATTCCACCATCTCCTCATATCGCTCGGACTGCGTTGCTAGCTTCGCCATGTACACGCTCTCCTCACAAAGAGAAGCCATTGTGGGAGGGGTTTTTAGAGAGAGAGAGGAAAATAACTTTTTTAGAGAGAGAGAGTATGGTGAGAGAGAAGAAGACGAGAAATGAATTTCCCTAAACTTCAAATCTGATTTTAGAATATAAATCTTGAAAAGTGAGGAATGGTGTAATTTGCACTTTATTTTTTACTACTAACCCACATTTGTAATTGTAATGCACAATAGTGAAGACCAATACCATTCATGAGTCAACCCAATAACATTAGATCCACTACCATCCAACATTACAACCCATTCCAAATTTCCAATCATTTCCATTCGATTTCAATTTTAAATTCAACCCTCTCAATCTTTCTGACTCTGCTCCATCTCATCTCGAAGCAAAACTTCTAAACCTCCGCTGTTCAATCTATTTCAATCGCGCTCCGTTACTACTCCGTCCCTATGCGAAGCTTAGATGACGGTAGGCACTAGGCAGACGCAACCACCGGCACTTCCACGTTCCATCGGGCATTGATGATTCTTCGGCAGCACCTACACTACAGTCAACGGAAGAAGAAAGTGAAACACCGATTTTTAAATATGTGTTGGATTTTTTTGTTCGATTTGTTTGATGTTTATTAGATCTGAAAATCACCTTGAGATGTAATTATTCGTAAAATGAAGTTCTACTTCTGATCTAGAATTTGATATAGGGCGTGTTCAGTATAGCTCAAAATTCAATTAAAATTGAAAATATAGTCGTTATTGGATCACACGCGTATAGTAAAAGTCAACAATAACAGCTATTTTTTCAATTTTAATATGATTTTAATCTCTACCAAACACCTTCATAGTCTTATCTATAAAAATGTACAATTTTTTTTAAGTGTTAGTATAAGAATTATTTATGTAGTTGGATGTATCTATCTATTGGATGAATTGGCTATTTTTGAATTATCTGTTAAGTTGCTCATTTCCTATTTTCATCTGTTCAGATCCTTGTTATGCTTTTTATTATGTGTCTACTGTATTGGCTACAATATTTATTAGGGAAAATTGCAACCACGGTACCAAACATTTCACTTTTTTGCAGACTTTGTCCAAACATTTGATTTGTGTCACCCACGGTACCAAACCCTTCAAAATGTAGCAGTCGGAGTCCAAATGAATGGTTTGACCGTTAGTTGACAAAAAATAGTAGATTTTGACCAATTTTAACAAAATTAGGAGGGATAAAATGGTAACTTGACAATTTTCTCATTAAATAAATAAAAAAACAAAAAACTATAGAAAATCACAGCTCTCCTTCCCGGCATCAACAGTGTCGACAGCACCACCAGCACACTGCCGGCACCGCCAGCGCCGTTTCCCACCACCACCACCGTAAATCCTAAATGAAGAAAATCATATTTGACACCTAAAAATGGAACCTAAATCACGGCTGCCACCAACACATCGCCATGGTCGCCACCCATCACCAACCAAATCCCCATCATCCTATCCCAAACCAGAAAATCATCTACCACCACCATCGATCTCCTCACCACAATCGTCACTAATGTCGAGAACTACCCATTTTCAAACTTCAAACTCAATTCAAAAAATTCGAAAAAAAATCAGAGGATAATGGAAAATTGAATCTTATTGGAAAATCGGAAGATACGACCATAGGCAACCATTTGCAAGAGCCTTTCTAGCTACAATAATCCTCTGAATGCGGGCTTTCTTTTCTGTATTGCCACCCTCACTTCTAATACTATGCTTCCAGTGAGAATGAGCAGAATAATTTATAGAGAATTCAAAAATTAGGGCTTGCAATTTGAGTTTAGGTTCACGGGTTTGAGAGGAATTCGTGGAAGACATGGTAGATGCAGTGGGGTGTGGGTTCACGGGTTGGTGAACTCTGGCTTGATGTTGGTGGTTCACAGGTTTGATGAGGTTATGATGGTGGGAGGATGAGACGCTGGAGGTCGGAGCATTCTTGAATCTGGGTGGAGGCCGGAACGGAAGCTGGGGAAAGAGGAAAAGGGACCGCTCGAGCTGGAACGTGCTGTGGCAACGGAAGGAAGAGGTTGGAGCTGTGATGAGGACGTACTGAGGAGAAAGAGGCAGCACCGACGCCAGCTAGCGGTGGTTGAAGCAGTTTTGGATGGTTCTAGGAAGAAGACGACTCTTTTGTATTTTTTCTCTATTTTTTTCTAATTGTTATAATTACTTTCTATGAAAAAAAATGTAAAGTTATCATTTTGCCCTTTTAAAATTTGGTCAAATCTACTATTCTTGGTCAACTAACGGTCAAATGGATGATTTGGACTCCAGCTGCTACATTTTTAAATTTTTGGTACCGTGGGTGGCACAAATCAAAGGTTTGGGCAAAGTCTGCAAAAAGTGGAAGGTTTGGTACTGTGACTACAAATTTCCCTATTTTTTTACTGCAATCATGTTAGTGGTTGATCCACTATCTAAATGGAATATGTTATAGGAACATGAACATTTTTGACTGAATTTGTTATATACAGTTTGTAGTTAGATCTTTCTGTTAGTCCGATTTGATCCGCATTGAACAAATCTTCTAGCTTCACCCTTGGACGTTTTGTCTAGGCCTTGTACCTAGACGGCTTTTTAGAACACCAATATTTATAATTGATTAATTTTATCATTTGAAATTTTTAGATTCAACCAATTATTGGTTTCTTAAGTTTAAATTTTCCTTTTCAAACACACTGGTATATACCACACATTACCCCCGTCTAACGCTATCCTACCTATCATTGAATATATTTCATCCGCCCTTTCTCATATCCACACCTTACACCTCTTCATCATCACCCATTGCCTCCACCACTGCAATCAAAATACATAGCAGGTTGTCGATGACAAGGCTATGTTAGATAAGTTAGTAGCTTTCTCTTTCTATAGTACATCATCTTCCTTGAGGAAATACGTCGAAAGGGCCCATTTACTACCACATATTTCCACTTTGGCATTTGACCAGTAAATACAATAAAAAAATAGAAAAGTTAAAAACTAACTTTACACAACAAAAGACCAAAACTACCCCCTCTCACTCCCAAATCGACGTCGACACCGGCCGCCTCTCAAGTTAGATGCCACACCGATCGCTTCTCACTGATTTTGGAAGGTTAGTTTTTGTGATTAAAATCAAGCTTTTCGTATATGGAATTTGAATGATTTTTATATTTTTTAGTTTATTTGTTCATATATAAGTAGATTTGCTTAAGTATTAGTAATTGCGGAGAAATTTAGAATTTAAACGTGGAATTGAGAGGTTTTTAGAGCTCCCCATCGCCAGAAATGGCGATATCCGACGACGAAGCCACTGTTAGCGGGACCTACTATTAAAAGTCAATCGGTTGTTAACACCCGGTCGATTAATACTCGATTAACTGACCGGCTGTTGGGCTGGCTATCTCGGTCAGCTGATAGACACGTTATATTTTTTAAATTTTTTTAATAATTTAAATTTTCAAATATTAAAAAAAATTATTCTATATTTAATTTTAAAATATTGTTGTGTTTAATTCATTTTTTGTATTTATATTATTTCTTTAATTAAATAATATTTCTACACCAAATGTAATTAAATAATATTTGTATTCTTTTTTAATATAAAATTCTCTAATTAAATATTCTTTGACAACTATTCTTTAATTTTCAAATGTAATTAAATAATATATATTGTTTGCTTAACTTTAATATTTTCCTTTTGTTTTAATTTTTATATTTAAAATTATATATATATATATAATTAAATAAATAAATAATTTTAAATTGATAATGACAAAAATTAAATATTCTATTTAATAAATTAGCAGTTTTTTTCCTTTTAATTTTTTAATTTAAAATTCTTTAATTAAATATTCTTTGTAAACAAATATTTAAAATTTTCAAATTTAATTAAATAATATTTATATCTTTTGATAATTTACCAAAAACGAAATATTCTTTTTAACGAAATCAGCAAATTATTTTTTCCTTTTATTTTTTTAATTTAAAATTCTTTCTTATGTGTAGTTGTTAGAATTCGGTTCACTTAATTTTATGAGATTATGTTCTATTCCATTATCTTATGTTCGATGCCAGGTAGTAGCCTTAGCAGTTACACTACCGTATTAGAACTGTTGGATGAGCAGCATGCAGATATGCTACGCTGGTCCTTTCTTTAGCCCAACGAGTTGAGAGCTGTGCAATTTTCGGGACAGATCATTGATGCTCTATTGTGTCATTGTTGAGTCCAGTCGACGGCATGTTTTCCACTTCGACCTCGAGAGCAAAGTCGTTAGTTTCTCTATGTTCAAGTTTGTCCTAATCACTAGACTAGAGATTACGGGCGATGATGCAACTCGTGTCGGTACTTAGAGAGGTAGCAGGCCGCACGACGCTTACTTCCAGGACATGGCACAGTGCTTCGACGCAGCTGATAGATGGGATCAGGGGATGTGATCATATGTTGGACATACTGAGCTCGGCTTGGTTACATCCTTGAGAGCATGTTGTGATATCACCATAGGAAGACTGCGATCGACCTCTTCCATCTGGAGATCATCGACGATATTGATGTCTTCAACACATATCTGTAGGCTGGAGATTTTTTGAGGACATGGTGTACGTTTTCACTATATCACACTCAAGGCCGAAGGGGACAATGCGTAAGTACGATACAAACGAATTGCCCCTAGCAGTGCAGGTAAATGTTTGACATAATTTATTATAAAAATATTGTTTATAATAAATATGAATATAATAATTGTATGTATCGCAGATCTGGGCGTACGAGTCCCCTCATATGTACCCATTTTGTAAAGCGAGAGGAGACACACTGTCCTCGAATGCATCATTGACGAGCATCCCGAGCAAATGGATGTCCAACTAGCAAATAGTTATGATCTCTCCTTGAGGACCCTCGGGTAAGATAATACATTTGCGATTGATGTTGTGTTTAGCTCTAAAATCTGATCACATGATCATTAACTAGTCAAAATGTTGATATGTCAAGTTGAAGTTATAACTAAGTTGATGTCATCGATGGATGAGAAGGCTTATGGTTATGTACGTGAATTAGGCGCTTCGCACAATGAAGACAATCGGGTGTCTGATTCCATCCTAGGCCGAGATAAGGTATGTGAATTGAATATAATTTATTGATTACAGTTTTGTATGCGTTAGCCGATTTTCATTAAAATATATATAATTTTTAATGTTCACATTAGTGTAGGAGCGCGGTCTAGTTGATCGACGATCACCATCATCGATCAGGTCTCCTTCTCCCCCGTCCACTCACCTACCACGCTGATCTCCTGCACATAGTCAGATGCAGTCTCCTGCACGTAGTCAGATGCAGTATTTTGCGGATCTGTATGACTGTCGACTGAGTTTATAGCGACGTAGATGTACGAGATACAACGAGAGTTTATACGATGGGTCAATGATCAGTACAACCAATTGACGGAGTAGATGGGCGAGATGTGATGAGAGTTTATAGGACGGGTCGACGATTTATCCAATGGTGTTGGAGTTCTACGTCACCACTTGCTAGAGCTTCATGATGAGGTCACAACCCTCCGAGGTGATATAGTGGGCATGAGACAGGGTGATGGGGAGAAGGGTCACAGACAGTTTTTGGGCGAATGATGCAGCTTTGGAATCATTTTTGTTATCTGTGGAATGGGAGAGGGTGGTCGGGGAGAATAGGACAGATACGGTGGCACCGACATGGACGATAGGGGTGGCTGGGAGGACACGATGAAGGCAATGGCCCTGAGGAGGTGGCGAGGAGTTGTGGAGCCACAAGGGGGTCGCGGTTCCCGACTTGAAGGAAAGGGCCGATAGTGTGACCCTGTGGTGGTGAAGATGGGGAGCCCCAAGGAGATGGTGGTCTCCGGAGTAGGGAACGAGCGTATGCCCGACGTGGCTGAGGGAAAAATGTGTCGTGGATGGACCGGAGCAGGTGGTCGGCAAGAGGGTCGGGTTGCCGTCGCAGTATGTCGTTTTTCCCTTCACGGTCGAGGAGAAGAGGAGGACATTCATCAATGGGACGTACCCCAATCTCTTCCGAGAGGTAGACGCAACCAAATGGAAAGCATTCAAGATGGAGTTGAGGAGAATTATGCCTGGGTAAGTATTTTACAATTTTAGTGAAGTAGCTACGCTAACTCATCCATATTTCTTTTAGCATTTTTTTTCAAAGAAAGTTGCAACGTAGGGGGGAGGACGATATCGGAGGCCTATAAGTGGTTTCACGACATCACCACTTTAGGGACTTGGCTCACCGACAATGTAAGTGAAATAGTCATATTGTTATTTATTATGTATACATAATTTTTTTGTTTATGAAATGAAATAACTCCCTCTATTTTTTATTGGTGTTTCCTGATGTAGCACATCGAGCTGGCCATAGACTTATTGCGTGATCGAGCTGGAAGATATCCAAGATAATTCGACATTTTCGGTCGACTCATATTGAGCACTAAGTTCGTATGTGTCGTTACCAATGAGCATCAGTCGCTTCAACTTATAGGAAATGAGTACGTGCCTGAATATATGACTGAATGGGTCGTAGGGACGTGGCCGAGTCTCGGGGGGAAAGCCATGGGAGGGTTATACGCATATATACATTTCAGTGATCATGAATCATCACCGCATTGTCGTGGAGATTATTTTGCTGACTCCACTATATATGTGTACGACTCTAACTATTCTTGTCTGCTATAAGGCCAGCTCAAGCATAACTTGGAGCCGCTTCCAGTGAACATTTTCTTGATGGCTATCCGAGCCCGTGTGATTGTGAATGACAGGCTAGCCATCGTGCGGGACACGATGACGGAGAGACAATCACGATCGTAAGTATTTATATTTTGTATTTAACTTACAAATTTATACACGGTATTGAACTAACACGTTATTATTCAATTGTAGGGGCGATTGTGGCATGTTTGTAATAACGTACATTGAATTTTTTAGTATAGGACATAAAGTTGATGGAATCAACCAATCATGGTTACAAATTTGAACGAATAAATTAGCATACAATTCGTAAGCATTGTGCATTTAATTGTTGAATTTTGTAAATTGTAATTATTGTAAATTAAGTTTTGTCCATTTATTTATGTATGAAATAATTATAAAAATTGCATAAAAAAATGTGTAAAATTCTTGAATACTCGCGTACGAATTAATTATAAAGAATGCAAAAATGAATGTAAATATTGTTCATTTAATAGCAATACCATTACATACTCGACTAATTGTCATTCTAGGAAATCCGACTCGTACAAATTTGGCGAGAATGGCCGACTGCTCTACATATGTCGCACCTACGCGATCGACGAAACTCTCCAATAGAGGGTATTCTAGAAATTCGTGATGCCCAAGGCCACGCGGTTCAACTAGCAATGGCGACAAACTAATAAATGGGAGAATATGGTCAGGAACTTCCCAATTGCTTCGTTTGATAGGGAAAATATAGTCTCAGCATACGCTGCTATCCAATAATCAGCCTTGTAGTAAGGAGAGCATAAGTTCTCGTTGCAAAGCATCTGTTTATAGCTACAACAATTGCATGCTCGCATGAATAACTCTTGAACTGAAATCGAGTACAAGTGCATGTGTTGTCAGTCGGGTCCATCATATATGCTACACAACGTGCACATTGTACGAAAAAGCGCGACTCATCCAGCAGTTCCACAATCAACTTTCTCGCAACCTGTGCGGCCTTGAACAGTTTATCCTACAACGGTTCCACAATCAAATCTTTCTTCATTTCAAATAGTTGCTCAACATGCAGATCTTCATCATCGGAAACAACACATGAAGAATTAGATGACTCTTTCCAACCCCTGAGCTCGCACCCCACGATGTCTCTGGCAGGATAAAGCAATCAAATTCTCATTTGTAAATTCATTTACATTCTCAATGTCCTAAACTACCGAATGAATTCTGTGTGTCACAACGATATCACGATGATGAACAACTGTCTCAGGAATTTTAGCTTCATCTTTACGAGCTATCTCCAATTTATCCCAAAAATCATTTATATTATCATCAGCTCCATTCGAATGTTCATTTCTACCTTTCGCGTCATCCTTCCTCACTAAAGTTACACAAATCGACGTCATTTGTGTTTCGTTCAACTCAAACAAATAATTCACTACAATACCAAATGTCCTTCATAAGTGGAATAGAAAATGGCAAATGTTCTATGAATTGAAATCCCAGTACCATATTGTATAGAGATGAATCAGCGTTCAACTTATTCTATATATCATAGTACAATTTATCGTACGATGTAGTCTCTGTTATATGTGTTGGCATACCACTTTGTATGTCTTTCTTCCATTTCCATGTCTATCGATTATTTTCATCTAATTCAAAATCACCAAAATAACAAATTGGGAGTACAATCATCATATCTGCATGACAAAACAGAATTTGTAAACATTCATTCAAAAATTCGGCTTACAATGAGAACAAAAACTTGTTAAAAACAAAAAAAATATTAGCAGCGAATGTTAGCCAGATGTTAACAACCAATCGTCCGGCTGTTAATAGTCGGTTGTTTGGCTGTTAAGCCTACTGTTAACAGTCGGTCGTGTAGCTATTGGCCGGTTATTAACGGCCGACTGTCAACTGACTAGTCGGTCAGGCGGTTAATCGGAAAGTAACATGCAGATGAATTTTTTTCGTTTGTACTTAAAAAATTATACATTTGCTAAAAAAAATTTATCTGCATGTTATTTATGTCGAATATTAATTTATCGATTAAAAACGTATACACATTTAATGAAAACGAAATTAAATATACGTAAATATACTTACCGATTCGAAATAATTGACAGAAAATAATTTTTTTCTTCAGATATCGATATTTTTGAGATTTTCAGATTGAAGAAGATGAGAGAGTTTTTATCCGTGTTAGAGCTGATTTTGAAATTTTAAGTAGGGAGTATTTGATTTTTATTTGTTAACTAAAAGGATAGTATTGTCTTTTTAATAAAATCATATTTTGTAATTGTTTTATACACTTAAGGACATTTTTGTCTTTAGACCTCAAATATGCCAATGTGGAAATATGCATTTAAGGAAAAGTCAAACTGGAAATAAGGACCTTTGACTAGGCCCGTTTTAAAAGTACACCCATCTTCCTTGCAAAATCCAAATTTGTTGTACTATGGTGAGGTGTCATGGTTACTTCGTATTTTCTCCTCCGCTGACAATTGCATAGACAATTATTTAGGCCTACTTCCTATCGTCGCTAATAAGCCCATTTTGTGGCTCTGATCGATGGATGATAGATCTAACCCCCCGTATCATTGGTTGGGAGTAGTGGTCCATGGCTACTTGGGACTATGGGGGTGGTGGCGGCTTGGGGTAAAAGTGGGGTAGAGATTTGGAGGTTGGTGGTGAAGGCACTACAATGGCGGTGTCATAAATCCACAAGTTTCACCTGAAAGGCTTGATGTCATCGCCGATAGTCTTGAGTAGAACCGGCATGGGCTATTTCGAATGCTTCATTGCAAGGTTTCGTATTCCAAATTAGGGAAAGCGGGGATTTGTTGTGGTGGAGATGGTGGTGGATTAGCAACTACTTGCGGTGGTGGTACGGAGGTAAAGTGGTGGGTTGGGGTGTGAGAATAGTGTTTGTGATCAATTAATTGGATAATTGTTATAAGTTAATTAGATAATTTGTAACTAATAAATAACATGCGACCTGTTAAATGTGTGATCTGTGAATAAAATACATAATTGTGAGTCACAAATTGTCTTTGTGACAATAATTTTGGATAATTTGTGGGTAATAAATAATATGTGATCTATTAGATTTATGATTTGTGACTAAAATACGTAATTGTGAGCTACATATATTATTTTGTGACCATTACTTTGTGTGATTTGTAATTAGTATGTGATTGTTATCATAAATTATATATTATTATGATAATGACATACTTAATTAAATTATAGATCACATACTTTTATCATGGGCACAAATTGTGGCCACCTGATTTTTGAAAAAGATCCACAAGTTTGTTAATTTGGAAAATGTATCTTCAAATCCTTCATATTCAACAAAGATATGAATGGTCCATTTGATATGGCTTTTTGAGAAGTTAAAAGGTATTTTTGAGATCCAAAAATTGCGTTTGAACTCGTTTGGTTAATTTTATAAAAGTATATCTTCTAATTAGAAGAGTTTTAGATGAAATTGGTTCAATATGACTTCCTTAAAAAGTACATTCAGAATAGGAAATTCTTTTTAAATAATTTTAAACATAAATTTATAACATTTTGTTACTTTTCAATCACACTTCTTTCAAATTACAAAATTTATTCTCCCAAAAAAACTGGACTCAAACAAACCTTAAAGTCCTCGTATTAATTTAACTTTAAAAGTTTCACATTATTAAAGTAGAGAAGTGTCAAAATAAAAAATAGAGAATTAAGTTATTGTATGATTTTGATTATTTGAGAATTAGTTGTCCCTCGTACTCATTTTTTAGCTATGCCTTCTCCAAAAATGATGCTTTTTAGTTTTTTAGAGCGCAAAAATCACTCAAAATCAATATAGTGTAGTTTGGAGCATATTTCTGAACCCCCAAATCTGTGACTTTTGATTGTTATTCAAATTTATTTATTTATTTTACTTCCATAAAACAATTATTTCTATCCCACATATTTTGTTCAAAACCAATTTGTAGATGAAATACAAAACTTAAAAAATTTATTTCTAAATAGAAAAATACTTTATAATTAAAAATTTACTTATAAGGTAAAAATTCACCAGTGTAAAAATTGCTTATAAAGCAAATAAAAAAACAAAACAAAAACTACTACTAATAAGGTAAGAATACATTTATAAAAAAATTACTTATCAGCAAAAATCCACTTATTTGTAAAAAATATTTAAGGAATCAAGCTTAGATAAAAAAAAAAAAGTGAAGATGAAGAATGACTGTTAGCAAGTAGCAGAGACATCCACGAATCCAACTAGGTTAGGAAAAGAATTTGTGTCGAAACTTGGGCTCTTAGAAGAAGATATAGGAGATGAAAGATCGAAACTCTAGTTTTTAAAGGCAAGTTGTTGAGCTATAGTGTGTTATCCTCTCTCCTTAGATATCATGAAGGCACTAAAGAGCATTGAATTGAATCGAAGGCCATTGATTCATTAGACAAAGGGACCATTTGACTACTCATATATACTATTAAAAATTTGGAAAGATAAATAAAATTAATTCGAAAAGTTTCAAAAGAAAAAAAAAAGGATTATCAAAAGTGTTATTTTTTTAAAATAATAATAAGAAAAGAAAACATGGATTGACTAGTTCCCATTTGGAGGATGAAATTTCTATTCCTGCTAACAATTTAGCACATTATTCATTATTAGATGCTCCTTCCTATTTGATGTGACTCGGAAAGGCATCAAGCGGACGAAAGTTCTATGAGCGTTGAGACGAAGATATGAACGAGTTCGAGATCAAATTGAAGCTAAGAAATCATGCAATCATTTAGTTGGGCAAAAAAGTACGAAATATTGAATTTAACCAGCTTACGGTTAAGTTCCATGTTAGAGGTCGAGGACCGAAACGCGCTTGAACGGCTCGGAATCAAGAGGCGAAAGTTGGAAGGAACTTGAAGAACCATGCGCCCCATGGTTATACAAGCCATGCAATCGCATGGCCATCCACGGAGACCCAAGGGGGAAATTTGATTGTTCCACGCCACCGCATGGATTTATACCATGCAATCGCTAGGGTATTCCGGTGACAAAATTTCAGAAATTTTGGAAACTTCCTAGTTTCCATAGAATTATACATCCTTGATATCTTTTGTAATTTTAAACCCTTATTTCCGTCTCTATCTAATTTTTTAGGGTTTTTAAAACTTTCATATAAATAGTCTCTTATTATTCATTGTAATGGGAAGACTTGATATTTGAGAGAATTTATACACAATTTTTGAGATTCTTATTCCTCCAATTGTTAGTTGCTTAAAGTTCTAACTTGAACTTATCAAAAGGTCTCGCAATTTGTGGCATTCCCACTTCACAGTTCTTGTTCCGAGTAATTGACAGGTCAGATTTCTTACTGTAATCTCGGTTCTTGGTACGAGTCGAAAAACGGGTCGGATTGATCTTTTTGCGACGTGATTTCTAGATTTTTTGGGTTTGTTCTATCTTGTTCATGGGTTCCCAAGATCAATTCTTGGTTGAATTCACATCAGTAGTCTGACTCTAGAATTCGGCTCATCTATCCTTTATTTTTCATTAATTATTTTATTGTTTGAGTAAAAAAAAGTTAGTTTTATTGTTCTTGATTTTGAGTCATTGTCTTCATTATAGTCCTATCATCATTGCCTCTAAATTAATCATTTAGTTTTTTATTGAGTTCCATTAAAAAAATAGTCAAAAAAGGAGGAAAAAACGAAAAAAATAGACAAAAAAGTCTATATCTCGTGAATGTTTAGAGATAAAACATAACAAAAAAAAAAATTGAGTCAATTACCTCAATCCTTGCAAATTTTGTTGATTATCCGAAAACTTGTGCTTGTGGTGGTGTTCGCTGCGGGAAATGTGTTTCGTTTGATTGAGATCGGTTATTTCTCGAGCTATTGAAAAAGGAAGACGAGCGGTAAAAGGCAAGAGTGGTGAGCTCAATATCGTGTAAAAGTCAAATTCGAGTGATACACAAGTATAAACACATGAGATAAAATATTTCTTTTTCTTATTCATTTTCATTTAATTTCTGTTATTTAATTATTTGCAAAAAAAAAAGATGAGAGACATGAGTAAAAGTGAGGAAGAAGCGGTGCCGAAGGGGTTTTATGCGGAATTTATGGATACTATGTAGGCTATACATCATATGTTTGATTAGTTGGGTTTGACGATTGATCATATTAGTGGAGATGTAGCTAAGCATGAAACCTTGATTGTGAGTCAGCAGCGAGGGACGTCCCAAAGAATTCCTGGTGGGATAGAGGATATAACAGAACCTCATGGCTGAATTTGATGAGGAAGATGAGGCGGTGAGTGTAGGAGTAATAATTATTATTTGGAAGTTGATATGGGATGAATGAGGAATATAGGAGGTAGGTTTGATCGAGGGGTTGATAGAAGTTTGGGGAGCATCAAACTGAACATCCTAGCTTTTCAAGGCCAGAGTGACCCTAATGCTTACTTAGAATGGGAAGAGAAAGTGGAATTGGTGTTTGATTGCCATAATTACTCGGAGGAGAAGAAGTTGAAGTTAATTACAATAGAGTTCACTAATTACGCCATTATTTGGTGGGATCAGTTGGTGATTAGCCGTATGAGGAATATGGATAGGCCGAGTGAGACGTGTGGATAAATAAAGGATTGTATGAGAAAATGATTTGTACCGAGACATTATTACTGGGACCTTCATAAAAAATTACGAACTCTTTCTCAGTGGTCTAGGATGTGGAAGATTATTATTAAGGAGATGGAGATGACGATGATTAGAGTGAACGTGGAGAATGATTGGGAGGCCACCATGGCTAGATTTATGAATGAATTGAATATGGACATTGCCAATATAGTAGAATTGCAGCACTATGTAGAGTTAGAGGACTTGGTGCACGTGGCTATGAATGTGGAGAGTCAACTCAAACAAAAGGGGTGTAGCGAGGTTTACTATGGAACCCAAATGGAGTGGTGGTGATAGGAATGATCGGGTGGATACCAGGGGAAAGGTTAAGATATCTAAGGTTAAGGAGGATGTGGCTAAAAATAAACCAAACATCGAGTCTCAAACTGGTAGGTTGAGAGATATTAAATGCTTCAAGTGTTTGGGTTCGGGGGCATATCGCTTCACACTGTCCAAACCGACGGGTGATAATTCTTCAGGAAAATGGAAAGATTGAGTTGGATGATGGAAGTGGGAGTAAAAGCATGCATGAGCTGGAGGATGTTAAATGTGAGACTTATGTAGAGTACCCGGTTGGGGAGTCATTAGTAGTGATGCATGCTCTTACTATACAAATGAAGGTGGATGATGAGGAGCAGCAACATGAGAATTTGTTTCACACCAGGTGTCACATTAAGAAAAAGTGTACAGTTTGATAATAGATGGTGGGAGTTGTACAAATGTGGCTAGCATGACCTTTGTAGAGGAGTTGGGGTTACCTTTTATGAGGCATCCACAACCATACAAACTGGAGTGACTGAATATGTGTGGAGAGGTATGGGTTACCAGAGGGGTTTGGTGAACTTCATCATTTGGCGGTATAGTGATGAGGTGTTATGTGATGTGGTTCCAATGCATGTAGAACATCTCTTGTTGGATAGGCCATGGAAGTATGATAGGAGAGTGGAGCATGATGAATTCACAAATCGGTACAACCTTGTGAAGGATGGAAAAATCATTATGCTTGTACATTTGACACCACAGCAGGTCCACGAGGACCAATTAAAACTGGAAAATGAGCGAGTGAAAAAAATAAATAGTGGAAAAATGAAAGCATGAGTGAAGAAAGTAAGGTAGCTGAGAGTGAGAAAAAAGAGTAAAGCCACGAGAGAGAGAGAGAGAGAGAGTTCAGAAAGAAGATAAAATTCCAAGGTAGGCTTATATGCAAGAAAAGTCGAGCGTGAGAAGGCTTTAGTGAGAACTAACAATCCCCTCCCCAATTTGGATATTTCTCTTGTGCGGAAATTCAAGGATTTATTCCATAGATGGATGATTTGCGGAGCGCCATACATTGAACATCCACTTAATGCAAAACACATGAAGAAATTGGTGAGTAACAAGGAAGATGGATATAACCACACCATTGTAACTTATCAAAACCTTACATTTAGGTTAGAATATGGAACAACTTATAGGAATAGTCTTTTACATCGGCTAAGTACTCTTGAACGTGTTAATGCATATGATGATTCTATGAGTAGAGTCAGTCCGGTGTCACATGTGTTTATGGGAAAAAACTTATTTATCTATGATATGCACTTGCTACGTCATAAAATTCTAACATGCCACACAGAGTTAATCACATAATAAGCAATTAAAGTGCATTATAGGTAACTGGATGCATGAATGCCTTTAGTTTAATCACAATATTCTTACATGTCTTAGGCTGGATTTATGGCATGTGTTAGGAGTAAGTTTATGTCTACTATTTCCATCCCACGCGTCAATTTAAAGAGTGGTTTTAATCTAGTAACCTTGTTCAATTTAATGATTTTATGTATTGGTGTTAGTAGTAGCTTTGGTGAAAAGTATGTGATTACTATGGATGTCTCAGTATTGTCAAATGGGGCTATTGAGTCGAGTCGAGTCTTGTTTGACCTAGGTGATGGTAGTTGGGTGATCATACGTACGAGGCGGATATGAACTCAGACTAGGTCCAAACTACATTCTAGAGGAGACGGATCATGCCATTTCATTGCTATGATCAAGAATGATGGCTACAATTTGCTTCTACTGGATAAGTCTGTAATAGTTAACATTTTCGAAGTTGCCAATGTTGCTTCGTCTGATGTAGGTTCGGATTCGAGGACGAATCTTTTCGAAAAAAGAGGGGATGATGTGACCCAGAAAAGACATCAAGTGGACGAAGGTTCGATGAGTGTTGAGACTAAGATACGGACAAGTTCAAGATTAAATCGAGGCGAAGAAGTCATGCAATCATTTAGTCGGGCAACGTAGTACGAAATATTGAAGTTAACCAGCTTACAATCAAGTTCCATGTTGGGGTCGAGGGCCGAAAAGTGCTTGAACGACTCGGAATCAAGAGGCAAAAGTTGGAAGCAGATTGAAGAACCATGTGACCACATGGTTATACAAGTGATGCGATCGCATGGCCATTTATAGAGACCCCAGGGGGAAATTTAATTGTTTCATGCAAGCGTAATCCATGTGGTCTCATGGTAATCCGACGACAGAATTTCAAAAAATTTGGAAACTTCCTAGTTTCCATAAAATTCTACTTTCTTGATATATGTTGTAATTTTAAACCCTTATTTTTGTCTGTAACTAAATTTTTAGGGTTTTTAAGGCTTTTATATAAATATGTTTTTATTATTCATTGTAATGGGAAGACTTGATATTTGAGAGAATTTATACACAATTTCAGAGAGTTTTATTCCTCCAATTGTTGATGGCTTAAAGTTCTAACTTGAACTTATCAAAAGGTCTCGCAATCCTTTTGTGACGTTCTCACTTCATGGTTCTTGTTCCGGGTAATTAATAGGTCAGATTTCTTACATGTAATCTCGATTCTTGGTACGGGTTGGATTGATCTTTGCGCGATGTGATTTCTAACTTTCTTGATTTTGTTCCATTTTGATCGTGGGTTCCCAAAATCGATTCTTGGTTGAATTCACATCACTATTATCTACATATACCAAAAAAAGAAAAAATTGTAGCATAATAAGGCTGCCTTTTCCTTCATTTTTTTCCGAAAGAAACGGATCCAAACAAAATCAATGAAACTTATAACTATAATATTTACTTGTAATTAAAAAGTTATCAATAATTTAAAATTTTAATTATAAGTAAATATTTCACCTTTTAAGTTAAGAAGATAAAAATTTAATCATAAGTATCTCCGTATCAAAATTCAGTTTTCATCAAAACCTAATTTCCCTCGTATTTACACATCACTAAAATTCATTTCGAAAATTCCAAAACCCACACCTATTAAAAAGTTGGGTTCTCACCACTTTATTATGTTCCAAGCACACACTAATAAGCAACTATATTCAGAAATATATTTGTACTTGAAGAGCCTATTTGAACACAATTTTTTTCTTAAGAATGTATTTTGAAATAGTAAATTAATAGAGAATGCATGGTTAAAAAATAAGGAAAAATTTTGGATTGCGTGTAATATTATTTTTTTAAAAAATATATAGTTGAAAAGAAATAACAAAAATGTGTTTTGAAAATAATGAAGGCTTGATGTACTTTTAAACTCAACTTGTCCAAAGATTCCAAGCATGAATTCTATTCCATGACCTTTTTGGGGATAGAGTAGCGACTAGAGCTAGCCGTGGGCCGGTTCGGTTTGAATTTTTTTGGTTCCAAAAGTTTCGGGTATTTAATAAATAAAACCGTCGGGTCCAAATATAATTATGGAACCGTTAGGTTCGGTTCGGTTCGGTTCCATACCATAATTAATTTTTTTTTAACATTTACAACAACACTACATAAATACAACTAATGACATTTTCATTCGTAACTTTTACAAATTAACGTAGCATAATTTAAACACACATAAATAACAAGATGTTCAATAAGATTAATTCAATTAACACAAATACCAAAAAGTAGATACTAATATTAAAATATCGATGATTCACATTAATAATTCATTTGTTTCAAGCAGTCCGCATAAAAAAACGAAATACAAACTAAAAGATCAAAATAAAATATTTTTTAAGTATTGATAATACTTACCAACTATTTGGTAAGAAAACGCAGAATCAAATCATCAATGGCTTCGTGTTTTCGTTATACTTGAATAAAAAATTATTTCTTTGAAGAACAGTTAGCAAGTTAGGCTGAATCGGTTGGGGTAGAGGGCGGACTTGGACGGTATAAGGGTTTCGAACTTTCGGTAATGACGAAGAATTGGAAGAACTCGACAAAAGATCACGCATGGGGTAAGGATTTGAGAATTTGTTTTAATTTTATATAAAGTTATAAATGATAAATTAGGTTTCAATTTTTTAAAATGGACTTTAACAAGCTACTAAATAGCAAATTGGGTTTTGTAAATAATTTTTCAAATGGGCTTGAACATCCTAGTAAATAAATATATTATAAAAAATAAATTTGGCTAGATTAATGTGTTGATTTGTTTTAAAAAATTTTAAAAATTTAATTAACCTAATATAAAAAATAAAAATAAAAATTATTTAGATTCGAGTCTTATTCGGTTCTTCGTCTAGACTCGAGACTTAACCCAAACCGTTTGGTTCTCAATTCGGATACCCGTTCGGATATTTAATTTATGAAGAACCTCTCAATCCGATTCGATTTGATCCGATCCGGTGCAGGACTTTTGTCCAACCCTAGTAGCGACAAAGTAGTGGTGGACGAGGAGGGCTAAATTGTTCTTCTGAGAAAAGTTGGGCTATTTTGCCGGAAGATTTTGTCCACCTATTTGACAAATGCAATGTTGACAACAGATGATTTAATGCAAAAATTGACTATTTTTCAAATAGTCCAATAACATAATGACATTCTATCATGTGAGCAAAATATTCTATCAATATAGCATGATTGTTTTGAGAATAGAAAATGTCAATAATCACAAAAAATAGAAGAAACTCATCTTCCCTCAATAGTATAACATTTCTTTCTACTATAAAAAATCAATGCAAATGCTCCAGCGCACACAAAACTATAAACACTCTGCTATACCATTCAACTGATTCAAAACAACGTAAATACAATTTATTCAATTCAATAAGGAACAATTACGCATTTGTGGCCGAAGACAGCTGAGGAAATAATTTCCCCTATTAACTTTTAAAGTTTCAGAAGGTGGAACACATCCGCTTTTTCACCCAGGACAGATCAAGGTAATTTGGTAAATAAAAAGCTGGACAATTTATGAAGAAGTCTCAAAAATTGTCGAGTTTTAAGGAAAAATAACCGTGCAAATCCGACATTTGCAGCAATGACTACTAGTTTTCTGGTGTTGATCGACGCCGATGCCTCCTATTATAATGCACCACTTGGCTTTGCCCACTGTCGGAAGATTCGTCAGCATCATCTCTGGAATCGGTTTCTCCATCACGGCTTTCACCCCAAAGTCGTCTTGATGATCTTCTGAATTGAGCACGAGTTCTTGAAGTAATGGATCGACCTGAAGTATTCCCCGGTCGGATAAATCGAACAAGGAAAAATATAGTCAGCCAGCCACCATCATCATCGATGGTCAAAGTGTTGCTGTCCTCGATCCTCTCTTCACCAAAGGAAGAATGAAGTGTGCTAAGTAGATCTCCCAGATCCCTCTGTCTCTCTAATCTCCTCCAGTTACGCTGCCTTTCTGGGTCGGCTTCCGTTGGCCTAGCAAGTGGATGCACCAATCTTGCATGCTTCCGAATATCTGTATAAGTGCCACTGAAATCACAGGTTTCACTTGCACAACTCCTTGATTTTGAGTTCATGAAACGACGAGCAGACTCCACAACAATACAACCATTTATTACACCCCGGCAAAGAGGACATACCAGCTTTGGCTTCTCTTGGATGTCAACTGACATGCCTTCCACTGGCATAGATGCTTCCCCGCTTCTTTCATCTTCTACATCAGGGACCATGGATTCTGATATCATTGTGGCAGATGTCATCACGGGTGAGATTGAGATTGGTGCGTCTTCTGGTCTTTGCATCATTGGCGTAGCTTCACCAAGTGACTTACGAAACTGGTCAAAACAATTGGAGTGGCGGTAGCTTGTGTCACACATGAAAGGGCGACAACCTTTCTCGTGAGACGAACATAAAAGTAGAATCGCATTGTGGGGATGTTCCATACAAACTGGGCATCGGGCATCTTCCCATTCTTTCATATTCTTGTCATCCTCTAAAGGGTTTTTTGGCAATGATTCTCTTGAACGACTGGAACTGCAGGGAAAAGGAGATATCCTTGACCTATCAAATGAAAGGGAACGCTCTCTCCTTGCCTTAGGCATGTTCAGATACTAATACAACAGCACAAATACAAACACGTAACTCTTTCCTCTCCACAGCTGCAGAATAATTGGAACTACGGTCAAATATGAATGAAACAGAGCCAGACATGTATAGATACTCCTTATAAAAATAGACAACTAAAATCTACAGAAGCTTAAATTTAATCTAGAATTCCACCACAAAAATGCAACTACTCGTTAATCTTCAAATTCCCATGCACATGCATGACTAAGTGATGAGAGACATACTTCCAGTTTAAATTATTAGATCGACTATGATCAAATGAGATCATATTCTTTCACATGAACTAATAAAATAGGATACTTGCAGATGCAAACCAACGATTGCTGGGAAAAATTGTTCAGTGCTAAAAAATAAGTAATGCCAAGAGATATTTAACTTGAAAAAACATATACAGAATGTGTAAAAGAAATAACTTATAATCCTGCACACATTCAATCATTTTTCTTCAGTTTTGACTACTTCCTAGATATAATGAGCTCGCACTTCAAAGTACTTTTTCATTTTTATTTAATGAGAATCTATCCATACCGTGTCCCATTTTCAACTAAGTTGTTAATTCAACTGTATCTGCTGGTCTGATATTTTGCAGAGAGAACTTTAAGATAGTGCAAGCGCAAATAAATTGCAATATATATATATTTATAAAGACTTGATCATAAAATCAATATCCGATCAGGAAACAGAACTGTGAGATTATAAACAAAACTGCAAACCAAGAGTCGTTCCCAAATGTTATTACCGATTCCATTTACAAAGTAAGCTTAAAGGTTTTGCGAAATTCGAGCAAATACGTGCATAAAAGTTCAAACCAACCAATATTTCATGAAAAATTCATCAAAAGTGAAGATGGCAATTTTCATTAGGTAGCCTAACTTACAAAGCAAAAAACTTAAGTTTATATCTGATACATATATATCTTTTGACCATCAGAAAGTCTGCTCAACAGTAGAGACCCAAACTGAAGTATATGAGCCAACATAACCCACAACCCCAACATATATGAAATACCAAGGTACGGTTAAGTCTCAGTTAAAGCACAGAACATAACTGAGGCTTATAAAATCGCAAATATAAGTATTGATCCAAATTCAGTAAAAACACATCATTTTGCAAAATTTATGCAAATTCAAGGGTGGGGAAGAAAGAGAAATCCAGGCATGCATATAATAGAACATTTTCAGCAAAATCTAATGAAAGATAATTGCAGAAATTTTGAAGTTCACAGAACTTCAAATTGTATTCATTTCAAGTAAATCTTATTAAGGTTTTGGGGAAGCGGAGGGGCCAAAACATGGGAGTAGGAAAACAAGCAAGAAGACAAAGAAACAGTGTGCTGAGGCGAAATTTATGAAACATATGTTATCTGAAGCCCCCGAGCCTTAATATAAAAGATCTGTGAGTCTAGCTGCACTTTTTTACAACAATGACAGGCACCAACATCGGTGCCCAAGAATTCTAGATAAATACACAAGGAAAGTAAAGATATTTGTATGAAACACGAAAAAATGAAAGCAAGTAGGAAGGAAAAGAAAGAAAGAAAAAGACATCAAAGCTTACGCGATCGACTAAATCCGAAATTCAACACAACGCGAAAACGAAAGGAAAATAAAGAGCAAGAAATGATCAGGACTCATCAAATCTTAACATAATAGCATACCCATAAATATAAAAATAAAGCAAGCAAAAAGGTGTACATCTCCTCAATTTCCCAAGAAGGCATCTTTAAATAACGTTCCGGCTATAAATCAAAACTATACAAAATAAACTAGCTCGAGAAACTAAATCTTATTACAAAACATAATTTCCCCAAAAGTATAGAAACCCTAAACTGAACAAAATAAAGCCATCTAGAACTCTATCTCCAGCACAACAAAACTGCAATCCAGAACAAGGCTCCACTTACATATAATGATCAGATCCCCAAAAAAAAAAAAATAATCAATATCAAGCTTTCAAATCATAATAAATTGAAAAAAAAAAAAAAAAAACTTGAAGCTTAGCAGATCGATTGAAAACTGATCAACTCTACCTTTGACCCGTTTCAACTTATTGTTCAAATCAACGAAAAAATATACGACAGTATAGGCCTTGGATTCGAGCGAATTTAGGAACGACTTCGGACTCTTGGTGGCTGTTGAATAGCTGCAATTCTAGAGACAAGAAAAGGGAAGATGTTGGGTGACAGCGACTTACATAGAGAATTCTTATTCATGAGCTGACGTGGCGGATCAATATTCGCCCGACAGTAATTTTAATTTTTAGGTGTGTAGCGGTCACTGAACTTTTAGTGAAATCTTAGTTCAGTAACAAAACTTTAATTTATCACGATTAAATCACTAAACCCTCTTTTGTCTCCTTTTTTTTAACTCCTTTTTTTCTCAAATTCATTTTTAATTACATATTCACAGAATAAAATATTTTACAAGTAAACTCAAAATATTTTTCTACTTTTTAACCACACTTTCTCCAAAAAGTCATTATTCCTAAAATCATCACCCCACATACTCGTTAAGAAGGGAGACAAACATATGCTAAATTTAAATTTAATTTCAATTTTAGATGATCATGTCACACCTATCATCTGCTAAATTGATGAAAAGTACCTAATCGACATCTATATTGTTATTGATATTTTTCGTTTTGAACTCGATTTTTTGACATTTTACTTTATCAACAACTCTACTGAGAGGGTTTGGACGTCTCATACATGTTCTTTATAAATATTAAATTATTCTATACAATTTTATAGAGTGAGAAAAGAGATTACTAGAATTTTAGGATCTATTGTATATTTCTCAATTATAATTGGTGTAATAAAATTTTCTAATTCCTCTACTATATTTTCTTTTATTCTTTTGATCGTGATCAAATGCTTCATTATTGTACTATATAAATTCAATATATCAATCCAGTAGTTGATTTCATATTAAGTGATATCGAGCAATATGTAATCCTTGAATTACCAATAAATGATATCAAAATTTCTTTATATAATTAACACAACACTAGGTGATAGTTACATTGTGACCTAAAAACATAAATGAAGTTTTTAATAATGTAGAGTTTTTTTTATCATGCTTTAATAATGTAGTGTAGTTGTAAGTCGGCGTATTACATAGAAAATTTGTCGCTATATGATCAATAAATTAGTAATTTTTGTCAATTTGGGTTATGACGAGTAACAATGTTGAAATTGAAAATAAAATTGAAGTCTAGTGATTCAATCGAAATTAGATCGAGATTTAATGACCTGATTGAAATATTTATGAAAGTACAGTGGTCACGGATGCAATTTACTCGTGTAATGTTTTGAAAATTTTAAAATAAGTCAGTCAGTCGGCGCCGTTTCATGTATTGTCGCGAAGTGTGATTGGGGTTTCGTTTTGGAAAATGTAATTAGGGCAGAAAATCAAATGCGCTCTCCAATGGGCCCATATGCTTTTATTGGCCCAGTATTATTGGAACCAATTTTGTGTCTGGCTGGGCTGGCCTATATTTATTTTCGGAAAATTGATAAAAATAGCACAAATTGAAGAGGAAATTACCCGGATACGTTTTCGAAATAATGAAATTGAAAATAGACTTTTAATAAAAATATGAAGACCCTATTTACGGTTCAGTGGTAGTGGCTCCAAGTTTCATTATATTATGGCTATTGGCATGGTTTATTATTTTATTTGAGATGAGTTTAATTTTAGATATATATTTGATGCAGCATTTTACGTTATAGTTATCAATTTTGAGCGATTTAGAATCTGTTAAAAGGCTTGCAACACAATCATAATAACCCCCTGTTTGAAACCCATTTTGGGAGAAATAGAAATTTTGGAATAGTGATTGATGTGAATATGTGTAGTGGAAAAGTGATGAAAAGTTTTTGATTTGTGTGTAATATTATTTTATTTGGAGAATGTGTGGTTGAAATGAAGAATGAGAATGAGAAAGAGAAATTAATGAGTGTCAAACATAGACTAAATATGTAATGAACGAAGTCTAAATGTCGAAAAATATCCCAAGTTATTGAAAATTGTTTTGGAATGTAAAATGTACACATGCACAACCTATACATTTTATTTTATAAAAAGTGTTTGTTTTATTTGTGGTAAATAAGTTGATTCATATGTACATTTGTTTTAATCAATGTTATAAAACTTTAGTCCAGGCATCAATCGAAAAAGAGAAAGGATCAGGGGTCAAGTGTCAAATGGTTCGATAGGAATCGAATCGAGGTTATCAAGGGTAATAAATAAATATTTTAATTTTATTTTGACAACAATTATAATTAAGCCCCTGTTTGAAACCTATTTTGAGAGAGATAGAAATTTTGGAATAGTGATTGATGTGAGAATGTGTGGTGAAAAAGTGATGAAAAGTTTTTGATTTGTATGTAATATTATTTTATTTGGAGAATGTGTAGTTGAAATGGAGAATGAGAAAGAGAAAGAGAAATTAATGGATGTCAAACATGGGCTAAACTTTCACATCACCAATTCAAAATAAATACAAATATGCCAAATAAATGTTTTTTGATATAAAACTTATTAGTTGGATCACTTAAAAACTCATATTGTACGATTCAAAATTTAAAAAAAAAAATCTAAAAATCTATATAAATTGCGTAATTTAATTTTTACAGACGTGCATCGTGTGGCCATAAATAATATTGAGTAGGTATTGGAGTTTGCAATCCCACATTGGAAGTATATTATGGGACTGAATAAATGGATATAAAAGAGTTTCAAGGGATCGAAAAAATGGGTAAATGGATTGTAGATTTCCTAGGTAAAAGCATCTCCAATCATCGTGTAAATTGATATCTTCAAAATCGTTATTGTACATTTATTTACATCTCCATGGATCTAAATTTAAATTTCGCTCAAATTGGAAGATCTAAATCCTTTTTTGGCTTTTATGGGCGTAAAAAAAAAACTGTATATTTACATCTTTTTTTACATTTTCTACCGTAAATTACAATTTTTATTTTCTTTGCTTTTCTCTGTTTGAGAGGTTTTTCAACCACTTTGAAAATTCAAACTACAATTTAAATATAGTTTACACTACGATTGGAGACTATCTAACGTTTTTATTCTATAATTTTGTTTAAAATAAGTTTTGAGAATCGACCAAATTGTTAAAACCGTCACTGGTCGATCTGTGACCAAGTAATTTCTGTGATCAACTATTTGGTCGATCTGTGACCAAGTAGTTGGTGGTGTTTTGGGATTGGGGGACGGGGTGTTTGGGTGTATGTGACCAACTATATAGTTTTCTGTGGTTAAATATTTAACTGTGATCTTAAAATTTGTTAATATGTGACTCAAATATAATCTGTGACCAACATATTTGGACTCAACTAAAAATCTGCGACTTATAAAATTTTTCAATTGTGACCTCAAAATAATCCGTGATCAATTAATTTGATAAGTTGTGACCGAAAATTAAATTTTAATTATTTAATAAGATATCTGTGACCTAGGAATTAAAGCAGTAACCAGAATTAAGTGGCGGCCAATGATCACCGGAATTAAGAGTGGTCGGAGCAGTGGAAGTGGTGGTGGTGGTGGTGGTGGAGGTGGGTCAATTATATAAATATTATATTACAGTTAAATATTTAATTTAATAGATTAATTGTAAAATATAATTAATTAATTCATGAAAAACCTGAGTTTTGTAAATTTAAACTCTGAGACCTGATTTTTTATTTCATGAAAGATAATCCATGACATATGAATTTTGCCCTATTTATTTATCTTCATGCCCATATTTTGTACTGATTTTTCAAACATGGCCCAATTTTGAGTGTATTTGTGTAAGTTGACCCAAGATCAAACTGACCTATATTTCTTAAATTTCTATCTTTTTTTTTTTTTTTAGAAATATCTTAAAATATACCAAAAGCGAAGAAAAATAAACTATTGTTGGGCTTAAAAAGCTAAGAATTTATTTGGGTTTCATTATAATCTATTTATAATTTAAAATCAAAGTCAAATATTAACTGCAATAACTATTCCATTTTTGGTTCAACAAGTAGTCCATTCGAAAATGTCTCAATTACTATTGCACAATGGACATGTATGTATTATAGAAGCTCTAAATCAACAAAAAAGCAAAATGTTTAATTTCTTTTATTTTAGTTTAATAATATTTCAGCATTGTTTGTTCAACTAAAAAAGTTAATTTTAATCTTAGTCAAAACCAACAATTAATTTTAACCACACACTTCATTAAATTAAAAAAAAAAATACTAAAAATCTAATTTTTCATCTAAACCAAACAACAACTTCATATCTATACTAAGGACAATTTGAATTACGTAAGATAGATTAAAGAAGAAAACTTCTTTAATATTTTAAAGACGCTTTTCAAAAGATTTCACGATCTAACAAGTTTATTTAGAGAGATGCATTTTTAAAATTATTTTCGATCACACATTTTATGACACTTATAACTTTCTCTATTTTTCAATTACACATTCTAAATAATCATTTTTAACTTGAGAAAAATATCCGGTGAACTAGCTCTTAATTATTGCATTTATAACAATAAAGGATAATTCTTGTTGTACATAATTTATGTACATAAAGAATTACATATTGTGATGTGACAATCCTTTGATAATTGACGTGAAAGTGTGAGATTTATGATAAAAAAAATAATATCACTCCACGTTCGCCACATATGCACATATGCACGCACTTTATGATAAAAAAATAAAACATAAATTAAACCCATGTAAAAACAATCAAACCCCGACCTTGACATTCCCTGCTAAGAGGAGAGCCAGCGATAAGAAGTCGGAATCAACATAAGCCTCAAATGTGCGTCAATTGATGCCAATTTCTCCAAATTCCTACTGGCCATCAAATTCTTCACTATTTTCTCTTAAACCCAGGTTTTGAATTCGGAAACGGACTTAAACACAAAGATACAGGACAAATTTTGCCCTTGCCCAAATCAAATTTTCAATAAATCATTGTCACGGACTCGTCATTTACCACATAATATTTGTTTGCCCACATAAATCATTCTACCTTCACCGTAATCACCACACCCGCACAGGCTTCTCATCTTCAAAGCCTAATCCCTACACCATAAGCATACACCCAAAACCACAAGTCTAAAATAAAAACCATTAGTCAGACCCAACGGATATTCCCATCTGACAGAAGATCGAAACATCACAGAACATTACTAATATTCAATCCAAATCATCACTGTCAATAAACTTAGTCTCAAGTAAATGTATGAGAGGAAAATGAAAATATAACCTAGAATATATCAAAGGAAAATGAAGCTACGTTGAATCGAAAAACTTAGCGAAAATACTCATTTCCCTTACATCGATTATCGAACCAATAAACGGGTTTCCAATACCCAAAAATGTAAGCCAACGAGAGAAATACCTTCTTCGTGAAAAATGGACAAAGGGAACGGCGCTATGGTTAAGCAAATGGCTTCTTCCTTTTACGGGTTACACAAATAGGTTACACAAATAAAATGAAACAAAAGGGTAACGCCTGTAACGATGTTGTTGAAATTGCGAGAGGTGTCGAGTAGAAACAATATCCCATCAAATTAAGCAACCAAATCCTACCAAGAGATAGTTTTTATTTAACCAAATGAAATCATAAAAAAAAGCAAAAAAAAATCCAACATTAACAGATGCAAAACTCACCATGATAATGGGAAAATTAGCAGTTGGAAAACTGGTATCCACAAATTAGAAAATTAGCAGTTGAAAATTCAAAATTACCCCATGAGATCTACGCGAAGGCTAAGGCTAAGCTCGACGAATAATTCATACGTACCTACAGCCCACTAGCGGAAGAAGATCACAATCGACAGAGACTAACTTAATCCTTGTGGGAGTGAACTCGAGTATCTTGTTGCTGAGGTATATGAAAGTGTTGACACACTAAAATGCAGCCCAAAATCGAAAGGAAGTCCAATTGATAAATCCAAGGTAAAGACCCAACAGAAGCCAATTAAAAGGCCCAAGAAGAAAAGCCCAAGTTGGAGGCCTGTGGAAAAACCTGAATATTGGAAGCCCAAGAACAAAGGAATACTATCGCCCCAAGGTTGTAGGACGCCCAGAGGCCGAACAAAGATAGTACGGCACAATCGCCCAGAACGACAGCCTCATTGTCGCCCAGAACCCCAAGTCGCCCAAAATCAAACAAGTCTAAAGGATACAGTTTGGAAGCGGTTGGCAAGTAAACACGGCACGATCCCACGATCTAGGAAGCAACAAAGGTAGTGGCAGCGGTTACTAAGCAACTACTCCCCGAATAAGTGATTCCTCACTAAAAGAGTAGGCGGTTACGAAGGATACGAAGCAAGTCTGAGCAGTTTCGATAACCAATGGATGCTCAAGAAGTATAAAAGAAGTAACGTCATAGAAGAAAAAGGACCGAATCAAAAACTCTCTACAAGAGATCATGTCATTTTTATTCCTTAGTTTAAATTTAATCCTTTTTCAGTACTCGTGTGCTTGCGCCCCTTGGAGGCGTTTTGTCTACTTCCCAATTGTAATCCTTCACTGGCATACGCACCCCTTTTTGGGACTTTGTCTCAAGAGGTCTGTTCCTTACACAATCGTCTGACCCCTCTCTCTCGTAATTGTTGGCGGGTTGCAAAAACGCGCGAAAACAGAAAGATTTCAGCAATATATTCATAGTAATCCCCAATTGTAAGATTAATTTGTGGTTTAGGGAAACGGAAATTATCAAAACAAATTAAATCTCAGAATTATGTTCGAACAACAGTAAATCTTACCTTTTGAGTGACCCGATAGATTTTGCAACACAAAACAGGCAGGAAATGAACAAGAACACATACAGCCTCTCTCCGTGCGCACATGGAGAGTTGGAATCCCCCCGTGCGCGCACGGGAAAATCATCTTCCCTGTACGCGTACAGGGAGAAGCAAACTCCCCGTGTGCGCACGGGGAGACACACTGGGAAACGTTTCTAAATATTTTATTTATTTTTTAATCTTTAAACTTCCATTAAAAAAAAAAAAATCCAAATTCCAACCTACCCACGTTTATTTTTTTATCTATCCATAACATTAACGTAGTTTCTATCTACTCACACCATGGAGCAATCTTAATAATTTTTTTTATTATTATTAATTAGCTACACCACAAAATACATACATCAAAGGGAAAAAAAACCAAAAAATAATATCACTCCCCGTGCGCCACGGAGTGAACTCTCCATGTAGAGTAATTTTTTTTTATTTCTTATTTTTTTTTTTGCTTGTCTTTTCCGGTCAACAATTTGATTGTCTTTTTCAGTCAAAAATTGTGGGTAAGGAAAAAGTCTATATTACCCTTTTTGTTGAGTTAGAGAAATTCATATTATTTCTACGGCATCTCGTCATTTTTCTACGACTGAGGGACAAAATGGAAAAGGAAAATACGTCCTAAATGAACAGTAAACAAATGATTGACTCTTTTAATAGAAGAGGGATATAAGTATTGCATAGTTTTCAAAATGTATTTGTATGTATTTGTGGCCGTGATGTGGATTATGATGAGAAGAAGCTGAATTTGATAAGGAGAATAGACTTTGGGTGGGCAGTGGAGAGAGAGGATCCCTGTAAGAAGCAGAAGAGTGAAGGTACAAGTGTACAACCACCAATCAGCAATCATGGCAATGGCAGAGCCTAGTGGAAAATCTTCAGTTGGCTCACCAAGAGCTCTCTGTCATCATCGATCTCATTAATACTGTAAGTTATTTTGCTTCTCTTCATTTGTATGTGATTAGCTATTTCTTTCTCTGTGCTTGGTTTTTTAGCTTTCAAAAAGTATCACCTTGTATTTTACTTCTTATGGTATTTTCTTATTATCTGATTTTTTGAGATAATCTTTTTAAGAGGAAATTTGGGTTTGACTTGGATTTTGAATTTAGTTTAGTTAGTTTGGTTTGGTTTTTACGTTGAAGCATGTTTTAGCAAGTTTCTTAATGCGGACCACAGGAGGATTCAGCAAAAGTGAGTATGAAGGACAATTTTTTAGTTTCAAACTTTTTAGAGAGATTAAATGGACCTGAATCGTCTCAGGTTTAGGTTATTCGAAATATGTCGTACTTCAAGGTCATGGATGATTCGGCATTTGGGTTCTATAAAGGAATATTCGAGCTTTGATAATTTCGGTTACTGGAATTCCTTCATGAAATCTAAAGCTTGGTAAACTCTATAATCTTATTTCTAGTTATGAATTGAAAGCATTACAATGCTTCACGAAGACTCGAGGACTCCTAAACTTAGTAGGATTCTAGATTATAATAGTTAATTAATAACTTTAAATCTATGATGTACCGACACGGACACGTGTGTCTGACACGATAGCCAACACGCGATTTTTAAAAAAATTAGAAACACGACACGTTATCGACACGTTGATTAAATTCTTAAAAATTCTTCATTTATATAATATAAATTTAATTTTATACTTGTTATTAATTTTTTTTGTTGAAATCCTTTAAATATGAGTACATATTTGTTAATTGCTAATAATTTTGAATTAACAATATATAACATTTTTAATATAAAAAGAAAAATGATTACGGTAGAGTATCCGAGAAGTGTCGGTATCGACTCGTGTCCAACACGGACACGCTACCCTAATTGAAGTGTCCGTGCTACAGAGCTTTAAATAGTCTTAGAAAGCACCCAAAGTTACACCATGAGGCATGGCTCACTCGAGGCCTTCATTAAGCACCTTAAGTTTATGCCTTGAGTGTCAATTATCAAGGCTTATCCCTTGGTTTATTGAGGTGCACAGCCCTAGGCATAAGCCTCACGGTGGCTGAGGTACGTGCTTGTTCGTCTCGCCCTTTTGGGCTTCTGTTTACTTATCTCAATGTTTTGGCTTCTCTTTTTATAGCTTAGAGCGTCTAAGTTATTTTTTTGGCCATTTTAAAGACAATACAACCTTGATAAGTAGGAATAAAAAGAATTGGAGAAATGAAAAGAGAGCAAGTGGACAAGAGTATGATACAGCAAGTAAATTCACTCTTTTCTTTGTATTATATTATATATATTTTTGTCGTCTCTGTGAGTTTTAATTTTGTTAATGGTATTATCATGGATTTTCAAAATGGTGTAATTATTTTATTAGCTTGTGTTAAGGTTGTGCATCAAAACTTCTCGAGTTTACGCCTTGTCTGATGAAAGTAAAACACCTTGGTACCCAATTGAACAATTTTAAGAATTCACACAAAATGTTCCCCAATTAAAGCACCTATTCCAGAAACTCTAAGAACTCCCCAATTTTGTGTCATGAAAAATATCGTTGACCCAATAATAACTTGAAAAACTCAGATCTAAAAGAGGGCACGGGTGGGCTGTAGCATATCTTTAAAAGAGGTAATAATTTGCCAGAAAATCTAGATTTAGATTTATATTTTTTTTAGCCACTTCTACCTGCATCATTGCTCTATTTCAAAAGTCATCCTGAAGTTTTGACGTATGAGTAGGGTGGGCATGGGTTGAGTTGAGTTGGTTTTGAGTCCAATCCAAACCCAACCCAACATGTTTAGTTTGATAATAATTCAAATCAAAATCAACACATTCACAATTGAAACCCAACACAATCTAAATCGATCAAACTCGGGATGGTTTGAGTTGGATTGATTGGCTTGGACTTGAGTCCAATTCAAGTTGGACAATTTTTTTATGGGCTCAATGGTTGGGACGTTTTTCATTGAATTTGAACAATTATTTTATAGTTTAATACCATTTCAATTTGTACCAATTTCAGTTACATTAAAAAAGGCTATTTGAAAGGCCTTAAGTCGATTGAAATTGGATTAATGTTCCGTGGAATTAAGTTCCATTCCAAAAACAATGTAAATTAAAAATATTTTAAAACATGTTGACTAGATTATATCACTATCAAATTAAATACATATTAAATCAATCTAAATACATGTTGAATACCTGCATATTATATCAATTGAATAAAATAAATTCAACCTAAATACTAAAAATGTTAAATCATCCGAACTGAATACAAAATCTCCTCCTTCATTCCAAGTATTTAGTTAAAAATCACGTCAAAAAATCGAATCGAGAAGTGGAGGCATAGGCAGCAATGAGAGGCAGGAGAGACAAGATGCCGAAGAGACGTAAAGCGGAGAAGGATTTTGATCAATAGGTTTTAGGTTTTTCGTTTTAAGTACTAATTTACTTTTTAATATTTTTTAATTTATTGGGTTGGGTTGGGTTAGGTTGAGTTTTAATAGATAACCCGAAACCCAACCCAATCCGACCTAAAATTTGATTTTATAACCTGAACCCAACCCAATTGAACTAAAAAACAAATCCAAACCGATTAGTTTGGGTTAGGTTGGGTTGATCGGTTTGACCGGTTCAAATTGGTTTTTGTCCAGCTTTACGTGTGAGAATCCATAATTGTTTGAACTAGCAAACATGCCTGGGAAAAGATGGAGGAAGCAGTACCATTTTTCTTTCCATGAAGTATCAATAAAAGAAATCTTCTTTTTCTTGTATCTGGTAATATCTCTGGCTTGATAACATAACAGAAATTATGTTCTTGGTTTGATCCTAGACAAGAGTTAGATCAGAATGTCCAAATGCTCCCTGTTCATAAATTGCTATAAATCTTCAGTGGGATCACTTCCGGTCTATAATGGAATGAATGGTTATATAAGCACCACATTTTCTTTTGTTCTATTGCTTTTCAATTGCACCAATTGTCCCCAACCTATGTTCATTGTCGCACATAGCCCTTGTTTGACCCTCATTTCTTAAAACTCATTTTCAACTACATATTTCCTAGGACTCACAACTTTTATCAACTTTCATATCATTCATTTCACCAATTTTTATTAAAATCTCTTAAAAATTTAATTTTTATCAGGCATATGTACCAATTTTTTTTTGTTGTATTCTTATCATTAACCTTCCATTAAATAAGGCATCTTGTTTGTGAGGAGATTTCCATTCAAAATACCTTTAGAACGCATATAAATATTTATTTGCCCCTTATATTTTTAAATATGCAAAAAATCAACAAATATAAAAGAGAGAAAAAAAATTTGCCTCTCATTGTAAACCATGCTAACAAAGTATTTGAACAGATTCCCAGGACCACCAGATGTGCTAATTAATAGGCGATTGAGGATAAGAATGCGATATAAAAAAGTGGATACAAAAGTGCGACATAAGTAGAAACTGGGAACCTAAATGCAACTAAAATGTGGTGGATCAAAAGAAAATTGTGATGGCAATATAACCACCCTAATTGAATCTTTAAGCATTGCCGTCATGTCTAGTTTACTTTCAACATTTTCAGTCAAAAGATGATATTTTGCTCCCATTGAGGGATATATCATTAACATCACTAGTAACAAACGTTTCACTTGCCAAGCCAAGTTCATTTTTTAAATGATGTCGATAAATCAAATTTTAGAATATATAACCTCCATTTGGAAAGAATTTATGCTTGTTAGTTCCTCTGGCACTAGATCACAACTTCCATCCTGGACTCCTCCTTTCTGAGTAACCAATGACAGTTTCTGTTTTGATTTAAGCTCATTTTCTTGATTTTCTTCTGCCTTTGTCCTTGATTACATGCTTCGTTTAGGAGATTACTCTGTTGTTTTTGCCTTTGAAGTTAAATGTTACTCGAAGAATCTCATCTCGCTGGTTATTAACATTTTTGGTCATCATTTATTTGCACTGACAACTGAGAACTAGTTATCTAGTAGAACTTTGGGATGGTTAATTTTTTCCAGTGATTTTGGATGGAGAAGTATTTTCGAAGTCAGGGAAATTGTGAAATTCTTGAGAATTAAAAAAATAGAAGAGAAGGAAAAGAAATAAAATATGACCTCACCCCTCAATCCCCACAGGAAAACTAGGGTTGGAATTACAGCACTCAATCCAAAAGGTTACTCAAGCTCTGTAAAACAACAATTAATCTCTATTTTATGAATTACAAGTAGAAGATTTATGCAAACTCCAAGGACTCCCTAAACGCATGAGGAATCTAAATTTCAATATGAAACTCAATAAATACCTAAGAAACTAGTACTAATGACTTCACACAAAGTAAGAGTTAACCCCTAATTGAAGTACCTAATCCAAAAATTCAAGAAGATACCGATTTTTTTTTTTTAAATTATTACAACTCCCTGACCGAGGAATAGAAAAGGAAACTTGAAAAATAGGATCTACTGCAGATTTAAGTATGGAAAATGCTATTTCACCCACATAGTTGACATTTAGCTTGACAGAGTGACCTGGAATGGGAGGGAAAATGAAGACTTCAAATGAAAAGAAAATTCGAAATGAAAATGGGCCGGGTTTAGTAAATGGTCCAGGCCCAGTTTAACTCCTACTGAATCACTGATAATGGAAAAAGAAGCGGGCAAGCGGGCAAACCTAATTTTTCGTGGTAACTTAGCTGAACTGGGCTGGCATTTGGAGAAGAACACTAGCTGGAATCGGTGCTTCGATGAACGCATCAGTGAACACCAGCTGGTAACGTAGCTGAACTGGGCTGGAATCGGATCTGTAGCTGAACTGGGCTGGAATCGGAGATCAACACTAGCTGGAACTCATACTTCAGTGAACTCATCATGGATATCGGAGAACACCAGCTAGTGTCGGAGAACAACAGCAGCTGGAATCGGAGTTCTTCGAGATGGACAGAATCTGTGGAGATGGCAGAAAAGGGTAATGTTATGCATTTGTTTCAATTTTTTCAACACCTTTTTATGAGTTGTTTAGTTTTTTGGATATTGACATGGGCTAAGCTTGCCTATGGAGTTATCATTTAGGTTGGCTTCTGACTAATTACTTCAATTTAGCAAATGCATTTTTGTGTGTGTTCAAGTATAACGAAGTTTATATGGATATGATGGAACTCTGTCTTAAATAAGTTGATGAACATTGCAAGTTTCAATTGTGGTTTTGGTTCTGAATTTGTTGTTATGTTGTTTGACATTATAAATGATTGTTATGTTGTAGGGAAAGAAATTTCAGAATATGTGGGTGATGTTATTTTGGTGGAGTCCGATAACGAAAATGCTGTTGGAAATATGGATTTGATGGCTGACGATATGGTAGGGGGAGATGTTGCGAAGGTGCCTGAGGTGGGTATGACGTTTGATGATGAAAATCAAATTTTTGAATTTTACAAAAGATATGCGTACGAGATAGGCTTCCCAGTTAGAAAAAGGAACTCGAAAAAGGACGATGATGGAGTATTGACATATGTTACATATGTCTGTAGTCGTGAAGGGAACAGAATAAGAAATAGAAACAGTACTTTGAAGCCACAACCAACCATTCAGAGCGGATGCAAAGCCAGGATCACTGCATCTTTAGATAGTCGAGGGGTATGGAGAATTAACTCAGTACACCTCGAGCACAATCATAGAACAAGTCCTACGAAGTCAAGATTATATCGATGTAACCGAGAATTGAGTGCACATGTGAAACGACGTCTTCAAGTAAATGACATCGCAGGAATTCCGTTGCACAAAAGTTACAATTCTGCTGTCGTTGAAGCTGGTGGTTATGAGAAGATGACTTGTATTGAAAAGGATTGTCGAAACTATGTTGAACACGTTAGGCGTCTAAGACTTGGAGAAGGAGACGCCGCAGCTATACAATCATACTTTTCGAAAATGCAAGCACGGTGCTCGGGCTTTTACTTTAGTATGGATTTGGATGAAGAGTTGCGACTGAAGAATGTTTTTTGGGCAGATAATAGGAGTAGGCAAGCATATAAGGAGTTCGGAGATGTTGTCACATTCGACACCACATACCTGACTAATAAATATGATATGCCTTTCGCCCCTTTTGTTGGCGTGAATCATCACGGACAATCAACACTCCTTGGATGTGGATTGTTATCAAATGAGGATACAGCTACATTTGTATGGCTATTTAGGACGTGGTTAGAATGCATGCACGGCCAAGCTCCGAATGGGATAATTACAGATCAAGACAGGGCTATGCAAAATGCTATCCAGATAGTTTTCCCGAACACGAGGCATAGATGGTGTTTGTGGCATATTTTGAAGAAGTTGCCAGAGAAGTTCGGATACCACAAGGACAAGGGTTCAATATTTGCAACTATTCACGAATTGGTATATAATTGTCAATTTGTTGAAGAATTTGAAATAGGCTGGGTAGCGATGCTCAAAAAGTATGATTTATATGATAATGCATGGTTGTCTGGGCTATACGAGAACAGAGAACGTTGGGTTCCATGTTATTTGAAATCTTCATTTTGGGCAGGAATGTCAACAACGCAACGGTCGGAAAGTATTAATGCATTCTTCGATGGTTATGTACATTCAAAAACGACATTAAAGCAATTTGTTGAACAGTACGAAAGAGCGTTGAGAAGTAAAGTTGAGAAGGAATTTCAAGCAGATTTCAAATCTTACTCGCAAATGATGCCTTGTGCAACGAGGTACGAAATGGAGAAACAATTTCAGGCAGTGTACACAATTTCAAAATTTAAGGAAGTTCAAGCAGAGTTTATGGGCAAAGTATATTGTGATCTCATATCTACTTCGGATGGGTTTATGGGAACGACGTATGAGGTACGCGAGGATGTCATACATGACGAGTTCTCTAATAAAAATACAGTTTTCGTCTCATTTGACAGAGTAAAATGTGAATTCACCTGTAGCTGCCACCTATTCGAATTCCATGGCATAATTTGCAGACATAGTATTTCAGTTTTGGTCCGGAACGACATGAAAAAAGTGCCTGAACAATATATACTACGGCGATGGCGACGAGATGTCAGTAGAGCACACTCAAGGGTTGCGGTAAACTACGACGGATTGGTTAGTACTCCAGGACAGTTGATGTATGACAAAATGTGTCAGCATTTTGCTACCTTGGCGGACATGACTGCAGATGATGCAGTAAGGGCTCGTAGTATAATTGATTGGATCGACATGCAGTGTAAACAGACTACGAAGCCGAAGTCAAGTTGTGGTAGTAGTAGTGTGCTCCCGCATATGACACATCCGACCATTGGGCCTGGTTCATCACAGGACGCTGGAAGTGTTAGCGTGCGAGATCCAGAGTGTGCGAAAAGGAAGGGTGCACCTAGGAAACTTCGTAAAAAGAGTCCATTGGAATCACATTCAAATAAAATCAAGAGACCGAGGGCCCGACCAAGTGATGTGGGAGATGTTGCGCCCGCCATTCAGCCCCTTGAACAAGCACAAGCAGCCATGCCGATACCGTTGTCATATACACAACTCCTACTGGTTAGTAACAGTATACAATTTTCATTCATTCAATACATGTACGAATTACTTATAGTCTTATTTTTGCAGGGTGGAAACCAATATCATCAATCCAAGCAACATTTACATACCTCCAGTTTGATCCATCCATCGGCAACAAATCCTATATTGAATCCACAAGGTATAGTCATACGACATCAGCTTTAAGTTATGTGGCTATAGTTACTTTACTTATTCTATCAATCTCATATTATAGTGGGTTGTCTACAGGTTGGGGAATACAACCAGTGCATGTTGGTGTTGGCAGTGTAGGACTAAATTCGAGTTTAGAGGATGGAAGAGTTTGTAATGCAGGTCCTGCAGATGTAGGACCTTCGTTTACATTAGGATGATGGACGAGTTTGTAATTTCAAGTTTTTCTGTTAAGCTCAATTATTATGGATTTTGGATGATACTATGTATTCCTCTTTTGTATCGTTTTGTTGAGATTGGATTTATGGAATATCGATGTTTTTACCTTTGCTTTTTTGTTCATGATCTTCACATTTAATGTTTTAGGTTGTGATTGGATCTTCACATTTTTTTACCAGTGAGATTGGATCTTCACATTTAAAGTTTTAGGTTGTGATTCATTGCCTAGCTTAGTGAAGTTTGATGATGGAAACATTATGGATACATGTTTTTCCAACTCTGATGTTTATGGCAACTCTGCTGATTCATTGCAAGGGCTCTGCTGATTCATTGATTTTATTCAATAGTCAGTATGGTTGAATTCAATCTAAAGAAATGAAATCAGTTTCATTAGTGAATTTCAATTAACAAGTACACTGTCTCAGCTTGGCAATGAAACCATTGAAACAGGGCTGATTAACTCAGCTTGGCAGTAGAAGTGTAGCAATAACCATACACCAGAATTTTGGTAAATTTCAATTCCCAGTGTCCTCAGCAACTCAACAACACATTGCAATTTTGGAAAACAATGAAATGATAACAGAAGTGAACCCTTGGAACTCAGTACAAAGTGGAATTCCAAATTCATATATTTACAAAGTTCAGCATCTGATTCAATCTACATTCCTAACTATGATTTCACATACTACCAATTCAGCATCTGGCAATGGGAAATGGGTTAATCACTAAGCACAACCCAATATTTACAGCTTTCAAAATTCGAATTCCAAAATTCATACATTGACAGCAATGACACCACAATTTCAGTAAACCCTCGACATCTATCTTGCTCTTCCATTACGGATTTTCACTGTCACAGATATCTCAACTTCTTCTCCTTCATCAGTTAGGCAGCATCGTGATTTCACCAAGTCAGCTAGATCTTCAGCAATGGCGTTCGCCACATTTCTGGTCCTAGATACACCACTCGTTTCACCCGCATCTACCCACTCCCAATATCCACATTTCACGCTGCAAGTACTGAATAACCTACCTTGGTTTACCGTTTTTTTCTCCACCTCAAAACACTTCAGGAAGCCCGGTTTGCACCATGGACAGGGGCGTTTGTTCGGGCATTCCGCAAAAAAATGGTCCCTACTTCTACAGCTATGGCACACTCCGTAGTTCTTTCCTCTCATTGTGAACTTGAATTTGCGCAGTTGGAGAAGTTCGGCTAAATGGATGACGGTGAAGTTAGGCGCAGCTTCGATGTCGCTGGTTTCAAATGGGGGAAATCGATTTGGGACATTTAGGTTTAGATGTGGGGTGAAACGGGTTTGGCATTTGGGCTGGGCCCATTTGACTTCAAACGCATTTCATTTTCGAATTTAAAATGGTCAAGTATCTGCCACGTCATACTGCCACGTCATCCTGTCAACACCAATGGCAACTGCTCCTGGCAACATAGCGCGGTCGTTTAAGTATACCCCAATAATAGATTGGGTTAGAGTATCTCCAAAAGAGCTTTTATTTTGCTAAATAATATTCCTTTTTATTAACTTTTTTCTTTATCCTTTTCTTGCCTACGTCTAGAGGTGGCAATTGAGCCGAGCGGCTCGTCGGCTCGTACTGTTCACACCCACGAGCCGCTCGGGCTCGTAAAAAAACGAGCCCGAGCACGAGTTGAGCTCGCCCAAACGGGTGACGCTTGGCTCGTCACTGTAGACGAGTCGGCTCGTGGGTAATAAATAAATAAATAAAATAACGAGCCACGAGCCGAGCGGCTCGTGGCTCGTGGCTCGTCCACTAATTATTAAAAATAAAAAAATAAAAAGAAAAATTCAGTGACCGTTTTGGTCCTCGAAATTTTTTTTTTTTTTTTTCCTATAAATACCCACCTAAATCAAATTTTTTTTCCCACCAATATCAATCTCTATTCTCTCATTCTCTACTCTATACAATTTACATTCTCAAATCTCCATTTATTTATCAACAATATCATTCATTCATTCCATAATTATCTTCTACATTTCTATATTCAATTTCTATTATTCTTAACAAATGGATTCACGATCATTTGTTGAAAACTTGTTCGGTATGGAGAACGAAACACAAACACCTGCCCAAAATCAATTTGGGAATGAATTCTCCGGTCTTAATGAATTAACAATTCCAGAAAATATTGAAGATTACGACGTTCATGAAGGTAGTCGTCCAATTGATTTGGATGACGTTGATGTTGATCATAGTGTTCCAATTGATTTGGAACAAGATGAAGAGCCTACGTCAAATATTCTCGATGCAAGAGGGAAAAGAAAGGGGAAGAACAAGGCAAAATGTTGGGACCATTTTAAATTGGTTCAAACCGGTCGTTTGGTCGATGGAATCCCCGAAACCAAAGAAGTATGTAAATACTGCCAACAACGACTGGCATGGCAAAGAGGCATTGGAACTACCCACCTCAATCGTCACTACAAAACATGTGTGACCAAACATGGGTTTCTTCCAATTGGTCAAACTCAACTACAGTTTGGTTCTCCAGGGCCAGTGGTACTACGCCGGTTTTAATGAAGTATATTCACGATGAGGAAGCTCGAACGGGAATGGCGAAGTTTGTTGCCGCGTCTGAGTTGCCACTTAGCAAATAGCGGACAACCAACATTTCGTGAACTACGTCAAAACATATCTTCAGCAGAGGTACGTTGGGGTAAGTCAAAATACTCTCCGTGCTGATATAATTAAATATTTTTTTCATGCAAAACAACTATTGATAAATGGATTTAGAGATATGTGAGGGTGTGATATCTTTAACTTCTGATATGTGGTAAGGGATTAATAAGAGAGGTTACATTGCAGCAACTGCACACTATATAGACCTACTTTGGGTTATGCATAAACAAATTATTGCTTTTTAAATTGTTGAGTACCCGCACAACGCCCACTAACTATATTTAATGCTATTATAAATATAGTTAAAGAGTATAAATGCGAGGGCAAAATTCGTTCTTTTATTTTCGACAATGCTACCGTATATAAAGTTGTTATCGATAAATTGCATAGAGTACTTTAACCCGATTTTGGTGGTTATCTATTTCATATTCGATGTGTATGTCATATTTTAATTTAGTAGTACCCAAGGACAGTTTCTTAAATATGTTAAGGATGAAATTCGTCGAATTAGGAATGCACTATATATATCACGATTACAACTAGTCGAAAACAAGCATTCGAAGAATTTTGTTCAGAAAATGGAATGACAAATACAAAAAAATATTTTATTACTGACTGTAGGCTATAGATGGAATTCACTTACTTATTATTAAAATCATGTGAAGGTTCTCGAACATTTAATTATGAATTTTATACCAATTAGGCATGTTAGAGGATGAAGACGAAATATTTGAATGAAACCGATTGGAATATAGTTCTTAAAATAAAATATTTTTGTCCACATTTTATAATTCTACAAATATATTGTTTAGCGTTTATTATCCTACAAGGTGTATGGTCTTGAACGTCTTTATGCAATTGCTAAGACTTTTAAAAGATTTCAAAATGACCCCGATTTTCATTGCAGTTATAAATTCCATGGAATTAAAAATTCGAAAAAAATTGGAGAATTACCTATGTATTCCTTTAGCAAGCGTCATGGACCCCCGATTTAATTTATAGGGTACTAAATTTGTAAATTGAAAAATTTCAAATTTTTAACTTTTAGTATACCTATTATTATAGGAATTTGGAAGGAAACATTACGAGGTGAAATGTACGAATTATATGCTTCACGGATGGGTACACATATTAATCGTGTACCTACATATACTCCTCCCACTAATCCAACTGATGACGACGATGTAATTTTAGATTTATTCGAAAGCATGAAATCATATAGATTTAATTCATTTGCATATGGATGGGGTTCATCTGGTGGTAGTAGTAGTAATAGTAGTAGTTTGTCATCCACTGCATGTACTCAAAATTCGAGTAATAGTCCAAATGCGTTGCAATATGAATTAATCGATTACTTTCGTCATTCTTTGCCTACTAACAAAAAAGTTAGAAAAATTCAGAAGAGGTAATTAAATTTTGGCGAGATAATGAACGTCGATGGCCATTAGTTTCTGCAATGGCAAAAGATCTACTAACACCTCCTGTTAGCACCGTAGCAGTTTTCTTTTTTTTTCGGAGTCTGCTTTTCGTGCAGGGAAGAAGGTTCTCTCTGATGTCAGGAGTCGATTAAAAAAATTTTGGAAGTGTTAATGTGCGTGAAAGATTGGAAAGACGCTAGTATGAATCAATATAAATATGCGAAATTGCCTTGTTAACCAAGTAAGTGATATTTAATTCACCATAATCATCACAAAATTTAATGTTCATACATTATATATTTTTAAAAAATTTGGACACGTAACAAGTTGTTCGTGTACAATTTTAACTTCGCCCTACTAAAATTGAAGTAGCCGGTTCCCAAGCCCGATAAATGAAGAGGGTTCTATCTTTATTTTTATTTATTAAAAAATAAAAATGTTTGCAAAAATGTATATTTAAAAAATGGTTTATAAAAATGTGTTTACACTTTACATATATATTATTTTTAAGTTTAAGTATAAAATGTGTAAACAAAAAAACATATAATATTACTCCAAGTAACTTGAGTACTCAACAAAACAATTTTTTTTCTTATTTTTTAAAAATTAAAATTTTTTGAAAATATATATTTTAGAAATTAATCACAAAAATGTGTATATTAATAATCTTTTACAAATAAACTAGTGTGTTATGTTTATTTAAAAAAAATAAATAAACGAGCCAAGCACGAGCTCGGCTCGCCGCTTGGCTCGTTTGGGCGAGCTCGGGCACGAAGCCGAGCTTGCCCAAAATCCCACGAGCCGAGCTTCGTGGGTAACAAGCCACGAGCTCGGCCTCGTGCGAGCAGAGCCGAGCTCGTCCGAGCATGGGCAGAGCTGGCTGGGCTCGGGGCCCATTGCCACCACTACCTACGTCATTATCGCTTGGCTTTGGACTCCATGTCCACATCTGTTAGATGATGATACTATACATAATATTGGATCGCTCATCAGATTTTTAGTTTATATACAAGATAAATCGACTAGTATGAAGTTGACTGATGTTTTAGGAACCTCAGATTTCGATCGACTTATACTGCAGTATTCTAGATGAACTATGACATTACTGAATCATCTGATCAGTGATCGAGTTACTTTATGCATGTTTCATTTTGTTCTTTTGCTCAATATTCTGGTTTACTTTCGTTGGCTATGCAAGACAACACCCATTAGAAAGGAAATCATGCTAAACAGAAGAATGACAAGCATTGAGGTACATTCCTAATTTGTTGGTTTCATATATTGCATATAGGTAGAGGTAAATGATGCAGTAACTGTTGCGGGCATGACCAGGCCAAAGCAGTTACCTATTGAGATTTTGTCTGACCTGGCGTATCTACTGCAACGAAGCTACTGTGTTTCCTGGTATTGTTCTCTCTTTCTCTACGCAATTTATAGGCAGCGACAATGTCTTATTTATTTATTCATTTAAAATGTAGTCTATATATTGTCCGGCGAACTATCATATAGAATTTCTGGTTGATGACTGTTACTTGCATTTTTCATGCTATATGTTACTATTGCATGAGGTCTTACATGTATTTATTTTCGCAGCATCTAGGAAAATATTTCAAGCAATCAGCGACAGCATTAGAAAAGCAGGTAGCCAGAGAAGCGAGATTTTATGGTGCTCTCATTAGGTGAGTGTGAATGCCTCTGCAAGTTGAGATTTATTAGGTATCAGATCATAAGCTACATTATACTTGCTGCACATCACTTGTTGTTTCTCCCAATGTTACTCCATTTGGCATGCTTATAAATGAACAAACAGATTTCAGCAAAATTGGAAAGTTAAACGACATCGATTGGTGGCTGCTGCCTCTGGCAACAAGGGATTCTACATTAATTTTATTTTACAATACATTATATGATACATCTGTTTCACTTCGCCCATCTTCTATGTCTACAATTCCTATCGAGCATGACACAGCTGGAGTGCTGGCTGTGAATTTGCCACCAAATTCATGCCGCTCTCTTCGATTTGAGTTTCTTGGTTCCCATTCTGCTAATAATATGAGAAGATCTGGTGAGATCCACATGCATGCCTTGTCTGAGGATTCCACATAATCTATCAAAGAACATGTTAATGATGATGAATGCGTGAGGGAATCAGATTCACTCCTTCGTGAAGTTCATCGAGCCATCTTTGTCGAGCAAGTATAATTGGGTTTTCCTACCCCTTTCCTTGTATAATTAGATACATCTATGGGTTCTATCCATTTCATCCATTCTTTCAATCTATCTTTGAGCAAAAGATTTCTGTCCTCGCATCTATGTAATAATTTGACCATATGCTTGGTTCATTGGTTATAGGTGTTTGAATTGATAAGTCACAAAGCATGTAATTCATCTCTAAGTGTAAATCTGACTGGGATACAAGAAAACTATCTAAGCTTGAGCATTAATCAAGGAGCATCTGTTTGTCATTTTATTCACAAAATAATATTGCCCTACAAAAAGTGTGTAGATTTTATAATTGGCTTTTTTTATCTGTATCTGGAAATGACATTTATTGTTGATGATGTATTACCACTGTTGGGAAATCACAGTTTAAAGTCTCAACTCACAATACAATCTAGCATATATTTGAAGCATAAATTAAAACTTGGACAGAGCAATTCTTAAACAAGCTCACCATAACCAATGTAAACTAACATCTTACAATGCATAAAGAAATCATAATTAATCATGGAAACCGAAAAACATCAGATTATAGAATCTGAAAATAAACAGTGAATGAACCGAGGCTTTTCTTCCCTTGTACTAGCCGAAAATGGTAGAAGCTTTAGGCTCAGGAACAACTTCCATGTTTATGCAAATCACCATTCATAGAGAGTAGAGAACCGGTTCAGAATCCCTCTTCCTTTGGCTTGGATCATCGATCAAGTGATCTTCCCAAATCAGCCAAGAACTTGTCCTAAATCACCACTAAGCCACCGAGAAATACCACCCAACTTAGCCACTCTTTCAGGCCTAAGTATTCAGGAGTTTTTCCCAATAAAAACTGGCTCCAAGGTTGATTTATGGAGTACCCAAAATGAAGAAGAGGATAAAATGGTTTAACAAAGAGCTCCAAGAGAGAGAGAGAGTTTTTGAAGAAGTGTATTATTATGGCAAAAGTCTAGTACATCCTTTTTTAATGTGACGTGCCTGGGGAATGCAAAATGGGTGGAGTATCAAGGAAGGAATCCATTTGAATTTCAAAGTCAATGACCAAAAAATATCTCATATGATTTAATCCTAACCCTTTATTATATCAATGGCCACAAATGATTCAAACCAAATGACTAGGAGAACCACACAAGTCAACATTCTGAAACTGTTGATAGCTCTAGGCTCAAGTTTCCCTTCAGACTGATGTGCATATGCAGCACATCCAAACACCCTCAAATGACTCAAATTTGGAGGCTCCCCTATCCACAATTCTTGTGGAGTTTTAAAGTCTATACTGCTAGACGGAGACTTATTAATCAGATAAGCTGCAGTACTAGCAGCTTCAGCCCAAAAACCTTTGGCAAGGCCAGAGCTAATCAACATACACCTAACCTTGTTCATTATGGTCTTGTTCATTCTCTTAGCGACCCCATTCTGTTCTGGTTTGTATTTAACAGTTCTGTGTCTTGTTATCCCTTTCTGTTTACAAAAGTTGTCAAATTCGAAATTACAGAATTCAAGCCCATTATGAGTTCTCAATGTTTTAAGTTTCTTGTCTAACTGATTCTCAATAGACTTAAGTCAAATTCTGAATTTTTCAACAGTTTCCGACTTAGTCTTCAACGGATAAATCCAAACTTTTCTTGAGTAATCATCCACTAAGGATAAGAAGTACTTACTTCCACCAAACGTGGAATGCTTCTCCGGGCCCCATAGATCAGCATGGACATAGTCCAATGGTCTGCTGGTCTTATAAGAGCTAGCTTCAAAACTCACCTTATGTGACTTACCCAAAACACAAGTTTCACAGAAGTTCAATGCTTTAATATCATCTTTTCCAAGTAATTTCTGATTACTTAAAGATTTTAGCCCTCTAAACCCAATGTGACCCATTCGGTTATGCCAAAGTTCAGTTTTGTCTTTACTCATTGTAAGAAGACTAGAATCAGGTGGTGCTTCAGTTTTACCCTTCAAATAGTACAGTCCATTCCTCTTAGGTCCTTTCATAACTACCAGAGACCCCATCATAATTTTCAGAATTTTATTTCCAGATTTGAAAGTATAACCCTCATCTTCAAGAGTGCCTAAGGAAATAAGGTTCATCTTCAAATTAGGGATATATCTAACATTTTAAAGTTGCTTGACAGCCCCATCATACATCCTGATGGCTATGTCACCAATCCCAACCATGTTCTAAGAATTATTATCCCCCATGTAAATTTTCTTAGATTCAGTCTCTCTATAATTATAGAACCAAGACCTTTTAGGGCACATGTGAAAGGTGCACCCTGTGTCTAGGATCCAATTTCTGTCAAATTCTTTCTCAGACACATTAAGGACATGTAAACTATCAAACTCAGAAACAACAGCAACATTGTTTTGTTCATTGTTGTTTAAGTCTCTTTGTTTCTTTTCCAGTCAAAACAATCTCTCTTGAAATGTTCTAACTTTCCACAGTTATAACATTTCTTACCACTCCTGTCTTTCGATTTGGATCTCATTTTAGATTTTCCCCTTCCCTTTTTGTTCTGGAAGTTAAATTCTTTCTTTTCAAGTCTTCCCCTCACAAATAGGCTTTCTTCTCTCGGATTAATTCTGTCTCTCTTTTTAATTCAAGTTCTCTTGATATTAATGCATCTATAACAATGGCTTGTGAAAGAGTATCTCTACCATATTTTATGGCATTTCTGATTTCTTTATAAGATTCGGGCAATGAATTTAACAGTATGACAGCTAAATCCTCATCATCGAACTGTTTGTCATTGTGAGCCAGACTCTTAACAATTATACTATAATCATTCAAATTCCCTTCAACATCTTTTCCAGGGTCCATCTTAAAACTAAACAGTTTCTCTAACAGATATATCTTGTTAGGTAAAGTCTTAGTTAAGAATAAGGCATCTAAGGCAGTCCATAAAGTTCTAGCATCTTTAGCACTATCAAGTTGTCTAACAACATTATCAGATAAGTGTAAAATTATAGAACTATATGCAATATCATTCATTTCTTCAATTTCATTAGGTTTAGCTTTTAACTCATCAAAATATTTATCAGGATCATCGAGAGCTTTAGCAACTCTCTGTTAGACCAAAATGACCCTCATTTTCTGTTTCCAAATTAAGTAGTCCCCCTTTCCATCAAATTGCGATAATTTGACCCTTGAACCCATTCCAGATTCTGTAAAAGAGTGGCCCGTACTCATGGACACAACAGAAAAGGTTTTGAAAAAAAAATCTTTTCCAAATGATTAATATAAAGTCGAAGCACAGAGTTAAAACCAATTCAATCACGAAACCTCAATGTGATGTGTGTGCAAGTGTGATATAAGCTCAAGCGATACACATGTATATCTAATGCAAGTAAATATGCTTTTCAGGTTACAAATCAATTACATGAACTCAATCACCATAATTCACAAATAAGCAACCAAGCAGTCAAGCATAAAATGGTAAGGATACCAAACCTAACCCAAAGGAGAGTTTGGAATAATCTTACCAAACCACTGTTGAAAAACAGTAACAATACCCTCAGCTCCTCAATCGAGCCAGCCAGCCCAAGTTCACCAAATCACCAAATCTAGCCAACCAACATACATAATAGAAAGTTTCAAAATAATCAGTATCGAATTAGAAACCCTAGAATGCTACAAACAGTAAACTGTCCCAAATAGCAAGTTTAAAAAACCAACAGTTTCAAAATGCCCAAATCAATGAAGGATAAAAAACCCTAGACCTAAACTAGGCTCTGATACCAGTTTGTTGGGAAATCACAGTTTAAAGTCTCAACTCACAATACAATCTAGCATATATTTGAAGCATAAGTTAAAACTTGGACAGAGCAATTCCACAATAACAGAGTTAAACAAGCTCATTATAACCAATGTAAACTAACATCTTACAATGCATAAAGAAATCATAATTAATCATGGAAACCGAAAAACATCAGAACATAGAATCTAAAAATAAACAGTGAATGAACCGAGGCTTTTCTTCCCTTGTACTAGCCGAAAATGGTAGAAGCTTTAGGCTCAGGAACAACTTCCATGTTTATGCAAATCACCATCCATAGAGAGTAGAGAACCGGTTCAGAACCCCTCTTCCTTTGGCTTGGATCATCGATCAAGTGATCTTCCCAAATCAACCAAGAACTCGTCCTAAATCACCACTAAGCCACCGAGAAATACCACCCAACTTAGCCACTCTTTCAGGCCTAAGTATTCAGGAGTTTTTCCCAATAAAAACTGGCTCCAAGGTTGATTTATGGAGTACCCAAAATGAAGAAGAGGATAAAATGGTTTAACAAAGAGCTCCAAGAGAGAGAGAGAGTTTTTGAAGAAGTGTATTATTATGGCAAAAGTCTAGTACATCCTTTTTTAATGTGACGTGCCTGGGGAATGCAAAATGGGTGGAGTATCAAGGAAGGAATCCATTTGAATTTCAAAGTCAATGACCAAAAAATATCTCATATGATTTAATCCTAACCCTTCATTATATCAATGGCCACAAATGATTCAAACCAAATGACTAGGAGAATCACACAAGTCAACAACCACAACTTGAAGGTTTGTAGAACCCCATATGTCCAGTTGATATCTCACTCCACTTGGCATTCTCGGACGTCTTCATGGACTCTATCAATGAAGATTCCTGAGTTCATTTGTCACGCTGGAAGCCAAATTCAGTCATCTGGCAGTAGCAATGTGAAGAATGTAAAATCTTAGTTTTGGACTATGGTGGTGGTGATTGATGAATCTATTATTGTGGAAGGGGAGGGTAATCATAAAGTTGTTGGCCTATTTAATGGAAAGGCCGAGAGCACTTGTCCTATTAACAGATACGAATGGGACTCGGCAGATCTTCCTATAATACTCCTGCAGCAGGTAAGCTTTGAATCGCACTTTTCCTGAGTGATTTATATGAAGGTGTATCATTGCATATGCAATCTATTGATATCTTAACTAACTAGTCACATCCTTTACGCTTCTTGTGCACCTTGTAGGAGATGCATGGTTCACTATGTGACATTAATTGATTATATTTTGTTTTATTTAGCTGTATAAGTCACCTTTTTCAATTTTTTTTTTTTTTTTTTTTTTCTTTTCTTTTTGACTTAGGTTTATAACACTAGTTTATATATTTAATTATTGGATACATAAGGCTTTTATATGAATGATCTTGAAACAAGCTTTCTGCTACCGTACTTTTGTTACAGTAAGTGGATTAGTTCTTCGTCGCGCTAAAGGATTTCTAAGAAAGAAGAAAATGGAAATGGAAAAAGAAAAAGAAAGGGAGAAAGAAAGTAAAAATAAAAAAGTAATTGGTAAGATTGGCATATTCTTGTCATTTCTGCCATTTGTGGAGATTGGGCAGATGGATACTCCGAAAGGTCCAATCTTGGGAAAAAATTAAATTAAATAAAATTCGACAGGCAACTACATGTATCAACATTTTTGTTGGGTTTATGAAATGCACAACCTCTTTATGAAACTAACTGAACTTATTATAATTAATGTTATATGGACATTGCTTTAATTACTGTTAGTCATAAATTATACTGTAGGTTGCTAGTCAAGTCATCAAGTGATTCAGTGGCTTCATGAGGAAGCCCTCAGTGTCGGTATTAAAGTGAATAGAGACTTTTTATCGTTGGCATTTGAACTGGAGCATGGTGAAATAGCGAGTCTGGTGGCTCATGTAGACCCTGAAGATACCATGGGATGCATCTCATGGTGGTTGATGATAGACGATGGATTAACCGAGGATCTCAAACTTCATCCAGGCCTCTCAATTAATGAATCTGAAAGCAAGAAATTTTTAGGTCATTTATCCCTGGACTTATTGTACTCTACTCTATTGAATTTTGTGAACTTGTGCAGCTGTTAATGATTCTGGGCACTTCTGTGTCGCACTTGAACATAGAACAGTTTGATTTACAAACTGGACTAGCAAGTTTGCTTGATTTTTGTGAAGCGCGCAAGGTTTTTAGTCTGCTTAGTTTTCATCAACTACATGTTGGTTGTTCCAGAGGTATCATATCACAATTTCAATGCAAGTTTTATCCTCTTCTTGGAATTAAAATAGGCCGTTCTTGTATATTCTGGGTTGTAGTTGTTTAGAATGAATACTTCCTGCTCCGCCATATCCATTAGAATGTGACCGATTGGACTATGGACTTTTACAGTGATGGGGATTGTTCTTCAGGTTCTAGTTATAAGTACATTGCTAGTGTAGGGTTATAAATTTATAATGCTGTTAAAGTGGTTTTTATTCCTTTTTTTTTTTTTTTTTTTGCATTTGTCCTGTTTGTTTCTGTTGTTTCTTGCAGTTTAAATTAGCATGGCATGCACAACATAATAATTCTGAATTTTTGGGTCATGTGAAAGGGAGCTGAATGCCAAATCTCATCAGTGCCTGGCTGCCTACCCATCCCAAAAAGGAAAGTAAAAGACAGCTTCCAGAACCAGATCTTCAGTTCTAACTTTACCTAGCAACAAATATAAAAATGGTTATGGCCTAGACTTGTTTTGCTGTTATTGTTACATTATATGATCTCTAACAAAGAAAAAGAGACTCTTTTCAATTTCTATATGAACGTCTAAACGTGTCAATTTGGCTACAAAAATGAGAGAGAGAGAGAGTTCCACTTAAAGTACATGATTTTTGGTACATTTTAGAATTTTTTTTCTCTTTTAAAGTACATGTTTTGCAAGTCAGATCTTCAAAGAATGCTCGTTTGGCTAAATGAGATGCAAGCAAAGTGATTAAAATTTCAATACAAGCATAAAGGTTGACATAATCTTTAATATAATGCCACATAGCAATCTATGATTGAAGTATTTAAAATACAATCAATTTTTTCATCAAATCACATCATGTCAACACATATGCGGTCGTTCTCCTTGTCATACATTTTCTGGTACACAAGTATTGTTCTTTAATTTTTTATTTTTGTAAGTTTAGAAATATAATAAGCTCCCATTTTTTTTTCTCATTTTTTAAAAACTTTTTTTTTTTTTTTTGCATATTCATTTTCAATTACACATTCACACAGTAAAATATTCTACACATAAACTCATAACTTTTTTTTTTTTCTTTTTAACCATAATTTCTCCAAAAAATCACTATTTAAAACAATGTTTTTTCAAAAAAAAAATGCCATCAAACAAGGGCTAAATCTTATGTTATATTTTGTTAGCACGAGGGAGAAAAGGCCTTATTAGCCTTAACTGTTTCTAGAGAAGTAATGTAATTTGTTGCAAAATAATATAATATATTAACCTTGGTTGTTTTCATAGGTTGGGCAACGTTATATATGTTTTTTTTTCCTTTTCTTTTAATAATTTGTTTTTGGTGAGTATTTTGGAATGTAATGAGGAAGAATATAATACTTTTTTGAAATTTTAAAAGTGTAATAAAGATATATTTAGAGTGAGATAAATATATAAAAGTGATTGGTGTGGTTCCTCCACGCCTAGGACACCAGAATATCGAACCATGAACGAAGAAAGGCATGAGAGAAAAGCCTATTGGCTAGTGATTGTGAGGCCCCAATTCTTGACTGGAGGGGACACCAAAGGCCTCTGCCCTTCCATCCCTTGGATGGATAGAGAGGGAGGGCAGAGCTTTTGGTTTTTTCATGTTGTCAAAGAGTTGAACAATGGTTTTTCGTCATATCTTGATTTTTTTATTGGCTTCTTTAAAAAGAGGTAAGATCCGGTGAATCGGAAACAATTAATTAAATTTTTTTTTTATAGAACAGACATATCAATATGCGTGGATCGGATAATATACATATAAATTAATTTAAAAATTTCTATTTTCATGTATATAAAAATGTGGATGAAAATAGCAAATTTCAATTTTTAGTATAAGCTAAGCACCGATGCGTAATACATTATTTCTCAATACATGGTTGTACATACGAAATATGTGTAATATAACTCTAATAGATTGAGTAGTTTGGGTATATGTTTCTTGGTTGGTTCTATCTAAATTGTTAGGTTTCAAACCATGCACTGCTGGAAAGGAATGTATGCTTCCAACATTTTAAAAGGGAAAACGTGTTTTCTGGATTGAAACTTTTATTATTGAGACTTTGGCTGAATTGTTGACACGTGGATTCATCCTCACCTTTGGCTGAACTTTCTAGACACTTCCAACTATTAACACGCGTGAGACCTTGGGTTGGCTGCATCGATTCATTTGCTCTGGCTTTCCATTCTCTCTGGTCTTCTCTCTGTCTTCTAGAGAAATCTCTCGTTTCTAGGGTTTGAGTTCTTCTTGGGTGTTGATCCTGTAAATGAGTAAATCTTGTAGATCTACTTCTATCGTTTGTGAAGCGTTGTTTCATTGAGTGTGGTGTGACTTGAATCTTTGTGATTCTGGCTGTCACTTGAGGGGTTTGGTAGATCTTTGTGATCTTTCTGTTCTTGTGCTTTGAGAGAGTGTTCGATCATTCAGTCTGTGTAAAGATAAGTCTCTGTGACTTATTTCTGTAATCTCGAACTGATTGTATTCATATTATTTGGATGCTCAACGGGGGATGTAGGTGTTAGATTTGGTCGTCAAACCTTCCGGGCTTAGGTTGAAATATATCATGTGTTCAATCTTTAAATTTCTGATGTTTAATTTCTGTTTTGAGATTAAGTTTTAAGATCTTGTTTTGATATCGTGTGTATTGGGCCATTTCATAAATGAAGTCGAGTAGCTTGTTTATAATTTCTTAAACGTATCCATTTATAGCTGCTACCATATCGTCTAACAAACATTTAAAAAACTCGCTCTAGTATTGACATAGAAAAGATAAAAGGTTAAACATGTAGTAAAAAATTAATTAAGTCCTTGTTTGTTGGGGATTAAAATCAAGTTTTTAGTAGATTTTGTTAGAAATTGATGAAATGTGTGGTTGAAAAGATGTGGGTCCAATTAAATACGTGGATAAAATTAATTGTTGACTTTGATTTGAATTAAAATTTGGGTTGAATTCAATAGTTTTTAAACTTGCAGATGTTGATTGATCAGGTTTTGAATTTGCTCATTTCATTTTTATCTAGCCTATCTAGTCTTTAATTCCAAAGGGATAATTATCTGATTGGTCATTGAACTTTGCAAAAGGTTTTCCGGAGGTCGTTGAATTTCAAAAGTTTCTCCATTAGCCAGTAACCACATTCATCACCGAGGATTTCAAAAGTTTTCCCGTTGGTAAAAAAACATAAAGATTGATAAATTACCTGATTAGTGACTGGACTTTCGTAAGGTTTTTAAGAGGCCGTTGAACTTCAAAAGTTTTGTAAAGTTTGGTGACTAATGGGGAAATTTTTAAAAGTCCAGTAACCATTGAAAACTTTACTCAAAATTCAGTGACCATTCAGATAATTATCCCCTAGTTCCAAATGGACAAGCATTTGGCTTTTAATACCTCTAGGCATCCAGGTCGAGTTCTCATATTGTATCCTTCCCTCGTTTGAAGTGCTAACTTGGATTTTTTATGTGCCGAGTTATCAATGGTTGTGGAATAGTAAAATTATTTTGATTTATTAACAATTCTCATTAGAGCAAACCAACCATGAAATCCAATAGTTCATTTGAGCTTTAGACAGATTGAATTGTTTAATGAACTCTGAATTCTATCCTAAATCCTAAAAGGTAAACATCAATAGGTGGAGTAATCTAAAAACTTCATACGTTTATTAATACTTTTGTATTCATTTCATATTTACATGATTTGGAATTTATCCTTTAATACTAATAACCTGCTAGTCATCTCTTAGTCTTTGTTTGATGGCCATAATTGTCAAATAAATGATGTTTTGAATAGTGATTTTTTTGAAGAACGTGTGACTAAAAGGTAAGAAATTTTTTTGAATCTATTTGTAAATATTTTATTGCATGAATGTCTAGTTAAAAATAAGTATGAGAGTTAAAGAGTTTTATTTTAAATAGAAACAAACATTAGCTTAATAGAAAAAGAAGCAATACCCTAAACAATATTCCCTAAAATAAAGGTCGAGCTATCTTGTTTTTAACATATCTTTTTTGAGTTACATTTCAAGGGAAGTTTGCTCACAATCACCTCTTTCATGTGAGTTGAAGAGGGTGAGAAATTACATTTCAAGGATCGAGCTTCATACATGTAAAAATCATGATTGTAAGAAACTTCCGATCTACCTATCGATCAATTTCTACATAACTTGCTTTAATAAAGATCATCACTAGTGTTTTTCGTTAATGGGAGGAAGCTTTTATTCCACCCATGTGTCAATCCATAAGCAGCGAAAGCGAGCTTGATTATCCGACAACTCGCCATTTTCCCATCAAGTCATCTTGGTTGGGCCAAGCTAATGAAATCCAAACACCATTCCTCGTGCAACCCATTAGAGGTTTCTTAGCATGAAAGGGTGGGAGGGGAACACAATATGTCGATGAATGATATAGATTAGACAAGAAAGAGAATAGTATGAAAACTAGTCTCATCACAAAATATTAAAAAATCGATGAAAAAGTAAGGAATTAATAAATATGCTCATTATTTTTTACCACTTTTAAATATCATTTATTTATTACTTTCATTTGTATAGAACTACCCAGCTTTTAAACACAGTTTCCTCAGCCTTGTATCTAGAAATAGTAAAATACAAGTAACAAGTAACATCAATATTGTCAATGGGAAGAGAAAATATGCATTCTAAAAGCTGAGGATGAAAAATTGGCCCAACTATAATAAATTGACCGCATAATCTTGCACTTGGTCTCTTTACATAATTTTCCTCGATCTTTAATATTTTAATTCTATAATCATTTAGGACTCTGTTAGACTAAACTCGTAAGTTTTGGCGTTAAAAAGATACATGCACTACATGAAATAAGTTCGTGAATAAAATGATAAACATGTATGTAAATCTCAAACCAACACTTTGCACCAAGAATCACCAGGCTCAGTCTCCAAAACGAACACCACAATCTATGAAACCACCACAAACCTTCACTTCCAACAATGGTTGCTCCAAAACCGGTTTTCAGCCCACAAAGGGCTATGGAAGAGAAGGATAAATAGCCAAGAATGTTATCCACACAGGTTAACTTAAGAAGAAGAAGAGAATCCACTACCAAGAACACAAAGCAAGGTAGAGAAGGCACAAAGCAACAGGAATGGTCGACTTCTTCTCAAGAGGCACAAGAACGGCTATTGTTTTCCTGTGTCTAATGTTAGACAAAGTAAATGGGTATGTATAGTGAATAGTTGGGCTTTTAGGTCAAGGGCCCAATAACACAAAGAGAAGGTGGGCTATCAACCGGTAAGAGCCGTCCTAATTCGGGTTAGGCCATGAGCAACCCTAATTAAATTAGGTTGCTTCGAATGGCCCAAGTGGGTTACGTGGATAGTTCCATAAATTGTGGTGTCGATATATCATTTCAATCATCGGCCGAGACCTATGAAATATTATCCAACTAAAAATACCGATTTAACATCATAGCCTGGATTTATTGGGTATCAAAAAACCCAACAAATCTCCACCTTGATTCCAATAAATCTGCAAGTAGACAAAACACACAGTTTACACTTGCACAATCAAGGTAACCAATAAAATTGGCATCACAGACCTTACCTCGTGTCTCCACCTGAAACACATATCATACATGTTCCATATACTCACCAGGGCTAAGGTCAAGAACACCCAAGTAGAAACAGATAAGCACAGCAATCAATCAAGAGCAAATAAAACATGTGACGGAGATATCATATAGGATAACACAGAGATCTTATCACACAAGTTCACACAGAACAACAGATTAACAAATTAATCAACGACCAATACATACGCAACAAATGCATAAATGACCTCACAAAGATCACATCACACTTATCCTATCCCATTCTGTGTTGCTCACTCACCTCGAGAACACATATCTCACATCATCGCCCACCATGCTCACTAGACTAATCACTCAAACAAACTCATGTCTAACATGTAAGTCTCTATAGATCCTAAGCTCTCGGGATAATCCTCTATCAACTCATCACTTCTCTAACCTACGTGGATAATGGGTCTCCACCTAACAGAAATGATAAAAGTGCCTCACTTGCACTCCACCTGATCAGGGTCTCTCCACAGATAAATGATTCCAACATTTGATCACCTCTCCACCGTGATCCAAATGTCACACACCACATCCCACGATACAACCAATGTACCCCTAGGCATCTATACTCCACATTACCATAAGACACACAACACACTGCAAATGCATCACAAAAAACCCACACTTAATGCAAACAATTACACACAGTAATAAGATCACTTAAAACATGCTAATGCACATATCAAACAATTTGAAAATGTAACATATAACCACGCAACAGAATTAAGTAATCACACACATGCAGAAAAGGATTACACACGGATGCACATGCAGTAACTAGGGTTACACTCAGTAAACCTCACTAGGGTCATCACTTGACCCTATAGCCAGATTCGCATCACCTCTCATCTTACCATTCTGCCTATCCTTCCTCTTGGGATAGTCCCTAATGAAGTGTCCAGACTTACCACAACTGTAACACCGTCTACCACTAGACTTGTCCCACTTCTTACACTTCTTCTTACCATCATCATCACTCGAGTCGCTACTCGAATCACCACTGTTTTGATTTCTACCCAAACTCATTTGCTTAAATCTCATTCTACTCCTCATCATATGCAACTCACCACTTTCCTTATCATGTTTTTCAGCTCTCATCTCCATCTCCTTACTTCTAAGGGAGTCAATGACAATTTCAGGCGTCAAGGTGTCTCTACCATACTTAATAGCATTTTTGACTTCACGATAATTATTAGGTATAGCATTTAGCAAAATGATAGCTTTGTAAGTTTCAGACACCGACTCACCACAGTTAACAATATCTTGAACAAGTTTGTTAAACACATCCAAATTGTCATCCAAGTCTTTTGAAGGATCCATTTTGAAACTGAAAAATCTTTCAAGCAAGTACAATTTATTAGGAGTAGATTTGAGCAAATATAAATCCTCCAACTTTTTCCAAAGTTCTTTTGTAGAATCAAGTTTTCCAACTTTTCTCAAAACAGTGTCAGACATGTGTAAAATAATAGAGGTGTAAGCAAGCTCATCAGCCTCTTCTTTTTGTTCTTTTGAAAAATCAGCGGGAAAGCTCCCATCAATAGCTTTTGAAACCTTTTGTTGAACCAAAATACCTCTCATTTTCTGTTGCCAAATGGAAAAATCACCTTTTCCATTAAAAATTCCCAAATCAAATTTGTGCGTTGTCATTTTCAAACAAGAAACACAAAGTCACAATTAAGCCACACAAAGCAAAACTAAGTATTCTAGGGAATAGTCAATGCAACCAAAAGAGATATCAACAAAAACAGTTTCACGCACAAAACGATAATATGCTGTAGTTAATCAAAAGAGCAAACTTCAATCACGTAACAGCTACGAACAATTAATTCCTAATTTCTAGCACAAGTAATGGTTACTCCGTCACGGTAATCCCAATCCTATTGTCACCCCACACGATGACGCGCTAGTGCTGAAATTTAACGGGATAAGCCAATTTACCAGAGCGGACTTGTCTGAGTCCGTAATTATCGAGAGTTGCGAGATTACTGCTTTAGAGCCACAATTTATGGTCTAAAGTAATTCAGTAATTGTTTTGCAGCCTCGACCGTCGAACAACCGGGGGCAAAATCGTCCAACTTTTCCTGCGTAACCTGAAACACTTAAACAAAAATATCAGTACGTTCAGGAAATCAAGACAAACAAACTGCCTGAAGAAGTCGAGGCCTGAAAATGCCCCACGCGCCTCCACGCGCCGGTTCTCCTCTCTGCGCGTGGGCTTCACGCGCCGCCACACGCGCCGGTCGGAATCTCACGCGCCGGTCAGGGAGATTCTCCTCCACCTGCAGAGGCCTCCTGTGGTGTTGGTTTCTTGAAATGGTCGCTCGTTTCACCGGAAAAGCCAAAAACGTTCTCGGACTGATTGAAGAAAACTGTCCAGAAATTCTGCAGCACTGTTCACGCGATTTCAGGTCTGTTCTTGATCGATTTTGGGTCTGAAAATCACTCATAAAGCTCTGATACCAGTTGTAGGGATTAAGAGGAGCAATTAACCAGAATCAAGCCCACACCACCCGGCCCAAGTGAGGTTCCAACCCAAAACCAATTGGTAATGGGTGGAGTAGCCTACTTGGGTTATATGGTGGATTTCTTTTCTTCTCCCAACCGATGTGGGACTTCTTGTTTGCTCCCAACAATCCTCCCCTCAAACGAAGGACCACATCATTGTGTCCTCCCCTCAAACGATAATTCATCCGCCAATCATCTTGTATCGCCGTTATTGCCGTCACCCTCGACCAAACGGGACCCGCCGCCTGACCACCACATTTTTTATGTCAGGAAGACTTTCGACACAAGGCACCTCAAACTCGAATGATTTTTAGCCCGATCGCCACCACACTTTCTGCTGCGTTCCTCCGACCCTGGGCTCTGATACCAGTTGTAAATCTCAAACCAACACTTTGCACCAAGAATCACCAGGCTCAGTCTCCAAAACGAACACCACAATCTATGAAACCACCATAAACCTTCACTTCCAACAATGGTTGCTCCAAAACCGGTTTTCAGCCCACAAAGGGCTATGGAAGAGAAGGATAAATAGCCAAGAATGTTAACCACACAGGTTAACTTAAGAAGAAGAAGAGAATCCACTACCAAGAACATAAAGCAAGGTAGAGAAGGCACAAAGCAACGGGAATGGTCGACTTCTTCTCAAGAGGCACAAGAACGGCTATTGTTTTCCTGTGTCTAATGTTAGACAAAGTAAATGGGTATGTATAGTGAATAGTTGGGCTTTTAGGTCAAGGGCCCAATAACACAAAGAGAAGGTGGGCTATCAACCGGTAAGAGCCGTCTTAATTCGGGTTGGGCCATGAGCAACCCTAATTAAATTAGGTTGCTTCGAATGGCCCAAGTGGGTTACGTGGATAGTTCCATAAATTGTGGTGTCGATATATCATTTCAATCATCGGCCGAGACCTATGAAATATTATCCAACTAAAAATACCGATTTAACATCATAGCCCGAATTTATTGGGTATCAAAAAACCCAACAATGTATATATTTATATGAAAAAGATAAATAAAAGAGAATCGTATAATGAAGGAAAAAGAAAGAAACCAAAATAAAGTGCAAGACACTCTCCTTTTTCAATCTGTATAGCCTCCAATCGTCCACCACCTAGGGATGTCAATCTGGCTCGTCAGCTTGACTCGCGGCTCGAGCTGAAACTCATTTTTGGGTAATGGCTCAAACCTAAGTAGGTCCTGTTCGTGACTGGCCGGCCAACATGACAAGCCAAAATGGCCGTGAAACTCATTATTGAGCCTTGTTTGTCATCCATTTTTCTTAAAATATTATTTGCTACAGTAAACAAACTCCACTATATATTCATTCAATAAAATATTTTATACATAAATCAATAAAATTACTTTACTTTTCAATTACAAATTCTTCGAAAAAAATAATATTTAAAACTCTATTTCTTTTCAACAAGAGACGAACATGCCCAAATAATTACGGGGAAGAAAAAGCCAAAAAGGTAAGTTTCCATCCAATGCAAAACATTCTCAAAAGGAACAAGAAACGAATATGTGGCGTGAATCATGATCCAACTGCCAATCTTGATGAGCACACGCTCCAGCCGCCGCCCCTTACATCCCCACCAAACAAAATTATAAAACTCACAATTTATCACATCAATCTCCCATCTGTCTTTTCGGGTGTATTGATTGGTGCCATTTGAGAAACCAAAGAGTCTGGACTGTTGAGCACTCCCCCAAATTTCTTGATTCTTATGTGGGTGTCTATAATTTAAGGCATTTGAGTTTTTAAATCTTGTGACTACTGGAATTTTTTTATGGGTTTTGTTAAATATTTGATTTTTTAATGTGGGTTCTGTGAGAATTATGTGTTTTGATATAGGCTTTGGAGATTGGTGTTGTTTATTGATTCTTATATATGATTCTTTTTGGGTGCTGGGCTTTCTGGGTCTGTGAAGTTACTGTCTAAAGATTTTCTTTCCTCTTGATTTGAAATGATACTGAGAAACTGATACAATACAATTTTAGCATTGTTTGGTTGTTTACATTGGACCCCTCTTTGATCAACTTTTTTGGGTTGCAAAGATTATTCATTTTTGGACTTGTGTCGTGGGGAGTTGGATTTGCTTTCTAGAATTGTGTTACGAGAGGACTTCTGGCTTGAATTTTCCGAGTATTTGATTTGTGGCTATGTCTGGCGGAACACCTGTTGGGTGTAAAAGCATGAGGCAGAGGCATAGTCAAGGATATGCCTCAAGTGGTGATGACCTTGAAGATGATGCATGTTCAAGGGCAATGTCTCAACCTTATTCATTGCCGAGAACTCGGACATGGTTTGAAGTTTTGGAGAATTTTCTCTGGATTGTTTCTGCCATTTTTATCGTATACTATGGGGACAGGAACTCAAATTTTATATACGTTCTGTTGCACGATGATCGGATTAGAAGGTAAGACTGCTAGCTTTAGCTCTTTACCAATTTTGATTATTCTAGTCAACTTATTGATGAGAATCTTTTACATGAATTAAGCTAAGACGAAAAAGAGAGTGAATTGAAAGGGCTATTCCATGAATTGTATGTGGCAAAATTATTCTATATTTTGCTATAAATGTATGATGAGACTGCTTTTGAATAATTGATGCTCGCTACTCTTGACCTTTGTGATATCATTATATGGGAAGACCTCTGTTATTTAGTTTTTGCATATTGGTAATTGTTTGAAATAGAAGATGATAGATTGGATTGAACCATGGGCTGGGGTGAAGCACTTGTTAGCTAGTTTGTTTAAGATCTGGAGAATAGCATTTTTAGCAAATTATTTCAATGATAAGGAAGTGGAATCATTAGTAATTGTTTATATATATATATAGAAATATACATAAAACAATAGAATGAAACGAGTTTATAGTCATTATATAAGTGTCTGTCTAGCGGCCGGACTCACAAAATATGGATCGAGGTTCTGTTGAGTTTAGGTGAGGTTTATTCTTCTCTTTTTGCTGCGTTTGGGGAGGAGGTGATACTCTATATATATCATAATCCATCTGTTCTTCTACTGATATTTATATCCTTGTCCATTGACATGGGTAATATAAAACCACAGCTGTATGTGAACAGTGGATTATAACTCTTAATACAGTAGCATTCTACTGACTCAATGCATGCCATGCAGTGGTAGACTGTCTTTCTGGGATCTGCATATTTACTTTTGGTCATTTTTATCTTATAGACGAGGAAAAAGTTTGGAACTCCACTCAACATTCACTATACCTCTTGAAGTTTTGTTGCCTACCTTTTCTTGTCTCTGTCTTGCATAAAAATAGGACTGCAATTTACTGGATTTTCTAGAAAAGGAAAATAAGAGATGTAGCCTATTGCTATTCAATATTTCTGGTATTTTGAAAAGGGATTAACTAAATAAAACTTGCCCTTGAAATGGCAGTAATTTATCTGCATTAAGGGTCAGAGAATCGCTATCTTAAAATGAGTCACCGTTCATTTCTCATTAATTAGTTGACCGACAAGAAAGTGTTGCTAATTTAGCTTGATATTTGAATGGCTAATGAATGATATTTTGGAGGCTTAGTAACTATTATTGTGTAGACCTATGTTTCTTGGACTCGGGTACAGGTGTCGGGTACAAGTTATATCTAGGAGCTGCATCCTTCTTTTAAAATCTAGGACATTAGGATATGATTTAAAGGGACCTAATTTTCGATATGGGTACGGGGATATGTCTTACTTTTCTTTTGTTTTTCTCTTCCGTAGAAATCAATTTAAATTTAATGTCATAATAACAATTAATAATATACCATTACATCATTCTAAATCCAATTCTAAAATAACAAAAACAACATTGAAGGCCAATAGCCACAAGAAACCCCCTTTTTGATAAAACCACCAATGTCACATTTTATATTAATAAAGTAGAATTAACGTGGTTTGACTAGCCTTACCATCAATATACTCAGCAAAGATGAGCCAAGCCCACTAAACAAATCATTCTCTATAGTCTCCAAACAACACAAATCCTAACGGTTGGAGATGTTGAAGAAAATGAAGAAGCTGAAGTTGGAGATGTTGAAGAAAATGAAATTAGGACAATTAAGAATTAAGATAAAATGCTTATTTTATTTTGTTTTATTTTTATTATCATATTTATTATAGTAATGAAATCATGATGAATTTATAGACACGTGTCCGCAAATCCTTTTTTTTTTAAAAAAGTTATATTAATGTACCCATATCATATCGTATTCGAATTACATATTTGAATCCGTGCTACTTAGGTCTCCAAATGTTTAATAATAATATATATCAGCGATATGGATATAGGTATACAATGGAGATGTGATAGCATTTTCAAGTATTTGGGCTATGTAGTTCACAAGCTCTTTTTTCTTATTCTTTTTGATTTGTGTTAGGAAAGTCTTTTCAAGGAGCTTGTTGATAATTTATTTTCAGAGACCTGTGAGGTATCTTACTATTAGACATAGACAAGCCCCTCTTCTCAAAAGTTATTGAGAGATCGTTGAGATTTTGTTTTGCATAACTGAATCCCTCTTTTATTGTTTTGAGGATTCTAAACTGTATTTTAAAAAGAAAAAAAAAAAAAAAATCTTCAACTCTCATCTTTCCCACATGTAGCCCCTCCCCACTTTCCAGCCAATCTCCCAATGCAGCCCCCTTCCCACTTCCAGCAATAGTCCTTGTGCCATTGTCTCCTCCCAGCATTCCAGCCAGCCTCCTAATAGTTGAATCCCCCACAATGTTCCCTTTCGCCCCTTTGAATTCAGCCCCCTCCCCACACCACAGCCAGTTCCTTTCTCCCAAAACTACACATAAAATGTCAGCTTTTGGAATGTCTCAGGGCTTGTGTGAGTGGGAGAAGATGAAATCTAGGAATTATTATTATTATTTATTTATTTGCCAGAGCAATTTAGGTTTCAGACCTTTTTTTTTCCTCGAAAAAAGTTTTACAATACTGTAAAATGGGGAATCTATTGTGCAAAACAATCCTTATGAGGTATTAGTAATTTTCGAAAAGAGAGGATTGTCTGTATAGTAGTTACCTAGGGAGTGTCCATGTAATTGTCTCTCATTCTATGGAAGTCTTTGAATTGTGCTGTAAAATATTAGGCATAAAACTGATTAAGCCTTTTTCGAATTATTTTCCCGTCACTTAATTTTGTTATTTACATTTATTTAGTAAATACCTTTGACAATTTAACCTCAGACTAATTGCCCATCTCTTTTTCTGATTTTATTTGCGCTTCTCCAAAAATCATTTATATTTTCTTGGATATGATCTTGAGTTTAACTTGACACTGCAAGCCCCAGAAGAAGAATCAGAAAAGAGAAAATGGAATAAAAGCCTTTTAGCTACATGTAATCTTTAACATTAAAATTCGTTTGCAGATTTTTAGATCTATCCTTCAGCTTAATAGTTGACTGCTAATGTAGATAGTTTTAACATGCCACTTCATTAACATAAAATTATTAAATTGTCAATAAATAAATAAGTAAAAAATCTCAAAGGTTCAGAAATTCACTTATACCAAGCACAAAATCGCACTCACCTCTTACTTAAGAATGTAAGCATCTTGGAGAAGATTAGAGGGGAAATTACGCTGGGCTATTTTGCTTTCAGAAGACTAGTCCTATGAGATTTTCTATCAAAACAAAGTCCAATAAAACATGTTCAAGATACCGAGTCCTTTTTCATGGAAGTTCTTAAGGCTTTTCAAAATTAAGTCCCAAAAGTGTCTTGAAAAATTGTTTTTGGGTGTCTAGCCGTCTAGGTTTTCCTTGGAAATAAGAAAAGAGTCAAATATGAAAGCAAATGTGTTTGTTTTGTGTTATTAAACACAAAGGGTAAAAGTGGAACGAAGATATGCTTCTCTTAGACTCTATAAAAATATATTTTGACAAGTAGAGTTGATCGAAAAAATTCCAATAGGTCTATGTCTTTTGAATTTCTTAAGGATTTCAAATTAATTTCCCATAGATTTAGTACTTTTCATCCATTAGATATTTGCAGCAGTATATCAAATGATCTTAGTTTTTCAGCAATCTTTATTCTTCTGAATAATTTGTCCCTCTGAAACATGATCCTTGAGGTTTTGTGAATCTCCATAGATAAAGATATGCATATTCAATGTAGCTGTTAGAATCCTTCACACTCTAAAGAACTTGACTGACTTCTTGTGGTAATAATGCTTCTTTGTGGAATTATTTGTATACTCGATAGTGGAGCCTTTCAAAAATATTGTGCCAATTACAGTTGCCAAAATTCATTGCTGCAGGATACCATTGTATTTAGGGATGCTAGGTGTCAGTTTGAATGTTCTCTTTTTCCTGTATATGAGTTTGCTAGCTTGGGGTGTCCAAAAGTCCAGTGAGAGGTGGGAGGTTTCAAGTGCAGCTGCTCTGCCATTTATCATTGTTCTTGGACTTCTGTCCTTCTGCTTGTAAGAAGAACCTTAAATGTTGTTTTATTCATTTTTATTTACTTATTCACATCCATAAAATTTCCCTTCATGCATTAAATAAAGTTTTAATGCAGGTTCTCTTTTGCTTTATGGCCAATTTGGAGTTTCTTGACATTGCCTCTCGTGGTATGTTTCTTGATGGCCTCTAGAATTTTTCTTGTTTCTATTGAGAAATGGTTGATTCAAGGGCAATCATAGTTTCTCTTCTATTGTGAATGATTTCTAAAGTAATACATTTATATAATATATGTATATGTTCCCTGAAAAACTAAATGCATAACTTTGACGCTAAAAATTATGTTCTATGGGCATACTCGATTCCCTTAACTTATTTACTTGACATGAGTTTCCTATGTCCTTGCTTAAGCACACAATCCATAGAAGTATAGTTAATTTCCTATGTCTATTTAGTTTTTGGAATAGACATGTCTGTGCCGATATAGTTTTTTGGAATAGAGCATCTGAAGGTGGTTGACACGCAGTACGTTTTGTGTTTTGTTATATAATTTTGTATTATAACTTCTTGACATTCATAATTTGTTGGTAAATTTGACACCAACACGAGGGGATAGGGATTTGGTCATCCTCTTCTTCCTCTTCAATCTTAAAAAACATAATCCTTTTAGTTGACTTGGACACAAAGGAAATGGAGGCTGGGTGATTCAACTCCGACGGTCTAGTTAGGTTTTTTATTCCTAGAATGGAGAGTGATTACTAAAGTGAAAGTTTTCTGGAGATATTTATAGATGGAGAGTAATGGGAACTATCGCCTTTAACGAGGAGTCACTATGGGCGATAGGTGCCTTGTGCCATGTTGTTGGCTTGTCGAATTGTCTGTGAAATGCTTGTCTAGCCGCTCTTGGAACTTGTTGATTTCAGACTTACTTTTTCGGGTATTTGTTTTCTTTAGTTTTTAGTCTTTTTCAACTGTAAATGTATTGTTGTCTTTTCTTTGTATTGAGATCAGGTTAAGTACCTACAGAGGTGGTTGGGCTCCTTCGAAATGGATATTTTCAGTATCAAGCTGCTTTTTGCTCGGTTGATTTCAAATGAATTGACCTTCTTGTTGCATGACTATTTCATATGTTACCTAGTCTCTTATTGCTTCTATGCCAAGCTCAGGCCTTCAATTTTTGGTGATGGCATGGTTTGTTGTTTTTTACCTAGGGGACCCTTGTCTTCCATGTAACTCAATGGGCCTAATGTTCCATGCCATATTTTATGGTATTAGAGTTGCCCCCTCCCTGCCCCAAAGGTTTGAGTTGAGCATTCATGCTTGGTTGAACTTTGTGCTGTAGATGGAACAAGGCGTGGCACTTGACCCACTTGGTTTGAGGATTATGAGCTTTTGCTATTATAGTGGATAAGATCAGACCTATTCTCAAGCCCTAATCTTTTAGCTTCGAAGATTGTAAACTCAGTTCATTTATGTCTTTGCTGTGGGAAGACTTGAAGGAAGTCTTGTAGCCTCGAAGGTCGCTAGGTCTTGTCTATCACTCCTTCCTTGTGCTGTGGAGGTGCAAATAAGGGGAGAGCGTACTTTCAGATGTACTATCGATGGTATATGCTGATCACTTTTAGGTTTTAAAAATGCTATTTTTCAATGGGATGTTCTGCTTCTGTAAGGTCTGATGGAGGCTCCAGACTCTCATGGACTTGTAGAATTCAAGCATCGTGTGGCCTTATCTCTCACTATTTTCCAACCCTTGTGGTTAGCACACTAAATTAACCTTTGATATAGAGTAGATGTCAGGTATTTGGCAAAACTAGAATAAGACTAAGACGATAGAATAGGAACACAAGAGTTCATGGAATGCTTTTTGTAATATGTACAAAGCTCTTTACAATTTGGGACTTGGAATTTGACACTTCCAAATGAGCTCACCGCCTATTTATAGTGTTTGCCTCCTCAAATTGACGGTAAGGATTTAGCTGATCCAATGGTCCATATTTGATTTTAGAGATCTCTACCAAATTATGCTGCTGAGAACTCCTACAAGTTCTAGTGCAAGCTGCTTTCTAGAAGCTTTCATCCATCCTGAAGGCCTGAATGCTTGCTGACTAGAACCTTTCGTTTAGCCAGAAGTGCTGGTCTGTCTAGCACGTTCCAACTAGCTCAAGACACCTCCATTTCTAGACTTTTCCATGCTTAGGCCGTGTTAAGCTGCCATAATTTCGCCCCTTATGTTCCATGGATCCGTATGTGCATTCTGTCCATTCCGCCCACCATGTTGTTCTCAAAAAAATCAGCCGTAGGATAGTTGGGAAGTGCTAATGGCTTGCAAGGTGTTACAAGGCGCTTCAATAGTTATTCTCATCCTAAACTATGAAATAATTTAAAAACTGTATAATTTCAAAATTATGATCAATACAAACCATATGACGTCTTGAAAATATATAATAAATCAACAAATTAGAATTCTAATTTACATCTAGGAATATAAAATAAATCATTGAGTAGCAAATAATAACTTGTCAAATAAAATTGCAAATAATAGTTAGTCAATATAAAGTACCAATAGATCAACCGAATGTTATATCTTTATTTATACTTTTTATTCTTCAATAAATTAACACCTACTTTTAGCTTCGATTTTAATATGTGAAATCTTTTGAGTCAAATGTCTATATGTTGGTTAAGACAATTATTAGTTAAAAAATATATTATTTTGGTAATATTCTAAAATATAGCTTCGTGTGTTCTCGATGAGATCTCGTGTTTTAGAATTTCAAAGAATATAAATAATGTAGAACACATCATTTGGGAGGGAGAGTGTGTGTCAATGTAAGATAGAGCAGCATAATTGAACTCTTTTACAAGAAATCCTCATGGTCTATCTATCTATCATAGTCTCTTGTATTTGTGAATGATAAAGTGTTTCTTTCTAGAATTCGTTTAGAAAAGTGAAGACTTTAGAAAAGACTTACCATACTCATCACACTGTTGGAATACAAATATTAGAGGGAATAGTCTAGAATTGTGTAGTACTCAAGGGCGATGCCTAAATTTACTTAGATCCGAACAGCTCAGACATCGATACAAACATATCACATAGAAGCGTAATTTTCAAAATAGTAGGGTATGGACATGTTAGAGACACGTCAATATAAATCCTTTAAAATTATACGTGCATATGTTACATCTTTAGATGGTGTTTGGTGTAGATTAAAATCAGATTTTAAGTGGATTGTGATAGAAGTTTTTGAAATGTGTAGTTGAAAAGATGTGGGACCCATGAAAGATGTGGTTGATATTGATTGTTTGATTTTGACTTAACTTAAAATCTGATTTTAATCCGACCCAAACATGCCCTTAATTTTGTAGATTTTATTTTTCAATAAAATCAATTCTTTTTAGCTTTGACTTTAGCAGGTGAAATCTTTTGAATTAGATGAGTGTATTTGTTGGTTAAGATAAGATAATTCTTCGATTAAACTATATACCATTTTGGTAATAGCCTAAAATAAAGTTTTGTTGTCTTTGATATGTCCTCTTGTATTAGAATCTAAGAAGTACGAATATTTTGTAAATTCTTTACGTACCAGTATTCAATATGTATTCAAGTTTGGGTATTCTTTGATAAGCTCCGATACGTAAATGATACGTGTTTTTTAACGTTTTATATTTTTTAATTATTTCTTATACATATCGGATTCATTAGGACACATGATGAATAATTTTATTAGGTTTAAACTCTTTTGAAGCTCATTATAGTAGACATTTTTTTTTTACTTTATAAATAATTATTATTATTATCAATAACTTATTGAAAACAGATAATATTTATTGAAATTATATTTTTAATAATATAATTGACAATTTTTTATTGAAAGTACATGATAGTATTAAATCTTTTAATACATGTAAAACTGTGTTAATAAAATATACGTTTAGATAATCAAATTCCACTATATATTTAATGATTTAGTTTTCACCCATTAAATCTCTCTTCAAAAAAGAGAATCCAAAGTGTGGGACATTATATGAGACTCATTTGATACTTTTGAAGGTGGTGGGCTTTTTGAGGTTGTAGATCTATCATTACATGAGCTATAGTTAGATAATGTTATTTTTAATGATAATGAAGAAGCTCATGTTGATGATGTTGAAGAAAAAGAAATTTGAATAATTAAGAATTAAGATAAAATGCTTTAGTATTTTATTTTATTTTTATTATCATGCTTCATTTTTGTAGATATTTTTTAATTATAATTAAATTATGTTGAATTATATATGCACGTATATGCATATTTTAAAAAAATTGTATCGACATAATTGTATCATACCGTATTCAAATTGCAGATCTGAATTTGTGCTTCTTAGGTTAGAACTATAAAAAATATGAATAATATGGAATGGAACATACCATATGGTGTGTTGGATACACTTTCTTAGGCGTGTGAAATTTTAAAAAATATATAAACGTAATACGAGTTGCATTGTGTGTCAGACTTGTCGTTGTTCTGCACGGACATGCCCCATCAACAATAGTCTATGTACTGCATAGACTTAGATAATAGAGTTTTATCTTGATTTTTATAATCAATCTCGTGTCTTGGAAGAGGGGTTCCTTATGGATAGCTAATTATGAATAAGTGGGAAATTGTATTTCATCTCAAATAGAGTTGCTTGGATTCACATATATTGAAGCCTCTGATGCTCGGATTATTCGAAATAGTTGGAGTACCTGCGTCGGACATGACACGGGTATGAGTGTGAGATATATGTCTGATCCTCCAAGTTTCAACCAGAAACTTCGACGTTTTTGCATTTTCTTCCTTCTTTTTCTTCTTTTTTCTTTTGTTTCTTTTCCTTTCCTTTCCCTTTTCTTCTTTGCCACTTTTGCTCTCTATAAACTTAGCGTCGTCGTCAAGATGGTGGAGAAAGATGGCGGCGCTAGGTTTACTTTCTTTTTTCTTTCCATTTTCTTTTTCTTTTTCTTTCTCTCTCTGTATCGGTGATTTAGAGTTTTGTTTATATAAAATGAAAATTGGTTCCATATAGTGCTACTTAGTGCTTCATTAAGTCCAAATTACAATCGCGTTCCTCTTTTCTATTTTATATAACATTTAGCTTGTGTTTGACACCCATTTTGGGAAAAAATTAAATTCTAGAATAGTGATTGATGGAAGAATATGTGGTTAAAAAGTAAGGAGATTTTTTTTGGTTTATGTGTAATATTATTTTATTGATAGAATATGTGGTTAAAATAAAGAAAGAGAAAGATTGGGTTTCAAACAAGGGCTTAGTAATTCCCATAATTAAAAACTAAACCCTAAAATTCTATTTTATTCGTTTTAACCCCTTATTAAATACTCATTTCTTTCATTGTGAATAATTAGTTTTGGTCTATTCAAAATAACATTTTGGATTAGTAAAAAAATTGAAATTTGAAAGACGTACTCAAGTACCCGTGTATTAAATTTGGATTCTTTTTAGCCAAATTCCCGTATCCTACATTTTAGAATATAAAAGATCTGACACTTAGATACGTACCTGTACTCGTACCCGAGTCCGAGCATCATAGATTGAAACTGTAAGAAGAATATGTGGTTAAAAAGTAAGGAGAATTTTTTTGGTTTATGTGTAATATTATTTTATTGATAGAATATGTGGTTAAAATAAAGAAAGAGAAAGAAAAATGAGAAATAGATTGGGTTTCAAACAAGGGCTTAGTAATTCCCATAATTAAAAACTAAACCCTAAAATTCTATTTTATTCGTTTTAACCCCTTATTAAATACTCATTTCTTTCATTGTGAATAATTAGTTTTGGTCTATTCAAAATAACATTTTGGATTAGTAAAAAAATTGAAATTTGAAAGACGTACTCAAGTACCCGTGTATTAAATTTGGATTCTTTTTAGCCAAATTCCTGTATCCTACATTTTAGAATATAAAAGATCTGACACTTAGATACGTACCTGTACTCGTACCCGAGTCCGAGCATCATAGATTGAAACTGTAATTTTCCTTTATAATAGAAGGTTCTATTTTCTTGTTTCTATATAGTAATTCAAAGAGTATGACAAAACTGTATCTTATACATTTTCTTCTATGAAATGAGAATCTTGTATGAGAGCATCACTAACTGGATTTTTATGTATATCAATTGACCAGTGTACAAATGTTGAATAATGTATGATTTCTTATCAGTGTAAGCATGTTATCAGTGTACTAATTACCTACTCATCATCTACATTTGCAGTTCACTCTATTCATGGCTTGCATGGTCATTGTACCGTATTTGGTTCTGGGAACGTTCAAGCCACAAACGGATTTACTTCGTACAGATTAGCAGTTTTTGGATTCTATTGGACGACTATATGTCGTAACTGACGTAGTTGAAGACGTATACAAAATACAGATAGCAGCATTTGCAGCCAGATAAAAGTTTGTTTTCCCTTACGTTCACGCATTTGTTCAACATTGATGTTAGCAAGAAAGATGGAATCTGGTTTGACATTGTTTTGCTATCAGTTAAATATGCATACACAACGTTCTTTTATTGTAATTAGTAGTCATATAATGTGATGCCTTTCAGTACATTATTCACCCTTACTCGTGTTTTAGAAACTCGTTCATCATTTGCATAGTGAATATCTGTGCGTTACGTGCTTTTATTGGGATTTTTTAGTTATAACTTGACGCCTTTTAATATCTGTGTGCACCTCATGTTTTTCTGGAACTCATTTATCATTTGAATATCGAAATATGCATTTATAAGAACCATGCTTTTAGTTTTAGTGGAATTATTAGTTATAACTCGATGCCTTTTGATAGTCTTCATTCTCAGTCGTGTGTCTGAAACGCGTCAATCGTTTACTTGGTGATACGCACATTTGTAACGCGCTTTTATCAGAATTAACACGATGCCTTGTGTTACTGTTTGTTTTCACCCTTTCCCTGTGATTCTCTTTACGACAGTCTACAGTTTATTATTATATTTGTTAAAATTTAAAATACTACTACAGAAGTGAAGTTTGAGATGTTTCATTTGCTATTTTTACATTCTTTTCAATTCTTAATTTTGAAAAGCCCAAAATTTGTTTGATTTGGTATTTTTCAAAAAATAAAAGCGTTTTAAGTAAAATTTTATTTCTATTAAATTCTAAAAAATATAAATATAAAATCATAAAATCCTAGAAAACTAAAAATCTGAAAAAAGTTATTAAAACGGTAAATTCTAAAATCTTCAAAAAATAAATTTCTGATAAAAAACTCTATAAAAATAAATGTTTTCCCGAATACATTTTTTGTTGAGTCCATCGTAGTTATGAAAGCTGTGTTATTGTGTAAACATTTTGAGCTACGATCGATCATATTAGAGGGAGATGTGTTGAACGTTGCTAAGGGACTAAATGGAGAATCGGAATTTTGGAACCATCTAGGTTTACTGATCCAGGACACAAAGAGTATGTTTGGATTTTTTCAATCTTGGTTTGTAAGTCATGTGCCTAGAAAGATTAATGTGGTCGCTCATACATTAGCAAATGAAGCAGTCAAACTCTCTGAGGAGAGAATAGTGTTGGAGGAAACTCTTTCTTGTATCCGGAATTTGATATTTTGAAAAAAAAAATAGAAATACAAAATTTGCAGAAAAATAAGAAATAAAAATAGTTCAAATTCTTATTATTTTTTAAATAAAAACTTTAAAATAATTTTAAATGAACTTAGATAAAAATTTGCAGTCAACATCATTATTTTTTATTTTCTATGTTTTACTACTTAATTTATAATTTATTTTTATTTTACTTTTCTAGAGAAAAAAAATTATAAAATTCATCAATTTTAATTTTTACACTCACAGTCACCGTCATGAATATTTTGTAATTTTCAAAAGTACGCGTTATTCAAATCTTGATGTGCATTAGAAAAGGACTGTAAAATGTTTTATTTTCGTTCATTTTTTATTTAAATAAAATTTCTACTTGAACGATTTTAGGCCCTATTTGAGCCAAATTATTTTAGAATGAAAATTTGAATTTAAATGTTGATGTGATGAATAACAGTCATATTTTTCATTTTAATGAGATAATAATATAGATCAAACGGGAGCTTAATATTTAAAAAAAACAATCCCTTTCTTAAAAGAAAAAGATAAAGGAAGCTTCCAAATGAATAAGACACGCATTCAATAATTTCACTTGGAAAAAATTTCATACTCTATACATCATTTACGCGCTTGATAGTAATCTATTTGGTCGTAAATTCAATTTCGAGCTTATTGAATAGTATTTGTTCTTGATGGTGGACAAAATAATTGGACTTTTTTTATTTATTTATTTAATACTGACCATATAAATAGATAAATCTTGTTATATCATATTTGAATTGGATTATTCCCGTGGAGCGAGTGAATATTGCACGAGCATGCTTGAAAGTTGAAACGTTGACGAACTCCAAATCATGATAAAATATTTGAGATTGTCTTACAAAATCGCGTATCAAACTCAAGTTATACTTGTGGGTCAAGTCACTTAAATAGCCAAGCTCGTAAATAGTTGACACTATGGTCGACACCTAACAAAACCAATCTTTCAGCTTCATGTTTAGGTTGGAGGGCTTGGTTGCTAAGGAAGCCGAGCTACAGTAGTCATCACTTTCGCACAAAGGTAATGATTACCCGGAGATACAAACCAAATCGACCAATAGGAATCAATATAGGATATGCTTGAGTAGCTCAAGTTCTAATGTCATGTCACGACTCATTGAAGTGACATGAGCCGTGCCAAACCTTCAAACTCTTATTTAAAGGGTTCATTTCAATTTCGTAGTTTTTACACTTAACTCCAAAATATATAATTGAACTCAGACATATTGTGACATTGCTAACTTAATCATCGAAAAGTCTTTGATGTTGCACCGCAATCTTCCAATGATCAACAAGATTCACCGATTTCATTAATTTTGTATGAAAGTTGAATTCGAAATTTTTGTAAGTTGGTCAAAACGATGTCACTTTACTTTTTAGCTTCAACAAATTTGAAACGAGATCCGTTGAAATTTAAGATATTTAGTTTTTTTTTTTTTTTAATTGAACTCAACAAAATCAGTCCCCCCCTAAGTATCTGTATCACTATAATGATATGAAGGCTCATTGCTCAGTTGTACTCTAAACAGAAATTCAAATTCTCACCATTTTTTCAGTTGTACCATAATTTTTAAATCATTTCTCCACCTAAGATTTATAATTAAACCAATTAGGTAACTAGGGGTGGGCGTGGGTTGAGTTGGATCGGTTTTTGCCCCAACCCAATATTGTCGGTTTGTTCGAAATCCAACCCATCCCAACCCATGTAAATGTCCCAACCCAACCCAACCCACTTATGTGTCGGTCAGGTTGGATTGGTCGGTTCAGAACAAAACAAAATTTGTCGACAAAACAATGAAAAAGTACCAAACAAATGAACACCAAAGAAAGTAATACCAAAAACAGAACCCACACTATGGAACCAAAAACAAGATATTCAACCAATGCAAAATCCAACCAAGCACATTATTCAGTAAAATCATCAAAGTTAAATATTCAAACTCAAATTTGGGTACAATCCCACTCTTTTTTTTTTTTCCTTTAATGACACACCCTCAGAAGAGCTTGAACAAAAAACAAGGCAAAGAGATAGAAACTTATCCATTTATTCACCTTAAAATTCATCATTTGTTTAAGGAGCAGTAGGATTCACAGTCCTTCCTCTTTTGAAAATGATAAATATAGGCAAATTTATTTTATTATTGAAGGCCTAAAACAGTATTCATAATTGGATTGCAATAAGACTTTTGAAGAGGAGAATGATTTATTTATTTCACACACATGAAAGTAGAAGAAAACATCTAACAACCAATATTTATATTGCAAACATGTCTTGCAACAGCCAATGACCGAAGCCAGCGCTCAACAAATTTATGAATTGTTGCACAAGCCTTTTTCTTCAAAACTGACTCCAGGCAAAGAGGAAAATGAAATAGGTTATCAATTTTTTGCTTAATATTCATATACTAATCCATTTAGCAAGAACCCAAGAAATTTAGAATTAGAAAATGCACCTATTCATTGAACAAACCTTTTTCTTCAAATCTTCCTTGTAGTTGCAGTGTTAAAATCTGACTCCAGGCAAAGAGGAAAATGAAATAGATTATCAATTTTTTTTGCTTAATATTCATATATTAATCCATTTAACAAGAACCCAAGAAATTTAGAATTAGAAAGAGCACATGTTCAGGAGCTCCCTTGCTAGCTCAATGCTAGTTTCTGGTGGAATCGGTTGATATCAAAGCAGTCCTCTTGTCCACAGGATTGAAAGGGAAAAAATGGACCTCCCTAATCGGCGAAGAGAGAACTAAAAGTTAGCGAAGAGAGGGAATGGGAAATGAAATGACTGAACCAAGTTTAGGGTTTTTTTCTATTGTTTTAGTTTGACATTTTTTTTTCGGGTCTGGTTGGTCGGGTTAACCCGCAACCCGACCCGCTTAGCCTTGCCAACCAACCGAACTGAAAAAAAAAATGTAAAAAACCGACCCAACCCGGTCGGGTTGGGTTGGGTCGGATCGGGCGGGTTCGTAGGTTTCGGGCGAGTTTTGCCCAGCCCTATAGGTAACACTAATTAGCTATGAAACCTACAATTAAAAAACATTTTCTTCTGCATACAAATAATAAGTGGAAATTATACCAAATAACTATGATATTGTTTAATTTCAAATATTACTTATTAACATTATTTTTCAATAAATACTATAAAATTATAGTAAAAATAAAAATGTAAAAGTTAACTAAATCATACAAGCAATAACTTTGGTTGCCAATATTACTCCCCCAAACACTCCCTTTAACACAGTTGACCAAAATCACAATCCCCTAAATTTTGCCTTTCTACGATTACAATGCTAATCGTCCCCTAATTTCGCATTATCAGATAATTTGGTATGTAACAATTCAAATAAATGAAATTATCCACACCAATAGAAACCATGAAAATTGCAGAAATATATTCTATTGTTTCCTTACAAAATGCATTATATGGATATATTTCATGTAATCATCTTCTCAATTGTATATAAATTTCCAATGAAGAATCGAATATACTTGGTGCGAGTTAGAATTCGAAATCCAGACACGACTGCAGAGAAATCTATACTGAAGGATATTTGCTAAAGATGATGTTTCAAAATATAATTTGTGCGAAAAAAATTTATATATTATATAGCAACGTCTGATTTTGGAATATTCATTTAATGTTAAATGTGAATTTTGCTGAATTCTAATTGTATCAGTTACAAAATCTGTTTTGGGTTGTATTTTTGGAGGTTAGTATATTTAAAGATACTTAACATTATGATTAGTATTTTTTGAAGTGGAAATTACACTAGACCAAGTATTTAAAGATCACACTTCAAAAATCAGATATGAAGTATATTTAATCAAAAACTAGGTGACAATTTAATATTTTAATATTAATAATTATATCGCAAATTCAACACCCATCAAAACACTCATCCACTTAATTTCAAACTCTAAATCATTTTAATCCTCTCTCTCTCTCTCTTAATGAAGTCGGTGCTGATGCATTAGAAGTGCAGCGCGCGACTCCAAACTGCAGTCTCTCTCAATGAAATCGGTGTCGGTGCAATAGAAGCCCCGCGCGAGACTTCGAGCTGCAGTTGCCATCGCTGCGATGACACTGTGTGTGTTGCTCTACATGATAGTTACTATGTAGCGACGACAATATGGATGTGGTTTTGGGGGACGACGCGACGTGGATGTAGTTGTTCTTCCATCCGATATGTTTGGGATGACTCTGCACTGCTCTGAGAGCTACAATTGTCGTTACAGTGGTAGTGACATATGTTTCTCCCTTCAGTTCTATTGTAGGATGTTTTGGGCTTTGGCAGTAAGGTGGTGACAGTGTTGTGCTGGTGGTGAAAATCTGGAGTTTTTTAGGGTAATTGGTAGTGGTTTGCAAGTTGTGACGTTGTTTGTAGTTGGATGGTGGTAGTTAGGATGTTGGTTGCGGTGTTGAGGTGGTGGTGATGTTTGTGGTGCTGGTCAAAGATGGTAATGTTGGTGGACCACGGTGATGGCGGCGACGGGGTGAGGGTGCTCAAAAGTAGATGAAGTGGTAGCGCTAGTGATATGTGACCAAGTATTTGGTTATCTGTGATCAAGTATTTAACTGTGACCTAAAAACTTTGACAATATGTGACTGAAAAATAATCGGACCGACAAATTTGAAAATATGTAACCAATGAAATTAATTGCGACCTATAAATTCTTGAATTTGTGACCCCGAAATCATCAGTGACTAATTAATTTGATAATATGTGACCAATAAATAAATTTTGACCTATAATTATGTATATATGACAATTAATTGTATAATTGTGACATAATTAATAAATATTTTTAATTAATTATCTAATACCTGAGTTTTGAATTGTTAAACTATCTACCTAACTTTTGAATTGGTGTAAACCATACACTTGAAACATGAATTTTCCCTTTTTTGAAAACATTAACACCACGCAGTAAATCAAAATTAGTTTTTGTAGTGGGGCATATATGAATTTTTCCGATAATAATAACCAAAAACAAAAATATGGGCCCTTGATAGCCGAACTAAATATGACGATGATTTTTTATTCATCAAAATCTTTGACAGAGATGAAAGTGAAAAAATTTCAACCTCTTTAGCTAAAAAATCCCATAGGCACGAGCAACTAAAGTTGAATGAGTTTTAACAAATTAGATGAACTCTAAAAAATGACCCCTCGTACAATTACATGGGTATTTATTAAGTTTATTGTTAATATTACTAGTGAGGCTAAACGTGCTTTGCACATTAATTGGATAATGTTAAAAATAAGTGTGTATCAAAATAAAGAAGAAGCATATAAAAGTCGACATACATGTTTTATTTACAAACTCGACATACAAATAGAAACCAATTTGATGATTGTTATCAGATGCAATCCATTCACGGTTTATGTTTAAAAAAATATATAGTATCTTGATTCAACTTTAAGAATAAGAAAAATTGTATTTGAGAACTCTCAATACATTACATGCAACATTAATCTAATCTGACAAAAGTCTTTACTAATTCAAAAAGGAAAATAACATTTTGACACAGCTCTAATATTTCAATCATGAGATGTTTGATGAACTTTTGGAGATTGAGTAAAACATCAAAACAGATGAATATCGGCCCACCGGTGAATATGTTAATAAAAAAGATGACATTAATCATAATTAGTACAATGACATTAAAGCATGCATGGGCACCGCCCCTATTGCGGATTCGGGGGCAATGCACCCGACGGGGTTACAGTCGCGGGGTCAAGGTGGTAGCGCCCCTCGTGGGGGATCGGGGGTAACGCCCCCGAAAGGAATTCTGATTTTCGTGTGTGGAATGAAGTGTTTTTTAGTGGGTTTAGAAAATGTGATAAGATGCTTTATCATTTTTATATATTGAAATATATAAATTTTTTTTTTTTACATATATCTTATTACAATATAGTTTTCAATTAGTATATTGCAACAAATTTACAGTTATAACCTAATCCGATTAAAAAAAGTGTACAATCCCTTTTCAATTTACCCATCTTATTTCCTTTATCGTTCCACAACCTTTTCAATTGTTACGGACAATTTTAGGCTAATAAAAGAAATGTAACTCATTGTTTAAAAAAAAAAAAGGTCTCCGTGCAGCACGGAGACACTACCTGTGTCTCTGTGCTTGATGGAGAGCGAAGACAATTATATATATATATATATCACACACATAAGAGGCATTGTAAATGACATGATCTCATCTATTTGCTATAATCACAAAAACTTCATTATAAATTTCAGTTATCACTCAAACTTTAACCTAAGTTTATAAAATGAAAACTGAAAACTAAATATACAACTAAAACTCAAGCAACAATTGATTATTGAAGCCATATAACACAATAATGCTTAGAAGATGGATGATCATTATCTAACAACTGATAAATTTTACGGATAGAATATATATGTCCTACTCTCACAAATTACAATAAAAGGCAATCAGCTGTTAGTTGAGAAACACATGCCACACACAGTAAGAAGTGAAGGTAAAAGAACTCTTTTACTCACTGTTTTACCATTACACTTGTTAAATTTAGAAGGTCCAAACATGCCGACAAAACTCAATTTCAACAACTACCAATTAAATTAACTAAAAATCCAAAAATACGTAGTTAATTTCAAAAAATTTCATTGCATTGATATGAAAACAATGAAATAAACAACAAACATATCCACCATACCCAGATTCACAACAAAAAATTGGCATTAGGTACGAAAATACCTTATTTCAATCACTATTTTAAAAATTCTCTTTCTCAATCGAAACTTCGAATCTTGCAAAAACAAAATTGGTTAACAAAATTAGAGCAGCATAGAGAGAAGAACGTAGGGAGAAAAAAATTCAAAGAATAGAAGAAGAAGAAGAATAATAATAATAATAATAATAGTAATAATAATAATAATAATAATAATAATCTGATATTCTGAACTTCAGTTGATTTCTACAAAAATGGAAAAAAGTTTCTATTATCTGCATAGAAATTAGTGATGTACTTTATTTAACCTAGCGGTTTGTTTACATTCTGATTTCATTTTCTTGTTTTTCCTCGTTTAATTATTTCTTCTTATGTTTCAAAACATTGATCTAATACATTTGGAGAAAAATGACATTCTTATTACTCTTTTGTAGGTGTGAATAATGTTGTTAGGCTCATAGTTGGAGGAGTTAAAATAATTTGATCTCTATCAGGTAGCTCCTCCTCAGACATTAAATGTGAACAAATTACTTATCAACATTGCTAAAATATTAGGTATATAGTCACAAATCACGAAACTGATAAAAATGGACTGAGAGATCTAAGACAGATTTCAACATAGAGATGCTTCTTCATGTCGACGAAAACGCCGGGGCTCCCTGAATTTTCATTTTTTTCACCAACATATCCCCCTTTCTTTTCTCCCTCATCCCAGCATGAAAAAAGAAACTATGGCTGACTCAAGATCTATACCTATGTTGATACCGTGTTGAAACACTTCATCTAAAAGCTCAAGCTGTCAATTAGAGAATATTTTTTGTACTCAACATCAAAGATAAATTAGATAATCGATGTAAAATTATATTTATATCAAATGAACACCAGAAAGAAACATTAGACAACTCCGTCATTCCATCATTATCCTACAAACATCCTTCTCTCTCTATCTAGTATACAAATTATCTATGCTTTAGCACTTCTTAATTTGAAGTACAACTATCAGTAATGAAAATGAAACAGTAAAATTCATATCCCTAATTTGTATGGAGATCAGTCCTTGATGTCAATCAAAGCATATTAACTTGATATTTTTTGAGAGGCTGGCACATCGGAAATGAATATCAATGCATTGCTAATTAAAAAAATGAGGGAACATCAAGAATAAAAAATCTAAAAAGATTAGATACAGATAAAAATTTCCAGGAATTTGTTGTTAAAATTATTCCAAGTTAGATTTATATTTGTAGATGAAGATAGATCCTCTAATGCAGAGGGAAAGATAAACCAATTTCTGTTTATTTCTCTAGGTATCACTCTATGATAGACCCCCAATCCAGTATATTCCTATTCTAGAAGGATCAAGAACAATTGAGAAGAATGTGCAGCAACAAATTTTGTTATGGCAGGATGGGGTGGGCAAGCAGTTCGAAGGATGTCTTCTAATTGTTCGAAGACACCATGTGCATGATGTCTCCGCACAATTCGGAGACATCGCGCCCACGGTGTCTCCGAATTGTTCGGAGACACCACACACATGGTATCTCCGAATTGTTCGGAGACACAGAATTGTTTGGAGACACACTATGTGTCTCCGAACAATTCGGAGATACCGCACACATGGTGTCTCCGCGTTGTGCGGAGACACTGAGGGTATGCCTCCGCACAATACAGAGTGTTACTCCGTGGTGTGTAACACTTCGCACACTCCGGAGTGTTACTTCGCACAATACGTAGTTTTTTTTTCTTGTATTTTAATTAAACATGAACATTCTAAATAATATTTTATCTCTTTTTCCCAATTTTTATTAGTTTCTTCACCATGGTGAAAATTTTATTTGTGGAATTTCAAATTTTGCCATTGGGAAAAAAAGATATTTTACAAAATATATTGACTGCAATGAAAGATTAATGGAGAAAGAAGATATTTATAAAATCTCAATTGCAATACCAATTAGTCAACAAAAATGGCTACTGTAGAAAAACCCGATAATGAATAGTAGAAACCAGTTTAAATGTGAAATGAAAGGTGCACAAATGAACAATAATTTGTATATCCTCTCTTTTAATATATTAGTGACACACACCATCATTTGGCTAAAAAGCACACACCAAAGGAAAGAAAAAACACATAGGATGGTACATGATTTGTAAAGTTTAATTATAAATTGTGAATTATACGTATGTGTGATTAATTAATTTAAATTCAAACTTTACCAAACATGCACGAATAATAAAAATGGTGTTCTAGAAAAACTCTTTGAACTAAAAGTAAAACCACCTTTTTATATACACTAAAATTGGGAGTCAAAATTAATATGTATATGTATACGTTAAAAAGGCCAAAATCCCTTTCAATTTTGAAAATTATCCCACCAATCAAACCAAAAGTCCATATTTGAAGGCTGTGCTCCATCCACCAATTATATTCCAATTAAATTTTGCTATGTGGAAAGTTACACAAATAATATTGGATGAGATGAGATGAGTTAATTACTGGTAAGGCCCTTTATTATATTTTTATTTTCATTTAACACCTATTTATATATAGTTGGTCTCACTTTTTCTTTTTTCCATTTTTTTTTTTTTTGGGAAAAATAAATGCTTTACAATGTTATCTTAAAAACCATTAAATAACGATCTATGGAGTTGATGATTATATGCCAATTAGAAAGAATATTGCAAGTCAAATTCAATTATAAAATTAGAAATTGAATAGAAATTTAGTTTCAAAGAAAAAAAGAAAATGAAATTTGAGGTAAATTACTACTTGTTTGACCAACTTTCTTCGATAATCTCGACTATTTACATGTTTTGAGAGTCTAATTCTTGATCATTCGAGATTCACCAGTTGTAAAATCAAAATATTTTAAAATCTATTGATTAAATGATTTTGATCAAGCAAACTAGCTATACAAATGAGGCTTCATATGATTCACCTTTATAGTAATTTTTCCTTTTTCGGGAGGATTGGAGGGGACGAAAGTACCAATTCTTAAACCATTGACCTCAATTGTGAAAATGGTTTAAAGATTGGTACCTCCCTTAATCAACTGAGGCAAAAAGTGAGTTGATTTAACTTTGTATGCATTTAAATCGTGAACTAAAATAATTTTTCTTTATCTCACAACAGTTTCAATGAATATTTCTTTCTTCACATTTATGCGCATATTTGTCTATAATAATAATAATGTATTTGGTGAAAAGTCTTCAACTTTAGCATTGACCGTTCTCTGTCTTGTTGTTAAGAGCATTTTTTAGGCTTGTGTGGTCTGCCTTTCATAAAATTCATTTTTTCTCAAACTCATATTTATGGTGTGTTCGATTGTGCTTAAAATTCAATTAAAATTAAAAATATAGTCGTTATTGAGTCTCACTCTTCTAATAAAAGTTAACAATAACGGTAAGTTTTTCAATTCTAATCCGATTTTTATTTATACAGAACATGCCTTTAATCAAATGTTTTAGGAGACTCATATTTTTTTTTTAATCAATTTTCAACAATATATTTCATTTTTTAAAATCAAAATCTACTAAAAATATGCTTTTTTTTTTTTTTTAATCAAAACCCAAAAAGGAAATATATGGTTGAGAAATTGTGAATTTTACGAAACATGTTATTAGAATTATTGAATTTGATTTTAATAAAAAAATAAATTAATTTTTTTTATCAAACAAGGACTAAATTTGCTACCTCTAACAAGGAAGGCCGCAACAATTTTGTTTTGTTTTGATTCAAGTAGGGATGTGAACGAGTCGAGCCGACCCGAGCCCGAGCCCAAAAAAAAAAAAGTTCGGGCTCGGCTCGAGCTTTTTTGTTCCGAGCCGAGCCCGATAAAAAAAAATAAGGCTCGGCCCGAGCTTTTGGTCCGAGCCTTAGCGGGCCGAACCGAGCAGAGCCCAGGCCAGTTCGATTTTTTTATTTTTTTTAATGTCAAATCTACATTTTTTACTTAAAAAATTTAAAATTTGTACGGTTTATACGTATTATAAATTAAAGAAAAAAGCTCGGGCTCAACTCGAACTTTTTTGTGTCGAGCTTTTTTGGGCCCGAGCCGAGCCGAGCAAAGCCTGACCAAAAAAATGAGGCTCGGCCCGAGCCGAGGCTCGTTGTAACCGAGCTCGAGCCGGGCCGGGCCGGGCCGGGCCAGGCCAGGCTCGAACTTTTTCCGAGCCGAGCCGAGCCCAAGCTGTTCGAGTCGACGAGTTTTTTTGCCATCCCTAGATTCAAGACATTTTCACCACAACACGATCCATCGCAATGTATTTTTGATCATTATTAATTGATTTTTCGATAATCATCACCATTACTTCATGAACAGAATGTAAGATTTTGAGACAAGTTATTGTGCTCTTTATACTTGTCCCCCATTTGATTCATGTAAAAATTAGATTTTTAGAAAATTTTGATTAAATAATCAATAAGATATATAATTGAAAATTGATAAAAGCTGTGGATAACGTGAAATGTGTAGTTGAAAATGAATTTAATAAAAAATTTTTTTTTTACTAAAAGTAAGTTGATAAACATGGGTTTACTGGTTACCAATATTTTGTACTTTTCCATTTTCAAAAACACCAATTTTACGATCAAGACGCAGAGCAAAATAAGCAAGTCAAGCCTAACTCTGAAGTATCATCAATGTGGGCCAACACGCACTGAAAAATCTCTCCTACTTTGAGGCAGATTTGTTAGGACTGAGGAGATTATGGGTCCCATGATTCATGTTTTGAATGTTTGTCTATACGTATACTTTAATTCTAGCGTATACTGCACTGTGGAATATTGCATTACATTCCATCACTCATTTTGACCTTTGGTTTTTTCACCATTATTTCTTGTTCTTGCAATTCCCTATTTTATTTGCCTTTCAAATTCAAAACTACTTTATTTTGTTGCAATTAATGGTTTAGGTTTGCTTTTTGCTCCATTCTTTGGTCTCTTGTTGAACGCACTCTTTTGCTTGGTTTATTGTGCCAATGGGTTTTTGATGGGCCCAATTTTCCACCGAGTTTTAATGGTGAAAGGGAATTGAATGAGAATTGAGAGGGGACTCTCTCTTTCTTCAGTGCTTTTTTTTCTTTTGCCCCAATTTTCTTGCTGTCTCGCATTTTGGGTTCTAAGGGTTTCTTTTTCCAGATAAGACATTTTTGGGTTTTCAATTTTTTTTCTCGCTTCTCCACAATCCACGACAATTCAAATTTATCAAGTTTCTCCTTGTGGGTTCCTGATTTTGCGCATGGATTCAATTTATTGATCGTTTCAGACTGTTTTTTGAGTTGATCTTCAAGTTTTTGGTGGTGGGTTTTCGTTTTTTACTCGTTTTTCTTCATCGAAATGAAGCGTGTCTGAATCTCAGTTTGATATTCTTAAGTGAGAATGTTTTCTGTACTGATTTCAGATATTAATCTTTTTTTGTAATTGGTGAATTTCACATGTTGACTCATTGTTAATTTTGTGCATTTGGTAGCATTAAGAATTTAAGATGCTTGTGGGATCTGACGATTGGGAGATATGAATTAACTTTCCCAGTTATGCTCTGAACTTGGATAAATTTGGAATTGGCGGTACTTAGGTTGTCAAGAATGGACAGAGTGATTCAGCCTCCCTTGGTAAGTATCCGATATTTTCAATTACGTCTTTAGCCATTTTTATATTTCTTACTAATAAGAAGATTGCATTCTTAATATTGATCAATTGTGTTTAATTTCTTAAATTATAGATGAATAGATTTATACTGCTTCTATGTCTCTTATGTTGGTAGTGTGAAGTTTGATGAAATTGAAGAGCATAGGACATGACCATGCTAGTATTTTATGGGAACATGATTTTATATACGGGTCATTTAGCACATCGAAGGTGCAAATTTGTTCTGAAAGATAAGTTGTGAAAATAAATGTACGATTTCTTTGAAGGAAGATTAGTAAAGATTGAGGAAACAACGGTCATTAGGGTTGTTCAGGACATGGATGTAGGCAAGTTGTGACCAAAGTAATGTGATGAGTGAAGCAACCTTTTACATTTCCATTATTATTGCATGCTTTTTCTGAAATCCGTTACAAATTTGAGGGAGCATTATACTAATGAGGCAGGGAATCCTGGGTAGAAGACTTTATGTTTCTTTTTCCATTGGAGGATTGTCAATCAAGGATAGCAAATCCATGACTAAATTGAATGCCAAGGTTCGTTTATCAAACTCTGTTGATTGGAACACATGCATTGAATTGTGATTGCCATGATGATGACAAGCCAACATATTGGATCAATTTTCTTAGTCGCTGGGGGCTGATAGCCATAAGTTGAATTTAATTTAAGCACGTAAGTAGAAGCATTTTTGAGAAATGTTTATAAATGGTTTAAATTATAAATGGATGGAAACAAGTGGTGAATAAGTGGGTAGTATTGTAGGTCCCTTGAAATGCATTGACAAAAAGTGGCTCGAGTATTTATAAACAATTCATAAACACGAGCCAAAGACAGGCTAAATAATTATCCATGAGGGTTGATAATGCCTAACCTTAGTTTCCATCCAGAAATGAAATTAGATGAGGGGAATGTCTCCTATTAATTTGTAATATCGAGTAGAAATAATAACATTTTGCTAAATCATCCAGGAGGGCTTAGAGTGTCGAACCATAGTTGCCGCCCTGAAATTAAATTTAGACAAGGGGAATGTTACCTTTTCTCATTTGCTTGTTGTCCATAATGTTTTGAATAGTGATTTTTAGGAGAATGTGGGGTTAAAAAGTAGGAAAAAGTTTTGGGTTTACGTGGAGAATATTTTATTGTGTGGTTGAAAATGAGTGTAGAAAAAAGTTTTTAAATAATGGTTGTCAAACAGGGGCCTAGCAACATTTCTGCTAAATCATCTTTCATCCTTTGAAATATTGACATTGTGCTAAATATCAAACTCTGCCCCCTCTCTTGCTTCTGTTGTCAACTTCAATCTATTCTCTGTTTTCTTTTGTTATTCTTTGATTATTCTCGTAAAATTTTAAACCTAGTGTCGGTTCAAGTTACCAATCGTTGCTACACGTGGTTCAAGAATCCACTCCACGGAGAGGCATTAGAAGATAAATGCCTTTCTTCCTTTTGATTTCAATACTTTGTTAGGTAATTCTTTTTTATGATCTCAGTCAAAAGTTCTTTGTAGTTTAACTTTTGAGATGTTTGTTGACTGAATTATAAGGTGTGGATATAAAAAGAGTGAATATACAAAATTGAATCACTGAAGTAGAGGTTATCGAAAATTTTCACCAAAGTAGATTTGCATTTAAGTACCTATGGTGCTAAATGAAGCCGAACAACCAAAATGTGAAGTAAAATCATTTTAAAGTTTTATTATTCCTGGTTATAATTCCTCTCTTCCAGGGCAAACAAGCATTTTATCATCTGTTGTTTTCTTATGCTATTGGTTACCCCCCGAGCCATGTGACATAAAAGCACACTAATAACCATCAGTGGTTCTCCAAAACCCAGCTACTCATGCCATTTTAGTAGCTCAGTTTTTCTTGTGAACATTTCTTTTCTTCACTAAAATGCTCTGAATTGTGTTTTTATGAGGTGAGAGGAGAATGCGTGATTACCTTTGTGGTGCTTTTAGCATTGGAAGGCATTTTGAATCAAAAGCCTGTGCATGTGGTATGTGCCTTTTGGTTATGGATTTTTACTTTGAATAGAACAATTGGCAGAAAATTTAGCAAATATAACATCACGTGACATAATTGAGCTGCGCAAAGAGTTGCTCAATGCTAACATCAAGCTATGACTAACAAGCAGCTATAATGCACCGATACATGCGTGTGTCTGACATGATACGTGTTGGATACACTGATTAGCGATTTTTAAAAAAAGTATTGACACGACACTTCCCCCACACGTTGATTAAATTCTTAGCCCCATTTGGCACCCATTTTTTAACATATTTTTCTTCTTTTTTAATCACATATTTTCCAAAAAGATACTATTCCAAAAATTATAATACCAAATAATGAGGGCCAAAAAGGGGTGGCATAATTCATATAGTATAATTTTTGTTCTGTACTGTTATTGGTTTTTTCTTGAAATCTTTTAAATATGCATACCTATTTGTTATTTACTAATATCTTTGAATTAAAATTATATAATATTTCTAATAAAAAAAGAAAAATGATCGTGGTAGAGTGTTCGAGGAGTGTTGATATTTGACACGTGTCGGACACGGACACGGACGCGTCACTCTAGTTGAAGTGTATGTGCTACGGAGTCAAGCAAAGCTTTAACCCCATTCTCGCGGATCAAGCCCCAAGTTAGCTTCATAAATGCCTTTTAAAACATTGTACCAAAAGAGGTTACAGGAGGCATAATTTGACATCTGCTATGAAGTTACAGGCAGCACTCTCAATAATCAACTAAGGATGGAGGAGTTAAGAAGCTAAACCTCATAACAACCCATCAGTGGATTTCCCCCATTGGGAAATAACAGAATGTGCCATGGAGTGTGACCTCTAAAAAGCATTTGATTATTTGAGTAAGATAGACCAGCCGAAAATATATATCAAGATAGAAATGTGCTATTTACAGAAGTCAGAAGAAATCCATTGGTTGCTTTAAGAATTCGAAAATGGTTTTTTTTTTCCTTGAATGTCTTTGTTAAAGTATTCCAGTTTCTAGTAGCATTTACGGGATGTGATTTTAAGAAACAATGTGGCGAAGCTGTAGGACTACAAGGAGAAGAGAGTTGAAAGAACTACAAATTTGTTTTCTGGATTAAAGAATATGTTTGTCACATAAAAAGGTAGAATAATATCATTAAGCTAATATCATGGAGCTATTGGTTGTATTTCAAGGAACGCTAGAAGTTAATTGTCTATTTTCAATACAGCAATGGGAGCTATGGGAAATTAGGGAAGAACAACACGTAAAATACTTTTTCCATTTAAGTTTTGTTACTTGTAATATTTTGAATTCTAGTGAAGTCTCATAGGCAAGTAAGTAAATTCTTGCTGACATTATATCAACAAGATTTATTTAATCCAATAATGATCCTATAATATTCCATCCACATTAGAATGTCTTCGTTTGATTTGGCATGGCATAAAATTTTGGTCAGGAATTATAAAATGGTTATTTGGTATAGCTTTTTATTTCTACCCTTAAGAATTGCAGCCAAGATCTTCATCTTGCGGTCTAAGTAAAAGGTTTTTCTGGTAGTGCATGGCTATTTTGGGAAGGAGGACATCCTTTGTGAACGTCCTGGAAAGGAATTGAGGACAGTCATTGCTGATGTGGGCAATATAATCTTATCATGTTCTCCAAGCGCAATCAGCAAGTTCTATGTAGACTGTCTTCTTTTAGACATCACTTGCTATTTTAGGTGGATTGGAGTTTTTCGCTTCATATTGTCGGATTTCTGTAGTACTATTTATGCAAAACCGATGGTACGTGAACTGATGGTGTATACATGTGTAACTCAAATTGATTTCTCTTTTCCTTTTCTCCCTCCTATTTTCCAATCTTTTTCCTTCTTGAATGATTGCTGACACTAAATATATCATGAATAAGGCTGGTATTGTAGTTTGTTGTTGTTTGGGTCCACAAGGTGTTAGCCTGATGTGGTATTGTCAATGCTCTAGCATCAAACAATTCATATAGTAATTGTTTTTGTAATATACAATACTTAAATGGTAATCTTGCTCATTTGCAGGTAGACACAACAGCATGCCTTTGTCGGGTAGATGCAGGCCTCAAAACTGTATCTGGAGCTAAGAAGTATGTGCCGGGTACAAAGCTTTGTCTTCGACCTGACATCAAACCTTCTATTCACCCCACTAGACAGAAGCCACCACATGACAGAAATAGGAGTCAATCCCCTCTGCTTCCTGGACTTCCAGATGACCTTGCCATTGCTTGCTTGATCCGTGTTCCAAGAAATGAGCATCGAAAGCTCCGGTTAGTCTGCAAGAGATGGGGACGTCTTTTGGAAGGTAATTTTTTTTACTCACTTAGGAAGAATCTTGGAATTACAGAGGAATGGATATACGTTATGAAGAAAGACCGAGATGGAAAAATATCATGGCACGCCTTTGACCCCATATACCAGCTTTGGCAGCCTCTTCCTCCCGTCCCCAAAGAATATTCTGAAGCCCATGGTTTTGGGTGTGCTGTCCTTAGCGGTTGTCACCTCTATTTGTTTGGTGGCAAAGATCCAGTGAAAGGTTCAATGAGGAAAGTCGTTTATTATAGTGCCCGCACTAATAAATGGCATCGAGCCCCAGAAATGCTTCGGAGGCGACAATTTTTTGGCTGTTGTGTTATAAACAACTGTTTGTATGTAGCTGGTGGGGAGAATGAGGGTGTTCACCGGTCCTTGAGATCAGCCGAAGTTTATGATCCTAACAAGAACAGGTGGTCCTACATTTCTGATATGAGCACTGCAATGGTGCCTTTTGTAGGGGTCGTATATGAAGGCAAGTGGTTCTTGAAGGGGATAGGTTCCCATCGACAGGTTTTAAGCGAGGTCTACCAACCTGAAACTGATAGCTGGTGCCCTATGTATGATGGTCTGGTTGCAGGTTGGAGGAGCCCGAGCACTACGGTTAACGGCCATCTCTATGCGTTGGATTGCAAAGATGGCTGCAAACTTCGAGTATACGACGAAGCAACTGGTTCTTGGAGCAAACAAATTGACAGTAAAATGCATTTAGGGAATTCAAAGGCTTTAGAGGCTGCAGCACTTCTCCCTCTCAACGGGAAGTTATGCATTATTCGAAACAACATGAGTATTTCACTAGTCGACGTTTCAAAATCAGACCATGGTAGCAGCGCGACTGCTGAGCATCTGTGGGAAACTATTGCAGGGAAAGGGCATTTCAAGACTTTAGTGACGAATTTTTTGTCAAACCTCGCGGGTAGAAACCGCTTCAAAAGTCTCATTGTTCACAGCCAGGTACTTCATGCTTGAAGATGGTAATTATACACGAGCCTAAGGATGCCATCAATGTTGAAGGCTGGTCTTGTAGGAGAAAAGATGTTAGCATGTGCCTGTAGGCGCTAGACAAGATTACCATGTTTGTTTTGCTTCCTAGACTGTAGTGCTGCATATAGTTACAACCGTATACCGTGTTAAATTTCTGGTAAAGGGAGAGCATATCAAACCGTTGAATTAATGGATTCATTGTACATCCTGTTATTGTATCAAAAGTTTGTTATGGAATAAACCCAGATTTTCCATACTTACATTGGTCTTTCCGTTTACGTTGCAACATTTTGAATTTGGGTTTTTTGACAGATTTATTCTCTTCGATTTGTTGTACTATAGTATCATAAAATATTTGGCATGTCGGACTATATGACGCAGGGAAAAAGTGAAGTTAAGACTCATGGTTGATGCATTCTAGACAATGATATAACTCGAAACGTACAATGCAGAGTAAATATAGTATTTAATAAATTACGAATTTTAATTATCACATTTAAGATTATTCAAATTATATTTGAATATTTTTGGTATTGATATCTTAAAATATATATTTATTGAAAAATGAAGGGAAAACAATGAAGGATCATTGGAAATTGTAAAATAACGACTTAAAAAAAAAAGTGTTCATTTGAGTATGTTAAAATTTCTCTTTAAATTATTATTGAAGTTATTATTAATGTACTTAAAAATATCTTTCTTTATTTTTTCTTGTAAATTTATAATGATGTCTAAATAATATTATAACATGTAAACATTTTTTATAAGTATCGTCAAGATAAAAATAATGTTGTGGTCTTAACGGTCTTAGCACCTTTCTTAATCAGGAACATTATCTTGAATTCTTTATATTTATTTCATGAAAATGGAATTTATATGAAGGGAAAAGAGAGAATAAAAGTGAAAGCAACCAAGAAGAATTTGGATAGTGAATTGATCAACAGAAAATGTTGTGCTTTTGACTTTATAGTTGCTAATATATATTTTTTCTTGAAAATTTACTTTAAATCCGCCCCACCCCATTCTTTAATTTTTTTTATTTTTTTTGCGTCAATTATCATAAAATGGTTTGAATTTTCTTCAGAATGATGACCGTCTAGTCGTGTTTTCATTTTTTTTTTTTTCCAATTAAAAGTTGAAGTTTTAGTTTTGATTGCTATTTCTACATATCATCACGTGCCAAAATTGTCTAACTTTGTTAACCATATGGCAAGTGGATATCTTTTTTACGTACCTTTTACTATTTATCGTATAGACTCGAACTTATATTTCTTTTTTCTTGTTCATCCTGACAGGGGGCTGCTTCTTTAGTGGAAGCCGCTGAGATGGGTGATCCAGATGCACAGTATGAGTTGGGTAGCCGCCTAAGAGTTGAAGTTAGACTTCTTAATGAATGGAACAATATAGAAAGTCCCATCTGCCCCACTTGATCAAACCCTGGCTAGGATTGATTTCATTTTTACTATTAAATTCTTTCTATCAGGTGTTCTTATACGTGTGGTGTCTGTAAGCTTAGAAGGGGCTGTGAGCTTATCATAACCTGTTACTTAGGTTTAGTTGTATGATCTACGAGGATAGTCCTTTTTCTTTTTGCTTCATCGCAAGTGCAAACCATAATCTACTTATTGTTGGTAAATGGTTTAATATTTGTGAAATGGGTCAACTTTGAGCCCAACTTTCGGTGGGACCTGTGCCTTATTTTTAACGGGACCTAGCATATTCATGTTCTACTTTACAATAGGATTAATGTGATATATTTATTTATCAAAAACCATTTATATTGAATGAAATATTTAATGTCAAATTAACTCACTTGGAATTATGAAATAGTGAAAAATTTGATTTATTGGAATATTCTCATACACTTGTCCCACATAGGAAAGTTATGAAACTTTGATGTGGTTTATATAGTGTAAGTTTGAGAATTATTGTATTACCTTTTTGGACAAATTTTATTTAATTTGGATCAAATTGTAATTAATCAAATTCGTGGGCACTTAATAAAATTAATTTTAATTAATGGGTCTGTTTTCAGAAAAATTATTTTGAATGATCTATTAACTATTTTTTTAACCAATTAACAGTCGACTTTTAACCGAACCATGGTGTCTGTTCGGATCTTTGGGACTTGTCTGAACAGTGCTGAAGAGGCTTGAAGGATGTTCGAATGGCCACGAACGATTCTATAAATAGCCAGCTCCGTTGCCAAAATAATTACACAATTTTCATTGCAAATATTTTCTGCATTGAATCTCATCCTCCCTCCCTCTCTCTCTCTCTCTCTTTCTCTCTCTCATTCTGATATTCATTTCGAAGTAAATACACTTCATTGAGTTCGATGGAACTCCTACAGATTATTGTGCTGTTTTCGTAGGAGATGGAATTTGTTCTGTCCTGGGAAACAATTGTTGGGCGCCTTTAGCACCTTTTAAAGGCAGCAAATTCATTTTAAGGAAATATCGTGAAGTCGGTGAGCTCGAGTTAATTTTCTGATTCTATTGATCATACCGTTACGATGTGCATATTTCATTAAGGAATTCTATCAGATTGTTTTGAAGGAGATACTCCAAAAACAACACTTATAAGTGCATATACTCATTTGTTGCCAGACTGGGTTTGTGCTCTCATGGTCAATAAAAAGGCCAGAGTCGAATAACATTACTTATATTTCTAAGGACTTTGGTCTTTACTTTTCGGTATTAAATTATACTTAGTCTTCTTGTGTTTGTTTCAACTTTCAATGTCATTTAATTACCTAAGTAGTGAAAGAATTATAGCGCTACTAAAAGAATTCTTCTTAGGCTTTCTTGAGTGGCCTCTTTTTCTGTAATATACATGTTCTTCTCTCTTCGTATGTTAGCTTTCTACTCAACTTCTCTCTGGATTTCCCAGAAATGAAGTCAGAGCATTGCTTCCTCTTTCTCATATTCTGATTGAACTCAATTTGGAGAAAATATACTAACTAGTTAAAGTTGGAAAATAAGAAGAGAAACTAATCCATGAATATGTTAGTCCAAGAATAACTAACTAAGAGGGGGGTTAATTGGTTTTTGAAACTTTTTCGATACTTAGTCTCAAAACTATTCAATACACAAGAAACAACTTCAAAGTGTAATAAGAGAGATAAATATGCAAACTCAATAACTTAATTCAAGTATGAATATAGCACAATGACAAAGTAAAGTAAAGTGCAATAATGTAAAGATAACAAACTAATTTAATGGAGTTTGATACAAAATATGTTCTACGTCCCCGTTGTCAAGCTTTCCATCATAAGCAAGGCCAAATGCACTATAATTGTAACTTACAACAAGAAGTATCAATCTTTAAGTGACTTATAACAAGGAGCACTTATCCTTAGGTGACTTACAATAAGGAGCACCTACCCTTAAGTGACTTACAACAAGGAGCACTTATCCTTCAGTGACTTACAATGAGGAGCATTTATCCTTAGGGGACTTACAACAAGGAGCACATATCCTTACAATTGAGTTTTCACAAGGCTCTCGAAACCGTCAAGTATAAGTGATAATTTTACAATTGAAGAAACTCTCTTAACCAATGATATAATCAAGTTAAGTATTAGAGAGTTAGATAAACACTTCAATAGATAGCAAATAATAAAACTTATGTGTTTTGTTGTAAACTTTGATGAATGATGGATAATGAAATAGTTTGTATCTTATATCAAAGTTTTCAACCAATGATCTCAAATAATACAAGTTAAGTATGAAGAGAGATTTTACACTTTAATAAAAGTGTTTGGCAAAGAAAATCTTTATCAAGAATTGAAAGAGATGAGATTGAGAAGTTTCTTTGTAAAATAGAATTCTTTATGAAATAAATGAAACTAGTTTTGATCAATCAAGAAATTTTTTGTATCAAAATTTTTCAACTAATGATCTCTTTTAACAAATAATACAAGTTAAGTATGAAGAGAGATTTACACTTAAATCAAAGTGTTGGTAAAGAAAACTTTTAGTAAGAATGAAAAATAAATGAAATTATGAAAAGTTCTTTACTAAAATTGAATTATTGAGAAGATGAATAAAATATGTTGAATTAATCAAGAAATTCATTTGTAATAAATGAAATAGAATTTAAACTCAAGTAATCTCAATGATTTCTAATAAATAAGCTCTTAAAAATCTCTTGTAAGTTGGTTAAATTAAATGCAAAAGAGATTGATATTTATAGAGCAAAAAGAGGCATTTTCGGGTAAGTTCGGTTGAGCAAATTCGATCGACCGGAAGTTTTCGGTTGACCAAAATATAACCGTTGCAAAATATTCCCATTGGACTTTCGGTTGACCGAAAGTCAACTTCGGTCTACCGAAGTCAACTGGTTGACTTTTTTTTTTTTGTTGGAAAATTTCTTTTCAAAATCTTTCATATGAAAGCATTTTTATGCAAGTGATGAATTATGAAAATAATTTGAGCTTTATGCACTTGCTAAAGAATCGAAGAGTTAATACATTTTCATTTAAAATTCGATAAACGACTTCTAATCTTTACTCTTCAAAATTCTTGTTCTTGTCGTTCTTTTGACTTGTATCTTGATTTGCGTCTTTTGCGAATTTTCAAGTTCCAACTCGATCGTCGCATGCAAATCTCTATCGTCTCGAATGTTAATTATTTACTTTGTTCTTCATTTCGAGTCCGATTTATAATCTTGATAGCTTAAAAGCTTAATCACTCAATTTCAAATGTTAGTAAATAAAATAGCTTGTTTCTTATAATCAAAATATTAAGGTTATAATCAACCATAGGTCAACAAAATATACAAGTTTCAATTAATAGGACCACTATGCTGCATGCTTCTATTTATCACTTATGTTGTTCCAAAAGAAAAGAAACTGTTTTGGTATAACTGTAGTCTTGCTATTGAACTTCTCTATATTTTTTTGACAGAATGACTATGTTCAATCAGATATGCGAGCTTTCTATTTTCTGGAGAAGGCAGTTGACCAAGTATGTCCTGTAAGGCATGCACATGTTGTAATGCTTTCTTCATATGCTGCGATACCTTATCAAAACTTTTTATGTTCTAGCAGCATCCAGGTGCTCTCTACCTCTTAGGTGTTGTTTATTTGACGAGATTACGTGAAAAAAGATGATGTCTCGGCATTGTGGTGTTTCCATAGAGCATATGAAAAGGTAGTAGTAGTTGTTTCCCTGCTGCTTGTTGAGATGTGATTATCAGTGATGCTTTTTCCTTGGTGAACTATTGTGGTACTAAGAGCATGCTCCGCCAAAATTTAGAAAAAGTAAATTACTTTTCTGGAAATTAAGTGAAGAATTACTTTTACATATATTGAGTTTTTGAACTACAAAATCCAAAATAAGTAACTACTATAAAACCTCAAATGTGTTTGGTAAAAATATTTACTTAGAAGTAACTTCTATTCTTAGCCAAACATGCTCCATAGGTATCTGCAAAAGTTTTGAGGCTTGTTCCACATTATCTGTCGGCCTTCCGAATGTTTAAACGTTTGTATGGTTCTAGTAAGAGAACTTTCACTTGCAGAACTCTCTTGATGCTGTGAGTATTCATGCAAGGCCATGTTGGTGCTGCTATAGCCTATGGATCTCTTTTTCTTAGAGGTCTCTCGTCCCTTGCACAAAATGCCTGACAGTGTACCTTTTCAGTTGACTAGGCAAAATACAGATGTCAATGTTAGTGTTGTCTAAAACATTTCCATATTAAACATATACACATAGTTAACATTATTTAACAAGAAATTAATTACTTTTCATAGTTTAGCAAATTCTTAACTCTTTAGATTTCTTATACTGTGGTTTTATCATCAGTACTAACATGGATGATATAGGAAGAAAGGATTTCTTAAAGAAACCCTAAGTTCAGGGTATTGCATAGAAGATATTTCAAAGTGGACAATGATAAAACTTTACTTAGTTTTTACCGTAAAACAATGAAAAATATAAGCTTATTATACTGCAACATGTACATAATGTGCGATAAATAGGTTATCCACTTATCCATCTCCCATTTGTTCCTCCTCGTCAGAATCTGATTATCTTTCTACCTTCTTCACTCCAAGTGATGCTCATGGCCTTCTTTGTATAAAACCTTTTTAGTGCATTGGCACACTCCGATGCTATATGACCATATCCTTCACATTCAAAACATTTGATAAGATTTTGAGTTCATTCTAGAGATGCAGTTGGATTTTGCCTTGAATTCTCAAAGAATTTCTTCTTTTGTAGTGGTTGAGGTATTGAGCTTCTTCCTTTCTGATTGTCCTTTAGGAGTTTCTTAAATTTTTTAACGAGCATAACTATCTGGTCATCATTTTCACTTTCATCATCTTCTTCTTCCATCTCAGCCTCCTTGGCTTTAAGAGCTATTCTCAATCCTTTTTCTTTCTTCCTTATTCTATGAAGATGTAGCTCATAGGTCATAAAAAATCCTTCATTCTTCCATTTTTATGCTTTCCTCAATAGCGGTTACCTTGGAGTGGAACCTATCAGGTTACGATATGAGATTTCTTTCTCACAATTTTACCTTCTGAGTATTTCCTTCCCGAGGTGTTGGCCGAATTGGTGATGTCACTTAATTTAGTGGAGAAGTTCTTAAAGTGCTCATCATCTCTAATGGTCAGTTGTGCAAATTCAAGTGTCAACATTTGAGATTTAGAAGACTTCAGAATTGAGGTCCCTTCATGAGCAACTTGCCAAATGTCCCATGCTTCTTTAGCCACTTTGGACATAGAGATCAAACGAAATTGATTAGCATTCAAAGCTTTAGAGTTTCAACTAGCATTATTATAATCAGTAGTCACCCACTCATCCACTCGTTTATCTCTTTCTACATCATTTTCGATTATCGTGGGAATTTTTTAGCCATGCATGATTGAGAGTCAAATTTTCTTATATAAATATTGGGTGTAGACTCGCATTCTAATTTTCCAGTATGAATAATTAGTTTTGTTTAAGACATGAGGTCTAAACGGTACTCCATTCATTACTAGGTTTTATGTAGATCTCACTTATTAAAAGTGAACCCATTCTGATATCAGTGTTAAGTACTAAAACCTAGTTAATTAACCAATTTGTTTCAATTATTCATTTAATTCAGAATATACCAGTCATTCTGAACTTCCTACAAGCAATTTTATACACAGTTTGGACTAGGCACTACAACAAAAACAGCCTACGGCAAATCGAGGTGTTGTCGTTGAGTGGAGAGATACGGCAACATTTTTTGAACGTTGCCGAAAGTCTACGACAACGTTTAAAAAATGTTGCCATAGATAGATACAGCAATGTTTGCCAAACGTTGCGAAATACAGTCTTTCGCAACGTTTGCCAAACGTTGCCATATGGGTTATTTATTTATTTATTTATTATGCAAATATATTGGCAAAATTGAAAATGCAACTTATGAACAAATTTTGGAATTGCATAAAAATTGATAATTTCATTACAAATTTTTGAATCCACACACTTGAAAATTAGAATGTGATACAATACCACTTAAATAAAAAGAAATGAAATAAAATAGTAAGGGAAAAACTCGATCATAAACCTAACACTTAAACTATTCTCTTTCTTATTTTCGATGCTTTCACGGCTGCATGATATAATATTAAACATATCCTCTTGCTCCTCCTTCATCCACTATGGTTTCTCTGCATTACTAAAGAACAACAGATATGAAATTTGTCCAGAAAGTTGGATTCCATTTCTGCAATTCTCAAGCTTTTTCTTAGATGTAGGACCACAAAATCTTAGGACATCTACCAAAACCCAAAGAACTTGTCATGCTGCATCCAATAGCCAAAGAAGAGTACCGGCAAGATCAGATTAAAAAAATGTTATTCATGTCAAATATAAACCAAAGAATTACCTCCACAGCAGTAGCACTGCCCAACTGGAATAAATCAACATAAATCACACCAGAATACTTTTCCTTGATAGGATGAAGAATGTTAAGTGCATTAAACTCCATTCTGCTTGTATAAAAACATGATGTGTTAATCATCTTCAAAGCCAGTGGCGGATCCAGAATTAGAAGTCAACCAGGGCGGTCGTCGACTGTTGATGACCAATATCAATGTCAACTACGTCCATTCAAATTGAAGTCCTAGTGTATGGCCTTCAAACTTCTTCACAGCAAAATTCTCCACTTCTTTTTATTTTCAGGAAACGCGGGTTTTAAATCATCCCAAACCTTGTTAGTCTATAGGTCATTCATGACAATTAAATATTTTCCTTTACCCAAAAATTTACAAAGTTTATCGGCTAATTTGACTTCACTCATGTCAGCTTTGCTAGGCTTAGTAAATTGTCTTAAAAATATCGTGAAGCACTTCATTTATACTATATTTTTAAGAAACAAATACCCTTGCACGATTGTAGAATTCAAACTTAACATCAGGATCAATATATATCATTTTAACTAGTGTCGTTGTTCCAAAACCAGTCGTACCAACTATTGATATAACTTATAGTTCCTCAGGTCCTTCGGTGAGAAGTTAGGTTACTTTTTTGATATCGTCTTCAAAGCTAGTGGTGGATCCAGAATTAGAAGTCAGCTAGGGGACCAATAACAATGTCAACTACGTCCATTCAAATTGAAGTCCCTGTGTCTGCCCTTCAAATTTCTTTACAGCAACCACCGACGGTGGCAATTGTAAATTTTAGCGAATTCGGCAGGCCGCTTCCCCTTGTCGGTTGATAGATCGACTACCGAATCAATGTTGGGGTTGGCATACTTTGCCACTTTTTTAATACAAGAAGTAAATAAAATTCTCCGCTTTTTTTTTTTTTTTAGGAAACACAATTTTTAAATCATCCCAAGGCTTGTTGGTCTACACATCATCCATGACAATTAAATATTTTCCTTTCTCCAAAAATTTACAAAGTTTATTGACTAATTCGACTTCATTTATTTCAGCTTTGCTAGGCTTAGTAAATTGTCTTAAAATATAGTGAAGCACTTCCTTTATACTATATTTTTAAGAAACAAATACACAAGCCCGATTTTAGAATTCAAACTCAACATTAGGATCGGTATATATCATTTTAACTAGTGTTGTCTTTCCAAGACTTGCCTTGCCAACTATTGATATAACTTGTAGTTCCTTAGGTGCTTCAGTGTGAAGCTTGGTTACTTTTTCGGTCTTGCCTTCAAAGCCAGCGACGGATCCAAAATTAGAAGTCAGTTAGGGCGGCCGTCGACGACCAATAGCAATGTTAACTACGTCCATTTAAAATGAAGTCCATGGCGGATCCGACACGCCGATCCTACTTGTCGGTTGCTGGATCCGCCATTGGATCATTGTTGGGGTTGACATACTTAGTCACTTTCTCAATACGAGTAGTAAATAAAATTATTCGCTTCTTCTTGTTTTAAGGAAACACAGTTTTTAAATCATCCCAAACCTTGTTAGTCCACACATCATCCATGACAATTAAATATTTTTCTTTCTTCAAAAATTTATGAAGTTCATCAGCTAATTCAACTTTATTCTTGTCAACTTTTCTAGGCTTAGTAATTTGTCATAAAATATCGTGAAGCACTTCATTTCTACTATATTTTTTAGAAACAAATACCCATGTGTGATTGTAGAATTCAAACTCAACATCGGGATCAGTATATATCATTTTAACCAATGTTGTCTTTTCAAGACCTGCCATGCCAAGTATTGATATAACTTGTAGTTCCTCATATTCTTCATTAAGAGCCCCGTTTGATACCATTTTTCTAAAAAAAATGTATTTTGGAATGATGATTTAATGGAGAATGGGTGGTTAAAAATAAGGAAAAGTTTTGAATTTATATATAATATTATTTTATTGAAAAATGTATGGTTGAAAAGAAGAGAGAAATATATTTTTTTAAAAAGGGGAATCAAACAAGGTCTAAAATTTAAATATAACAATTATTTTGTTCAAACTAAAAGTATATAATTGTGTTGTACAAATTATCGATATTTACTAAATGATATTGTGGCCAAATTTTGTATAATTCAAAGAAAGAGCATGGATTTGAAATTTTACAATTGCATTAAAACCCTTAAAATATAACATATATTATTATGGTAAATTTAATGCCAAATTCAACAAGTGCTACAATGGTGAACTTTGAATAATCCGAAGGGGAGCTCATTGGTTCGATTTCCTTATCTATTCCATTGATTTTAGTAAAAATTGTAAAACTAAAAATATTTCACAATATTTCAGTCGGAAGGGATTCAAAATCGGGACTTCCCATATGAACATGAGAGTTCTAACCAACTGAGATACATCAAATGTTTGAAAATAAAATGAATGACCAATCATATAACCTAAAAAGCTTATTCATTGTCAACAAAAAAAAAAAAAAAAATTGTTACCGACAAATCCAGCAAGCGCAGACGTCGGGGCTCGCCAGGTATTGGGTCCGCTGCCAGCCATGAGCTTTTCCAATCTTTTATAGAAGACGGTAGATCAACCACAAATGGAGTGTGAGCCCTCCACGACGTCAGGCAGTACCACCCTTTCGTCTTATCACCCCCGCCGTTACTTTGGAAATGTAGAGGGTTTGGAAGACATAAAAAAGCATCTCCACTACATAAGAGGGTTCCCGCCATAGACCCCACAATGAACTAAAGTATATACAGGACTATCTGGCCTTTTCCAAATATTTCCTCCCCTCCAAGGGTAGCCCTAGGCACCTCGTCTGAACCCAACACGATGGTTTCACTTAGCCTAGACACTACTACCTCACCCCCCATCATCTCATATTGCATTCCAGAAGCCATTTTCCAAATAAAAATGAAAAATAATTTTCCAGATATTTACCTAACATAACAAATGGTGTTATGAGCTAGTCGTCGAAAACTTGAAGTACAACGCTGAAATGCAAGAACTTTGTCGGAATTTTTGTATTTGCAGAGTGAAATTGTGAAGTTTTTTTTTTTTTTGCCAAAAGTAAAAGTTTAGACAATGAGGTAAAATCCTTTTATAGGTAGCTTCCATCAACCGTCACCATTGGATGAAATTGGGTCCCATCCGAGCATCCATTGATTGATTACTCCTCGTTGTTAAGATCAAATGCAAAAAATACTCAATAGTTGGGATACGACAGTGTAACAAACCCGCTCGTGGAGCGTGTCTCCTTGAACTTCATCAACCGCCTACTATGATTAGCAGTAACAACCCAAGAAAAGCCTTTCTTGGAAGCAAGTGACGGTTTAGATGTTTTTCTTGGAAACGTGTAAAAATCCTCACGAATTCCAGTGCAAAGCCTCGTTTTCTAGCTAGGACATCACCTCTTCAACTCCAACTTTTATCAAAACTGCTACCTTCCAGAACTTTGTCTTCCAGCCAAACTAAAGTATATACAGGACTATTTGGCCTTTTCCAAATATTTCCCCCCTCCAAGTATAGCCCTAGGCACCTCGTCTGAACCCAACACGATGGTTTCACTTAGCCTAGACACTACTAACTCACCCCCATCATCTCATATTGCATTCCAGAAGCCATTTTCCAAACAAAAATGAAAAATAATTTTCCAGATATTTACCTAACGTAACAAATGGTGTTATGAGCTAGTCATCGAAAACTTGAAGTACAACGCTGAAATGCAAGAACTTTGTTGGAATTTTTGTATTTGCAGAGTGAAATTGTGAAGTTTTTTTTTTTTTTTTTGCCAAAAGTAAAAGTTTAGACAATGAGGTAAAATCCTTTTATAGGTAGCTTCCATCAACCGTCACCATTGGATGAAATTGGGTCCCATCCGAGCATCCATTGATTGATTACTCCTCGTTGTTAAGATCAAATGCAAAAAATACTCAATAGTTGGGATACGACAGTGTAACAAACCCGCTCGTGGAGCGTGTCTCCTTGAACTTCATCAACCGCCTACTATGATTAGCAGTAACAACCCAAGAAAAGCCTTTCTTGGAAGCAAGTGACGGTTTAGATGTTTTTCTTGGAAACGTGTAAAAATCCTCACGAATTCCAATGCAAAGCCTCGTTTTCTAGCTAGGACATCACCTCTTCCACTCCAACGTTTATCAAAACTGCTACCTTCCAGAACTTTGTCTTCCAGCCAAATTAAAGTATATACAGGACTATTTGGCCTTTTCCAAATATTTCCCCCCTCCAAGTATAGCCCTAGGCACCTCGTCTGAACCCAACACGATGGTTTCACTTAGCCTAGACACTACTAACTCATCCCCATCATCTCATATTGCATTCCAGAAGCCATTTTCCAAATAAAAATGAAAAATAATTTTCCAGATATTTACCTAACGTAACAAATGGTGTTATGAGCTAGTCATCGAAAACTTGAAGTACAACGCTGAAATGCAAGAACTTTGTCGGAATTTTTGTATTTGCAAAGTGAAATTGTGAAGTTTATTTTTTTTGCCAAAAGTAAAAGTTTAGACAATGAGGTAAAATCCATTTATAGGTAGCCTCCGTCAACCGTCACCATTGGTTGAAATTGGGTCCCATCCGGGCGTCCATTGATTGATTACTCCTCGTTGTTAAGATCAAATGTAAAAAAATACTCAATGGTTGGGATACGATAGTGTAACAAACCCGCTCGTGGAGCACGTCTCCTTGAACTTCAACAACCGCCTACTATGATTAGCAGTAACAACCCAAGAAAAGCCTTTCTGGGAAGCAAACGACGGTTTAGATGCTTTTCTTGGAAACGTGTAAAAATCCTCACGAATTCCAGTGCAAAGCCTCGTTTTCTAGCTAGGACATCACCTCTTCCGTTCCAACTTTTATCAAAACTGCTACCTTCCAGAACTTCGTCTTCCAACCAGGACATCACCTGTGCCACTCCAACTTTTATAAAGTTGCTACCTTCGAGAGCCTTGTCCTCCAGCTAAGATATCGCCTCTGCCACTCCAACTTTTATCGAAGCTGCTACCTTTCAGAACCTCGTCCTCCAGCTAAGACATCGCATCTGCCACTCCAACTTTTATCAAAGCTACTACCTTCCAGAGCCTCCTCATCCAACTAGGACACCACCTCAGCCACTCTAGCTTTTATCAAAGATGCTACCTTCAAGGGCTTACCTTCCAAAGCCTCTTCCTCCAGCTAGGACATCGTCTCTGCCACTCTAGCTTTTATCAAAGACCCTTCCAAGGCATGGACACGTTTTACCTAAAATAGGGAAGTTTTGTATGGTAAGAATAATATAAAATATGTTTGATATGGTCAATAACAAAATTATAAAATTAAGAGAAGTTTTAATTTGTTAAAATAATCTTTCCTTCTTTTAATTATTTGACCAATCAAACCATTTCGATAAGGTAAATATATATTTCTGTATATGTGTAAAATATGTTTTATATGATCAATAATTAAATTAAGGAAATTTTTAATTTATTAAAACAATCTTTCTTTTTTTTTTTAATTATTTGACCAACCAATTCAAGCTAGTAAATATATGTTTCTGTATATGCTGCTATAAGTTAAGTAAATATTGCACATCGTTTAGGGTTTGAAAACCTTAAAATATCGCAACCAAGAATCTGTTAACTTGTCACACCCAGTCAATCCTGATTGGTTGGCTTACCTTGTTTAGACTGCATCAGTTGAACACGTTTTTGGCACATGTTTTGACATTTAAAAATATTTCTAATTTGAGCAAGCCAATAAATAAATAATAAGTAGAAATATAAAAATATATTTTACTTACAAACTACATGATAAAAAAAAACTCATCAACTCATTTTTATTTTCCTGTTTCTTAAACTCCGTTGTTTCTTTATAATATACTATCTAATACTACAACAAACTAAGCCTTAACCCAATAAGGGTCAGATTATAAATATACTATAGCAATTGATTAAGGTGTATCTTATAAGATTTTTTTTTTTTTTTTGAATGTGTATGAGGATCCCAGATATCAGTTTTTTGAATGTGTATGAGGGTCTAATGATTTTATTCTGTTTGATGTATCAAAGCTCACATCATACATCATGTTGTTCTTGTACATTATTTCTTTTTATTCTCTCTCTTTGTGCATCCGGCAGCTGAACTGCTTGTGGCCTGTGGGGATAAGTCTCAAACTTAAGGAAAACGATATTTAGCCATTTTTAGTTGCCCCTTTTGTCACCACAAGGCATTTGATCCGTAGGTTGGATATATAACCAATAGACCAGATATGTGTTTGGAAAGGGAGATGTTTTGTAGCTTCAAATGCATTGTTAATTACAATCTCAAATGGTGTTTGAATAAATACACGGAAGTCTATTAAGTAACATTTCTATGTGTTTCAAAATTTTCTAGATAAAGAAGTCAGGAGTGAATAAGGCTACCGTAGTGTATTTTACATTAATTTACAAAGCCAAAAAGTGAATGATTTGTTTTGACCATAGATGCCATTGCTTACTAGCTGAACGTCAGTTAACATTTATGGCATGTTTGGTAGACTGACTCAATTGTATTGGAAAGTATTGAAGAAGAAAAAAAAAGCTAAAAATATTGTTTATTGTAATGTCCATTCTGTTGGAAATCTACATAATCACGCGCATCGGAAATAAAGCAATTTCGATTCCCAAACACGGATCTGCTTTATGTTTAGATAGAAACTGTAATAGAAATAATACTTTTGATGAATTCTACAAACACCCCTTTTAATTTATCATCAATTCACATTCGTCGTCCCAAATTGACATCTATCAATGTGTCAGGGCAACACATGTGATGGGAAATGTCACGTGGTATGACAAAACCAAACTTGTTCGTTTACCATGAAATAATAGTCCTTTTGTCAATATGATCTGATCATTTACGAGATATGGATATGTGTCAATCTCAATCATCGATCATATCTTCTATTCCACTGTTAAGTCAATGTAAGTTGAAAACTCATTTTCGACTTATGAGTTCACCTTGGCCAAGGATTTCATTATCAACTTAACGGATCAAAATGTAGATCATAATCTCTTACTATCTAAGAGTGACGAATCCTCTATTAATCATTTACAACCTTCATATGATTCTTGACATACCCGAACGATGCCGTATTAACGACCCTTGGCAGAGTAACATCCAACATCATCAAAGTATGACTGTCCTTATATAAGACACTATGATGACATCAAGTCAAATGACCAATTCTACTACCGAACGCTAGAGATTAACCACTGACACTCAGATAGTTATCCATGTGGAATCTCCCAACGGGTCTCCAATGTTTTGTTCTATAACAAAACATCCATGTGTTTATTCAAGTGTCACCACAATTTAGCTTGTGAGATCAGCTACTTACTTCACAAGTAAGAAACGCCACACGTGATGTTCTATTCGTAATAACTATATCCGTATCTCGTTATTACATATAACCACAGATGATTTAAGATTCAGTTATATGTAATTTGTATCTCACAATCACAACTCCTTGTGATTAACAAATCACCATGACTTGAATCTACATATTCTATTATTTAATTTATTAGAATATTAATTCAATTAAATAATAAATATTGCCATAAATATGCATCGATTATTTATACATTAAATGTGTTTATGTCCAAAGTTGATTGGACTTAGGACATAACACTTACAAACTCCCATTTGCACTAGATCCAATCACTTATGTATCTTATACCATAAGAGTCTACATGACGATCCTGTTTATGCTGTGACAACTCTTTGCTAATGGATCTGCAATTTAATAACTTGTGGGAATTCATTCTTTCTTTACGACATTTCATTGTATTATTTTTCCAATGAGATAATGCTGCCTTAACACATGTTTGGATCATTGCTGAGACCTTAGTTCCTTCGCTTGCACGATGGCTCCATTGTTATCACAATGCAGAAGAATGTGATCAACAATGTTAGAACTACTCTAAGTTCATTAATAAACTTCCTGATCCAGACCACAACTTTTGTTGCTTTTTAAAGCAATGATGTATAAGACTTCTATTATTGAATCTACGATTATTTCCGATTTGGAACCTTTCCAACACGCTGCTTAAGAGTAAATTAATATCCTAATTGAGATATGCTATCATTCTAGTCTGACTAGAAGTTAGAATCAGTGTATCCTTGAACTCTCAGTTCATTTTCTCCATATAAATTCTTCTCAAAATTTTATCTATATAGATTGAGATGAATTAAGCAATCTTTTAGATCTATCTCTATAGATCAACTTGCTTCTTCCACATCTATCACAGAGAAATTATTTGACAATCATAATTTCAACAATTAAAATACAAGGGCGTCATTTCCAATAATATGTCTCATACATATAATATTAGGAATGCGACATTACTCCCACTATTTTCTTGTAAACACACAATTCATCTTCATTTTTGATAAAATCAAACATTTTGACTTTTACATCAAATCGAATATTTCAGCTCCAAGAGGCTTGTTTTAATTCATATTGACCTTTTTCTTGTAAACGCATTTACAACCTATGGGTTCTAATCCATTAGGCAAGTCGACCAAGGTCTAAACCTTGGTTACTTACATTAAGTTCATATCGGATTTCATCATCCTCGATTAGTAATGTCTGATTAGAAATAATGGATTCTTACCTTCTAGGAGGTCAAATGATCCTACAAGATTTACACGGAACTGACGTGTTCTCATGAGTCTCTACTTCCTGATCAAAAGTATGTCCATCAACAGGTTTGAGATCAGACTCTGGTTTATCTACTTGGTCAACTATATTTGTGAATTCTTAAACTCTTTCAATATTTATTATGCTCCAACTGTCCTCTCCTAGAATAAACACTTTCTTTAGGAGTATGACATGTCTTGAGATGAACACGTTCTTCTCAACAGGATTATAGAATTGATATCCAATTATCTCTTGGATATCCCACAAATATATATTTATCGGATTTAGTTTCAAATTTATTCGATTTAGTGCGCTTCACATAAGCATCACAGTCCAAACTTTCATGTGAGATAAGTTGGGTCTTCTGCCTTTTCATAACTCGTATGGAGTTTTATCAACCGATTTAGATTGGACACGATTTAGTGTATAGCACATGGCAATCAATACATGACCTCAAAACAATTTTTAAATTTTTGTATGGCTTGTTCTTAGTTGCACTATATCTAATAGTATACAATTCCTCATTTCAGATACACTATTATGTTGCAGTGTATGTAGAGGAATCCATTGAGAGAATCACATTCCCTTTTAGATAATCGAAAATTCTACCTTTTAGATATTCTCCAAATCAATCGGATCTTAACGTGAGAATATATTTACCTATTTGTTTCTCAATTTCTAGTTTGAATCCCTTAAACATTTCAAGAGTTTCATACTTGAACTTCATCAAATACACGTGACCATTTCTGAAATAGTCGTCAGTAGATATGATGAAATAAGAGAAACTTTATCTAGCATTAATTGATATGGGTCCACATACATCACTATGCATTAGACCCAGTAATTGTGCAAATGTTTCACATTTTCAAGTAAAAGGGATTTGGTCATATACCTAACAATCATGTTTCGCATTTGTCAAATGATTCAAAATCATTAAACCTAAATATACATCTCAATGTAAATTTGGAATTGCATTCACATTTATGTGACCAAATTTGCAATGCCAGATATATGTGTTATTCAGATTATCATTTTATGCCTTTCAATTTCTATACTCATTATAGAATACTTAATAATTAGAATATAAATGTCATTTTGTAATTTACCATAATTATTAAGATCTTATCAAGATAAAAAGGAACAACAATTGTCCTTAACATTAAAATAATTCATGTCCAAACATGAAATTTATTTAATGCTCTTGGTAATGGTAAGAACAAAACAACATCTCTCTAATTCTAATATTAAGACTAAAGGAAAAGGCAAGAAGTAGCTCTTATAGGCAATGCAACAACCTTTGCTCATTTTCAACGTACATGTCAACTTCTCTTATTTTGCAGTGATCTACTTCTGTTTAGTTTCTGCATATTTATACAAATATGAGATCCATATCTGGTATGCAATACCTATGAAACTAATGAAGTAGATATAAGCCTTGCAATTTCCTTTCCAATGACCTATCATTCTAAAATGATAATAATGGTCGTTAGATTTGGTATTGTCCTTATTTGCTTTAACTGTCTTAGCCATCTTAGTTGTTTTCCTTAAACATCCTTTAGACTTTCCTGGAGGAATCTATGACTAAGGTTTTCCCACTACAATCATAGATATTGGGTTTAACAGTCTTAAGCATGCTCAACAACTCAATAAGTGTGCATTCGAATTTATTCATGTTAAATTCATAATTAGTTATGAATAACTCTCCGGCAAAGATTGCAGAACCAAGTCATACTTAGTTCTTTGTTCATGACTGAACTCGATCGAGACAACTTTTCAAAGTAGTTCACGTCTTCAGCACACCAGCATTGACTAAAGACTTTCCTGCCATTATGCACTGATATGGTTGCTAGGAAATCTCACATCTTTCCACACGTGATTGTTCATCATTCAACACCTTGAGATGGAAAATCATATGTTAGCATATATACTCTTATGTTGCTTTTGTAACTCAAGTGACATAGTCGCAAACATCACACATGTTGCAGTGCTATCGTCATCACTGTGTTTATTATAGCAGTCACCTCTTCCTTTACCGAGTCATCAACAAGTGTCTCTGGAAAGGGTTACTCAAGGACATAACCAATTTTTCATGCCTGAGAACAATTCTCATATTGTAGTGCCAATCAAGAAAATTTGGTTTGGTTGTGCCATCCACTATATCTCTCAAATACATATGGTCTTTTATTAAATTAATTTCGCTCCTACTGTTTAACTCAAAGTTATGACCCTCTCACATAAATTTATGAAATTCATACTTGATTCCCAATGGGCTGGGATCTCATTTGTTATATTAAAATCTTGAGTGTACTCAACAAGCTTTAATAAAACATTTGGACAGATACTATTATCAATTGTATCTCCATATAACTCCCAGATCATTAAGCTGACAACTCTTTGTCTTCACATATCTTATGTGTTAGCTTAACACGCCTCTAAAATTCATCTTCTTGAGTGTACTCAACAAAAGATAAATTTCAGTTAAGTCAAACCCATCATTCAGAAATATCTAATATTTCACAGTGTCAAACATATCTCTAATAGACCAGACTTGAGTGTACTCAACAAACTGAGATCGATTTAGGACTCTCATTTTTTTTTCACTATAATGATAGAAGACGAATATATAATATGACTTAATATTTTAACATGCCTCTAAAACTTATCTCCTTGAGTACTCAACAAAAGATAAATATTAGTTCAGGCAAATCCATCATTCAGAAATATCTAATATTTCATAGTGTCAAACATATCCATAATAGACTAGCTTTGAGTGTACTCAACAAGTTGAGATCGATTTAGAACTCTCGTTTTCACTATAATAATGGAAGGCAGATAATAAAATGACTTAATATTTTTTTTAACGAGGGATTTTGTATGCAAAGGTCTCATCGAATCAATCATGTATATATGTACATATTTCATCAAACATGCAAATAAATATATATACAAGAGTGGATGATTATTGACTGATTCTATATAGTCTTCCCGAGCCATGAGGAAGACTAGTTGGTCAAATCCTAAGGGGTATTGCATTGAATCAGTATCAATACACCATCTCCATGGTTCCTCCTCTTCTTACTTCTTCAATCAGTATAGCCACAACATGTATCCTATACTAGTGGCACGCAGACCCAAATAACATTGGACGCGCAGGCCCAAAATAATAACAATAATAACGGACTCACAAATTCAAAATAAATTAAGAGCTCGCAGGCCTATAAAACAACAAAAATGAAATTAACCAATCAACACATCCACGTGGTCGAGTCCATAATCATCCACCAATTATATATTCACCAAATAAATGAATTCATATATAATATCTAATATTATATGCAAACATGTTTCAAGTTTCTAGCAATTAAGGTCGTCTAAACTAATTTAGACAAACGGATCGGGACAATTAAATAATTAATTAATCAAGTTAATCAATTAATTTAATTAGCAGATATACTTAATTAAAATCAAATTTTAATTTTATATACCAAATTAGAATCGCATTCTAATTCCACTGTAGCAAGGCGGAACTATTTAATTAAAATCAAATTTTAATTATATATCAAATTGAAGTTCAACTCTAATTTCAAAGTTTTAGGCAAGACAATTTAATTAAAATCAATTTTTAATTAAATATCACATTAGAGTCCAACTCTAATTTCAAGATTTAAGGCGGTTGATTTTTAATTAAAATCAAATTTTAATTAAATACAAGAATTAGAGTCCAACTCTAATTCCAAGAGAAATTTAGGGTGAAGACAATTTAATTAAAATCAAATTTCAATTAAACGTCAAATTAGAGTCCAACTCTAATTTCAAGAATGTATTAGGGTGAGATAATTTAATTAAAATCAAATTTATTAAATTCTAAATTAGAGTCCAACTCTAATTTAAAATTGAATTAACATTTTAATTTAGGATAAAACTCCTAAATAAAATAAAACTCAATTTAGGGTCAAAGTTTAATATTTAAGTTAAAATTCAATTTAAACGAAAATAAAAAGTCGTCAATTTTAAATAAAATTTTGAACGGTTCAAAATTGAAATTTTAGGTCAAACCCATTTGAAAATCAAATCGAAAACCATTAATATTTCAATTCAAAACCATTTTGAAAATTGCAAGTTGACCCAAGTTTAAAATTAAAAGAAGGCCCTTCAATTAACTAAATTACATGACATGTCCTTCATTTGAAAATTGCAAACTGACCCTTATATCATAATTGTAGGCGGGGCCTTGCAATTTCAAAAACTGCATGAGAGGCCCCCGCCTCCACTTTTTACCCGAAAACAATTTTTCTCTCATTTCTCTCCCGTCGACGCTGCCCATGAAGTAATGGTGGTGCGCCGTCGCTGTCATACAGTCGGCGCACCATTGTTATTGCAGTAGCACATGGTGCTGTTGTAATAACCAGCAGTAGGGCCGTGCGATGCTGCGATTTGGAACTCGATGGGCATCGCTGTAGAAGCAACGACTGTCGTTGTTGCAGCAATGCGCAGCAGCTACTGTCGCTGCTGTTTTCGGGCTGTGGCGGTGCGTTACTGTTGTTGCAACGGGTTTTGTTGCCATTGCCGGTGGCCGGTTGTGCCGCCGCCATCAAGTTTTTCAGATTCAAAATATGACCCAAAAATTATTTTCTTTCACAAAACAGATTTTTGAAGATGAAAACAATTTTTCATTATTGCTAGATTCAAGAATAACATAAACAATCAACTTTTGATTTTTCTAAAATACAAAACAGCTTCTAACAAACACAAAGAATGCTCTGATACCACTGTTGGGAATCTATTTAATCATACGCAGCTGAAATAAAGTAATTTCGACTCCCAAACAAGAATCTACTTTATGTTTAGATAGAAACTATGATAGAAATAGTACCTTTAATGAATTCTGCAAACTCATTTGCTGATTCTCGAGCTGGAATGATCACGATCTACAATCCAAACTGTCCAATTGTCCAGCCTCCAATGGTGATCCAGACAGAGAACAATAATGGTGGCTAGGTTTTCTTTTCTCGTGCTAGCAAGAATAATGAAAACTCCATTAGGTTTTTCAAACCCTTACAGCCTATTAATATAAGTCCAAACAGGCTTGGCCCATTTCTTAAACTTAACCCAGTCCAATATTTAATTAATGAAATTAATTAAATCCGGTCCATGAATTAATTAATCCAATTAATTAATTCGGGCATATTAATAAGCAACCCAAGTAATTAATTACACAACACTTGTCAATTAATTAATTGGTAAATCACATTCTTTTGGTTCTCTTTTGTGTGTGACCCATTAGGTTCCCGATCACGATATCTAACGACGTGAATTATTATTTTGATCTAATCAAAATTGATAAATTAAAACACCACTTTCAATTTATCATCAATTTACATCCGTCGTCCCAGATTGATATCTAGCAATGTGTCAGAGGAATACATGTGACGAAAAATATCACGTGGTATACAAAATCAAACTTGTTCGTTTACCGCGAAACTATAACCCTTTCATCAATATGATCTTATCAATTACGGGATATGGATATGTGTTAATCTCAATCATCGATCGTATCTTTTATCACACTGTTAAGTCAATATAAGTCGAAAACTCCTTTTCGACTTATGAGTTCACCTTGGTCAAGGATTTTATTATCAACTTAACGGATCAAAATGTAGATCATAATCTCTTACTATCTAAGAGTGACGAATCCTCTATTAATCATTTACAACCTTCATATGATTCTTGACATACCCGAACGATGCCGTATTAACGACCCTTGGCAGAGTAACATCCAACATCATCAAAGTATGACTGTCCTTATATAAGACACTATGATGACATCAAGTCAAATGACCAATTCTACTACCGAACGCTAGAGATTAACCACTGACACTCAGATAGTTATCCATGTGGAATCTCCCAACGGGTCTCCAATGTTTTGTTCTATAACAAAACATCCATGTGTTTATTCAAGTGTCACCACAATTTAGCTTGTGAGATCAGCTACTTACTTCACAAGTAAGAAACGCCACACGTGATGTTCTATTCGTAATAACTATATCCGTATCTCGTTATTACATATAACCACAGATGATTTAAGATTCAGTTATATGTAATTTGTATCTCACAATCACAACTCCTTGTGATTAACAAATCACCATGACTTAAATTTACGGATTCTATTATTTAATTTATTAGAATATTAATTCAATTAAATAATAGATATTGCCATAAATATGCATCGATTATATATATATTAAAAGCGTTTATGTCCAAAGTTGATTGGACATAGGGCATAACACTTACACAATCATATCCACTACTATGTGACAAACATGCCCATAATGCATCGAGGACATCTAGCAACTTCTTCTTTAATGGTGTGCCAGTTCATGATTTCATCAAGTGTTTTTATTCTCCTTGAATCCCAAGCGGCCCTTGTTAATCTTTCATAATTTTTTTTTTAGGTTTATGAATTAGTATTTTGTTACAAATGTTTTAGGGGTTCAAGTTCCTGAGTTACTAACCAAATTCAATGCAAAAAGAGGATCATCCAACAGAAAAATCAAGGAAGAATGCTGGAAGCCTCGAACTTGATCCAGTTGAAATGGCAGAGAACAATTCGAGATAGCTGCCAAATCTGGATGTGATCTTGGATTTAGATGGTTAGAAAGACTCGAGGAGGAAGAAAAGAATCTGCTCGCACAATCATGATCCTCACACGAGGCATAGCGGCTCATTAAGCATTGATCGACAACATATGCATCAAGTAGTAGAGTAATTTGAACAAATAGATTAAGAACAATTCACAAATCCTATTATCAATTTCAGTCTATTATGTTTAGATTGGAAATAGTTGTGCTGCCCTGATTTCAATTTTTCTTCTTTTGTTTTTAGCAAAACATATCAATCATATCCCATGCCGGTGCATGCAGAGCCGAACCTGAGGGGAGGCCAAAGAGGTTGCCGCCTCAGGCCCAGAATTTTTAAGGGCCCATATTTTTTTAAATTAACTTAAAACCACGACAGACTTTCTATTGAACTATTCCCTTATTCTTTCCTGTGACTGCGAGGCTGCACCGTTTCCTCCATTCCACTACTCCGCCTCCAGCCCTAGTCCACGCATCCACCTTCAAGCTTCAGCCCTTTCCTCCACTCTAAGTCTCCACGGCTCCGCCAGTTTGCCCAGTCCTTCCCTGCGTGAATGTCGCCAGCGTCCTCTCCGGCTCTTTGTCTCTGGGCCCGTGATTATTGAGTTACCTCAGGTATGTAGGTCATATAATCATTTTTTTTGTTGGTGCAATGATTTGGGGTAGTCTTGATTTTTAGCTTTGTTAGGATAAATAGTAGATAATTGTGATATTTCGAGTTTCTGTTTGTGTAAATGTGTGCTTTGGCAGGTGGGGTTGGAAGAGTTTGTCAATTTCCCTGACTCCTCCCCTAGAGACACATATATTTATGTATATTTGAAGAGATTTTGATGCACTATGTAAAATCAAAAGTTTATTCTTTTGTGTATGTATAGGGTTTCGAAAGTTCTTGCATTTAATTGAAGAAACTTGGCATGCACCATAAGTATTGTGCAGGGGATTAATGATGGAAATTGGTTGTTCCACCGATTCATTGTATGAGAAGTCGAAAGGGAGCATATTTAAGTAAGAGATTGATTCTTAAACTACATTGATTAATAAACTGATGCTTGAAGATTTTGAAATGATGGTTTAGAGAAATAGGGGGATATGAGACTTTTTGGTTACTATTATAATTTATAACTTTTGTTTATTGTCTATGTTGTGTTTAGGTGACTTGACATACGAGGATGGGTGAGATATTGAATTAGATTTTTTTTAACATATTTGAAGATTTTGTGAATTTTTCAGTACTTTGGGAAATCAATGCTCAACTAAGTGGTCCTAGAAGACCCTTGAATTCTAGATTATACTTTTTAAAGCAGGAGGGTTACTGTAAGAATCCAACAAGGATCTGAAATAATCAATTTTGTGCACAAAACTTAGCATGGTCTAACAAGGAGTTGAAGCATTGTCAATTACTGATCAATAATTGTGTCTTTTATCTTTTATCTCCAGAGTTGGAAATGTTGTGTTTAATTGGATTCTAACTTAGAATTGTAGGATGTTTATATTTGTGTATCATTTCCCGCCGTCCCTCATTACGAATGAATAACTGGTGTTGCTTAGGATGGGAAGGCAGAATTATCATTACACAAGGGAAGTCCATGGCCGAAAGCGATAGGCTAAAATTAAACGAAGTTGTGTGGTAGATGTTTTTACCTTGAAAATGCTGCTTGACGAGTGTGTTTTACTCACGTGTTTTATACTTATTTTAACTCGATTATTGGCTAGATGATGTGAACCCACGTAATAATAACACAAAAGATTGAATCACAACCCCAAGAAAGCTGAAATCTCGGATTGAAGTTTGACCCAATAATTTATTCAATCAAGGAATCAAAGTTATGGAAGAACTTAACCCCTTAGTTTCAAAAACTATAAACCTTGCTATGAATTTGGTGAACGACCCGAAGATGAATTTCTTGATAAGTTCAAAATTGTGTTCAGTGAAGAACAAGAAGAAAACAACCTTACTTTGATTTAATCTCTCAATAATGTGTTGTTTTACAATGAAAAGAAAAGTCGTATATATAGGGAACTCATAAAAACCCTAATTGAAATGTAAAAGTAGTTAACAAATTTAGTTCCGTAAAATTCTTTTAAAAGAAAAATAGGAGTGTCTGTTATGACTTGGGGGGCCCAAATTTTGAAGTTTGCCTCAAGCCCCGCGAAACACAGGTACGGCCCTGGGTGCATGACACCAGGCTATTCATTATTGTTATTTCTAGAATGCCTTAACAAGCAGGATTTGTACCATGAAACCTGGAAACACAGAGAAAAGGAGAAAAAGCATTATTCTAGTGTTACATCACATACATTTTATATTTTAATTTTTCTTTATATTATTTATTGCATGCACTGTGTATAATCTTTATTAACCAGTGTTCTAAATAGCTTGTCTAGGCAGCGTTCAGGCATCGCCTAGGCGCACTTTATTATTATTTTTTAAGGCATCGCCTAGGCGCACTTTATTATTCCAATTCCTAAACGGCTGAAATTTTCATTCATCTCTTTCGTTTTCCTTAGGCGCACTTTATTATTATTTTTTAAGGCTTTTCTTGTTGAAATTTCTTAAATATGAGTATTTATTTGTTATTAACTAATAACTTTGATTTATAAATATATAATATTTTTCATAAAAAAGAAAAATATTTATAGCAGAGTGTATGTGTAGTGTTGGTATGACACGTGTCGAACACGAACACGCTATTCAACCTATCTTAGTTGGAGTGTTCATGTTAGTATTTATATATGCGTGCATGTGCATATGTGAGTCCGTATACACGTGCATTTTTGTGGGCTTCTTGTGCAGCAACACGTTCCCCATCTCTCTGATTGTCTCTATAGGCTTAGTTATGATGGTCTCAAAGTGTATTTGGTTCTGCAGGAGATAGGGTTGGTTGCTTCTTGTCAAGGTGCTAAACGTGCAACTATTGAAAAATCTGTCAAACAAGAGCTTGGTAAGCAGAATTATTGGTGATAGGGTTTTGATTTAGTTTTGTAGATGCACTAGAAGTTTGGAAGAGTAATAGTAGTTAGCGTCTCTTACGTGGGATGGAATTGAAAAGGGGTTATATTGGTGGAGGAGCTCATAAGTTAGGTAAGTTGTCACATCTCTTGATAGTTAGTGGAAGTGAAAACTAAACTTTTACGTCCAGTTATCTCATATTTGAATTTTTGCGGTCAATCATTCCCTCTCTTAACTTTTAAAAAAAAATAAAAAAAAAATAGTTATGTATTTTTTTCCATTTGGTTTTGTATGTTTATTTTTTTCTTTTTCAAATTTGAGGATCAATTTGTCTATTTAACGAGAGTTAAATATAAGATAATTATATTGGGTAATTGGCGCAAAACGTCCATACCTTTCGTTTTTTGATGCAAAACGTCCATATCTTTCACATTTTTGGTGCATAACGTCCATTTCCCTAATTTTTTTTACCATTTTACCCACCAATTTAAATAAAACAAAAAAGAAAAGAAAAGAAAAATAAAGAATAAATTGCAATCTTACTCCTAGACTTTTCTACAAATGCAAATGAATCCAAAACTTATAAAAATATTAAAAAGAACAAAAAAAAACCATCGGGAGCTCCTAGCCGCCGGTTATGGACCCAATTTCCACTTCATTCCAGCCACCAAAACCACCGGTTATCACTACCAACTTAATCTCCTCAACATCCTCTACAATTTCCACCTAAGAACTCCCCATTTCATCCACTTATACGCCCAAAATCATGCATCAAAACCAGCAAATCGAAATTCTACAACCTGCCGAAAATCTCTCCTCCGGCTACTGTCATGGTCACGGACCACCACGAACTGTCTTCCCAGGTCCAGGCGACACAGAATATGGCACCAATTCACTTCAAAAAACCAACCATCAAACTGAATTAATTCATGAAACATTGTTGATTAAATCTTTTATCAAGATTTCAAAATGAATTCACGGAGATCCTCAAAACCCACAAAATCCCCTAACCAAGCAACCCCTTCAAGATCATCTTCTACTTCATCTTCATCTTCTTTATCATCCCATTTAGTCATGGTTGAATTGAAGCAGAAACCCATCAACTCTCTATCTAAACTTTCAATGATTCCAAACCAACCGTGAAGAAGGAAAGCCTCCTCAAATTGCATTCGGTGCTCCTTAACTGCCTCTATGACACCAGCAATGATTCGAAACCCGTTGTAAAGAAGGAGAGCCTCCGTCCCTTGCTGTTCTCTGCGCTGCGCACTCGGATCCCTACGCAACCCACTTGCCAAAAATAATTGCCCACATTGTGAAGAACTTCAATGACTCAGATTCACATTTGTCTGCGTTTCAAAAGCTTTGCCCGAGGGTCTGCAAATACTTGAATAGCCCCAAGAATGCACGTGAAGTGAAAGGGCTTTTTTGGACTAATTTGCATTTTAAAAAAAGTTTAGGAACATATTGCGATTTATTTTTTATTTTTCTTTTCTTTTCTTTTTTTGCTTTATTTAAATTGGAGGGTAAAACGGTCAAAATTTGGGAAAAGGGACGTTTTGCGCCAAAAATGTGAAAGATAGGGACGTTCTGCGTCAAAAAACGAAAGGTAGTGATGTTTTGCACAAAACTAGTCAAAAGTAGGGATGTTTTGCGCCAATTACCCTTTATATTATACATTCATATCCATTTATAATTTAAACCATTTATAAATAATTGTCTTTATGCATTTGTCATTGTATAATATTGTCATAGTCTTATCAACTAATGTTTGATTCTTCTATAATACGGTGTTTGCATCTATTCTAGCTCTCACCCCACCCCACCCCACCCCACGACTGAAACTTTATTTTTAATTATTCATTTCATCGAATTTACGACCCTTGTCTACTTTTTGAAATCGCATTTTATAGAACATGAACCTACTCATATGCTCAAAAATCTTTGTCAAACATGGGATTAAGGTCTAGGGAAATAAAATTGTACATCACTCCTTCTCTTAAAAGAGAGAACCTAAGGATCACTGTTTCATTTTGTCATAGCCGTTTTCACACAGGAATTGGTTTCAAACTGGTTTTGTACTATTCATTATTATTAATTATTTTAGTCATTAACACAGTTATAGTCAATAAAAAACACAGATGACTCCAAAAAAAAATCTGCACGCCAACTCCACTGTATTAAGATATAGTGATATACATGAAAATGCAGTAAACACGTTTCCAATGAGAATCAAACGCAGAAAACAAAAAATAATAATAAATTTTTGCCGACTTCGTATGAATATACATCTGCAAACTAACTTCTTCACTGTATGTATTTTGCCGCTTCCTGTCCTATATATACATGCAAATGCACTAAACACATTTCCAACTACACAGTTTCATGTTTCTCTTATTTAATACAAAAGAAAAATATTTTGTTTTCAAACAACAAATATTCTCAATTAGCAGTTCGCGTTGTGAATTGGCAGAACAATCCATTGAAGGTAAATTTTTATTCATTGTTATATTTTTGTTTTTTCATTTCAATTTTTTTTCCTGCAACATGCTTTATGTTTGTTCGTTATTGTTTAGTTTTATTATGTTTTTTGTCCTTTTTTGTTTAGTTCATAATTTATGTTGTGATTATATTTCATTGGAATAAACCGGTAAATTAAATATATTTTTTTTTGCAACATGATTTAGATTTTGTCGTTTTTGTTTAGTTTTTTTTTTTTCATCCTTTTCTATTTAGTTGTTTATGGGGTGGTCGAGATGAGAGAGTTTTGATAAGGTAAAAAAGGAGAGAGGAAGAAGAAGCGCACGTGAAAATGACTGTGAAGAGAGAGCTTGTGTGAATGACTGTGTTAAAAAGAAAAAAAATAGAGAATTGCTTCTCCTCGTGTAGGTCCGGGGAGATCATGTCTCCCCGTACCTGCACGGGATCATATATGTCTATAAAAGAAATGAGTTTTTTATTTATTATTAAGGAAAAAAATATTTTTTTTCACTATTGTGTTATAAGAAAAAAATTCTAATTCCCTGTGCGCGTACGAGGAGTCCTACTTTTTTTTTAAATACATCAAAATGCAATTTAATTAATCAAAATATTATTTAAATACATATATACAATATATTTATTGCATACAATATTTTTTTTTACCTTCAATTTTTTCTTTTCTTTTTACGTTTTTTGCTTCATTCCATACATATACACTTTGCATAAACTTTAAAAATTCACATATAATAAATTCAAAATTTTCATTTTTTGTTCTACTAATTTACACTTTGCATAAACTTTAAATACGATTTCATTTATAAATAATTTAATTCAAAATTATTAGAAAATATTCAATTCCATACATATATAAAAAGTGACCGGGTAGGTCGATCCCCGTTGGGGGCATTGCCCCCAAACCCCTACGAGGGGCGCTGCCCCCTCGACCCTCGGGACCTGACCGGACAGGTTGATCCCCATCGGGGGCGTTGCCCCCAAAGCCCCACGAGAGGCGCCGCTTGTCAATTCAATCAATAAATATGTAACTTATTCAATTTACTTCATATATTTCGATTATTTATTTTTATTTATTATAATTTTCTTTACTTGTCATATTTTTAATCATTTATGATTCTATCAATATTGAATTGTTTCCAATTTTTTTTAGGTTGTAAGATATCGTTATCAAATTAAAAATATTAAAATTTTCAACTTTAATTGAACTCTCACACTTAATTTATTATTGTTCCTAAGGTAATGAAATAGACTTTACTATTCTCATTAGTAAACAAAAAATTGGCTCCAACTTTTTGTACATATTTTTACTTTAATCTTATTTTTGTTCGTTAAAATTGTGCAAGGTCTGACTGCTATCCATCTCTCGAATTTTCTTCTCTTCATTTTGCTCGGGTGAAAAGGTAAGAATTTATTCTCTTCTAGAAATTTAGTTTTATTCGATAATGTTTAATTAGTCTTTATTTGTTGATAATAGCATATAAAAAATATTTTTAATTTTCTTCGGATTTCATTTCATCAATATTTGAGTCAGCGACTTCAATATTAATTACTATTGAATTAAATTTTACAATTTCGTTACTTGATTTTAAATTTATGTATTTTATAAATATTATATACTAGAGTTTTATGAATTTTATTTCATATTGTGCTACAGTTAGTATTATTATTATTATTTGTTAGTTGTTTGACTAATAAAATATTTTCTATTTTATTATTTAGATAGGTGGTATATTTATTGTCCTCATGAATTCTCTGCAAACTGGTAATGAAGAGCCTGAGTTTACTAATGTTGAAAGTATTTCCGAAAGCACATGTAAATCATATATGCTTTCATTCGCCAACAACAAAATCGAAGGCAAGCGGATAGGAGGAATCGAGTTCAAACCATAAGTATTGATCATCGTAAAAGGATAAATGATCATATGTTATCTCAAAATAATAATTCTATTGTTGCTTATATGCATGAATCTATAATACATCCTTATTCTGAGGGTTCCACTTCGAATGAAGAATCAACTAATGTTTTTTTATTATGAATTATGTGGAAATTTTAACCTCTTGAATATACCAATTACTGCATATGTGTTACCAACATGCAACTATTGTAAGTATTGCGGCGCACAAAAATTTCATAGAGAAACAAAAGGTTTTTGTTGTGATGGAAAAGTAAAACTTTATATGCCTGATTCACCAAATGAATTGTACGATTTATTTATTTCTAAAGAACCTATATGTATGGAATTCAAAAAACTTTCACGCGGATATAATAACCACTTCGCATTCACTTCATTTGGCGTGAAGTACGACAATGAGCTCTTTAAAGCATATCGAGGTATTTATACATTTAGAGTTCAGAGACAGATATATCATTATATAAATCAACTTATGCTAGAAAATAATGCGCCAAATTATATGCAATTATATTTTTATGATACAGATAATGAAATACCTAATCGTATCAAAATTTCTGCAAATTTAGAAGAATCTACTTTAATTCGTTTCATTGAGATCTTAAAAGAAAATCCATATAGTAGATTCTTTAGGTCTTTAAGTAATATAATGAATTTGTCTGGCCATCGAATACAAATAAGATGTCACCCCGAACTCGATCAAAGAATTTTCAATACTCCTTCAGCGTCTCAAGTAGCTGTTGTATGGGTTGATGATTATGAGAATGCAAATAATCATATTTGTGATATTACTATATATGGTCATTCTGGCGATTCGTATAGGATTCATTATTATTATGGTTGTTATGATCCTTTACAATATCATTTACTTTTTCCATTCGGTGAATCTGACTGGCATGAGGACATTCGAAGATATAAACCCACATCTTCTCAACTGAGAATTTGGTTAACCATGTTACTGTTCCTAAAACAATAGATTCTGCAACTCAAATGATTGAAAAAGAAGCTGAAGGTTTGCTCATATACTTTCTCATATGTTTTCTAATTTTACAAATATAGATATTTTAGTTACAGATAAAAATTGTTTCATTTTTCCTCATGCAGTGCTTCATAAAATGAAGAAATGATCTCAGGTTTCATGTCGTGAATATTATGCATACAAGCTACAAATTAGGCCTACTGGTAAGTTCGTGTTGCTTCACACTGGTAAACTTTTTCAGCAATATGTTGTAGACTGTATGTTAAAATTGAAACAGTCAGATTAGATTACTTTCGTAATAACAAAAAACAAATTCGTGCTGAACTTTATCAATATATTGTAGACAGTATTAAAAGCGGAGAAACAAGAGGGTACAAAATTGGAAATAAATTTATTTTACCACAATCACTTACTTGTGGACCTAGAGATATGCTAAGGAGATACTTAGATGCTATGGCTCTTGTTCAACGTTATGGAAAATTAGATATATTCTTAACTATAACAAGTAATTCGAATTGGCAAGAAATTAAGCAAGAATTGAAACATAATGATGAGATTCAAAATCGACCGGATTTAATTGTACGTGTATTTAGAGCAAAATTGGATTAAAAATGATTTGTACAAAAACAATATTTTTGGTCTTGTTATTGCTCATATATACATGATTGAATTTCAAAAAAGAGGGCTTCCTTACGTACATCTATTAATGATTTTTAACCGTGGCTATAAGATTTCTTCTACTCAACAAGTTGATAGGATAATCTCTTGTGAAATTTCTGATAAAAATAAGTACCATCATCTTTATTCAGTTATTGTAAAGCATAATATGCATGGCCATTGTGGAAATCTTAATCCCAAAAATGTATGCATGATGACAAATAGTTGTTGTAAGAATAAATATCCGAGAGATTATTGTAATAGTACTATATTTGGAGATAATTCATACCCATTGTATAGACGACGTAATAATGGTATAAGTATTAAAGTTAGAGGTCAAATGTTAGACAATCAATGGGTTGTACCATATAATCCTTATTTAAGTGCAAAATTTGACTGTCATATCAACGTTGAAATATGTTCTTCTATTAAAGCTGTAAAATATTTGTACAAATATGTATATGAAGGACATGATTGTATTAATTTTTTCGTTAGCAAAAGTGAAAAAGAAAAAGATATTGATGAAATATCAGATTATCAATCTGCTAGATGGATATCTCCACCTGAGGCTATGTGGAGGATTTTTCATTCAATTTGTTAGAAATCTATCCAATTGTTTATTCTTTACAACTTCATATCGAAGATCATTAACAAGTTACATACAAAACTACGGATAATTTATCTACTATTATTGAGAATGAAAATACAAAGAGAACAATGTTAACTGAATTTTTTCGATTGAATCAAGCAAACGAATTTGCTGAAACGTTTTTGTATCAAGACATCCCAACATATTTTGTATGGAATACAAATAATAAAATTTGGACTCCCAGAAAGAAATAGATTGTTATAGGACGAATTGTCTCAGCGAATCCATCTGAAAGAGAACGATATTTCCTTCGCATTCTTCTTAACCATATTAGAGGGCCAACATCATTTGACAATATAAGAAGTTTCAATGGAACAATTGTTAATACATTTCGAGAAGCAGCACTTTTACATGGTTTATTAAGTGGAGATAATCGTTGTGAAGAATGTCTATCCGAAGCTATTATTTACGAAATGCCTTGTTCTTTAAGACGGCTTCTTGCTACACTTCTTACACTGTGCAATTCTAATAATCCAAAATTACTGTGGGATAAATTTAAATCTTATATGATGGATGATTATGTACATCAAAATATACATGTTGAAGTTGTTGAAATACGAGCTCTGGAGGATATAAGTTCTATTTTAGAATCTCTAAGTAAAAATATAAATGATTATGGAATCCTGTCGTTTAATGTAAATATAGATGAAGATGAAAGACTGGCAAGAATGGTTGCAGAGGAAACAACTATTTTGGATATTCAAGAAAGTTCTACTTGTGCTACAACTTTAAATAAAGAACAACAATTTGCATACGATATAATTATGGAAAAAGTAGAATCTGAATCAAGCGGTGCTTTTTTCATCGATGGTCTAGGAGGAACAGGTAAAACTTTTTTTATATAAAACACTATTAGCTGATGTAAGATGTCGACATTTAATTGTTTTGGCAACTGCGTCATTTGGAGTAGCTGCTTTTTTATTACCTGGTGGTCGAACAGATCATTCAAGATTTAAAATTCCTTTGGAAACAGTAGGAGAAGTCAACTGCTCTGTTAGCAAACAATCGGCTTTGGGAACTTTGTTGAAAATGTCTAGGCTAATAATTTGGGATGAAGCACTTATGGTAAATCGTTGTACTATTGAAGCTGTAGATAAAATGTTTAGAGATATTACTGATTGTAACTTGCTTTTTAGTGGAAAAGTAATCGTTCTTGGAGGAGATTTTCGACAAGTTTTACCAGTTATACCGAAAGGAAAAAAGGAAGACATAATGAAAGCTAGCTTGGTTTTCTCATATTTATGGCCTTTATATGTACATCGACCATTAGTTGAAAATATGAGAGCAAAATTCGATTCCACGTTCTGCGATTACTTAGTTAGAATTGGAGATAGAACAGAATAAGAATATACTTGTAAGTGTATTAAGCTTCCAAATAGTATAATTTTACCATTCGAAGATGAAATCACGTCTTTGAAAATCTTGATACATTGTGTTTTTCCAAATATAGAAGCGTATGCTGATCATTTACATACCATGGTAAACCGTGTTATTCTTACGCCTACAAATGAATGTGTTGACTATATTAACAAACTTCTACTTGAACAAGTTCCTGGTCAAATTTTCACATACTATAGTTTTGATGAAGCAATTGAGAAATAAGAACAGTGCGTGCAAGAAGATTTCTTGAATACTTTGACATCAAATGGTATTCCACCTCATGAATTGAACCTTAAAGTAAATTGTCCCGTAATGTTATTACGGAATATTAATCTTTCTGAAGGATTATGCAATGGAACACGTCTTACTTGTCGAAAATTTGAGAGAACTGTTATTTTTGCTGAAATCACTACTGGCGAATATTGTGGAAAATATGTTTTCTTATCGAGAATCCCTTTTATACCCCTTAAATCTGATCGAACTACAATTTCATTTAAAAGGATTCCATTTCCAATTAGGCCAGCTTTGCAATGACAATAAATAAAGCCCAATGTCAAACACTTGATTTTGTCAGTTTGTATCTACCAGAACCAGTTTTCTGTCATGGTCAGTTATATGTAGCGTTATCAAGAGTAAAAACAAACAAAATCTCTAAAAGTTTTACTGAAACCATCAACCACGGATACTTCGCACAACTCATGTACTGAAAATGTTGTCTATAAGGAAATTCTTTCCTTCATACATTCATAGAACAACTTTCTCACAGGTATATTTTATGATATTTGAAACATTATTAAAATTTCCTGCCATTCACTATTTTCATAATTTATTTTGTATAATATATTTATAAAACAATATTTTAATATGCATAAGATAATATTTTTTATTTTATATATACAGGTTATTGGAAATTCTATTCATGTTATTGAAAAGTTCAAATCAATTCTCTACTGTATTTGTATATTTTACATGTATGAATTAACTTGTTAATAATATTTTCCTTTATTTTAGTCGAATATATTCATTGACATTTTATTATATGATTGAACACAGGTTTTCTGTTATTAGCAAGAGTCTCATCTTCTCGAAGGCATCCACGATTGTTGTATTCGTACAATTTGTAATCTTTCAAAATCTTTTAATATTATCATATGACATTTTACACAAATCGTGTCTCCATAGAGTACACAGAAAAGAAATAGAGAAATTCATTTACTATTTTAAACCATATATAATACCCCAAGAATGTGGAGTTGCTTAAGGTTTCAAGCTTCATCAGAAAACATTCTTTGTTTGAACTACAATTTTGCCTTTTTTTTGTATTGTAAAATTCAATGTTATATCTTATTCATTTTTATTATTTTATTTCCTTTTTAAAATAACATATACTTGAAACTTGAGCTTTTATTTTTTTATCACATAATTTTACTACATCTCATCCAAATAATTAATTGTTAAGTATAAAAAAAATTATATTATGCATTCAATACTTAAGAAAATGCTATAAAAAAAGGGGAGAAAAATATATATATTTTTTTAAAACGTTAATATTGCCTCAATAATCACATACACGGGCAATAGACTAGTATTACTATAAGAGATCATTTCTATAACGTGTCATCTTCTTCTCTACCATTATACACGTATATAAATATAAAGTATATTATATATATTTAACTAGAGGTCACCCACCTTACAAGTTTGTTTCATTTTGACCACTCAACTTCAATTTATTTGATCACCTCACTTGTACTTTTCCTTCAATTTGACTGTTCTGTATATAACCATTACCAAAACTAATAAAAATCGCTAACAAAGAAACCAATATAACTTCTGACCCAACTTTTATATTTGGTAATAAAATTTTTCTTTAGTGCTAAAAATTACAAGCAGATTTGGAAGATTATGACATGAGATTTAATTAAATATTATGTGTCATAAGTAAATAAATCCCATAAATATTAATATGCTACGCTCGCAAATCGGAATTAACTATTAATTTTTTATTTTTATTTTATTTTTTTATTTTTTATTATATGGATGCTTCGAATATAGTAACTATGCTTGAGACAATTTTAAGTCGACATTGTCTGCAATTTTAAGCACTTTGATTGGTGAATATCAGAGAAACTAGTCAGATATAAGCACATCAAAAAATTGGAATTACTCTAAATCAATTAAATTATACGTTCAAAAGGAAGTCAAACAAGTAATTGATATTGCATGGGTTGCTCTATCTTCACCTCTAAATAATGATCAACAAATTCCTCTCACCTAAACTAGAGTATTTCCTTCATGAATTCACTATTTTACTTCTCAATAGGAAGCAAGAAGAGAAATGACTATTTGGAAGGAAGTTATTCAAATTCAACGTACTTTTCTTCATCCCAAACATGTCTATTTATAAATTTCTATTCAAGCTTTAGGGGTAAATTGATATTTTTAGTTTGTGACATGTTAGCCATTGATCGATTGACTTTTATTTGCTCACTTTATTAAGTTTTTATTCACCAACCCATGCGTGCTTCATTTATTGGTTATGAAATCATGCTTAATTCACGTATGCTTTGATAACGGTTTTTGCCACTTTTTGTTGCAAGTCCTCGCTTTTATAAATGCTCGTTTATGCTTCCTAAGGTCTGCATATGGTTGATTCTTAGTGCTTGTCTGGTTCCAATTAAAATTAGCAGAAATGACTTTTTTTTACCGTTATATTCAAACAAGTGGGGCACATTCTCTCACAATTGGATCAAAAAATGTAAGCTACAACAGTTCAAATTGCAATTGAAAGCAGAAACGGACAAGCCATTAATATGGTTCACATGACATGGATCTGAGTTCGTAGAGTTTTTTGTTGTTTAACACTATAATTGTGATTATCCAAGTAAACTTATAAATTAAGGAGTATAATTTCCATAGTTTAATGAATTGGATCTCAATATTCAAATCGATTATCGAACCATTCTGGTTTGCTTGCTTGGTTAAAATTCTCATGGGCTTCAATGAATGTGCAGTTAAAAAGCAATTAAAAATCGTCAAGGAGAAAGGGTTATTCATCTTTCTGAATCATTAGGGAAGTCATTGCCACTTACCAGCAGCGGCGGATTGTTTGTGTAGAAAATGAACAAAGACACATGACAAACTGATAAAATTTTATGGTTTATTTCTGGTCATAATCTATTTCCTCAAGAAATCTATAATTCTATCGAACAAAATACCTCACTCACCCTTAATAAAGAATCTAGCACTTTACATAGTTCTTGTGCCTTTGGATGTAAAAGATCACCAGCAAAGAACTCTTCAACTATGCCATCAACTTCTATTGAACTGCAGCCAGGGATTTTCTTTATTCGTCTCGCCTCAATCATTCTCCTAACACTCTCTGCTTCAGCTTCCAAGCCAGCTTCCTTGTACATATTATACGAAAGCACATGAGTCCCATAGTCCGGCACTCCCTCGTTAGCTAGTTTTCTCCACACTCTTTTCCCTATATCAACCTTCCCATGAATCCTACAAGCTGCAAGCAAAGCTCCCCATACATTGGCATCACCTTCACCAATGCTTCCCATTTTCTCTTCAGCGAATTTCTCAGCCTCCTCCAATCTACCAGATCTAGCTAAAAGGTCGACAACACATGCATAATGCTCAATCTTTGGTTCGACCCCATAAATACTACCCATGATTTCAAGCAACGAAAGGCCCCTGTCGACCAATTTTGCATGAGTACAGGCAGTGAGAACAGAAACAAAAGTGGCATCAGTAGGTTGAATCCCACTCAACACCATCTCGTCAAACAATTGAAGTGATTTCAATGCCTCTCCGTTCATCGCCACCCCAGATATGATTGCATTCCAAGCTCTACTACCCTTGTCAGCAATCCCTTCAAAAACTGATAAAGCCACTTCCACACAACCACATTTTGAGTACATGTCTATCAATGCAGTGGCTAATATAGCATTTGAATCAAATTTACACCGCTTAGCATAAGAGTGTAACCACAAACCTTGTGCTAATGCACCAATATGAGCACAAGCAGTAAGAGCACTCACAAAAACCGATTCATTAGGCTTCACATTTACTTCTTCCATTTTATTAAACAAGCTTAGCACTTCTCTAAAATCACTGATCCGCGAATATGCAGCCATTATCGCACTCCAAGAAATCACATTTTTCTCAGGCATTTCTTCAAACATCCCCCTCGCATTCTCAATGTCCCCCATTTTCCCATACCCATCAATCATCGTCGTCCACAACACCACATCTCTTTCCGGCATTTCATCAAACAAAACTTGTGCTTTCCCCATATCAAGATTCAACGAATAGAACTCAATCAAAGCGCTAACAATAAATTGCTCACGACAGAATCCCAATCTCACAACATGTCCATGTACTAAAACACCCATATACCTAGACTCATGTACAACCATAGAACACGCCTTGATTAATGGCGTAAATGTATAGTTATTCTTAATAAGACCATCCTTTAACATCTCTTTATAGCAGAAAATCGCGTCTACGGCTAAATTAGACTGTACATATCCTCTGATCATGTTGTTGTACAGGAAGGTACTCCGGTACCGCAGCTTCTCAAAAATGGTGCAAGCATAGGAAAACAAGGTAGGATTGTTCGAGGTGGCCGCAAATGAGAGAAGCGGGGCAACGATAGATGGGTTCTCGGAGAAATTGATTTTGAGGAGGTGGGCATGGATTTGTTTGAGTTTTCTGAATGTGAGTGCCGATGTACAATTCGTTTGGAGTGTAACTGTTTTCTGAATCATCCCAATGGGTGGAAGTTCCTGGTTTGATTGGAATTTATACCTGTCCTAAAATTAGAGCATTATCTTCTTCTTTTCTACCTCTGCCCAAGTTTAAAATTCTACATATAAGCCCTCGTTTGTTTGTTAGAAATTATATTAACCAGAAGACAGTAACGCAGAAAATATTCTGAAAACCCATAAAACTGAAAGGAAGAATAAAACCAGAGACATTCTATTATACACCTTCAAGTATTACATGAATCACATAAAATCCGTATCGACAGTTTGCCAGACATCTCAATTTTGACAATCATAAACAATTTCTAAACTCTAACTCTCTTTCTAACAGAGAAAGAATCGCTAAGCACTGAATTGTCCCTTTTTGTTCCGATAGTACTTCCGAGTCCGATGTCCTTTTGTCTTGCGCTCATTATGAATGGATGCGATAACAACTTCTCGACTGTCCATCTTTCCGTCCAATCCTTTCGCAGACAACACTCGATAAAATCCTTAAAATCTTCGGATGCATCCTTAGGCATGCACGGAGGCTCTTCGAAGCATATTTCCCACATCAATGCCGTATTATCGGCTGCCTTTTGCCCAGGTTGAACGTAAGGATGATGTCCAATGTACAGCTCCATCAATGTTAAACCAAGACTCCATACATCTCCAAGAAAAACATCATAATCTTGGCCATCTGAATTGAATTTCTCTGGACTCATATATGCGCACGTACCCACAAACCCATTGCAAGAATTTTCAGAGCCTGTGATGATCTTGCTGACTCCAAAATCAGCAATCTTGACTTTCATGTCACGTGTGACAAGAAGATTTGATGGCTTTATGTCACGATGAACGATCCTTTTACTATGGAGATAGTCAAGTCCCTTCAATGATTGATAAGCTATATTTGCAACAAGGGTTTCAGAAAACGAACCAACTTTCTTGACAAGAACATCCAGGGATCCGGCTTCAACGTACTCCATGACGATCGATACATCACCAAAGGCCTCCTCGAAGATTGCATGACATCGCACAGTATTAGGAGAATCCATACGGCGGAGGATTTCAATTTCTTGACGTACTTGATCAGTGGCACCACCACGGATAACCTTCAAGGCGTAAACCTTAGAAGACTGCTTGTGACGAACTCGATAGACTGTCCCACCATTGCCAGAGCCAAGAATCTGTAATTTCTCAAGATCAGAAACACATTCAACTTCTTGCGTAGGCAGAATCAATGGATTAATAGCGATGCTGCATTGCGGAATTTCAACTGGTTTCGGCAATTGAATATGCAGATTAAGATGAGGACGTTTTCTCGACAGGGCCATATTTTCTAAGTTTCTGGGTGATTTTGAGGCAACAAAAAGATTAATGAAGGGTTACAGTAGAAAGAAGGAAGAGAGTTTTCGATTCAGAGATGACAACGTAAGAGTATCATGGGCAGTATGTGTATATATATGTAGAATACTGAGAAAAGGTATCCGTTGTAAAATCCTTGGAAGGGTAGGAAAAGGAAATTTACCATATCTATTCTGTTTGAGATTTAATGAAGTGAATCAATTACCATATCTGCGCTCGGGATATTTAATGAAGTGAGCGCAAATATGGAAACTAGTAAGATTAATTGATGCCTAAGAAACTGAAAAAACGGTAAAAAAATATTTTGAATTTTTAAGATGTTTTGTCGACAATTTTCTTTAATTACAAGGAAGTTAATTTAGTTATAAGTAAATACATATCATTTTAAACAAATAATTATTTGTTTTCACAAAAGTTGAAAATAAATAAGTTACTTATTTTAATTAATAAGTTGGTACAAATTATTTAAAATTCATTTTTCTTCAAATCCATTTCCAAACATACATTCTTTTAATAGAATAATTTTGCAAGTAAAATTGTGAATTTTTTCTATTTTTTAAAGATTAATCTTTTAAAAAAATTACTTTTCTCAAAATTTATTCTAGAAGGAATTTAATCGGAGTGAGAGCTTTTTTTTTTATTTTTTATCCCGATGGACGTGGCACATGTGAGATGATGTAAAACTTCACAAAAAAAATTCTTTACACACGGTTTAGTCCTTTTTATTTGACAATGGTACTTGCCTGAACCAGATAGCAGGGCATTACTCAACGAGATAGTTGAGTGGTTCAATCAAATAAAAGGAATTTAATCGGAGTGAGAGCCTTCTGCTGGTGGGCCCTTAATGTTGGGGGAATCCAAATTGTAATGATTTATATATAATTGTACACTTTTGACATAAATCTATGAAGAAATTGCAAAAAATGTCCAATTTTACATTTATCATTTGCAAAAATGTTCAAAAAAAAAAAATTCAATCTCCATTTTGCTATCATATAGACCAAAATGCCCTCATTAACAATTTTAAATTCCACAATGAAGATAAAATTATTTGTATAATTAAAAATTGATCAATAATAACTTTGACACATAATCTATACCTTATTTTAAAAAGTATCATGGGTAAATGCACGCTTCTCCCTTTAAGTGAGTGAATAAAACATTTATAAAATATCGAGATGTATACTTAAAATGTCAAGAACATTATGAAATGTAGAGAACTACCATGTTCAAAACAAAAGCTTGTTTTAAACGAATGAAGTGTTAAGTATCAAAATAAATATGGTCTAAATGTCGATAACTACTTTTAAAATATTGAAAAATGTCGAAAATAACAACTATTAAACACAACTTATAAACAAAAAAAAAATTCAAAGAAAAACTACCTACTTGGATGGGATTAAATTTTTCAAAGAAAATTCAACTATCGAGAATTGTGAAAAGCATAATCAACTGCAAATTTGGATGGGATTAAATTTTTCAAAATGAAATTATATTATTTTCCTAGGAATTGGAATGACTTTCTACTTCATCTTCTTCATTTTTTTTTTCCAAAATGTTTAGTCAACACCTAATAGATAATAAAAGCAAATGAATCCATTATGTATTAGCTAGCATTAATGTAATTTCTCATGGAAGCTACCCATCTTCTCGAAATTCATGACAAATTGAAAAAAAAAAAAAAAAAGTGCTTCATTTTTCATTGAGGATATAATAGACAATTTGATACCAAATTTGACTATTTTTGCAAGGGTATGAAATTGTCCATTTTTGTAATTCCCCTTAATCTATTGTAGTTGAGTGGTAGATAACAAAAATTATAGATCTTAGAACCCGTTTGATTCTAATTAATTGGGGAAACAAATGAGTTTGGAGTCGTATTTTTAGAAGTGTGGTTAAAATGCAGGAAAAAAATTTTGGTATACGTGTAGAATATTTTATTGTGTGAATATATGGCTGAAAATGACCTCGTAGCAAACTATAAAGTAAATTACTGGGTGTCAAACAGGCACTTAGAGCGTGTTTGAGCCCATTTTTCTCCTCAAAATGCATTTTGAAATAGTAGATTAATAGAATATGTATTGTTAACAAATAAGAAACAGTTTTGAGTTTGCGAGTGATATTATTTTAATGAAAATGTGTGGTTGCAAAAAAAATAATAATAAAGAAAAATGTATTTTGGAAATGATGAGGGATGTGCTTAGTTTTTTTTTTTTTTTTTTTTAATAAAACCCAAAAGATTTCAAAGTACGGTCCGTAGCATATATGATAATTTAAGAAGTTGTTGGATCTATTAGCATATTTTTGGGATCTAAGTACAAATTAGCAAAACTGTCACGTTTTGGGTAATTTATCGAATTCTAGAAAGCTTAACAATTAAAATGAAAATTATGGGAAAGTTAAAGAATAATGATTTTAAGACTTTAGAATGCATTGATGTCTCCTAATTGGAATAGTGGATTTTATGAGCTTAAACGCGAGAGTGGGTTCTAAATGTAAAATATGCAAAGTTTTAAGGACTAAATTGCAATGATGAGAAATATATTTTTAAACGAGCACATTACAAGTCAAGATCATTCATTGATGAGAAGGATCAGAAGATGGTAAAATTATGATTTAAGCACTTTTTGATACTTTTGAAATGTTGAGGGACTAAAGTGAATAAATTTCGAAATTAATAATTTATTTGAAATTCGTATTTATTGGAGCGATAATTATCCCATCAATATTGAACTCATTTGAAGCTCGTATTAAATAGCGCATAATAGACTCAAGAAACAAATTAATTTGGTAGTGATTAATTAAGAAATAATTACATTAAACCTCAAATTCTAATGACACCCAAACATTGAAAAAGAGTAATGTTATTCATCTCCAGTGTGTTTACAAACACAATCTAGGTGGCGAACCACCTAAACTGTGTTTGTAATCTCAGTGGGGATGAATAGCATTGCTCATTGATAAAAGAAATCACATGCTTTCTGCAGACTCCTATCTCGCGTTTTCTGCATATTAAGTCCCTGTTTGATTGGGATAAAAATTAGTGAAATATGTAATTAAAAAGTTTAAGGTCGTAAGTCTCATCAAGTGCGTGATCGAAAATGAATTTTTTTTTTAAAAAAAAAAATAGAAAATGAAGGCCAAACAAGGTATAAGTGAACCAAAATACAAACAAAGCACTATTATACGAAGCACTGCTACATAATTCAAATCAACGGAGTCAAACGACATGTACAGATTTTCTGTACACGTAGAATAATTCATATTATACATGTGTGCACAAACGGGCACGAAAGTCCTCCCGATCTCATGTCTCTCTCTCAATTGAACATAAACTCAAGTTTTCACTAAAATTCATATAAAATCTATAGCAAGCATACACATTAAGTCCAAAAGTTTATATAATTTGTCATTATATGTGAATTTATTTACCTCGATTCAGTGTTCATTCGAGAGAAATCATGAAACAGTTACATGCTTACCTTCGGGGAACAGTTTATGACCAGAACTCTTCAGTATTAGAACAAATTTAACTAAGGAAGGCGAACGATAAATAGAGTTGCAAGAAAATTAGATATTCATCTCCATATTCACATTTTCACGGGCTAACATGAAAAGTCTCAGCTATTATAATTGTTGGATCCAGAAAAATTAGACTTAGCAATGCGTTTCACCTCAACTAGAAATTTGAATAAAACAAAATAAATGAAATCTTCTTTAACCCTGCCCATCATCATCTCCACCTCTAGCCTCTGCTGCAGCTGCCATCAATTCCTCGAATTTATCCGTCTTCCCCAGCACTATCTCAAGCTATAAACAAACAGCAATGAGGCAATATTCAATGGAAAAATTTGTATCGCATTTGTTATCTGAACCCGGTCACTTCACACACCCAAAGGGAAAAGAAAATTGTAAGAAAAAAAAAATATGGATCAATGTGGAAGAATGTGTTTCGCACTGATACATCAACACGGACAAGTGAGTATTTTGCCAACAAATATGCATATCAAAGCCAACAATTAGATTACAAACTTACTCTTGCTTTTGTGATTATCCGTCCTCTCATTTCATCTTTAATCTCAACAGTAGACGTCATTATCTCTGCAGTGTATAAAATATCTTCGTTCAATATGTGAAGAATAACAGGATAACGTGGTTATAAAGGAAGATCAATGAATTTGCAGATAATATGATGTTAACTGTAAAGAATAATAAATTGAGAGCTGAGAGCCTTACTTTTCTCAATTGCAAATCCATTATTCTTCAGAATTTCGGCCACACTCACAACTGTTGAAATAGCTGCAAATACAGGAGAGAGTAACCAATATTAGTCCAGGTCAGAGAATAAATTGAAAAATGAAAATATTACAGATGTAGTAAAATATACAAAAGAAAGAAAAATTATTGGGCACGGATTAAGCTACGGGTAAACTAAAAGTCGACAACTATCAAGAATAAAGGATAAACAGCGAATATCATCAAATATGCTTTCAATGGCACAATAGATCTTGAAATAACTTCTGCAACTCTACTTCAGAAGTGAACAGAACGTGAAAAATGGCAAACTGCCCAAGACTGTCACCACCTGTTTAAGGCAAAAATACCCTCCTACAAATGCAAGGAGTAAAAGCCAAGGTGGACCGAGGAGGATCATCAGCATCTTAAATGTCCCACATGGGCATATGCCCTAATTTCTACCCCCAATACTCAAAATCATTGAGGCATCCTGATTTAGTACACAGCTTCATTTTCATTCTGAAACAACCATATTTATTGAATCTATATATCAGGCGACAATGCCCTTTCACCACAAATAACTACATTGAGGGAGTCCAAATAACTAATTTAATGAAATCAGAATTTTTTTCACACACATAGGCATGGGAAAATATTCTATCTTGAAAGTAAATAAGGCCATGCCACATCGAAAAATATAGCTCATTGTGAAACTAATCATATTCTTATTGAGGGTGCAAAAAAAAATGTCAATCTGACACGAAAACGTGCATTTGACTCATAAGGTTGTAACCCTTGCAGATCCTATTGATTTGTAAGTACCCACTTTATTGATTTCTTCAACCAAAGTTCGACTAGCAGAAGTAAAAACACATATTTAACTCAAATCCAGTAACAGGTCCTTACAATTACTAGTTTAGCATTTTATTTAAGCTTAGCAATTAAAAAAAAATGCAAAGAACTCAATTACAAACACGGTACACACACAATTTTATAGATCCATTTAGACTCAATTATACAAAAAAAAAAAAAACTGAAAAATAGAATATTTCTTAAATACACTACACAATCATACACAAATCCGTGCATCAATCAACGCAAAAAAACTGTCTGGCTACAAAGCCACATTATACCGTATTAATCAACCAAATGCAGCTTTAAGTGAAAAACAACTATATTGAATCCCACAACAAAAAAAAACAGTCACCAATCTAATGCCTGTGTGTGTGTGTGTGTGTGTGTGTGTGGAGATAGAGAGATAAAACAATACCCATCCCAAGAGCGGAAAGTTCAACCTCGTTGTACTGCTGCATATATCTCTGCACACATAATGTACAATACAACAATTTCAAATCCAAACAAATCAAAACTCAGATTTATATACACACACACATACTCGTTCATACAAATATACATACATATTTAGTACAAAGATAGAGATTTCTCTATTTAAAAAATAGGAAGAAATTGGAACAGAATACCAATACAATCAATAATTACCTTGGCCAGGCCAACGTAAAAGAAGAGGGGCTTTTTGGTGTTGGAGACCTGGATTCGGTTCTTCTTGTAAGAATCTCCATTGATATTAATGTTGTTCACTGCATCTGTGATTTCCTCCATTGATTTACCAATTTCAATTGCTGAATCACCGTTGCTAGTCAGCAAATCTAAAATCCGAATTAATGTGTGTATTTATTAATCAGAAGAACATCAATTAGGGTTTCCTATTGTTTTAGGTTAAATTGCATACGAGTCCTCAACGTCTGACTCCTTTTACATTTCTAGATTTAAAATTAATCCCTCTCTTTAGAAAAGTCTCAACTCTCAACCTTCCATTTTTCGTGAAATTAGTCCGAACTCACTATTTTCATTCAGAATGGGGTTAAAAACAACCAACATGAAATTTTAAAAAGAGTAATACTGTTTGACATCATTAGTATTACAAAATCGATTTAGGTAACAATAAATGTCAATAAATGATAGGTACTTTTAAATTAATCGCATAATTTTATTTTTAATAGAACACATCATATGATGCTACATAAATTAGTGTATATATAAGGGTAATTATGTTCAAACCATTTTAATTGTTATAGAAGTTTTTTAACTTTGATTTATTTTTCCACTTCTGTCTCTTACTTAGGGATTGCAAATGAGCCGGTCGGCCGGCGACCCGCGGCTCGGTCCGGAAAAAAGCTCGAGTCAATCCCAAATTATAGGACTTGGCTCAAGCCTAGGTCGGCTTGGGTCACAGACTTGGTCCTGCTCGTTGGCAATTTTCAATTTTCTTTGTTTTATTAATATTTAATTTTAAGATTTAAATCAATAAAGTATAACTTATATATAAATATGCTTACATAATTAATATTCATAATTATGTTACAATTATCTATATTTATAATTAGTTATCATATTCATTAGTATTCCTGTTATATTTTATAAGTTTTAAATTTTATTATATAGGAGTTAATATAATATTATTTGTTATCTTGTGGTGTTGAAACTTAAAAGACATTTTATATTCCAATATTTTTAATTCTACAAGTGAATATCAGGATATTTATACACATGAAAATTGTACTTGAACTCATATGTTCTCGTATCTATACGAATATTTTTTTATTGTATTTTAGTCGAGAATAAGAACTTGTTTTGCTTCTTTACATAAATATTTCTTGAATTTTAAAACATAAAAAATTCGTGGCTTGGCTTAGTGAAGCCCAAGTTAAGTCTCCAAATTTCGGCCAGGCTCTAGCTCAGCTTGAGTTAAAAAAGCTGGAGCTTTTTTTACTAGGATGTGCACGAGCTGAGAGCTTTGGCTCGTGAGTTGACTTGACTCATTGACATCTTTACTTTTACTTTGTCATTATGTTTTTACTTTGAATTTCTATTAATTAATACATATTGTCCTAGATAACGATAAAAAAATTCATTAGGGAAATAAAAAGATTTATTTGTCCCTCGTATATTTAAATAAGTAAGATAAACAATAAATTCAAAAGTTCTCCACGGTAATAGAAGATAAAAATCATCATTAGACGTGATAATTAATTAAAGGTTAAATATAAGAATGGGTAATTGGCGCAAAATATCCCTACTTTTGAGTGGTTTTGTGCAAAACGTCCATACCTTTCGTTTTTTTACGTAGAACGTCCCTATCTTTCACATTTTTTGCGCAAAACGTCATTTTCCCCAATTTTTGACCATTTTACCCTCCAATTTAAATAAAACAAAAAAAAAAAGAAAAGAAAAGAAAAATAAAAAATAAATTGCAATATGTTCCTAAACATTTTTTAAAATGCAAATCAGTCCAAAAAAGCCCCTTCACTTCACATGCATTCTTGGGGCTATTCAAGTATTTGCAGACCCTCGGGCAGAGCTTTTGAAACGCAGGCAAAGGTGAATTTGAGTCATTGAGCTTCTTCACAATGTGGGCAATTATTTTTGTCAAATGGGTCGCGCAGGGATCCGAGTGCGCGGCGCAGAGAACAGCAAGGAGACCGAGGCTCTCCTTCTTTACATCGGGTTTCGAATCATTGTCGGCGTCATAGAGGCAGTTGAGGAGCACCGAATGCAATTTGAGGAGGCTTTCCTTCTTCACGGCGAGTTTGGAATCATCGAAAGTTTAGATAGAGAGTTGATGATTTTCTGCTTCAATTCAACCATGGCTAAATGGGATGATAAAGAAGATGAAGTAGAAGGTGATATTGAAGGGGTTGCTTGGTTAGGGGATTTTGTGGGTTTTGAGAATCTCCGTGAACTCATTTTGAAATCTTGATAAAAGCATTAATCAACAATGTTTCATGAATTAATTCAGTTTGATGGTGTGTTGTTTGGAGTGAATTGGTGCCATATTGTGTGTCGTCGGACCTGGGCAGACAGTTCGTGGTGGTCCGCGACCATGACGGTAACTGGAGGAGAGATTTTCGGCAGGTTGTAGAATTTCAATTTTCTGGTTTTGATGCATAATTTTGGGCGTATAAGTGGATGAAATGGGGAGTTCTTGGGTGGAAATTGTAGAGGATGTTGAGGAGATTAAGTTGGTAGTGATAACCGGCGATTTTGGTGGCTAGAATGAAGTGGAAATTGGGTCCATAATCGGCGGCTAGGAGCTCCCGATGGTTTTTTTTTTTTAATATTTTTATAAGTTTTGGATTCATTTGCAATTTTAGAAAAGTCTAGAAGTAAGATTGCAATTTATTCTTTATTTTTCTTTTCTTTTTTATTTTATTTAAATTGGAGGGTAAAATGGTAAAAAATTAGGGAAAATAACGTTATGCGCCAAAAATGTAATAGATAGGGAGGTTCTGTGTCAAAAAAACGAAAGGTAGTGACGTTTTGCACAAAACTTGTCAAAGGTAGGGACATTTTGCGCCAATTACCCTATAATAAAAGTGCTAGCAATCATAGACTAGTTTTGAATGGAGTGTGCTAGCTTATAAAATGAGCAAATCATAGACTATTTTTGAATGGAGTGGGCTAGCAAAAAGAGAATTTAATTTTAATTAATGAGCTTAAAGCATTTCTTTTTTCTTTTTTGGAGACTTCCTACAATAATAATATCTATTTTGACTCTTCGTTTATTTCTTTTTTTTTTTTTCAAAATATTTGTTTATTCCTTTTCATCTTTTATTTAACATATTTTATATTTTAATGACCAACTATTCAAATATAATTTGAATAATTTATAAAATATATATGTAATTTATAAAATATATTAGATGATTCACTTTCTATTTTAAAAATTTAGAATAGAGAATCTTTTAGAACTTATTTTTAAGCACTTTTTTTTTTTTTAAATAGTATCTTGTATGTAGAAAGACTTTTGAAGATAAAAAATCTATTTTCAAATTGATATTATTTTATGTAAAATTTATTAGAACGATATGACAGTGAAAATGAATTTGGAGAAAAATGACTGTGAACTTATATGGTCAAAAGTAAGAGAATATAATATAAAAATGAGAGATGCCATGTGTACATATGCGACATAATGTGAGTGTGATGGAGAGACATATATGAATTTTAGTGAAAACTTGAGTTTTTATACATGTTCAAAATTCATATATGTAACATATATGAATTTTAGTGAAAACTTTAGTTTATGTTCAATTGAGAGAGAGACATGAGATCGGGAGGACTTTCGTGCCCGTTTGTGCACACATGTATAATATGAATTATTCTACGTGTACAGAATATATGTACATGTCGTTTGATTTCGTTGATTTGAATTATGTAGTAGAGATCCATATAATAGTGTTTTGTTTGTATTTTGGTTCACTTATACCTTATTTGGCCTTCATTTTCTAATATATTTTTTTTAAAATTCATTTTCGATCACGCATTTGATAAGACTCACGACCTTAAACTTTTTAATTACATCTTTCACTAATTTTTATCCCAATCAAATAGGGACTTAATATGCAGATAACGTGAGACAGGAGGAGTCTGCAGACAGCGTGTGATTCATTTTTCAATGAGCAATGCTATTTATCCCCACTGTGGTTACAAACACAGTCTAAGTTGCGTTAATGTAGCATTAAATGATAAATGAAATTAAACAAGTCATTTAATTTCACATTTCATTTAACCTATCATTTAGAACCACCTAGACTGTGTTTATAAACACACTGAAAATGAATAACATTACTCTTTTTCAATGTTTGAGTGTCATTAGAATTTGAGGTTTAATATAACTGTTTCTTAATTAATCACTACCAACACATTCTCATTACTTCTATCTTAGCAAGAACTTTACCAACCAATGGTGATTAGTTTCATTGGACCGGACCGGCTTTAATAAAGTTTGAGCTTATTCAAAATAACTTATTATGATTTACCAAACTTTATGGTAATTTACTTTATTGAATTATAATTCGAATTTGACATGTTCAAATTAGTTTTTTTCTCGAGTCTATTATGCACTATTTAATACGAGCTTCAAATGAGTTCAATATTGATGGGATAATTCTGGCTCCAATAAATACGAATTTCAAATAAATTATTAATTTCAAAATTTATTTTCACTTTAGTCCCTCAACATTTCAGAAGTATCAAAAAGTGCTTAAATCATAATTTTACCATCTTCTAATCCTTCTCATCAATGAATAATCTTGACATGTAACGTGCTCGTTTAAAAATATATTTCTCACCATTGCAATTTAGTCCTTAAAACTTTGCATATTTTACATTTAGGACCCATTCTCGCGTTTAAGCTCATAAAATCCACTATTCCAATTAGGAGACATCAATGCAACATTCTAAAGTCTTAAAATCATTATTCTTTAACTTTACCATAATTTTCATTCCAATGAAGCACTTGAAGGGAGAAGTGTGCATTTACCCATGATACTTTTTAAAATAAGGTATAGATTATGTGTCAAAGTTATTATTGATCAATTTTTAATTATACAAATAATTTTATCGACTGATTAATAGAATAAGGTCACTTTATATCCTTCGTTTATCTATAAACTCCATACTTAACATAACGGTGTCATAATTGAAAAGTAGTGTTAGAAAAGTACGACGCTTAACGCTCATACATTACGGAGGTGAGAGGCAATATAAATCCATCTTTTTTACTATATTTTAATTAGGGGTAAGCTTAAAACTTACTTCTAAGTATATTACCAGTGAAAATACTTGAGAGACGGTTTGATGTAGATTTTTTAGAATAAATTTTGAGAAAAGTAATTTTTTTTAAAAGATTAATCTTAAAAAAATAGAAAAAAAATCACAATTCTGTTTTACGTGCAAAATTATTCTATTAAAAGAATGTATGTTTGGAAATGGATTTAAAGAAAAATAAGTATTAAATAATTTGTACCAAACAGAGGCTTGAAAAAATTATTAATTAAAATAAGTAACTTATTTATTTTTAACTTTTGTGAAAACAAATAATTATTTGTTTAAAATGATATGTATTTACTTATAACTAAATTAACTTCCTTGTAATTAAAGAAAATTGTCGACAAAACATCTTAAAAATTCAAAATATTTTTTTACCGTTTTTTCAGTTTCTTAGGCATCAATTAATCTTACTAGTTTCCATATTTGCGCTCACTTCATTAAATATCCCGAGCGCAGATATGGTAATTGATTCACTTCATTAAATCTCAAACAGAATAGATATGGTAAATTTCCTTTTCCTACCCTTCCAAGGATTTTACAACGGATACCTTTTCTCAGTATTCTACATATATATACACATACTGCCCATGATACTCTTACGTTGTCATCTCTGAATCGAAAACTCTCTTCCTTCTTTCTACTGTAACCCTTCATTAATCTTTTTGTTGCCTCAAAATCACCCAGAAACTTAGAAAATATGGCCCTGTCGAGAAAACGTCCTCATCTTAATCTGCATATTCAATTGCCGAAACCAGTTGAAATTCCGCAATGCAGCATCGCTATTAATCCATTGATTCTGCCTACGCAAGAAGTTGAATGTGTTTCTGATCTTGAGAAATTACAGATTCTTGGCTCTGGCAATGGTGGGACAGTCTATCGAGTTCGTCACAAGCAGTCTTCTAAGGTTTACGCCTTGAAGGTTATCCGTGGTGGTGCCACTGATCAAGTACGTCAAGAAATTGAAATCCTCCGCCGTATGGATTCTCCTAATACTGTGCGATGTCATGCAATCTTCGAGGAGGCCTTTGGTGATGTATCGATCGTCATGGAGTACGTTGAAGCCGGATCCCTGGATGTTCTTGTCAAGAAAGTTGGTTCGTTTTCTGAAACCCTTGTTGCAAATATAGCTTATCAATCATTGAAGGGACTTGACTATCTCCATAGTAAAAGGATCGTTCATCGTGACATAAAGCCATCAAATCTTCTTGTCACACGTGACATGAAAGTCAAGATTGCTGATTTTGGAGTCAGCAAGATCATCACAGGCTCTGAAAATTCTTGCAATGGGTTTGTGGGTACGTGCGCATATATGAGTCCAGAGAAATTCAATTCAGATGGCCAAGATTATGATGTTTTTCTTGGAGATGTATGGAGTCTTGGTTTAACATTGATGGAGCTGTACATTGGACATCATCCTTACGTTCAACCTGGGCAAAAGGCAGCCGATAATACGGCATTGAAGTGGGAAATATGCTTCGAAGAGCCTCCGTGCATGCCTAAGGATGCATCCGAAGATTTTAAGGATTTTATCGAGTGTTGTCTGCGAAAGGATTGGACGGAAAGATGGACAGTCGAGAAGTTGTTATCGCATCCATTCATAATGAGCGCAAGACAAAAGGACATCGGACTCGGAAGTACTATCGGAACAAAAAGGGACAATTCAGTGCTTAGCGATTCTTTCTCTGTTAGAAAGAGAGTTAGAGTTTAGAAATTGTTTATGATTGTCAAAATTGAGATGTCTGGCAAACTGTCGATACGGATTTTATGTGATTCATGTAATACTTGAAGGTGTATAATAGAATGTCTCTGGTTTTATTCTTCCTTTCAGTTTTATGGGTTTTCAGAATATTTTCTGCGTTACTGTCTTCTGGTTAATATAATTTCTAACAAACAAACGACGGCTTATATGTAGAAGTTTAAACTTGGGCAGAGGTAGAAAAGAAGAAGATAATGCTCTAATTTTAGGACAGGTATAAATTCCAACCAAACCAGCAACTTCCACCCATTGGAATGATTCAGAAAACAGTTATACTCCAAACGAATTGTACATCGGCAATCACATTCAGAACTTTCAATCAACTCAAACAAATCCATGCCCACCTCCTCAAAATCAATTTCTCCGAGAACCCATCTATCGTTGCCCCGCTTCTCTCATTTGCGGCCACCTCGAACAATCCTACCTTGTTTTCCTATGCTTGCACCATTTTTGAGAAGCTGCGGTACCGGAGTACCTTCCTGTACAACAACATGATCAGAGGATATGTACAGTCTAATTTAGCCGTAGACGCGATTTTCTGCTATAAAGAGATGTTAAAGGATGGTCTTATTAAGAATAACTATACATTTACGCCATTAATCAAGGCGTGTTCTATGGTTGTACATGAGTCTAGGTATATGGGTGTTTTAGTACATGGACATGTTGTGAGATTGGGATTCTGTCGTGAGCAATTTATTGTTAGCGCTTTGATTGAGTTCTATTCGTTGAATCTTGATATGGGGAAAGCACGAGTGTTGTTTGACGAAATGCCGGAAAGAGATGTGGTGTTGTGGACGACGATGATTGATGGGTATGGGAAAATGGGGGACATTGAGAATGCGAGGGGGTTGTTTGAAGAAATGCCTGAGAAAAATGCGATTTCCTGGAGTGCGATAATGGCTGCATATTCGCGGATCAGTGACTTTAGAGAAGTGCTAAGCTTGTTTAATAAAATGGAAGAAGTATATGTGAAGCCTAATGAATCGATTTTTGTGACTGCTCTTACTGCTTGTGCTCATATTGGTGCATTAGCACAAGGCTTGTGGTTACACTCTTATGCTAAGCGGTGTAAATTTGATTCAAATGCTATATTAGCCACTGCATTGATAGACATGTACTCAAAATGTGGTTGTGTGGAAGTGGCTTTATCAGTTTTTGAAGGGATTGCTGACAAGGGTAGTAGAGCTTGGAATGCAATCATATCTGGGGTGGCGATGAACGGAGAGGCATTGAAATCACTTCAATTGTTTGACGAGATGGTGTTGAGTGGGATTCAACCTACTGATGCCACTTTTGTTTCTGTTCTCACTGCCTGTACTCATGCAAAATTGGTCGACAGGGGCCTTTCGTTGCTTGAAATCATGGGTAGTATTTATGGGGTCGAACCAAAGATTGAGCATTATGCATGTGTTGTCGACCTTTTAGCTAGATCTGGTAGATTGGAGGAGGCTGAGAAATTCGCTGAAGAGAAAATGGGAAGCATTGGTGAAGGTGATGCCAATGTATGGGGAGCTTTGCTTGCAGCTTGTAGGATTCATGGGAAGGTTGATATAGGGAAAAGAGTGTGGAGAAAACTAGCTAACGAGGGAGTGCCGGACTATGGGACTCATGTGCTTTCGTATAATATGTACAAGGAAGCTGGCTTGGAAGCTGAAGCAGAGAGTGTTAGGAGAATGATTGAGGCGAGACGAATAAAGAAAATCCCTGGCTGCAGTTCAATAGAAGTTAATGGCATAGTTGAAGAGTTCTTTGCTGGTGATCTTTTACATCCAAAGGCACAAGAACTATGTAAAGTGCTAGATTCTTTATTAAGGGTGAGTGACGTATCTTGTTCGATAAAATTATATATTTCTCGATGAAATAGATTATGACCAGAAACAAACCATAAAATTTTTATCAGTTTGTTCTGTCTTTGTTCATTTTCTATACAAACAAAATTTTCTAGTTCCGCCTCGACTGGTAATGACTTCCCTAATGATTCAGAAAGACGAATGACCCTTTTCTCCTTTAACAATTTTTAATTGCTTTTAAACTGCACATTCATTGAAGCCCATGCTAATAAGTATTTACAATTTTAACCAAGCAAGCAAACCAGAATGGTTCGGTAATCGATTTGAATATTGAGATCCGATTCATTGAGCTATGGAAATTATTAGGGCTAGGCAAAACTTTCAAATCGAACTGGATCAACGCGAATTGGAATCGAACCGAGCCGAGCGGTTTTTCACAAGTTAAATACTTGGTTGGTTCTAGACCAAGAACCGAATCTAAATAATTTTTTATGTTTTTTATATTGAATTAATTAAATTATTTTAATTTTTTTCTAAACAAATTAACTAATTTAATGATTAATGTTTCAACTTCTAAGTCAAGACCATGCCTAATTAGTTCAACCCAACCCAATTTCTAAATTCAATTTGTTGTTTTAATTTCTTGACCCAATTATTAATTTCATTGTTAGTCCAATATCTAGACATTTTTAAGTTTTTATCATTCCCTTTTCAATTTTATACTTTATCAGGTAAGCACATGTCCATTAACCCAAAATCATTTGATAAATTGAAAATATACATCTACATGTCTAAATTGAAACTGCCGACTGCCGAGTTCGGCCTCCCCTCTCCAACTGTCCATTGAAGCTACGAATGAATATGTCATTAGTTGTATTTATGTAGCGTCATTGTAAATGTTAAAAAAATTAATTATAATACGGAATCGAACCGAACCGAATGGAACCAAACATGAATGGTTCCATAACTATATTTGAACCCGACGGTTCTATTTATTAAATACCCGAAAATTTTGGTTCGATCGAATCATGTACAGTCCTAGAAATTATACTCTTTAATTATAAGTTTACTTGGATAATCACAAATTATAGTGTTAACTTTAATTAATGAGCGTGCTAGCAAAAAAGAGAATTTAACTTTAATTAATGAGCTTAAAGCATTTTTTTGGAGACTTTCTACAATAATAATATCTATTTTGACTCTTCGTTTATTTATTTATTTTTTTTTCAAAATATTTATTGATTCCTTTACATCTTTTATTTAACATATTTTATATTTTAATGACTAACTATTCAAATATAATTGTTTTTTTTTTAAATAAAATCTTTTAGAACTTATTTTTAAGTACTTTTTTTTTAAAAATAGTATCTTGTATGTAGAAAGACTTTTGAAGATAAAAAATCTATTTTCAAATTGATATTATTTTATGTAAAATTTATTAGAAAGATATGACGTTGAAAATGAATTTGGAAAAAATGATCGTGAACTTATATGGTCAAAAGTGAGAGAATATAATATAAAAAAGAGAGATGATATGTGTACACATAGGTGACATAATGTGAGTGGCATAAAGCCCACACTACAATATTGTGGACCCCACCCCACTTACATTATGTCAACTCTTATGTACATATAAATTAATCCTATAAAAATAGTATTGTATTCTCAATTCTAAATTATTACAAAAATTCTGCGAAAAATCAACAGGACAACAGCTGTATTCTTGTGTAATTTTCTGTGCACTTTGTAAAGTAACACATGTAAATTAAAGATTGGGGCAACTCCCAAGTCCGGTCACCATGTGAAGTCGCCGTCAATTACGCGGAGAATTAGATCTTTCCCAACATTTTGGGGCATTAATTCTGTGCCACATGTCCATATGACGATTCTCTGTCTACATTACTCATGGGCCACTATTTTTAATTTTGATTTTTCTACAAAACTATTATTATTAATTGCTATTACAAATTTTTAAGATAAATGTCCTGCATTTACTTTTTTTTTTTTAAAATAAAGATAATTGATTTATATTTTTTTTGAAAATGAGCCATAAGAAGTATTTTCTTCTCTCTTTGTCTTTCAAGTATAAGTCACAATTAGATATATCATGTGTGTCGTCCAAGGATCATAGGTTTGATGTTACCCTCATTTCTTTAACTTATCCTGAGTAATGTTCAAAATCTCAAATTTAGGGTGTGTTTGCGTCATATTATGTTAGAAGAATGTATTCTGAAATATTAGATTAATGGAGAATGTGTGGTTGAAAATGAGTAGAAGAATGTGAATAAAAATTTTAATGTGTACCAAACAGATGCTCAATGACGACAACGAAATACAAGAGTTGGACACTAACGAATGAATTAGCCCAACATCTTATGACACGAATTGATATCCATTGTGCACTACTTAGTTATATCAGCATTCTCGGACGAGCTTGGTGAAGTTTTTTAATTATTTTTCTACTATTTTTAATTACTTAAAACTGTGTACAATATTCATTATATGAGGAACGATTTAACAATTATAGTTAAGTCTCAATATTCGAATTAAATTTGCTATTAATTAATGAATTTTTCGAATGCTTAATATAAGATGAACATTGACACTCATTTATCTTCATTATTATATCTATGCTCCAATAAATATAAAAGAATAAATTAATTTTGTTAAATATTTAATAATATATCTAGGGACTAGGAATTGTGAATCGCCAAATCTACTAATGCTTTATCAATCACTTAGTCAAATCCCACAGAATCAATCTGCCTTCACTGCTCCATATAAACTTCGTTCTCTCCCCATTCTTCTCTACTTCCAGTTTGTAACGCCCCAACCCCCACTCCACCCCTCAAAAAATTCACCAAAAGGCCAAGAAAATTCCCCCCTTTATTCTCATTTCTCAATCTGAATCCGACACGAACCTGCAGTTTCAATGGGGAAAGGAGGAGAGTTGAGCGAGGGAGTGTTGAAGAAGATCGTGCTTTCATACACTTACGTAGCCATATGGATCTTCCTTTCGTTTACTGTTATTGTGTACAACAAGTATATTCTAGATCGGAAGATGTATAACTGGCCGTACCCGATTTCTCTAACGATGATTCATATGAGTTTTTGTTCGTCCTTAGCTTATCTTCTTGTTCGGGTGTTTAAGGTTGTCGAGCCTGTGACTATGTCTTGGGATTTGTACATCAAATCTGTGGTGCCTATTGGGCTGCTTTATTCTGTCTCGCTTTGGCTTTCGAATTCGGCTTATATTTATCTCTCTGTGTCATTTATTCAAATGCTCAAGGCCCTTATGCCCGTGGCGGTTTATTCGATTGGAGTGATTTTCAAGAAGGAAACTTTCAGATCGGAGACGATGACAAATATGATATCGATCTCTATTGGGGTTGGCGTGGCCGCTTGTGGAGAAGCTAAATTTGACACATGGGGAGTGATTCTTCAACTGGGTGCTGTGGCTTTTGAGGCCACAAGGCTTGTCATGATCCAGATCTTGCTTACTTCCAAGGGAATTACTCTTAATCCCATTACATCCCTTTATTATGTTGCTCCCTGCTGCTTGGTTTTCTTGTTCATCCCTTGGGTTTTCGTCGAGTTTCCTCTTTTGAAGGAGACCTCCAGCTTCCATTTTGATTTTCTGATTTTTGGGACCAATTCTTTCTGCGCGTTTGCGCTGAACCTCGCGGTGTTCTTGCTCGTTGGGAAGACATCTGCATTGACCATGAATGTTGCTGGTGTGGTTAAAGATTGGCTCTTGATTGCTTTTTCCTGGTCCGTGATTAAGGACACTGTTACTCCAATCAATCTGTTTGGATACGCCTTGGCTTTCTTGGGCGTGGCGTACTATAATCACTCGAAGTTACAGGCACTCAAGGCCAAGGACGCACAGAAGAAGGCTCAACATACTGATGAGGAGTCTGGAAAATTGTTGGCCGAAAAAGAAGAGAATAATGGCACAAGCAAGAATGATTCACAGAATTGATTTCATACTTAATAGGATGAGATGGGGGAGTAAAAAATTGAGATTATAGATATTGAAGATGGATTAGGTTCGGTTTCGGTATGTGATCTTGGGGAATTTCTTCAATATCTTAGCTATTTCTCTTGCTAGTTTATGGTTCATTAACTTTTATTAGTCCTCATCAGTTCATAAATACATGCTGGGATATTATGGTTTCTCATCATATTGCCCAAATATGTATCTGAATTTAGAATGAATTCAAACCCATTGTCTTGAAACTTTTCAAATATAATGTTATTTATTTTCCAATTTTGTTCACTTTATATATATTGTTGTAAATCTAATCAGTGTTCTTTGTATGGATTTTTCTGGTTATTTTCTTGCATATTGAAATTGATGCTGGTAGTAGATTTTGATTTTCGAAATTGCAGATTATGATCTCAATTTATTGTCATCTGGTCTGTGATCTGATTGCTAATGGCCTAATACTTACAAAACACGAGAACGAATATGGGAACCAACGATCCTTAATTATGAGGCGTAACTTTCGCAGTACAAGCATTAATCAGCAAGCGATCGCTTGTGTTTTGCTTTTGAGTCGTGAAAAATATTCTCTAGTCGACATTAAATGCGAGTCCTGTTAGTCCCATCCGCGCTGAAAATGCGTGGGTTGGTACAGTTAGCCCTCTGGTTTGCACCTCTATCCAAAAACGGCAGTCACGATATCCCTACACAGGATTGGGTTCAGAGTTCAGTGTTTAGTCTACCTTAGCAAACATTCTCAGTATGTGAACATAGTAAATGAAGTCGGCCATGATTGAAAAGGATTTGATTTCTTTATGAAGATTTGTAAAACTGATATTAATTGAAGCTCAACTAACATGATTCTTTTAATTTATACTTTTTATTTGATAGTTAAATGAGACGAGCTTAGCTATGAAGAACATTAACAATCTATTTAAAACCGCATTAATCTCAAGTGAGCTTTAGCTAGCTTCTTTTTTTTTTCTTTTTTTCCTAGAGGCAACCTCATATCTTTTGAAACCTTGAGAGGTTGCTCAATTGGTCAGGTCTTGTGTTTGCTCTCCAATTGTCACCGGTTCAAGTCCCCTCAGGGTAACTGAGGTGAGTACTTAGTCGTAAATTTCAGGGTCCCGTAGGATTAATCGAGGTGCGCGCAAGCTGGCCCGAACATTCACGGTTATAAAAATAAAAAGAAATTTAAATATGTTTTTTGAAATCAATTTTTTAGGTAGAAGTGTCAATACATCAGTGTGTTATCTGACTCTGACTAGATTGAACCAATGCCACTCCTTTTTGCAATGTTTGGTACCTATATGGCCCATTGACCATATACTCACAAGGTCGTACTTGGCCAAGTGGTATGCCCTTAAATTTTTTTAAACAGATTGGTGAAAATAAGAGGAAACTTGATCAAATGTCATTCGAGAGGCGTGTTTTGAAAAAAAGGTCATAGACGCCATATTTTAATTAAAATATATTTTTTTAAAATTTTGCTCATTTTTGGACTTATATCTTCAACTTCTTGTCAAAATTTTATATTTAATTTTCAGTTAATTAACATATTTTGTCTTTGATTTTTTAAGTATTATATAACGAATATGTTTTATTGAACTTATGTACTTGTTTATTTTTTTTTTTAATTTAAAAACACACAAAGGGTAAATAAGTCATTTTATCTCATCCTAGCGAATTTTGGACCGTATCATAACAAGATGTTTTAGCCTCTATTTGGACGGCATTATTCGAAGGAGAATGAGAAATTGTAGTGTTGGAGCATGCAATTCAAGGAAAGTGTGAGGTGTAAGTAAAAAGAAAAAGTCTGGTAGAACCCTTCAACAGTACATTTTTTTCTAAAAATGTGGAACAAACGGAAGCTTAGGGTTCGTTTGATTGTAAATGTAGAAAATAAATGAAAAGAAAATAAATTACAAGGAATTGAATTGTCTAAAAATTGTTTTATTGAGAAATTGAAATTAATTGTGTTTGATAATTTTCCACCTGAAAAATGTTGAAAGTTTAGTCTCCGTTTGACCTTTTTTTTTTTTTTTTATTAGTATGAAAATTGTCTATGAAAGTGATAGTTTTTTCTACCATTGGGTTTAGAATTTGTTCCAATTATATAAAAAAAATAAAAATAAAAAATAAAACAGAAATATTATCATACCAAATACCATTCGTTTAATTTTGTTTTACATGAAAATTGTTCATTAAAGGAATATTGTTGATATAATTTTTTCCATTAAAAAAAAATAAATTTGGAAAACCAATTCAATGATAAGGAAAAATGGGTCACATGAGTAGGTGGGGTGGGGTGGGATTCTAAGAATTTTTTTGCAATCAAACGAGGCAAAAGATGAAAAATGAAAAACGTTTTCTTAGTTCCATGAAAATTTTTCCAGATCAAACAAGACCTTAATTAAAAATGAGGTTGAGATTTAAATACGACAAAAAAAATTTGGTATGCAAGTGTGAAAATGAGCAAAAATTAAGATTACTATAATTATAATGTGGTGCAATTTACAAAAACTGGAGTGCAAATATATTTACCAGTGAAAAATACCGTTTTTACCGCTTTTTGTGCAAATGGCTATTTTAGTAAAAGTTGAACCAAATACCGCTTAAAGTAACCAAAGTTCCAAAAAATTCAATCACAATAACCAGAATTTGAAAATCATCTCTCTTTATATTTCATCCCTGTTTGAAAAACTCTCTAAAAATTCATATTTTTTCAAACTCATATTCAATCACACATTCTCAATGAAATAATTTTACACTAAATTTCTTCATTTTTTAATCACATTCTCAAAAAAAATCACTGTTAGAAGAAAAACAATCTTTCATGTACAGGCATAGAGATCATAGCAAGTGTAAATATAACAGACAAACATGACATGACCAACCCAGTGTACAGCCACAGGGCACAACATAAGTAATATTATCAAATATATCGATTTAATGTCAAAAGTAAATATTGTAGGAGATCTCATAAATATTATATAGTTTTAAAGCTCCCTAAATGAACTTTCAACGAGTCTGTCAACGAAAGAAAAATCTCTACGCATGGAAGCCTATGTAAGCGCCAGTCAGGGCAAGACAACTTCAAAAAAGCGAATTTATTCATCTCCATCTTTTCAGTCCGTGCACCAAATTCTGATTTGCCATTGTGTTTTCAATAAGAATGATGGAATTGCACGTCGCCAATGGATCTGTGATAAAATACAGTGTAAATGCCTATGCATCAATGCACTACAGAGAAGGAAAAAAGCAAACAATTGGTAAAAAATAACTTACAATATTAATCATGCATGGTGTTTAAACACTATCATCCATATAAAACCACTCATAAGTCGTAACAACAGGGAGACAATACGCTAAACTTCAAGAGACATTAGCAGCATGCACGACACAATTTTAGAGAAGTCTGATGAAGCGCCATTAAAGAGTCTAAAATACTCAAAATGAACGATACTTGACAACAGATGTTTTTTCTCGTTCTTGGAAGAATTTGACAGGAAGCATGTTTACCTGTGCTTAAAAGTCACTTTTCTAGAAAGTTAAGACTTGCTTTCAGAGAGAGTAAGTTTCTCAGTTAAAAATGTAACTTTCAAAATTATACGGCAAAATAAGTTAAGACTAACTTTTAAGCACATTCAAACATAAAACATGCTTTATAATAATAACTGACAAGTCCAATATGTGGTGACTTTTTGTCTAAAACCGCCATCATCCCCAATGCTACCATCATTCTCAAGCACCTGCAGTTCTCCCCTGATATCTACATTATGTTTGTCTATCTGCTGGTATGCATGGATGCACACAGAATCCTTGTCAAGCTTCCATTGTTCAACTATAGGGGACTCCCATACCAAATTCACCATGTCATTCCAAGTATTGTGCTAAATTTTTATTAGAAGTCAGACTAATGACCTGGGAAAACTAAGAGAGTATTTACATAATTTTTAATCCAAAGTTGAATGCATCCATCAACTTAATGCCAAAATAATCAATTTCTTGGGCCATCATTGAAACATAGATAGGGTCAACGATATATCAAGATAGATCTATTAGTCTTGTGCATTTGTTTCTAATTTCCCAGGTTCACATTGAGAAATATTTGATTCAAGTCATTAGACCATGACATCAACTATATGGAAGCTCCAATATCTCCATTCCTCGGACTTCCTTAAAAGATTGTCCAAAAAAGTTGGTGCTTTGTATTAGTTCTCACAGAAATTCCACTTAACAATGTCAGACATTAGGACCAATGAGATACAATCTTTAATTCCTTTGAAGTAAAATAGGAGAAAACCATGATTCTTAAACTGAACTCAATAGCTAGAGGCGAATTTCAGCAATCATTAGAGTGCATGAATTCAGTGCTTATCTATAATATATTAAGATCCTGTTTTATCCCCAATTTTGGTATAAAATGCATTTCGGAATAGTAAATTGATAGAGAATGCTTGGTTAAAAATGAAGATTGTTTTTGGATTGCGTGTAATATTATTTTATTGAAAAATGTGTGATTGAAAAGAAAAGAGAGAAAAATGTATTTTGAAAAAAAAAAAGAGAATCAAACAAGGGCTAAATATTATATCAAGTGCAAATCATTTTTAAACGATTCTATCCTTACTATAATTCAATTATTTCAATAATACCTTACCTTTCATCTTCTAATATATGTATAATTATTTCAATAATACACCACTTTTCGTTTTTCAACAAGTATTTAATTTATTAACAATTTGAACAATATTATCATTAATTATTTTGTAAATTATTTATTTATTTAACCATATTTGACAAATTTATTACCTTTTCGTTTTTCAATATATATTTGATTTATTTAATCAATTGATTAATATTATTATTAATTATTTTGTAAATTATTCAGTTATGATCAATGCGCATTTGACAAATTCGTTAGACTTGATTGGATAATAAATTAAATTCATTAAAAAAATTTGAATAAAAGATGAATATTTTTAGAGTTTCACTCCAATTCATTTATTCAATGAATGTTAAGATATATGGACAATGCTATGTGTACATAGCCATGTCCATAAAGGTGTCCATAATTGACTTCCTCAACTATTTAAATGTATCTTCAGCGAATATGAAGAAAGCGTGGGATTCGTTGGATGATCTGAAATCAAACGGATAAATGGAGTAATTTTCTAATTGACTTCCTCAACTATTTAAATTGTTTTCACAAACTGGTTCTTATTTTATTCAAATCAAAAGTTCATTCCACATAAATAATATGTATTAATTATTTTTTATATTCTTACATCTTCAAATATTATTTTTATAGTATCCATAATGCATTTCAAAATAGTCAAAACAGATATGAGAAAGTTTATAGCCATAAACAGGAGTACTATTGTTCTAATTTTGCTAAAGACATCATTATCATAACTTCATTTGAAAAATAAATGAAGTCCTGGTCTAAAGAAATGAGTTGGGTTACAATGTACCGACACAGACATGTGTGTCCAACACGACATGTGTCGGATAAGTCAACACATGATTTTTCAAAAAAAAGTCTTGACATAATACATCGTCGCACGTAGATTAAATTCTTTAAATATTATAAATTTAGTTTTATACTTGTTATTAACTTTTCTTATTGAAATTTTTAGTTGAGTACATATCTGTTATTTACTAATAATTTTTAGTTAAAAATATATAATATTACAAATAAGAAAAGAAAAATGATCATGGTGATTATCCGAGGATTGTCGGTATTCGACACGTGTTATTTACTAATATTTTTTAGTTAAAAATATATAATATTACAAATAAGAAAAGAAAAATGATCGTGGTGAGTATCCGATGAGTGTCGGTATTCGACAAGTGTCTAACAGGTGTCGGATATAGACACATTACCCTAATTGAAGTGTTCGTTCCACAAAAGTGTTGAGAAAGGGCATTTGTATAGAAGAGATAATGTTTTTTCAACTCTCAAATGGAATATATTCCAATCATATATATGCATGGATCATTAAGTTTACAAGATTGGCAGGTGTTATTATTTAGACACGACAAAAATAGCACACATAAAATCTATTGCAGAGCATAACTGAATCATAAAAAGGACCCAAGCAATCATCAGCAAGGGTTGGAGAAATTTTCCTGCATTAGTCAACTACTAGGATGATCTATGCTGTGTCCAAAAACATAAACACAGATTCATTTTTCCATGCATTTTGGTCAAGAAGTAAACAGTATTAGAACTCTTTCAAACTGCAGATAAAATAAGTTTCTGTATACCAGAATATGGTCTTACATCATAGATGCGGTAAATGTAAAACATACGATCTTCAGGGAAACATTTTTTAATAATTTATCATGAAAAAAATCCAAACGAATCCTATTTATTTAATATTATCCAAGTTCAGTCACCGACGAATGGCAACAAATGCAAAACAAGAGGCAATCAGCAAGTCACTAATATTGGTAAATTGCTTGGCCATAATACAAAAATTCCAGGGCAAACACCAGCAGTATTTGCAGCATGTACTCGACAAGAGCTGACCATTAAGTTCTATGACAGCATTTTGCAACACAAGACTAACCAGAGCTGATCAATAATATCATATTCTTAATTAACAAGAGACTGCAGCAGAAGCAGGTTCAATCATTAAGTTCAAGGACAGCATTTTGCAACAAAAAATTAACAAGAGCTGATTGATAACATCATATTAAGGGCCCATTTGGTACGGATTCTCCAAATTCTATAGTAAATCAATTTTCATTTTCAACCACACATTCTTCAATAAAATAATATTTTTCATCACATCAATAATTTTTTCTTCTTTTTCAACCACACATTTCCCATCATATCACTACTCAAAATCAATTCTTCCCCCAAAAAAATACCTCCCAAACAAGCTCTAAATAACAAGAGCCTGTAGCAGAAGCAGATTCAATCTTGAAAGATAACACAAATCTATTGAAGATGTCAAACTTATAGGTCTTTATGGTCAAAACATATATAATTTGATAAAAGATAATCAAGAATATGATAAAATGGTTTTTGAAAATATGCTGTCATGGCTGAGAAATTTCCCAATGGTCAACTGAAAGAAGTGCAGAATCATGCTCAAATGAGATCTATACAATCTTAGAATTTCACAGCTTCAGCCGACATATGTTTATGCCATGGAAACATAGTTAATTAACAGAAATGGCAAACAAGAAAAACTCCAATATAGTAATGGCATCAAAGAAAGCATAGGAAGAGAACTATACCTAATACACTCACTGAGACAGAGCCTCAAACTTCTTTAATGCATCACAACTAGGTGTTTCCCGCCTGTAGCCCCAGTGAAGTTGCTGCCACTCAAGCCTACAATTATGCACAAGGACATTGTGATAATCATTCTCGATCCTATGCTCAAGTGTAATTCGTTCTGGACTGTAAGGCGGATACTGCTGCTCAAATTTTGAGGACTTCACGTAAAAATTGACGCCCTTCTGTGTGGTAAACCGATGATCATGCGAATATGACCTCTGGAGAGAATAAATTGGCTCTGACGATGGCAAGAAATTCAGCAACAAAACCAGAATCACAGGCAATAACTGGATCAAAGTCCTCCACCCATTAGACCCATGATCACCACCACCTGTTTGAACCCTTACCCTAGGTCCAAACCTGAATCCATTAAAATTGGCTGTAGCAGCAGGATTCATTCCCCCGAAAAAGAAATTTCTGAAAATCTCATCTGCATCGAATTCCCCATCATTAAAACCATTAAATCCTCTCATTCCATTAACGCCGCCACCACCTCGCCTCTCATAAACAGGTTCGTCTGACCCAACAACATCATACTTCTTCCGACTCTCCTCATCGCTCAAACACTGAAAAGCCTTGGAAACCATTTTAAACGCCTCTTCAGCCCCCGGAGCATTGTTCTTATCTGGATGAACCTTCAACGATAACTTCCTATACGCCTTCCGAACATCGTCAACACTACAACTCTTCTCCAACCCTAAAATCTCGTAATAATCTTTCTTCCTCTTAATTTCCCTCACGATCGTGACTTGCTCCTCGGTATAACCCACCGAACTACTCGATGTCGACGACGCCCCACCTGCTGAAGCCCTACGGCGAGGCCCAGATTCAGCAGATTTCGATGAATTTTGGGGATTTTCATTCGTGGGTTCATTAGGGTTTTCGTTTTCCGGTTGCGAATTGTTCAGACGCGTTAAAAACTCTTCAATTTCGATTGATGGATCCAATCTACGAGCTTTATGAAGAAACTTGATAGCACGATTTCTATCGCCCGATTCGATTGAATCCTTGGCGATTTTCAAGCACTTCAAGGCTTCATCTTTGTTTCCATCCATCCTCTATGTCTGTATGTAATATGTATAAGAGATGAAGAGAAAATTGACACTTTAATGAAGATCTATTGAAAGGGTTTTATGCGAAGATTGATTGAATCGAAACAGATCGGGTAGTGGAAGTCTCTCTTTCTTCCACGCCCCCACTCGCGCACGGAAGGTCTGTTTGGTAGTTCATAGGGGAATTTTCTCAGCCTTTTCTTCTCTTGACAGATTAGCCCTTAATATTTTAAGTATTTAGCACATTGGTCCTTGAGTGTAATTTTTTTTTCTCAACTTGCTGTCTAATAGTCAGAATTTGATTGAGAGAGAGAGAGAGAGAGAGAGAGAGAGAGAGAGATTATTGGCGCAAATGGTCTCAGATTTTTGTCCTCCTTATATTTTAATTTAAACTATTAAATCTTGACACAAATGGTTCCAAAGCTTTGAATTATTGGCACAATTAGTCATTTTTGGAATGGTTTCAATCCAAAATTCCGATTAGTTTTTACACATGAAATGAAGTTAATCTTATTTATTTATTTATTTGAAGGATAAAAAACTTTTAAATCAGAAATAAATTATAAGTAAAAAGTAAAAATTGAAAATTGAAAAAAAATTAGAAAATACATATTGCAAATTAGTCAAACTTGGGTTAAATCCACCAATGATTACTCAACTTTATGCTTGGTGTCATCATGACTACACAATTTGATTTTGTTTCATTATGACCACTCAATTTTATACTTAGTATCATCAGAGCCACACAATTTGATTTTATTTCAACATGATCATTCAATTTCATATAACTTTTCACCATGATCACTCAATTTCATATAACATTTCACTATGTACATTTCAACTTTTTTTCACCATTTCCATTAATTTTAAAAGGGGTAAAACGGTAACTTTGCATTATATATATATATATATATATATATATATATATATATATATATATATATAATTTTTAAAAAATTAAAATAAAAACTTATAAAAAAATTTTTACTTAGGAAAATAAAATGAAACTTATTTTAAAAAAAGTCACTTAGAAAAAATAAAATAAAATAAAAAGTTATTTTAAAAAAATACATTCATTAAAAAAATAAAATAAAAATTTATTTTAAAAAATTTAAAATAAAATAAAAAATCATTTTAAAATAAATTTTTTAAAACTTAATAAAACTTTGTTTTTAATTTATATATATAATATAAAGTTACTGTTTTACCGATTTTAAAATTAGTGAAATTAGTAGAAGAAGTATGGTGGTCATGGTGAAATAAAATTAAATTGGGTGGATATGATGACGCTAAATATAAAGTTAAGTGGTCATGATGAAATAAAATAAAATTGAGTGATTATAGTAATATTAACTATAAAGTTGAATGGTCTGATGAATTTAACCAGTCAGAACGACTTTCTAATGTTTTTAGTCTTTTGAGCAAGTCTAACAAGTCTTTCATATATTTAGGAAGTAGACTTTGATGGTTGAGAATTTTTTGGAATTTTCCTCTACTTATAATCTTGTAATTGATGTGTTAATTCAGTTCTTCATCAAGTAATAAAAATACAGTTTGAAGCAGATCATCTTTGCCTTTTCCATCTCCTCTATTTGTTTTTATATTCTTTTCCCGTTTCTCTGATTTTTTTTTATAAATTGTCATAGTTGTTACGTGGTATCAGAGCTTGATGTCTATCAAGTGTTCGATTTTATGACTCAGAGAAATGAATGGTGGAATCAGTTCGTATGTAGACAAGTTTGTTGGTAACAATTGTAGTTATTGGAAGCTATGCATGGAAGCATAGGCACAAGGGCATAATTTGTGGAACTTATATCTGGCGATGATGTAATTCCAGAAGATACGCCATATATTGCTACGTTGAGGGGGAAATGGAAAAGATAAAGTGTGGCAAAGCTCTATTTGCTTTGCGAACATCGACCAATAAAAAGTACATCGAGCATGTTCGTAACGCCAAAGCAAGTGTGCGAGTCACTTGAAAGGTTGTTAACTCAAAAGAACACGATGAGGCTATTGTATTTGGAGAATGAACTTGTTGGAATGATTCAAGGTAGCCTTTCAGTTTTAGAATATTTTCTTAAACCTAAAACTTTGTGTGCTAAAATTTCAGAATTATATATGGAGGAACATGTGAGTGTCGTTATCTTATTTGTGGATTGCGGAAAATGTTTATGTCCTTTATCTATTCGATACAAGGATGGGCAAATCAACATACTATTATTGAGTTGGAGAATCAGCTTTCAGACCAGGAAGCACCGGTGAAACAAATGTCCAGCAGCAGCAGCAGCAAGTCTCTCTGTCAAGTTGAGGGTGTTCTTTACACTAAGAGCCAAAGGAAAAAAGTTTTTTTTTTTTTTTCCCTCTAAACAGTCTTCGGGTGATAGTAAGCAATCCAAAACTCGAGGCAATGTAAGGAAAATTCAAAAGCTTGTTACAAGTGTGGAAAGCTGGGATACATAAAGCGTTATTGATGGGTGAATGTGGTGTGGAAAATAAGGCCATAATAAATAAAACTTCCATGTTGATCTCACAAAAGCAGGAGTAAATGTCGCACATGAAGTTAGTGAATTTGAACAGACCAAATGGGAGCAATGCTTATCCATTGAAATTATTGATCAATTGGCTAACATGACTTTGTAGTGCACCATAATGACGTAGATGTTAACGCTACTGTTGCCATAGACTACAGCAAGGATTGGATCATCAATTTGGTTGCTCTCATCATGCAACTAGAAATGTGTTGTTACTTTTTGATGCTCATCCGCATTATGGGAAAAGAGTTATTTTGACAGCTGATTATTCATTACACCCTGTAGTTAAAGAAGGGCATCTTAATGTCATCACTGGTATTTCAAATGCTGGTGGTATTTCTCTCAAGAATGTTTATCACGTTCCAGGTATAAAAAAGAATCTCGTCCCGATGTCTCAATTAGTTGATTCTAAGATATATGTTCCTTTTGGTAAAAATAATGTATAGATTCTTTCAAATGTAAAACACATTGCTGCTGATGTTTTACTTATTGGGAAAAGGAAAGAATCACTATATGTTTTGTGTTCAAGTGATGCATATGTTGAAAAGACAGGCCAGAATGCAAGTGCAACATTTGGCATTCTCGATTAGGCCATGTTGGTAAAAAGCTCATCTTTTTGCTCGTGGTTTTTCTCAACAGTAAGGTCTAGACTACGAGAAGACTTCCAACCTTGTTGCTAAAATGGTGGTTGGTTGAATTATTTCACTGCCTGCTTACAAAGGCTGAAAATTGTGGCAACTAGACATGGAATTAATTTCTTTATGGACAATTAGATCATGATATCTTTATAGAGCAGCCTTATGGACTTAATTCTAAGGAATGCAACGATCACGTGTGTCAGCTCAAGAAGACTTTGTATGTCCTCAAGTAAGCTCCACGTGCTTGGTTTAGTAAGATTGTTCATTATGTTATTTTTGTGGGTTTAAGTCTTCTAATGCAAATCCAAGCTTATTTATTAGAAAAACAGATGTTGTGCATCATATTGCTTCTTTATGTGGATGATATGATCATTATCGGAGATAACAATGTTGAAATAACCCATCTTCAAGATGCCTATCTACTCGTTTTGAAATGAAGAGTTTGGTAAAAGCTAGCTATTTTCTTGGCCTACAAGTTGAACAACCAGATGGTTATTTTGTCTCTTAAAAAGGATATGCGGCAAGCTTATTGAATCATTTTCGTATGGGGGAGTCAAAAGTAATGACAACTCCTATGTAATTTGGTTTGAAGTTAATTAAAGAAGAAGGAAAGTTAATGGAAGAGGCAACATTTTTTCGACAGCTTGTTGGTAGTTTATTCTATTTAACTATCATACGACCTGATATTTCATAATCTGTAGGAACATTTAATTGTAGCAAAGAGGATTCTTCGATATGTGGAAGGCACTCTAAATTATGGGTTATAATATAAGCAGCTTACGCCATTACTTTTGACTGGTTTTGTAGATACAAATTGGACTGGTGATGTTAAGGATAGGTGCTCCAAAACTAGTTAATGTTTTAATACAGGCTCAACAGCAATTTCATGATGCAGTAAAAAACAAACTATTGATGTTCATTCTAGTTGTGAAGTTAAATATGTATCAGCTACTATGGCCACTCACGAGTGTAATTGGCTTAAGATGCTTATTCAAGAAATGTTTATTGCCTTGGACAATATAGTTTCCATTCAATGTGACAATGAAAGTGTAATTAAGTTTGCTGGAAATCTTATATTTCATGCCCGCACAAAATACATTGAAACACATTATCATCGCCACCACCCAATGAACTGTCGCTACTACCATCTCTCAAATGCCAGGATACCATCGCTACCCTCTCACACAAAGACAAACAAAAAATCCATTGCCTTCCATTTATAGGATTTCATGGATAGCATAGGACAACTAGGCAACATCTAGGGTATCAAATTGAAAAACGTTTTCAGATTCGACTTCCAAATTACAAATATATTTGTCAATATTTCCACTAAAGTTCTCAATAAAACTTAGAACTACAAATTGACCCAAAATTCTTCATGATTTGAACACTTGCCACATATCCTTTTTTCTGTAATTTAAAGACACTATCGAAATTGTCCAAAAAATCCTTGAGTCATTCTATATGTATAGAGGAAATCCTCGTGTACATATTACAAGAGTAGAGCTGGCAGCACTACGTTGGCTGTCAACACTGTACACTACAACTGTAAATGGGGATTTCCCCTGTACAAGTAGAATAATTCAAAAGACTTTATGTCATGTTAATCCCGAGAAATGCAAACTTCTCTTACATCGATTAGACAAGACTAAAAGTTACCTCGGTCAACCTCAAATCCTTTTGTTTGTATTCAATTCTTGACTATAGGTTGATGATGGGTAAGTGGCGTAAAACTCTCATGACCCTTGCCTCTATTGCACAATACACCCATCATTTCAAATTGACAAAAAAATTTCCTCGATGACCTCTCAAGTGTGGAAGAAACATTTTCTTTCATTTTCTCAGTAATGATAGATATTACCAAGATACTCCATCTTAAATCTCATCTCATAATCCTTGCTTGTAGTTTGTGACATTCCTTAAAATGCTTGAAAGTATGGGACATTCCTAGGTAAGTCAAAAACTTCCAAATTCATTCCAAAGACACCAACAAATCTTAATTTAGTCAGAAACAATCCGAGCAAAACGTGAATTGAGTTCATTTCATAGTTCTCGTATGCTTGGATAATATCTGCAAAAAATTGAGGTGATTATTTGATCTCATCATCATCCTAACTAGCTGTCGTTATATTTCTAACCACGTCTGTTGCTAAAATCATGCCAAGCCCAACCCAACCCAACCCAACCCATTAGATTTTAAACTTAACTCATGCATATAACATACTATTATATGAAAGAACTATCATGTTCCGTCTTTAAATAACTTGAAAAATAATAATATTATGCGACCGACATTTAGCGGGAAAAACATTGCGTGAGAAAATAATCACATAACATTGCGAAGTCCAACTAATTATTTTCTAAGGCATTATTCTTCAAGTCCTTGCAATTAAACATGACAAAATCTAAAGCACGAACATTTAATATCAAATTTTCAGAAATTAATTTAAATGTTAAAATTCCTACAATTGTGTTTTTTATTTTTTATTTTTAATTATTCCTACGATAGTTAACATAAACATAAATATAAAATTTTAACATTTAACATTTTCTGTTCACAGCTTCAAAATTGCACAATATATTTATTCTACAATTTAATAATAAATTAATAACTCTAATTCTACGTAGATGCTAAATCAATCATTATTGGATCCTTTTATACGAAATCAGATAGCATCAAAATGATGCCAAAAAGTCGTAAACATTGCACTATTGATTTTATGAATTCGAAAATTTAAATTTTATGTAAAAATCACACACACACCCACACACATATATATGCCCAGGTGGAGGGAACGGCTGTGACACACACACACACACACACATAGGCCCAGGTGGAGGGAACGGCTTTGTAGAGAAGCTAAAAAGTATATAGATTTTGTAAAATATGAAAATGATTTTTGAGGGTTAACTTGAGGAAGTTTTTCTGAACCAATTTGAAGGGCTTTTCTATAATTTGAGGGTTTGTTTTTTATAGGGATGGCAATTCAAATTGTGAAAACCGAAAATAACGGTTAATCGAACCGAGCGGGGCGAGAAAAACTGAACCAATGGTGCAATTAGGCGGTTATGGTTTTGATTTTAATGAACCGCTTCATTTAGGGGCATGTATGATATTTAGCTATGGTGCATCGAACCGAACCGATTACCCGTTAAAAAAAAATTGGACAATTGAGCTTTCCATTATTATTTCTCAAAATTAATTGGACAATTTTTTTTTTTTGGGCTTTCCAAAATTCTGGCCCAATTAATATTAACTAAACCTTAACCCAATAACCAAGACCCCAGCCCAGTAGCCCAATTCAATGTCAATATACCCCACACGTAATTAAAACCCTTACCCATGTAGTTACACTCTTCAGAAGACCAGACCACTTCTCTTGAATCTTCCACTCAAATTCGTCGCCGACAGACGACCTTACCAGTTTCGCCCTCACAGGTTGTCGCCTGAGTTGAAGTTAAAGCCAAAGAAATTACTTGTTCCAAGAAAGAAATGACAGAAGACCCAGTCGATCCTACTATACAAACGGTTTCTTCATTGCTTTCTTAATTTATTTACCGATTTCTCAATATCATAATTTATTTGCAGAGCAATTCTATGGTTTTTCTTGTTGTAATAATTCTTTTATATCCTTCTCTCCGTTGTTATCAATTAGTGATTTCGTCATTGGGGATTGGCCAAGTTACGTGAACTTCATTTCCAGGAATGCCTTTATTTGTGACTAAATTTAGGATGGATATTTATCTTTTGCTTTCTGCTTAGGCTACTAAATCGATAATTTGATTGTGTCTAAATCTTGTTTATGCGTGTATCTATGTGCAATGGTATCTTGTTTATGATCTTGCCTACAGCTGTAGTTATTGAACTCCAGCATTTAAATGTTAATTTGTAGATATCAACTTTTGTGACCTTTATATTATGTTATCACCCGAATGAAATCTGTGTGGTTATCCTAATTTTTTTGAATATTGCTCTTTTTCTTTTTGCTTTCCTCGAATAAAGAATTAGATTCGTTATAACTTAATTCTATTATATTCTTTATTTTCCCGCACGATTTCCCTAAAATTACTGTGATTTTTATTGGCTTTTTTCATAATTTTTTTTTTCTCAATTTGACGTTTGAAGTTTAGACTTATAAAAAATAATTCATTTTCGTGGTTATTAACCGAACCGAATCGAGATACGAACCGAATCGAATCGAACCGACTCACGTGGTCATGGTGCGGTTATGGTATGGCCAAAAATCTGGTGGTCCAGTTATGGTTTTGGCCGAACCGTTGCCATCCCTAGTTTTCTAGGTTTGGTTGAGTGGGCTTTTGGAGAAATTTTGAGGCTAATGCAGTATTTTGAGAACTAAACGAAACATCAATGGATGCTCAATGATAATTTTTGATATAATCATCTATTGAAGTAAGGGGAATTTGAACTTTACTTTTATTCTTCTTTTTTCTCGGAAGAACTCATTTTCCACTCTCTTTCTTTTTGTGGAGAAATTCTCTTGTAAGGAAATATGCAAGAAAGTTTAAGGAACCTTATATATATAGAATTTGAAAATCAAAGTAAGATAAAATTGCTTGGCATCTTGCAAATATCTATTTTGAAACAAGGATTTTTTTACATCTTTTTGCAAGACATCTTTTGAAACTTCACAATTTGTTTTAAAAATATAATTTTTATTGATTAAATCATCTTAAAATTTTGATATTATAAGGACAATTGCTAGAATTTCTATTTTGATAGTGGAGTAATTCTTTTGAGAGCCTGACCAAACTTCTGAATGAAATCTGACCAATTGTTCTTGACTTGATTTGAAAGGAACTTATTTAAGGACACCACCATATCCTAGATCTGACGCATCAATTGGGGTCAAGAATTGTAAGACCAAGAATGTTTTTGATAGATTTTTTTATATTTTGACAGTGCTAGTAAACTCATGACTCCATGGGGTCAGGGTGCTTTTGATGCCTTTTGAAAAGAGGGTCACATATGATTTTTATCTTTTTGATAAAGTCTCCTACATAATTGACACATCTTAAAAATCTTTGAAGGCTATTTTTGTCCAAAATTTCATATGAAAATCTATCAGTGAATTCTAGACTTCTTTGAATTAGTGTTAGTGTTCCTAAATGAATCATATGACCAAAGAATCTAATTTTTGTTTGACATACGACAACTTTCTTAGCAGAAACAACTAGTCCATTATGTTTGACTACATGAATAAATGTATGCAGAAAAAGCTTAAAACATCATCAATATAAACTATAATAAAAATTTGAAAAATGATTAAAAATATCGTTCATAATTTTTTGAAATTCAGAAGGAGCATTTTTTAGACTGAATGACATAACATTCCATTCATATTGACCAAAATGAACATTGAAAGCTATTTTGTATCTATCTTCTTCTTCTTCTTTAATTTGAATGTGTCAGAATCCAGATTTCATATTAAATTTTGAGAAGATAATTGCTTTAAATAAGCGATTGAGTAAATATTTCTTTTGTGGCAATGAATATCTAATCCATTCAAGAGCAGAATTGAGAGGTTTATAATTGATAACTAAATGAGGAACTCGTTCAATTTCAGCAGAATTATTGACATAAAAATGAGAACTGCTCCAAGGAGATTTTCTTGGCCTTATAAGCTTTTTATCTAGAAGATCTTGAATTTCTTTTGTACAATATCCGAGAAGATCTTTGTTCATTTGAATAGGACGAGATTTTGTAGGAATATTTGATTCATGAAAATCTTGAGTGTACGGAAAAGAAACAACAATTTTTTTTTATCCCAAAAAACATTTGGAATAGTAGAACATATTTCATTCTCTATACGTTTTGAAAATCTGAATTTTTTTGAATAATTGAAAATTCTCGAAGTTGTTCTTCAATTTTTTGAAATTTAATTTCTTCTTCAAGAAATTGATATGATTTTTCTTAAAATTAATATTGTTGACAATTTTTGAAATAGAGAAATCTTTTAAAGCGTTAACATCTTTAAAAGAATGAGGATTAGTAAATTTGAAAATAATTCATTTTCCAAAAATATTTGTAGTTAAGCCTTCCGTATCAGCAGTGAAAGGATAAATTTGAACAATAAAAGGTGTACCAATAATTACTTCATGGTCTAAATTTTTTACTAAATAAAAGATTTTTTTGAAACAAATATTTGAATTACAAACATGTGCTTTTGAAAGTTTGTATTGAATATTGAGCTTTTTGCCACTAGCACCATAAAAACGTTCAATAGTTTTTTCAAAGTATTTTGTAGAGATTAATCATTCCCTAATACAATTTTGATCATCACCATAATCAATTAAAATTCTAGTATGAAGTTTGAAATGTTTGTTGACAACAATGGTCATATTGTAATACCATTTTTGAAGTTGAATTCTTGAAATTCAACTTCAGTAAGAGGAAGATGAGAAGAATCTTTAGATTTATGAGATTTGGAGCTTGAATTGGAGTGATAGGATTTTAAATTAGAATTGGAATGGTAAGCATGATAAGAATTATCATCAGAAGAAGATGAAGAAAACTCTTTATCAAAATCTTTGATCTTAAGATGAACAACTTCCATCTTAACATCTTGCATTTGCTTCTCAAGATTAGAAATTTGAGATTTCATAGTATTGATTTATGTTCTTAAATCAGAACTGGAACCTTTTGAAGTTTTTTTATTTTTGAAACTTTTTCATAACATCATGAATATTGAAAGGTTCAGGAATAGAGGAGGAGGGAAGAAGGGAATTGAACTTATTTTTTAATTTTTGACCAGGAATCCAATCAATAATTTCTTTGTCTTTTGTAAGAACATTTATAATTTTACAACCACAAATCTATTTTCTTTGAGAGGAAGTTGAGGATGTGTTTGAACTATTTTCAAACTCAGAATCTTCCTGATTTTGATAAATTTGTTCAAGTTCAGAATTTGAAAATTAGTATCAAACTCAAAATTAATAAAATTGAGAAGTTCAAGCTTAGTATCTTCATCACATTGAAGATTACTAATCTTTACTTTAAGAGGGCATTTGTTTGAATAATGACCATATTTATTACATTTCCAACATGTAACATTTGAGTTCCTTTTCGTTGAAAACTTTCTTTTAGAAAAATTATTTGGAGAATAATTTTGAAAGTTCTTTTTCCTATCAAAATGTTTTGATAAGATTTTCTCTTAAAGTGAGAAGAAATAATCTTCTTCTTTGATCTTGAAGGAGAAATAATTTTCTCAAATCCATATTGTTCATAGAAGGGATCCTAGTTCTTTACGACCTTTAGGTCGTTCTAACTTCAATTTGGCTTTGAGCTTAAGATCAATACATAGAGCTAATCAGTCACGATTAATGAAACTAATTAGTTCGTAATAGGTAAGATCATTATATGGAATTTAATTATCACGATCTCTTTTGATAGCATTTCTAACCTTTTCGGTGAAAAGCTTAGGAAGTCCAGAAACAAATCTTTCTTTCCAATAAGATTTTTCACAATCATTTCGTAGTAAGACATGAGTAAGAAACATATCCTTATACCAATGAAAACCTTGAAGAGTTGGACAATTGAGATTCATAAGAATTTTAGAGAAATTTTCATGAATATCCGTAGGGATACCAATAAAATGTTTGGTAACGCAATAAATCAGAGTTACAAAACTGTTATTCTTTCCATTAGTAACAACAACATTTGCAACTTGATTTCTTTTTTCTAAAATAAGATAATTGAACCACCAATTTTTGAGTTGTCCAGAAAAACCAAGGACAATATTATTAGTAGCTTCATGAGCATCAACACTATAAGTAACATAAGCATTATGGCAAATATCCATTTTTTCTAAGAGCTTAAATAATTTGATATTTAGATAATCCATCAATGTTCCATTCCATGATAGAATAACCACTGAATTTAACTTAATGTATACCCTTTTCTTCAAAGAGTAAATCAGGCATAGTATGACTTTGATAATAATCAGGAATTTTTGAAAATTGAACATTTTGTCCATAGATTCTATTGACTTGAAGATCAGAATCTTCAATGAACTGATTTTCTATTTCGTCAATAGTATTGATGCTATTTAAGGAAGAAGCTATTTTTGAAAGTTGAGTAGCAAGTTCTTTGATAACATTCTCTTTTGAACTTAATCTTTTAGGAGTAATCTCATGAAAATGACATAAAGATGAAACATGTTTTTCAACCCTTTCGCTCTTGCCTTTTTCAGAGTTTGACATATCAGAGTACTCAGACTCAGAATTGATCTCAATTCTATTAAGTTGAGTACACATAGATTGAAGAACAACATTGTTATTATTGTTCTGAGATTGAATATTTTTAATATCTTTAGTATTAACTAAAAATTCATTAGGACGTTCAATCTTTTTGAAAGGAGTTGCAAGAGTTTTTGTATTTCCATGGGATTTTTTTTTTGAAAACTTTGAAATAGATTCATTCATAAAAACTAATATCTTATTGGGCTCATCAAATTCTTCCCAATAAGATTCAATTTGATCATTTGAAAAAGATTTTTTAATTAAATGTCTAAATTTTTTGACTTCTGGAGTTTGATCAGTCTTGAATTCATTTCTTCGATCAATTTTTGAAGAGATAACATTAAACTGACGATTAAGTCTTTCAAATTGAGGATGAACCATATATGATAAAGTAGGAGAAGTTGGAGGCTCCGATTCTTCGTCCATATCAGATGTTTCATTTTGATGAAAGGGTTTTGGAATATTTGAACCAAAATTAACTCCTTCTAACGAGGAGGTTAAAATCTAGCTGATTGAAACAAATCTGTTTTAGATCTATCATCAGATCTGGATGAAAACGATGTTTGAAAAGTATTTGAAGAAGATGGTTTATCAAAAATGACTTTGACACTTCCATCAGGAAAATGAATAATTTGTTCAGGATTTCTTCTATCAGGGGTTGGAATTGGATTTTGTACATTCTCAAAATCCCATTCTAAACCTCTTGCTTGAAGATTCCTAGGAATTCACTTAGGAATCATGATATTTGAATGAAGTGGGTCGACTTCAACCAAAAGACTTTCATCATTCGGAGAAGATCTAAGAGCACGAATATTGAGTTGAGTGTTTACAAGCTTATAATATACCTTGTATATTAATGCAAGGCTCTTGAACATATTATCAACATTGAAGTTTTTGGTTTGAATACGAAGATTGAGAGTATTGAGTATAACACCATCTTGAAGGCTAACAGAAAAATTTGGATAACAGTTAGAAAATACTAGACCACTCTCGAGATTAGAATCAAGCATGGATAGTAAAGAGTGTTCAAACCTTAAGAGTCTTTTACCTCTTAAAGTTATAAGAACGTGAATGTCAAGACCAAGTCGAAATAATGGTTTGACAGCAATTTGAATAAGACCAATATGAAGATGTTGAAATTTCTTTCTATGAGCTATAATAGCATCTTTTGAAAGTAAATTGATAGACGTAATTTATTTCTTAATAGAAATAGTTTGTTCCAAAGTTTTGATAATATAATTTTGAGTAAAATTAAACTTTAATATCTCATAGATAGAACTTTTGTCTATCTTTGGTATAGTTCAATTTTGAAGAGTTTGTTCAAATTTTTTGAAATTTGAAGTTCTTTTGAATTGATATAATTGGAAATATCACTTGATGCAGATGCATATGAAGAAGATGCACCATTATTTTGATCCATTTCTTCATTATTATCTTGAAAGAATTTTGACATACTACCATCTTTTGAACTATTGCCTTCTTTTGAACCACTGCCTTTACTAAACCAATTAAACATGAAAGACATACTAGAATGCAATGAAAGAAAACAGTAATCTTGCTACTATAGACACAACGCTACAAGCTAGACCGATGCTTGACCAAAGCCTATAACGGAGACCACCCTAAACGCCTACCCCGACTCACACAGACTGACCAAACTGTTATTCAGCAGACATCCATGACTACACACAAGTACAACCTTTGACACTATAATGATAGTAGTTTGACATAGCTTTTCTCAAAATACTCAGATACGCTATAACGTCCCAGTTTTTTAAGAACCGAAATATTACTAAAATTCATTTATGAATAAATGAATGCAAAAAACGATATTAAAGCCAAACAATACATAGAACTTGCGCAAGCAACAAATTTATTTATTCTATCACGCTTGAAGTAAATATTTAATAGGGAAAATTCGGATTCTAGGCATAAAGCCATTAGCAATATTTTTTTTTTACAATATTACCAATGTTAAATGTTAAATCTTAAGACTTCATAAGTTTAACATTCTATTCATTTTAATTGTTACATAGTAAATCCTTCGCAAGCTTGCTCTATCGCTCAGTCACACATCTCCATGACCCGAACTAATTTTGAAATTTTGTAATAAAAATAATGAATATTTAAAGTATTCAATGCGATACATGCCATCCATAAAAAACATCATCATATTGAGCAAACATTACAGTAATCTACGCCACTATTTCATTGAGAGTAATCGATATCCTATACAATTCTGTGTAGGTTTCAAAAAGTCTAAAGGAATCTCACATTTCATTTTGATGTAGGAGCCACAGATCAATTAGCATTTGGTTCAATTTACAAATATATTTTTCAATATTTACAATGAGTACTTGATAAAACTGAAAAACCACAAATTGACCCAAAACTTTCCAAGATTTGGACATGTGCCACATTTCATATTTCATATAGTTTTTGGGCAGAGTTAAATCCACCAATGACCATTGCACTTTATACTTGGAGGGTCCATTTAATTGATTTAAATTCAATGAAAAATGTCACATTCGAGAAAATCAATATTTACTTTGACTATTTAATACAAAAGTGGAAATGAAGTTCGAATTCCAATGTACAACCACTTTAACCTTTTTTTTTTCCGCCAATTTCATGGAAAATGCATTCTTATGGGGTACTTGAGTTTTTATTTTTATACTTGCATGAAATTGGAAAGTCTTTCCACCATTGCCAATCAAAAGGACCCTTAATGTTACCATGACCATCAAAATTGATTTTAATTTATCATGATCATTGTGTTTTAAACTTATGGTCTGCTTGAGCCACATTATTTTGAAAAAATGTATTCTAGAATAGTATATTGATAGAGAATGCGTGGTTGAAAAAGAAGGAAAATTATTGATGTAATGAAAAATATTATTTTATTAAAGAATGTGTGGTTGAAAATGAGTAGAAAATAAGAATGAAGATTTTAATGTGACTCAAAGAGGGCTTAGTGCCATTATGATCACCCAAATTACTTTTAATTCATCATGATTACCTAACTTCATATAATGTTTCAATCAAAACATCCTATCATTAAAACAACAAAAAAATACACACACTTAAAAATCTCAAACATAATTATTACAAAAAAAAAAAGGATGAGAATAAAATCAAAAATAAAAACACATAATATTGTAATCATTACAAAGACTAATATATAGACAAAAGTGCCCGCGCACACACACGCGCACACGCATACACATATATACATACACACATAAAAAAGGGAAGTTTTTGTAATTGACCTTGGTCAACTAGCATTTTCATAAAAAACGTAAAAGGTCTATTTTACCCTTAATGAAATGAATTTTGATATATTGCAAAATATATCCTTTCTTTATGAATAATTTCAAAAACTAGTTTTTATTTTATATTTCTTCTATTTCTTTATTCGTCTTCACTGGATATTTCTTTTGACTCTGATTTTTCTTCAAAAATTTCTTTATCGGTTTCTATTTATTCAAAGTTAACTTCTTCACATTTATCCCTAATTTGATCAAAATCTCTAGTTAGTATTCTAACTTTCTTTTTTGGGCATTCAATACTTATATGTTTTTTTTTAATTGCAATTCCAACATTTACATCTTTTTTATCTAATGATTTTTTATTATAAGATTTATATTTTCTTTTAAAATATTTTCTTTTTTGTTTAAAATCTTTCTTTTTAAACATTTTATATTTCTTATGTTTTATTTTTCTTTTTCGTCTAAAATCATAATATCTCCAATTTCCTGGTGCTTCAATATCTTTACAACAAATTCTATCTTGTATAAATCTTGATTGTTTATAAATCATTTGATTATTACACATTGTACTTATTTCATCTTTTATAGTTCTTATTATAAATCCTAAAGTATAAGCTTATGCATTTCTTCCAAGTTGTTTTTCTCTAATCTTATTTTGAAAATAATTATTCCATGATGATGGTAATTTTCTAATAAAAATGAAATTTTTGATGAAATAGATGAAGAAAAAATTCAATCAAACAAAAGATTCTTGTAATAAATGAATTGGATAAAAATAAAGCAAACTCAATGATTTTCAATAAGTAAGCTCTTTAAAATCCTCTTGTAGGTTCATATTATTGAATGCAAAAGGGTTTGGTATTTATAGAGCAAAACAACCAACTACATGGACTTTCGGCTGATAGGTTTCGGTCGATCGAAGTCTAATTATAGCCGTTGTAAAATATTAAAACCGTTAGAGTTTCGACAGATCAATTCAAACTTTCGGTCGACCGAAATGATTAGATTTTGGTTTTAAAGATTTTATATCACAGAGTCTATTTTCCAAAATCAATTTCATTTCGAAAATATTTTTATACAAGTGATGAGATGTATAAAAATTGATTTGAGCTTTATACTTGCTAAAAATCGACAAGTTATACCTTTACACATACATTTGAAGATTTGATAAAATATCTTGTAGACTTCTAATCTTGAAATATCTTAGTTTCTTCGGATCACTTTTGATTTTCTTTTGAGTGCTTGCAACAGATGACGATTTGAGCCTTTGAGTGATTGAGATAATACATGAAAAACTCAAGAAACGAGATTTGTTAGAAACACAAGAGTATTGTTTGTTATAATCAAAACAAGTGGAGTTATATTGAATCATATGTCAATAATTTCCTCCTTTTTGATTATGACAAACAATATGTGATTGTAGGAATATATAGAGATATACAATATGTTCCCCCTACCTATTACACAACAATGTGGGAAAGTGAAGTTCGAGTTTATACCATTGTGTGCATATTCCTGAGTTGAGATAAATCACATTTAACATAATTCATAACATATAAACCATTTATCCCACAATATATCAATATATTACATTTCATTTCAAGCATCATATCACATTTCTTTGTTTTCCCCCTTTGTCATCATAAAAAAGAATGGGGATATTGAAGGAGGAAGAAAATTTTCCCTTTAGTCAAGCCATAGGTGCAACAAGTTATATAATCATAGGTCACAAGAATAATCATAAAAACCACACATAGTTTTAATTTTCACAAGATAATAACGTTTGAACAAGTTCAATATCCATCACATAAACAAGTCTAACAAGGAAGCATAGTGAAAACGAAAGTAAGAATAGTGAACAGGGCTAGATGCAAGGCTTTATCGAAGTATTGGAAAATTTAGTGAAAATCATACCATAGTGTAAGCCTAAAACTCTAGGAGATGAATTAACATAATGAATGTGTTTTAAGAAAATATGTGAGAAATCCAATTTTCACCCTACGATAAATGAGTCGAGGAGAAAAAGGTCTAGACGATGGACTTCTTCAAAATGGCCCCTACGAGGTACTATAATGTGTGCAATTACACGATGAGGGACCTTGCATGGAATAGTAAGCTGATTCAAGGTTAAGGTCATTGAAGTGGTTAATAGTCGGTCGGTGACACGACATCATGCCTCAAGTTCATTATAGCCATCAAAAGTAACCGAGAAATGTTGCATATAGGCACGATTTTCACAAGCATCTAGCTCAAGTATTCATCTCATTGTAGGTCTATCTAGGACAATGCGTTTATCTTTGAGCATGCAAACAACATAATGAAAGTGAAAAGTGGCATTACGAAAGAATTGTCGAATCAAATTAGGATAGGTACATTCGGAGATTGAAATAATATTTTTCCACCAAATATTCTCAAAAAATTCTTCAATTCTAAGTGATGGAGCTTTAAGAGAAAACTCAAAGATGTCAATAGTCTTACCACGAAGAATGGGATGGTTTGTGAATCGGTCGGGCAAGGGTGTGTCACTTTCGGCAATGAACGAACTAGTTTCTCCTTTCTTAGACCTTTTCTTGGCGGCATGGTATCAGATTTTTCATCCGAAAGTGAGAGACGAGTTTGGAATTGAAAGAGAAGGAGTGAGGAACAAATTTCTCGATGTGGGTAAATGTTTTCAAAAGATTTGGAGTGAAGTTTTTCAAGAGAAATTGAAGAAATCTCGAGTTTGACCCAAAACCAAAAATTTCAAGGTTTTTGAAGAAATTTGATGAAAAATTTTAAGAATTGATGTTAATGTGTGATGGGTTTTTCAATTTTGTGTAGGATTTTTTGAGTGAAAAGTATGAGATTTGAAGATTTTGTAGAGAGAAAGAGGGAAAATTCGAGAGTTTTTAGGGTTAGGTTTTGATTTGGGGAAGAAAAACTTAGTTTTAAAGAATTTGAATCGTGCCACTTCGGTCGATCGAAACTCTGTAAAGAAATTTCAAAGGAGGCTGTAGGAGTTTTCGGTGGACTAATGGTCGACCGAAAGTGTAATTTCAATCGATCAATTGTTCGACCGAAATAGTGGTTCGACTGATCATTTGTATGACCGAAAGGCTATACTTCGATTGACCGAAACATCAAAACACAAAAATTATCATTTTCTCATATAAAAATGCATATAAAACACATTTAGCCACAAATATTAGATTCATTGATAATACCTAAGCCTCTACGAATGTAAGAGAATCGATCGTGAGCTAGAGGTTTGTGAGGATGTCGGCCAATTTTTTTTCGGAACTAACAAATTTCAAATAAATATCACATTTTTGCACATGATCTCGAAGAAAATGATGTCGAATTTCAATATGTTTGTGCGAGAGTGCAAGATGAGATTTTTAGACAAATTTATAGCACTAGTGTTATCACAAAAAATAGGTGTGTTTTCAAAAGATAAGTGATAATCATTGAGAGTTTGTTTCATCCAAAGAGCTTGAGCACAACAACTAACTGTCAAGATATATTCGGCCTCGGCGATTGATAGTGCAACAGAATTTTGTTTCTTACTAAACCATGACACAAGGACAAAGCATAGAAAGTGACAAGTTCCACTAGTGCTTTTTCTATCAATAGTGCAACCCGCCCGATCGGCATCCGAATAGCTAATAAGATTAATGTGCGTTCATTTTGGATACCAAAGTCCTAATGTTTCAGTGCTACATAAATTTCTAAAAATACGTTTTAATGCACTCAATTGTGATTCCTTAGAATTAGATTGAAATCTAGCACATAAGCAAACACTAAATATGATATTGGGTCTACTTGCGGTTAAGTAAAGAAGAGATCTGATCATACCTTGATACTTTGTTACGTCAATTGAAGTGTCATGCTCATCTTTATCCAATTTTATTGATGAACTCATTGGAGTATTCATCGGTTTCAAATCCTCAAAATTGAATTTCTTGAGCATGTCAATAATGTATTTTGTTTGACTAATGAATATACCTTCATTAATTTGCTTTATTTGAAGTTTGAGGAAAAACTTTAATTCCTCCATCATGCTCATTTCGAATTCCTTGCTCATACATTTTGAGAATTCTTCACAAATGGAAACATTAGTTGTACCAAAAATAATATCATCAATGTAAATTTGTACAACAATTATATCATCCTTTTTTATTTTGATAAAGAGTGTAGTATCCGCATTTCCCGTTGGAAAACCATTTGAAATGAGAAATTTGCTTAATCTTTCATACCAAGATATATGAGTTTGTTTCAAACCATAAAGAGCTTTTCTAAGTTTAATTTTCCAAAAATTTATGATTTTTGAAACCTGGAGGTTGTTCGACAAAAAATTCTTCTTGAATAAATCCATTTAAAAATGCAATTTTCTCATCCATTTGATAAAGAGTGAAATTTTTATGACAAGCAAATGCAAGAAGCATGCGTATGGATTCTAACCTAGAAACCTGTGTAAATGTTTCTTCATAATTTTTGCCTTCTTCTTGATTGTAATCTTGAGCCACTAATCTAGTATTGTTACGCACAATAATTCCATTTTCATCTCTTTTATTTCAAAATACCCATTTTGTACCAATTATGGTTTGACCGTTCGGTCAATCAACTAAATCCCAAACATGATTTCTTTCAAATTGATTTAGTTCTCCTTGCATTGCAAGAATCCAAAACTCATCAAACTCGACTTCTTTAAAGTTTTTGGGTTCAATTTGTGAGATAAAAGCACAACTACAAAGATGGCTTTTGAGTGAAGTTCTAGTAGTGATACCTTTGGATGGATCGCCGATAATTAGTTCATTTGGATGGGAAGAGGTGAATTTCCATTTCTTTGGTAATGGGGGATCATTTTGGGTCTCGGGTGACTTTTCTTTACTCTCTTGATTGTTGGACTCCTTTGATTGAACTTCATTTGATGATTCTTCATTTTTGTTTTGAATACTCATTTGTTTGAGTGAAGTTTCCACACCTACATCTTCATCAATACCCTTCTCTTGATAAAGAGTTAGTTTCATCAAATGTAACATTTATGGATTTTTCCACTATTAGAGTTCTTTTGTTGAAGATTCTATAGGCTTTGCTAGTAGGTGAATATCCAAGAAAGATTCCAACATCGAATTTTGAATCAGATTTTCCCAAAATTTCTTTTGTATTCAATATAAAACATTTGCAACCAAATACTTTAAAATAGCTAATGTTTGGAATTCTATTTTTCCAAAGTTCATATGGAGTTTTGGTATTCTTATGACTAACTAAAACTCTATTCAAAATATAACATGCGGTGTTAATGGCTTCGGACCAAAAATACTTAGGCAAATTATTTTAATTTAACATGGCCCTTGCCATTTCTTGCAATGTGCGATTCTTTCTTTCTACTATACCATTTTGTTGAGGAGTTCTATGAGCCAAAAAATTGTGTTCATATCCGTTTTCATTACAAAAATCGTCAAAAGCATAATTGTCAAATTCTCCACCATGGTGGCTTCTAATAGTTAAAATAGTGTAGTCTTTTTCATTTTCGACTTTTTTGCAAAAGTGTTTAGAAGCTTTTAAGGCTTCATCTTTCATACTAAAAAATATGACCCAAGTAAATCTTGAGAAATCATCAACTATAACGAAGGCGTAATGTTTACTACCTAGGCTAGCCGTTCTTGACGATCCAACAAGATCCATGTGGAGAAGTAGTAAAGATTTCGTAGTTGAAGAAAATTGCTTAGTTTTGAAAGAACTTTTTGTTTGTTTTCCAAATTGACAAGCATCACAAATTTTATCCTTTTCAAATTTTAAATTTGGTAGACATTTAATAAAGCAATTTTTAAAGACTTTTCAAATTAGATCCATATTAACATGCCATAATCTTCTATGCCATAACCAAGTGTCATCTTTAAAACTTCACAAACATTTTAATTCTTTTTCAAATACAATGTTAATGACATAAACATCCTTACTTCGGCTTCCTACGAACAATACCTATTTCGATGTAGCATCCTTAATAAGGCATTAAGAAGAATCAAATTTGATATGATAACCTTTATCACATAGTTGACTAATACTTAGCAAAATATGTTTGATATCATCTATTAATAAAACATTCTCAATAGAAGGAGATAAATGATTACCAATATTTTCGATACCCATGATTTTTCCTTTGGCATTATCTCTAAAAGTGACGTGACCTCCAGCTTTTCCTTTGAAGTTTGACAATAGTATTTTGTCTTCGGTCATATGCTTGAAACAACCACTATCTAGGAACCAATTGCTCTTTACTTTTGAAGGCACCTACAATGATTGATTCAAATTTTTGACTTTGGTACCCATTTACCTTTGGGTCCTTGATAGTTAGTGCTAGTGGACCCTTAAACCCACTTACTTCCTTGAAAGTGTAGTCTCTTTTTAGTTAAGCAATTAAAAGTTACATGTCCGAATTTGTTGCAAAACCTACGTGTGATGTTGGAAGCTTTAACAAATATATTTTTAAGGTATTTTTGCTTTAGAAAAGGTTTGTATCCAATCTATCCCTTATCAAAAACACATTTTTGTTATCCAAGCATTAAGTCAAAAATTTTCTTTCCTTGAGTAAACTTACGCACAATGTTGGTTAAATCTAGAATTTCTTCTTTTAGAGAAACATTTTCTTTAGAGGGAATCAAGAAGGTTAATTACCTCAATAGTCACTGAACTTTACTGAAAAATCACCACATTGGTCACTGAACTTTATAAATCACCATATTGGTAACTGAACTTTGCAAAAGGTTTCCCAGATAGTCAATGGGTTCAGTGACCATCTGGGAAACGTTTTACAAAGTTCAGTGACCAATGAAGTGATTTTTAAAGTTCAGTGACCAATGTGGTGATTTTTCGAAAGTTCAGTGACTAACCACGTAGTTTTTAAAGTTTAGTGACCTGGTGGAAACTTTGACCAAAGTTCAGTGACTATTGGGGTAATTAACCCGAATCAAGATCAACATTTCCTTTTTCAAAACTCTTTTGAGTTTTCAAAATCTTTTTGGTCTCGATTTTTAATAAAATATGTTATTTTTTGAGAGTAGAATGTTGGAGAGCAAGTTTTTCAAAGGCTTCAAATAATTTCATCATATAAAGTAGATAATTCATCATAAGTAGGAGTGTCATTTGTGTTTACCTCATCTTCAATGACCATGAAACACATGTTTGCAACTTCGTCTTGACTTTCGTTTTCCTCTTCCTCATCATCACTTTCATCCCAAGTGGCTTGTAGAGCTTTCTTTTTGAGGAATCTTTTCTTGTTGGGACATTCGGTTCTCTTATGACCGGGCTTATCACAATAATAGCACACAATTTTCTTGTTCTTTTCTTCACTTTTGCCTTCTTTCTTTTGGAAGAATCGGTTGTTACAAAAGCCTCTCCATTTTCTGACGAGGAGAACAAGATCATTAAGTTCTTCATCACTCATGTTGTTGCTTGTTGATTCTTCCTCAATTGCCGATTTTAAGGCAATTTGGCACTTTGTTGGCTCTTTTGATTCCTCTTTGCTTTTCTTTGTCTTCTTCTTGATTTCGGCGTTGTTGAGTTCATAGGTTATCAATGTACCGTAAAGCTCTTTCAAAGGATATGTGTTTACATCCTTGGTGTTTTCTATCAACATTCTTATGGGACTCCATTCTTCGGAAAGAGACCTAAACATTTTGCTAACAAGTTCACCATCAGTAAATTTTCAATCAAAGTCTTTGAGACCATTAACAATATCGGTAAAGCGAATAATCATGCTAGCAATGGATTCATCTTGTTTCATGAAAAGATTTTCAAATTCTTTAAACAAGATTTATCTTGGTTTCCTTCACTTTATTTGTGCTCATGTGTGTGATTTCTAATGCATGCCAAATCTCATATGCGGAAGCACAAATGCTAATACGATTGAATTCATTTATGTTTAAAGCACAATAAAGAAGATTTTTGGCTTTAGCATTTAAGGACAATTTTCTTCTATCATCTTCATCATACTCCTCTTTAGGTTTTGAGAGAATTTGATCCGGTTTCCCATCAACCTTGATAACTTGTGTAAGTTTATGAGGACCGAATTCAATAACTTCCCAAATACTATAATCAATTGATTGAACATAAATTGACATTCTAATTCTTCAATAATTTTAGTTTGTACCATCAAATAAAGGGGGACGATTTGTAGAACACCCCTCAAGACTTGAGAAATATGGTTAGCCATTACTCAAGATTGTGAAATCTTTTTTTTTTTTAAATAAGAGCACGTCGCTCTGATACCAATTGATAACCCAAGAATAACTAACCAAGAGGGGGGTGAATTGATTTTTGAAACTTTTTCGACACTTAGTCTTAAAAACTATTCAATACACAATATATAAATGTTAGGTGTAAAATAACAAGTAAATATGCAAATATGATAACTTAATTCAAGATGAAAATGACACAATATAAATGGCAATGTAACGTAAAGTGTGATAAATAAATATATCAAGCCAATTTAATGGGGTTCGATACACAAAGTGTTCTACGTCCCCATTACTAAACTCTCCGTCACGAGCAAGACCAAATTCACTAAAATTGGTAACTTACAAACAAGGAGTACCGATCCTTAAGTGACTTACAAATATGGAGCACTTATCCTTAAGTGACTTACAACAAGGAACACTTATCCTTAACGACATCGAGTTTTCACAAGGGCTCTCGAAACCACAAAGTGTAAGTTGTAATTTTACAATTGAAAGAACTCTATAAACAAATGATATAATCAAGTCAAGTATTTAGAGAGTTAGGATAACACTTCAATAGATAGCAAATATTTAAGCTCAAATATTTTAACTTGCAAAACTTTGATGAACAATAAATGATACAATAGTAAGGATCAATGTACCATTTTTAACCAATGAATCTCTCTTAACAAATAATACAAAGTTAAGTATAGAGAGAGATTTACACTTAAATAAGTGTTGGTAAAGAAAAGCTTTAGTCAAGAATGAGGAAATAGACGAAATAGAAGTTTCTTCGCAAAAATGAAATCTTTGATGAAATAGATGAAGAACAAATTCAATCAAACAAAAGATTTTTGTAATAAATGAACTGGATAAAAATAAAGCAAACTCAATGATCTTCAATAAATAAGCTCTTTAAAATTCTCTTGTAGGTTGGTATTGTTGAATGCAAAAGGGTTCGGTATTTATAGAGCAAAACAACCAACTACAGGGACATTCGGCTGATAGGTTTCGGTCGACCGAAGTCCAATTATAGCTGTTGTAAAATATTAAAACCGTTAGAGTTTCGGCAGACCAATTCAAACTTTTGGTCGACCGAATGATTAGATTTTGGTTTTAAAGATTTTATACCACAGAGTCTATTTTCCAAAATCAATTTCATTTCGAAAATATTTTTGTGCAAGTGATGAGATGTATAAAAATTAATTTGAGCTTTATACTTGCTAAAAATCAACAACTTATACCTTTACACATACATTTGAAGATTTGATACAATATCTTCTAAGCTTCTAATCTTGAAAGATCTTGGTTTCTTCAGATCACTTTTGATTTTCTTTTGAGTGCTTGGAGTAGATGGCAATTTGAGCCTTTGAGTGATTGAGATAATACATGAAAAACTCAAGAAACGAGATTTGTTAGAAACACAAGAGTATTGTTTGTTATAATCAAAACAAGTGGAGTTATATTGAATCATATGTCAACATGTTTTTCATTCCATCATATCTTATTTGATTTTCTTAATAGTTTCTAAAGTTTATTATTATATTTTTTTCTATAAATCCTTTAGCATAATTATGACATCCTAAAAACTTCTATATTTGTTGCTTATTTTCAAGTTTATCGGGAAAGAAAATTATCTTTTCAGAAATATGAGGTTGCAATTTTATTCCTTCACTATTTATTATCATTCCTGAAAATTCAATTTCATTTTTACTATTTCTGCTTTTTTCTGACTAAGTATTATACCTTCTTTTGAGCAAAGTGTAGCAAAGATTTTAAGATGTTTAAGATGATCTTCATATGTTCCATGGCAATAGTCGAGTCTGCCTCAACCCAAATATCTGACAAACCAAGATTTCTAGCCAGTAGTATCCCATCACGAATAGCCCTTAGTTCCGCCTCTAATATCATACATTGTCCATATGAATTTGAGAAAGCCCTGATACAATTTCCTGCGTAGTCCCTAATGATGCCTCTCCCACTAGCAAATCCATCCTTGACACAACCATTGTTGTTGATCTTGACATATCCAAATGATGGAGTACGACACCAAACCATGATAAAGGTAGGAGATGGGGGAGAGTCAAAGAAATATAAAAAAGTATAGCAAACTACATGTCATTACGTCAATGTAACGGTCAGAATAGTCCACTAATATGGAGGAATGATACCATATAATAAACTCTCTAGATAATATATCTCGAGCTCATACGTATGTTCCGTGCTTTGCATTATTCCTCTCAATCCAAAGAAACCAGAAAATCAATAGAAGAATAATGATGCGAATGTCGGTCCTTGTAAACTGTCCAGAATACCTCAATCTCAAAAATCTACGTCTGATACTCTCTCTTGTACTCATGGTAATATGAAATAAAGCCCTAAAATGTTGCCAAACATGATTAGAAATACTACTACCAGTAAAAATATGAGTGATGGTCTCAATCTCTGAACAACACTGACGTCAAGAAGCCAACTGACTGCCAATCCTCCTCTGGATAATGACATCAACTGGTATCAAGTCCTGCCATAATTTCCAACAGAAGAATGAAATGGTAGGAGGTATGTTAGGGCTCCATAGTAGGCGAAATGAATCCTGCACTGACCTGCTAGAGCGAATCAACTGCCATGCTAGAGCGGATCAGCTGCCATCTGATGTGACCCTCTAGAAAATGTGATCCGAGACATCAAGACATAGTGGAATGGTCGCGATCTGCTCTGCCATAGCTGATGGAAGAGCTTGCAGTAATTGCCCAAAAACTCATCCAGTCTCATCGAAAAAGTCATGCACCCTTGCAGATATATGTTGTTTGGTGGGAAAATGGATGCCAATGTAGAATCACCCATCCAACAATCATGCCAAAAGAAGATATGTCCTATCCCAAGGTGCCAACGCAATGTGTGTCTTGGCGCATGATCCAAATCTCTTCAGTCTCTTCCAAATAGGAGAGGCTGAGTGAGGAACTGATGTAAGCAACGGATGTGTCCCTCTACAATATTTGTCGAGTAAAAACTGGGCCCAAAGAGAACTTTGAGACCTGAACAACCACCATGGCTTCAATGAAAATGTGTCCACTGTATCTTGTAATAGTCTAAAGCCCAGACCTCCCTCATCAGCAGAAAGGCAAATTGCCTTCCAACTCCGCCAATGTAGATGACATGATCCTTAGAACCCTATAGGAATCATGTAAATATACTCTCCAGCCTTTTCAGAATGACCTTAAGAGGTCTCATAATCTGGAATAGATACAGTGGTATAGAGGAAAGAACAGACCTCAGGAGAGTAATCCTACCACTAGGAAAAAGAAGGCGTGCAGCCCATCCAGAAATCTTATTTCTGACCTTCATAATGAGATCATCATACATAAAGCTCCTGTTAGCCCCTTTAAACAAAGTGACTCCCAGATATGTAAACGGCTGTCTCTGATGTGAAGATCAGTCAAAATCACTAATCTCCGTATCTGAATATCAGATGCCTGCCTAGGCAATATAAGACCACTTTTGTCTTTATTCACCAATTGGCCAGAGACCCATTCGTAGTGCTCCAAACAATCGATGACCCTTCTGATAGATCTCTTCTGTCCATTGGTAAATATAATCATATCATCAACAAAAGCAAGATGAGGGACAAGAGTACTACCTCCATATCGATATTGCATACTAGGATATGTCTGAAACCTCTGAGTAAGCAATTGAGAAAAGTAATCAGCAGCAATAATAAATAAGGATGGAGAGATATAATCTCCCTGTCTGAGTCCCTGCGATGAAGAAAAGAAACCACATGGTCGCCCATTCAGAAGCACTGAGAATCGACACTTTGATATACAACGTCTGATTCGATCAATCCACAAATGGTCAAAACCAAACGTCCCCATAATAGAATAAATGAATCCCCAATCCATACGATCATATGCTTTAGCCATGTCAAGCTTCAACATAACATTTTCTCCACGCATTCTATTATTCAACGTATGTAGAAACTCTTAGGTCAATAAAACATTGTCCCTAATAAGTCAACTGGGGGCAAATCCACTCTACTGAGAAGAAATAATACAAGTCAGAAATGAACTTAATCTGTTGTTCAATAGCTTTGTGATAAGCTTATTAAACACCGTATATAGGCCGATAGGTCGGTAATCTGTCCATCTACAAGTATTCTCCCTTTTCGGAAGTAAAATAATAGACGTAGCAGCAAATTCTCTTGGCAAATGACCATCCTCAAAGAAATCAATAACTGCATTGTATACATCATCCTGTACAATATCCCAATAGTATTGGTAAAACAGAGATGAAAATCCATCAGTGTCTGCAGTACTATCAATATCAATACTGAAAACAATCTCCCGCACCTCATCAATCAAATGGAGCCGGTTCAGCGTCATATTGTCTACCTCCGTCAGTATCCTAGGTATGATATCAGGACGAATATACTCCAGAGGCTGTGAAGGAACTGATAATAAGTCCTGGAAAAAATAGATTGTCGAGCTCTGAATATCCGTTGGAATAGTGAGAACTTCCCCTGTCTGAGTCGTGATGGTCCTGATACGAGATTTGATCCGTCGTCCATGTACCAACGAATGAAAAAATTTGATGTTGCGATCTCCCTCACATACCCAACGAGAGCTGACCTTTTGCTTCCAAAAACCCTCCTCAATAGCTAAGGTTCGGTTCAGATCAGCTTGTGCATGATGAAGTGAGACACGGTGATCCGGTATATGATCAACCTCAAAATCAATCTTTGCATGGTCTATCCCCTCTTCAGCGTCTCTAACTCTTTGGAACACATCACTACATACCCGTCGATTCCACCACTTTAGTCCACGTTTCAGCCTAAAGAATTTCTCCTAGAGGGCAGCCATTCCTGTAAGATGTGTAGGGAGTGACCACTTTTGAGAAATAAAGGCTGAGACGTCATGATGTTTGGTATAAACATTGATGAATCTAAATGGTCTAGGACCTGAATCATCATCACGAATCTACTGTAAAAGTAGATGTGAGTGATCAGATGAAGTACGGTTCAAATGAGTCATGGTAAGCTGTCTACAAAAGTCTGCCTCTAAAGAGTTAATTAAAACTCTATTCAATCTCTTACTGACCCTGCCATTTGTCCAGGTAAACTGAGACCCAGAAAAGCCAACGTCGTCTAGGCCACAGTCCAACATCATATTAGAAAAATTAGTAGAACCATGATCTTGATGAATATAACCAGTACTACGTTCACCATCATGTGTGATGACGTTAAAGTTACCCCGCAACAAGCCAAAGATCATCCATAGAGAGGAAAATGTGGTGAAGACCCGCCCACAAGTCCCTCATAACATAGGCCTAACAAGCAACATAAACAGAAGTCAAGTAAATAAGTCGTACTAGTTTGTGATTTACAACTCTAACATGTAGGAACTAGATATGATCATCAATAACAATAACGATAGTACCACATTCCAAAATACCCAAATCTTATTCGACTCATTCTGAACTCTAGTGTCGAAATGCAGATAACGACGAACAAAATGAAACATATTATCCAAAACCATAGGCTTGAAATAACTAAGATATAAACCTGATGAAGCTGAATAAGTTTTCTCAGGTGCCTGCAAGTAGTTAAACTAGCTATACCTCTTACATTCCAGATGATGACACTTATTTGGATGTACGTGAAGAGGTATCCTACGACCGACTCCTAATCATCATCCTGGGTAGTGAATTGTCAATAACTTTCAAATGTCTCTTCCGACTTATTGGGACAAAACCATCCTCTTTTGTCTTACCATCTAGACCTGTCAAATCATCAAAAGAAGATCTACGAAAAGGACATTGCTGATGAACTTCAACATGATAGAAACCCCCTGAATCTGACTGCTCTGTAGAAAGAAGAGCCTTCATATTCTGCTGACACTGTGCAATAGACACATTCGTACTACTAAAACCCTGCGGCCTCTCGAACATATCCATCAAGAGAGGGTCAGAGGATGTAGAAGTAACTAGCATAGAAGCACAGCTGACGGGGCCCAAAGCCTGTGATCAACTGATGTAACAACATGTGGGCTTTGAGGAATAACCATTTGAGGAGCATCTGTAAGATGATCTAGTGGTAAAGAAGTAGTAGTCTGTGGATCAATGGTACTAGTAACAGGTGGAGCAGTAAAACTAGTAATTGTCTAAGCTATAGCAACAGTGGTGCCCGTAATAATGGGAGGAAGAGAAGTTATATTATTGGAAGTGGAATGAAAAGTCACATCGGATAGCCCATCATGTCTCTTCTGATTGCTCTTAATTGACGTCAATCTCTAGCAAGGCACAATCACATTTTCCTTCCCCTTCCCCTTATCCTTAACCGATGCTGGTGGAGGCTTAGAAGCATGATCAACAACCAAAGGGGGAACCGATGGTGGAGGATGATGTAAGTTACTGGAGCATTTTTCCTCCATATGTTCGAAATGTCTACATCGAAAACAAAAGTTCGGAACCTTATCATAAACAACGAGCTGCCAATAACCACCCCATTTTCCCATCTCAATCCAGACTCTGTCAGGGAGTCTACATTCCAAGTTAACCTTAATACATACCCTAGCTTCACTAGGGTGACAAAGATCAGAAGTAGCTTCGTCAATGTGAAGTGGAAGTTCGATAGCCTTGGCTATGGCAAATAGTTCACTCTTAGCCCAAAAATGAATAGGAAGCAAAAGAAACAACACCCAAACAGGAGCAATAGGAACCTCATAATGTGGACTGAAACTAGGAGTCCATTTAGCATAGGGCAATCATCAATATACCAAATGGGTTTGAGGAATAATCGTGAATAATCATCCTTGTGCTCCATATGAATAATAATGTGTACATCATCAATAAGTCCAATCTCAAAATCACCAATAAAGCCAAAACGTAAAAAAATTTCGTGTACCTTATGCATGGAGGGTTTGATATGCACAAATTTACCAACAAGCGTAAATCTGTAGGCCTTAGCTAAGAATTGCTCATCTAATTCATCAAAGAATACAACAGGCTCACCATGGTGGATATATGGTTCCTTGGCAACCAAACTACGGTGTCTGGAGTCTTCAAGGGCACGAAGGACGTGCGCAAATGATTTCTTTTGACTCATATCGGCCTGTGTAATTACGGATTTTCAATTGGGTGCAACAACGTAAGATTGAGGAGCTTGGGAAGCTCCCGCAACTCCAGATGGAAAAACATATGGTTTAGCTGAGTTCTGAGCTAGCAAGGAAGAACCGGTCTATTCTGCACATTTCTAGTCAGCTTAGTCCGAGTCTGAGATCCATTTCCCAATTTGGATGTGGCATTATCTATTTTGAATTAACCCCGTAGAGGGGGTTCAAAGTTAGAGGTAAGTGTCGTCGAGCTATTGGCCAATTGGATTTGGCATCGAAGTTGTATTGACAGAAGCAGATTTCAATGTCGGGGTTGCCATATCAAATGTAGAATGCAACTTAGCCAACTTTGGAATTGGGGGAAGTTCAACAACCTTGTGAGGAAGGGCAAAATTGGAGCTCAAATGACCATCAATTCTTGCAATTGGTAAAGTACCCATAAACTTTTGACCCTCAATTGAAGTTGTACCCATGGTTGGTTAGGGGCGCCGGATGGTGGGAAAGCTGCCCCAGTTGGTTTGCGACCATGGGTCACAGTGTCGATGTCGAAATCAACCAAAAAAGGAACCGAATTCGCGACTGTGATTTTTCCCAATCCAAATTTGATTTGTTGTGTTGCTGCTTACGATGAATTGAAATGATGGCTAGGTGCGTTTGAGGGTGGGCTACTGGATGGTGTTGGTTCGCGACCTGATTGCCTGCTAGAGATGGGTTTTCCGGCAATTGACTCAGTTTCACCTGGTGTTTTTCTTTGCTGATTTCTGTTAAATTAATGGATGAAATTGAGACTTGTTGGGTGGGAATTGAAGTTGAGGTTGAGGAGATTATGTTGGTAGCCAAGTCCGTCGGTTTAGGTGGCCGAAATGTGTCGAAAAGAGGCTCAATTTTCGGTGGCAAAAGGGACCAAAAAACGCCCTATTCTAGAGAAAATCGAAGATGAGAGAATAGAGTCCGATCAATTGACTTATAGATCTAGTTATCTTGAAGAAACCTTCTATATATCACTGTTTATTACCCATCAATCCTAAGAAAATGCGAACATCATTGGCATTGGAGAGTCGTATAACGTGTCTGATGAAACATATTCAATCAAGCACTTCTTATAAGTTTTTGGTTAAGAAGTTCTTGAATTTGTACTTGAATTTCTTCTTTATCTTCTTGATTATAGAGCATAAGTTTGACTATAATAATGGTTGTTGGTTCTAATAGTTCTATTTTGGCTGTTGTTTTTTATTTTTCCCATTTTTCAAGTGAGTTTTCATTATAACTTTTGGCTAAAATGTCTTTTATTTTGTCAAACGTTATTGTTTTGATTGAATATTTGAGTAATTTTGTATAAATTCTATCTTTTCATCACGCTGAGCTGTCTAAACTCTAAATGGTTTAAATTCTCTAGCTATTTTCAGTAGATGTCCACATTGTGTTTTTAATTGAATAGTATAAATATTTTGACTATATTGACTAAACTGTTGTAAAAAATCATTTCCTACAATAATATCACAATCATTTATATTATATTTGTAAACTAGTTATTTTTTATTCGAATACAGTTATTTGTATGTATACACTTATTGGAAATTTTATTTCTCTACTCATTTTTCCTTAGGGAAATATGTAGATATTCCTTGATATATAATAATAATTCATTTCTTGTCTATTTTGTAATTATCAAGGCTATCTAAGAATGAATTTCCTAATAATATTGGATGTTCATCAAAATTTATGTTATTATCTATATAATATTCTATATTTAGTAATAAACTTTCAAGTTTGATCTGTACTTGTCCTATGACATCACAAGAGTTTATTTTTCCTTCAAAATCTCTATAACTATAATGTTCAACTTTTTTTCTTTTTAATTCATTCATCTATAAGAGAGCAAATATGATTCTAACATGTTCCGGTATCAATAAGTATTTTACTTTCATTTATCCATTTATTTCCATTAAAAAAATTTCCTTTGATTCCACAGACACTACTATTCTTATTTTGTTTTATTTTTGAAATATCATATATTGTTGTATTTTCTCTAATAATCATCTTATTTTCCTTATAAGTTATTTGTTTTGGTATTATAGATTGATCGATACTTATAGCATCATCATGTCCTATTTCGAAATTTTTTATTTCCTCTATATTTTGTTCTCTAGATATGATTACTTCTCCTATATCTCTAAATTCTTCTTCGATTTCTATAAAAGACTTTTCTTTATATATATTTCCGTAATTACTATTTGTATAGCAATATAATCTTTGGTATAATATAGTAAAAACTTTATTATTATCTTTCAATATTTTATTAGTCATTTTAAAATGTAGGCTAAGACAATCATCTAAATTTTTATTACTTATATGAACACAATAGCTTGGATAATAAGTAAATTTTAATTTTCCATAGGCTAGATTTCCTTTGACTATTCATAAATTTCCATTTTCCACTATTATATATCTTTCATCTTGTAAATCAAGTATTATATAATTATTAATTCCTTTTTTAAAATATGATTTTATTATTATTTGTATTCCTAAGATATTTTACTTTTTTTTTGTTTTAGTTTTCCTAGAAATTCATTAACACTCGTTTTTCTTATTAGATTTAATTTTATTTTTCCTTGTGTATATTTGATATCTATGGCTTTTGCTATTTCGTGATATTCATGAATGACTAACTTTTTTCTTCTAAATGTTGATTCTAAAATATTAAATAGTCTATTTTCTCGTGGTAGATTAAGATTTAATTCTGCTTTATTGATTTTTCTAAATTTTTCTCAATCAAATCTTTTTAAGGCGTATCCTTCTGTCCCTTCATATACTTCGATTTCTAAATTTTCAATGTTTTTAATTTCCATGATCTCTATGACTCTAGTATCATTTGGGTGGGGTGGGGTGGGGGTGAATAAAAATACAATTATGAACAAAAATTAATTAAAATCAAATCAAATTTTAAGGACCAAAATGAAATCTGTTTTATATTAGAATGACTTGTTTGAATTTTTTTTTTTTTATATTGAGGGTATTTAGGAACTTTCAAAACTTTAAAATGGTCAAAGGCCAAATTGAAAATATGGCCATTTATTTGGGCTATTTTCATGTATTTTCCTCAAAAAAATGAAAAACCACTAACCCAAATCAGGAAAAAAATAATATAAATTAAACCCAAATAAAAAAATTTCAAGAAAAATTCAATAACCCAAATTAAAATTTTTTATAATATTGATCAAACCAAAATCAAGAAAAAAATATGTTTCTGCTTTCATATAATTCTTTTTTATTTTTTAAGTTTTTTTCAATGATTACAATTTTTTTTTTTTAACTTTTTGCTTCTGATTCTCATTTTCCTTTTTTTTTTTTTTTTTTTAGTAGTACTAATTATGTATGACTTTTGTGGGTGTTTGTATTTTTTTTTTTTTTTTGTAGCAATAATTGAGTGACTTGATTAAAACGTTATATGAGGTTGGATGACCTATGGTAAATCAAAATTAATGTAGTCATGATGACGTTAAATATAAAATACAGTGACCATGGTGAATTAAAATTATCTCGAATAGTCATAGTAACACATGGTATAAAATATAGTGATCATAAGTGAATTTACCCCTTTGGGGGGCATATATAGAGTTCATCAGCAACGATTGAGAAGCTCTAATTTATTTCTAATTTTTACACGACTTAACATCATTTTCACTGTTTGGATGTTAATAAAGATGGTAATAACTAAATAATATAAATAATTTGTAAATTTATAAATGATATGAATTTATATGTTTTTTCTTTATATTTTCTTCTTCATTCATATTTCTTCTCATATTTTTATATTTACATTGGATTTTTGCTTTTAATTAAGGAAAAAAATTAGCTGTTTCTAAATCAAGTTTATGGTTGTTAACCTTATCGTTCATATTATTTCTATATTTATTTGGATCAAAATTTTTGTCTTGCCTATCATAATTATTTTTTATATTATTAATAGGTTTGTTCAAAAAATGTTCCCATATAAATTAATTTTGACTCCATTTTTTTTCCTTAAGTGATGCTTAACAGTTAGCAATTCCAATATAATACGAATCGAAAATGTGAAAATGGATTTACATAATTGTTTCAAGTTTATTGGGGGAAATATGTTATAGAGAACAAATATTGAGAGATTTCTGTATTTTTATGATGTGGATTGTTTTTATATTTGCTGCAAATAATTTATTTCTTTAATCAAAATTAAAAGCAAGTGGATTACTTATTTTACATATACCCTTTTTCTGCGTTGAATGAAGAAAAGTAAATATTTAATTTAAATATTTTTTGTTCTTATTACTTAAGTGATAGCATTACAACTTTGTTTCAAATTCCAACAAAATTAGCAAATATCTCATTCGTCTGCAATTTGAACAATCTTCTTCCCAATATTATCCCCACGAAAGAGTCCTATGAAAGCAGATGGTACATTTTCGAGACCATAAGAAATGTCTGCAAGGGACTTCATTTTACCCGTTCGAAGGTGCTCCACTGTCGTCGAAAAGAAATCTGCATTCAGTTTGATGTAATCATTAGCCAAATATCCTTGGATTGTGATCCTCTTGTACACAACATCTACCATGTTTGGTGCAGCTCTCTTGCCATCGTTTGTGTATTCGGAAATTATTCCGCAAATGGCAACTCGACCGTATGTATTCATGTTGTCAACTGCTGCTTCAAGCATCTCCCCTCCGACATTATCGAAGTATATGTCAATACCATTGGGGAAGTACCTGCGTTATCAAGAATTTCCCATGATACTGATGAAGTGCATAAGGACTTAGAGTTTATGACGAGGTGGGATCGCAAAGGGAAAAAATAATTTCATGATAACTTCGAGTTTGTTCGTTTTTGGTGAATTGCTAACCTAATTCGGATTTTGGACAGATTCCATTGTTTAGGCCCTCGATTAAGCATTTTTGCCGTTTATGATAATTTTTATTTTGGTAATATCTCATTCAATAAAATGCGGATTCATATTCCGTTGGAGGACGATTTTGAATCTTAAGAGTTTTCATTTAAGTTATTAACTCGAATTTTTTCATTTATAAAAAAATATTGTTATTTTATTATTTATTTTCTTAATTTTGTTAGGGTTCAACTATTTAAAGCATTGTAACCCCTTTGATGCAGGAGATTGTTGAATTGAACAAAAAAATTCGTAAGTTTTCTTTCATCTTTGTAAGGTTGTTCATATGTCATACAATCTTCCGTTACGTCAGTTGGTATCAAAGACGAAGTCATTCCTTCACCATGCCGCCAATGAAACGTCTAGAAGCTCGTAAAGCCCCGGTAGAGGAGGTACATAGACGTGATGATATCGCACAGCTGCGTCAACAAGTGGAGTTGCTGACACAGCAAATTGCTGCACTCGTGCCACAGCAACATGCGCATGTGGTTCAACCGATTGAGGATTTTGATGATGAGAATCCATTCACACAACCTGAGCATCCAATAGATTTGTCGGTTTAACGGAGAGGGGATGGTCAGGATAAGAACATGCGTTGGGAATCTGGATTCAAAGTTGATATTCCTGAGTTTCATGGTGGATTAAGTCCAAAAGAGTTCTTGGATTGGGTGACTATTGTGGATGAGGTCTTGGAATTTAAGGAGGTTCCTATTGATAAATGTGTGTCTCTCGTTACGACGAGATTTCGTGGACGAGCAGCGGCGTGGTGGCAGCAGACTAAAGTCACGCGATCCAGGTTAAGGAAGTCCAAGTTTGCATCATGGGATAAATTGAAAAAGCATATGAAGAAGCGGTTCATGCCCTACAACTATGTTCGGACCATGTACCAGCAACTGCAAAATCTGCATCAAGCCGTAAAAATGGTTAGTGACTATACCACAGAATTTTACATGTTGATTACGAGGAATGAGCTGATGGAGAAGGAAGAGTAGTTCGTGTCACGATATATGGGTGGTTTTCGTCCCCAAATACAGGACACGCTGAATATGTTTGATCATGTGACAGTTTTTGAGGCACATCATAGGGCAATACAGATAGAGAAACAACAGTTTAGGAGAAATACAGTTCCTTTTACTCCGGGCAGTTCTTCCAATAATTCACAGCAGCAGATGACACGTCCTGGTAATCCTACTCAACCTAGCCCTCATAGAACTAATCATGTTCAACAACTAACACGTCCTGGATGTAGTATTTGTTGTTTTACACGTGGTGATACATGCCATAAACAGTCTGAATGTCCTAAGAATCCTCATAGAGGACTCTTTGTTGATAAGAGGTATGAAGATTCTTAAGGTCCGCCTATATTTGACAATGAAGACACCGAAGAAGTCACAAAGGAGGAAGAGTTTGTAATTGGTGAGTGGGTCAGGCGCTGGTGGTAAGACGGAGCTTTTTAACTCTCTTGGAGAATAACACTGACTGGCTGCGTAATAATATATTTCAGTCGACGTGTACTATTAGGGAAAGGTCTGTAGATTTGCTATTGATTCTGGTAGTTGCGAAAATGTGGTAGCTGAAGAGGTCGTTAAGAAGTTGAGTTTGCAGACTGAGAAGCATCCCAAACCGCATAAATTGGCTTGGTTGAAGAGGGATAACGATTTAGACGTGTCTCAGCGTGCTCGAATCCGTTTCTCCATTGGACATACCTATAAAGATCAGGTTTTATGTGATGTAGTATAAATGGATGCATGCCACTTACTATTAGGGAGGCTGTGGCAGTTTGACTGTCATTCGCTGCATGATGGGTATACCAACACATATAGCTTTCTGTTTAGGAGAAAGAAGATTGTGTTACTACAGGATAAGGGTTTAGTAAAAATAGTTGGGGACAACGCCAATTTACTTACCAGAGTGAAGTTGGAAACAGAGATGGATGAGTCTAGGGTAGTGTACGTACTAGTGGGAAAATCAGTTGACAGTGAGGAAGAGGTCCCTTGCAGAGTTAAGTTATTGCTAAAGGAGTTTCATGAGGTTTTCCCCGAAGAGCTTCTAGGTGGATTGCCACCACTGCGGGATATTTAGCATCAAATTGACTTGGTGCCTGAAGCTTCTCTGCCTAACCGGGAGCATTACAGGATGAGCTCCATTGAACATGAGGAGTTGCGCAGACAAGTGGAGGAGCTTGCACATCAGGAAGAGTCTTAGTCCTTGTGCTGTTCTTACTCTCCTTACGTCGAAGAAGGATGGGACGTGGCGCATGTGCATGGATAGTAGGGCTATTAATAAGATTACGGTACGTTATCATTTTCCTATTCATCGCCTAGATGATCTGTTGGACCAGCTTACTGGTGCTTGTGTGTTCAGCAAGCTTGATTTGAAGAGTAGGTACCATTATTTTCGGATCAGACCTGGAGATGAGTGGAAGACAGCATTTAAGACGAGTGAAGGATTGTGTGAGGGGTTAGTCATGCCTTTCGGCCTTTCAAATGCACCTAGTACGTTTATGTAGGTCATAAATGAAGCTCTTCGTCCATTCATTGGTAAATTTGTTGTCGTCTACTTTGTTGATATTCTGATTTTCAGGGCTAACGATGATGATCATGTCCAGCACATTCGAGAAGTTCTTTCAGTTCTTCACAAAGATCACTTTTATGCTGCAGTGAAAAAGTGTTCGTTCTTGATTGATCGTGTTGTATTCCTGGGTTATGTGGTGTCGAAGGAGGGGTTAGCAGTAGACACATCAAAGGTAGAGACAATAAGCCAGTGGCCACAACCTAAAATCGTTATAGAAGTGCGCAACTTCCATGGTCTTGCTTCATTTTATCGTAGGTTTATACCACATTTCAGTAGTATCATAACACCAATTATAGATTGTATGAAGGATGGCAAGTTTCAATGAACTCCCGTGGCAGAGGTATCTCTTCAGTTGATTAAGCAGAAGTTGACTACTGCTCAAGTTTTGGTGTTGCCTGACTTTACCCAATCGTTTGAGCTACATTGTGATGCTTCGAAGGTGGGTATTGGTGGTGTGCTGAGTCAAAACAACCGCCCCGTTGCATACTTCAGTAAGAAGCTTTCTGGTCCGAAGTCTCAGAACAGTACTTATGATGTAGAGTTCTATGCAATAGTCCAGGCACTTCGACATTGGAGTCCCTATCTGTTCCAGAAGGAGTTCATTTTGTATACTGATCATAATGCCAAGCACCTCGGTACTCATGATAAGGTATCTGCTCGACATGCATCTTAGATTGCTTACTTACAGTAGTTTACTTTCATGATTAAGCACAAATCAGGTGCCATTAACAAAGTGGCAGATACATTGAGTAGGCACCAAACTCTCCTGACAGAAATGTGAGTAGAGGTTCCAGGTTTTGATAGCCTTTGTGACTTATGTGCTACTGATCAATATTTCTCTCATGTTATTCGGAAGTTGCAGGAAGGTATGCAGTCGAAGTTTGCATAGATTGATGGGTTCTTTTTTCGTGGCAACCAGTTATGTATTCCAGAGGGTAGTTTGAGGTTGACGATTGTTCAAGAATTGCATAATGCGAGCCATGTGGGTCGAGACAGAACATTGCAGTTTGTTGTTGCTTCTTACTTTTGGCCATCATTGTGCAAGGATGTCGGTAAGTTTGTAGAGCGTTGTCGGGCTTGTCATTTGGCCAAAGGCAAGGCAACAAATGCTGGCTTGTATATACCTCTGCCTATCCCAACCCAGCCTTGGATAGACGTTAGCATGGATTTCGTTGTGGGGCATCCCAGGACTCAGCGTGGTTTTGACTCTATCTTTGTAGTGGTTGATCGGTTCTCCAAGATAGTTCATGTAACGACCAAGAACTTTTAATTAATATAAATTAGTTTTCTCGAAAAACGTGTTGCAAAACGTTAACCCTAATTTTTAGAGAAGCGAGTTCGTCTAGCCGTTATAAAAACAAATTCAAATCTATTCGATCGAATCTAATCCCGAATAGTAATTTTATTATCAATTTTGATTTATTTTATTTAAATCCAATTTTTAATAATTTCAAGCCCAATTATTAAAATTCAATATTTATAGTCCAATTACATAAGCCCGATTTAAATTTTAATTATTTTAGCTCAATTCATTTAAGTCCAATTAAATGAGTCCAAAATCGAAATTTATTTATTTTAGCTCAATTAGAAAACCCTAAAGCCCAACTAATATGCCCAATTACCCGCCTAGGGTTTTGTGCCCTAATTATCACTATTCATACCTCACTAGCACTCACACTCACACTCACACAACATCCATTTGGTAAGAATTTGTCCATCCCTCCAACTTTCTCTCTATTCCAATGTGAGACACCATTGATGCTAAAAAATCCATTTCTAGCATCAATAATGAATTCACAAGACAATGCAGTCCACCATTCTTCACCACTAAACCATCAACTACCACTAAGCACACTGCCCAAACCACGAGACCAACAACCACCATCTCCTTAGCTCAACACTCACTGCAAAACAAACCATCTACTCACTGCAGCCAACACTCACAAGACCAACCACCACATTGCCACCCAATGGAACCCCTAAAAGTCGAACCCCAACTCACTGCCAAGCTCCAACCACTACCACCAACTGCCAAACCGTGACCACCATCCACACGGCCCAAAACTGCAACTCGATGACCACCAAACCAAGACCACCCAAATGCAACCAGTCACCAAGCCAACAACCCACAACCGGCAGCAAAGCCCGTCGCCCAAAATCCCCAAACCCGAAAGCAACACCAAAAACTCCAAACACCACCCCTCTCGACAGCCTCTATTTCACCCCAAAATCCACCTCAAACCACCACCAAAGAAACCCCAAACCAAGAAAACAATAAAAAAATTGACACCGTTACCTCGTGTTAGTCGAACTCGAATGAAGAATCGAACCCTCCGGCCTCGTTTTCACCTTTTTGCCCAAATAAGACACCCTCCACCCTTACCGGCGCCACCACGATGGTGGCGCTGCCACCGCTTGCCGGCGGTGGAAAGGAGGAGGGAGGAAGCCCTCCATCCCATCGCCTCTCCTCTCTGAAACGAGAGAGAGAGAGAGAGGATGATTTTATTTTGTTTTGTTTTTATTTTGGTTTAGTTAGTATATATTTATTTATTTATTTTAATTTTAGAAATTGTCTTTTGAGCCCCCAAGTTCTTAAATTTATTTATTTAAGTTCCAAAGTTTTAAGTATTTTAATTGTAGTCCCTAATTTCTCACTTTCAGTTTTAATAATGTTCAATTAAGTCCCTAATATATAAAAGTTATTATTTCAGCATTTTAGTTTTATTTTCAGCTTTAATAGAATTACAGTTTAGTCCCTAAACTCCTAAAAACTATTATTTCAGTTTAGAGTTTTATTTTCAGTTTTAATAAGATTTACAGTTTAGTCCCTAAACTTATAAAAGTTATTATTTCAGTTTTTAGCTTTATTTTCAGCTTTATTATATTTACAGTGTAGTCCCTAACTTTCAAAAATTACTATTTCAGCCCTTAAACTTTTATTTTCAGATTTAATAAATTTCCAATTTAGCCCCTAAACTTTACTTTATTATTTTAAGCCATTTATCACAATTTCAATAATTTTCATTTAAACCATTAAACTTTATTTCAACACTTTAAAACTTTAAAGTTTCGAAATACTAATTCAAATTTATTTTCTATTTTGGCTAGACGAAACGTACAGACAATTAGGAGATTGAAGTTACTTCTCGCACCATTTTTATGAAACTCGAGATATTGAGGTAGACTCGCCACCATTAATTAGTTTAAATTATAATTGCATGCTTTATGTGAAATTACGTGATTTATATGCTTTAATGCATGAGATGAGAATTGTCATATGAGATATATGATATTGTTATGCTTGCCATAACTTATATACTTAATTGCATAAGAAAGACGAGAATCTCTTATGAGATAAGATGGGAATGTTATGCATAACTTATGTGCTTTATACGCATGAGAAAGAAAGACTACCAACACCCTATGATTTTAAAGAGCCTATGATTTTCAAGAAAATGAGCCAAAGAAGATGATATCACGTTGTATATTGCATAAGTGTGTATTCAATTATTTTGTAAATTAATTATCGGCGATGAGTCTACTGAGCTCCGTTATTTTAACAATATTTGCAAACTTCGGAGGCAATCGTGATTGATAGGCAGTGGTGGCACAAAAATTTGATTATCGAAATTATTAAACTTTGAAATTTATGTATTTGAATATTGATAACGTATTGTTGTTTCCGCTATTCCTAAAACATGATATTTAAATTTTAAAGCAAATTCCTATGAGTTTACTTGTCGACGAAGTTTTCAATTACAAATGTGATTTCAAAATTAGGTTATTTCCGCGATTTTCGATTATTAAATTAGGGCAAAATACGATGACGTGGCAATCCGGGTTAACAAAACTCGGAGCGCTACAGTTCACTTCATCCCCTGTAAGAAAACTACGAATATTGCCAACGTGGCTTTGCTGTACTTTCGTGAGGTCTATCACCTACATGGACTGCCTACAACTATTGTGTCTGATCGAGATACTCGCTTCCTCAGTCACTTCTAGCGTAATTTATGGCGTTCGGTCAATACACATTTGGACTTCAGCAGTGCATATCACCCTCGGATAGATGGACAGACGGTGGTTGTTAACCATTCTTTGGGTGATTACTACGTTACTTGGTTGGTGATCACATTAAGTCTTGGGATCAGAAGTTGTGTCAAACAGAATTTGCTCATAATCAAGCTGTCAATCGGAGTAAATGTTTTAGTCCATTTCAGGTGGTGTATAGTCTTGTTCCTCGTGGTTCCCTTGACTTGGTCCCAGGTTCTACAACTGTTAAAATGCATGGCAAGACCGATGACTTCATTTAGCATTTGCAGCAGGTTCACTCACAGGCTCATGATCAGTTGCACTCTGCTGTTACTAAGTATAAGCATGATGCAGATCTTAAGCGCCGACATGTTGAATTTGAGGTAGGTAACTTTGTTTGGGCGGTGTTAACTAAAGATCGTATTCCTGCTCATGAATACAACAACCTTACTTCAAGAAAGGTTGGTCCATTGGAGATAATTGAGAAGATTAATCACAATGCTTATCGTTTGAAGCTGCCAAGTTATATTCGTACATCCGACGTGTTTAACGTCAAGTATCTGGTACCATTTCGTGGTGATAATTTTGATGATGACGAGGCTTTTTCCACGTCAAATTTGAGGGAGAATTTTTGTCACACTAGGGAGAATGATGAAGTGCATAAGGATTTAGAGTTTATGACGATGTGAGATCGCAAAAGGAAAAAGTGATTTCATGATAACTTCATGTTTGTCCGTTTTTCGACAAATTGCTAGCCTAATTCGATTGGAAAAAGGTCAATGATCACAACTCATCGCCTTCGACTATGATGTACGTCATATTTTGGACAGATTCCATCATTTAGGCCCTCGATTAAGCGTTTTTTCCATTTATGGTAATTTTTATTTTGTTAATATCTCATTCAATAAAATTCGGATTTATATTCCGTTTGTTAGAAATTTATGGAAAAATTTCGTTTTTTTATTTTTATTATTTATTTTTCGAATTTTGATAGGTTCTACTATTTAAAGCATTGTAAGCGCTTTGAGGCAGGAGATTATTGAATTGAATAAAATATTTCGTGAGTTTTCTCTTATCTTTGTGAGGTTGTTCATCTTTCCTATAATCTTCCGCTACGTCGATACGTTTGTGCACTAGATTGAATTAGACTGAACGTGAAAACTATAAATTGTATCACATCCTTTTATTAATCTTGTCACTTCATGATGCTCCTTTTCATGTGTCATACATGTTCTAAGGGTCTATTGGAAACTTCAACGAACTTTTGCATATGCTCAATTGGAAATACTCGATAAGATTAACGAAAAAAAGTAGTTAACAATTTTATTTGTAGTCTAGTGTTGTGTCCAACCGAAGATGATTTAACGAGATCTTTCAACTGGACCAAGACACATGTAACAATTTGTCAATTGTTTCAGGGTGCACCTACTGTTTCCATAACAAGACGCACAATTGCTAAGACTAGCTTTAGTGGTTTTTAAATGCCACGATTAATTATAAGACCATCTTTAAAGATATATGTTGGTACGTTGTACTGGACATCATGGAGGAAGAGAAACAAGTGTTGGGATTGACCAAAATAATTATGGAATAAAGAATTCTTGTTTGACAAGAAAAGGAAAAAAGTGGTCAAGTTAAATTAGGAGTATTTTTCTTTATATAATACCAAGTAGAGAAGGAAAAGAATATTATTGGTATTATTATATAAAAAAAATAATTAAGAGAGTTCAATTGTGATTGAATAAGTTTTTTGGCATAATTTATGGTTATATATACATTGAACTCGTCAATGAAGTTGACGTGAAAAAGGTGAAAAAGAGAGGAGAGAGAGAAATATTGTGTGAGTATAGAAAGGAAGGAAACATGTTTGTTGTTCTTTCTTGGTGTAGGGAGAAGTTGTGAGAGTGAAAAAAATATTGTAACGAGTAATTTATTTTTCTTATCAATAAAAATGTTCTTCTCCTGTGGTTATCAACAGGCAGCTGAAGCCACGTTAAATTCTTTGTTTTTCTCTCTTATCCAATTATTTGTGTTTTGTGTTTTCGCTACATTTGGTTGATTTGGGGTGGGAAAATTGATTTTTTCCCCAACAAGAAGCTACGAAATTTGTCTCTTGTAATGTCAAATCACGTTGAATTGCATTTATAAAAACAGAAAATCTAACCTCTTGAGAGCTGACTTAAGATCAGTTTCCTCCTTGTAGTTGAATGCATCATCAAAACCAAGCTCTTGCTTGAGCAGATCAACCTATAATCCAATCGACATTTCAGTTATCTACTTAGAGAAATTTAATGAAAAGAGGGCAAAAAGGATGATTAAAAAAAGACCTTTCTACGGGTACCAGCACTGCCAACAACATAGCAGCCAAAGAGCTTAGCATATTGTCCAACCAAACTTCCTACGGATCCTGATGCAGCAGACACAAATACCGTCTCACCCTTTCGAGGTTTGCACACTTCAAAAAATCCTCCATAGGCAGTAAGTCCACTAAATCCTGTGAAATAAATTATGTGATTATGTTGAAAGATGTTAAATTGTGAGGTCCCCGACAAAATCTCATTAAGGACCATTTATGAATTTGTATTTTTGTAAAATTTTATTAAGGAAATGGAGTCCTTGTAAAATTCAATTTTGCCCTAATTTGTCTTATAAATAGAGAGTCATCCTTATACTTTATTATAAGGCTAGAAAAGATAGGAATGCAATTTTCTTTTGTAATTTTTTTTTTCATCACAGTGAATTATGACAGCGCAGGAGAAGATGTAATGTCACATTGAGACGACTTTTATAAATCTTGCATATTTTTGAGTGTTTATTTTTCTTTCTTAAAATTCTTTGCTATCGGTGGAATAAAATTAAGGTTTTATAATTCTCAACAAAGCGGAGATTTAACAAATAGCATGACAGAAATCCATTAATAAAAATCAGAATTTCTTTTACTTGGTTAAGTTACATACAAAATTTATAGGTCTATGGTAATATTCGTGATCGTAGTATAAAATTGAGGTGTGGTTCGAGTACTCCTAGGACACATGCAAAATCTACCGTGCTCGGTTGATGAAAATCCCGACACATAAGAGGATGGAGTCGCACGTCGACTATAAGAAAATGAAGAAGGGAAAATGAAGAGAGAGTGAGGGGACGATGGCAATTTAATAAATAAAAAAAGTCAGAAATGATTTCCACATTAATAAAAATAAGAAAATTGTACATAATAGATGTCATAGAGGAATATTCTGGACTAATTAAATTCAAATAGACATCAGCACTGACGAAGTCTTTGTGAGCTACTGACATGAGTTTATAATAATTTATGTGATTTCATACTATTTGGCTTCTTCTAATAAAGAATCCATCTCTCACGTGGAGGAGAATATTTGAGAATGGACACTTACCTCTACTATTATTCTCCATTAAATTATAATTATTTTTTCTCTCTTTTCTTATCAATCACATATTCTCCAATAAAATAATATTCCACATAAATTCAAAAAAACTTTTCTTTCTTTATTAACTACATATTCTCCAAAAAATTATTATTCCTCTCATTATAATGTGAAATAATCAGGGCTAAACGGACGCTTAGTAGTTATGTATGACTTTTGAAGGTGACAAACGAACAATTCTCATATTTTATTTCCTTAATCATGTACAATTCAACGTATAAAATATGTCTTAACGTCTTGTGAAACACATTAGGCGATGAACAAAGAACTATTTTACATCAAAAACGTGTTACGAAGTACCATGATAGGCATCGCCAAACAAAGAAACGGTATTAATATTCGAGTAGAAATGGCAGCGGGCCCCGCCCCTCCTTAGATGGGATAGGACCGGGCGGGGCGAGAGCCTGCCCTTTTTTTCTTTCAAATATTTTCAGTTAAAATACAATTTTAAATTTTAAAATCCAAAGCAAATAATACTCAAACTAACTACATCAATATCCAAAGAAAGCACTGAAAACAATTTTTTATTTATTTATTTATGCTTTTGTAATTTGTAGTTAATTTTTTTTATTCTTCACGGGGCGGGTTCGGAGTGGAGATGCCCTGCCAACCCGTCGGGGCAAGTTTTTTTCACTCCATTCGGGTTTTTTTGCCATCACTAGATTAGAGACACTTACCAAGAGTTCCTACATGGTGAGGCAAGGGCAAACCCATGGGATCTAACTTATTTAAGAGTGCACCATCTTTTACAATGGTGTACTCTCCCCAGCTCAGAAGCCCAACAACCAAATCACCCTTTTCAAATTCAGGCTTCTCAGATTCCACTACTCTTCCCACACCGTATGTATCAATGGCCTGTCAATGATCAAAGAAGCTTCTAAATGTCAATGAAAAGTTTAAGAAATTGAATAAATTGGATAGAAGAATCCACAAGTTTAATTGTTTCTAGTTCAATATAGTTTAGCACAACAAGAAATACCTAAAGGTTTAGTTAGATATTGTTCATTGTATTCATTGCTATCAAATAAAGTGCATATCTTAGTCCAAGAGAACATATATACTAAGGGTTGTTTGATATGGTAGACAATACAATATCAAGAGTCCGAAAAATAGAAGTTAAAATCTGGTCAATTGTATTGATCATTTTGAAAACTTACCTCACCAGGAATTATGGCAGCAGAGAAATATATAGCCGACTGCGACGAACTATGACTCTTCATACGGTTGAGTTGATAAGGGTCAATTGATACATACAGATTCTTCACTAGTACTTGATTTGTACCAACCCCAATGGATAAAGAAAGTGTTTCGGTCTTGATTTCAAAATCAGACTCTTGAGGGAATCCATCTATGGAGGCCTTAATGGCTATGAATCTGTTCATCACTTCCATTTTCACCAATTACTCTCAAAGAGTGAACTGAGAACTAATGAGAAGAAGAATTTTGGTGGGGGATTATTTATAAGAAGATTTTTAGAATCTTGACAATTATTAAGTTATGGGTGTCCATCTGTGTAATAAACGAAAAAGTTAAAATTATAGTGACTTTATGTTGGATGCCAAAAGAGATAAGAGAGAGGACGGCTTGTGTGGCTAAGCTTTTATAAAAATATTTTCTAGCATAACATAGTTCTCTTATTTTGAAGTGAATTATTTTAAATAAAATAAACCTTTTATCTTACTTTGGAAATAACTAAATTTATATTTCGAACTTTTTTCTAGGCTTATTAGCAAAAAATGTGCCTATGTTTCGCTCTTAGTGTGCAAAATGTGCTCATGTTCCCAATTTTTGTATTTTCTTTCCTATTTCAACGTTTCATTGTGGAAAAAACAATTTTCATTAATTTTTATCCAATTTCTCAGTTAAAAATAGTGCGATCCCGCATAAAAATATTAAAGCATGCGTCAAAAATATCATATCATCATATCATATCTTTAGGAACTGGTAAGAACTCATAATATATCATATCTTTAATATCGGATGACCATATCATATCATAACTTTCATGAGCATGAAATTCATCAACATGAAGTAATAAAATTAAACGGGACAAACCACTTGCACCTCGCAATCCTAACTTGTTAATTTAAATAACTTCTTGAAAGATGAAAACCCAAAATCACGTTCCAGACAAGTTTTTTGCCTCTCCTTGTCTGTTCCGTGCGTAAATGAAGTTTTTGTGTGTGTTCCCTCTACTATGTGCCTATGTTTCCTACACGTGTCTACTGGCTTACAATTCAAAATAAAATAAAACATTCCATGACACATTTACACGTGGTAAAGCCATTCATTCAAGGTATCAATTCCACTGCAAATGAAAGTTAGTTTTTCATCAACTTCTACAAATTGAAATATTTTGGAGTTAATTTATCTGAATCGACTTTTTCTTGAATCTATTATACATGATTAATTACGAGCTATCCAATAAATCCAATACTCATATATTTACTTTCGCTCCATACACATCTAAATATTTGACACAAATAAAAATTGGAATTTAATATATATGTCACTTTAATCCTTAACTTCAAAATATTAAAAATATAGCATATAAAATAATGAATTCTATTTTATAAAGAAATTTCGGGACTTTACACCTACCCCACCCCACCACTCATCCTCACCCTCACCCTCACCCTTAAATGATTGCATCGCCATAGCCACTGCCGTCAAATTCTCAGGTAAATAAAAACTCTTTCTTTGTTCTTGCTATGTAAATCAAAAATTGATTTTAATTTGTTGTGTGAATCCAAGTAGGAATGAATTGACTGTAAATAAGGGGAATTATTTTACATTTGTTCAAAGGAAGAAGATTGAAAGACAAGTCATGATATATATGCCTTTTAGCACAAAACGGCCATACGTTTGACTTTTAGTGTACAAAACACCTCTACATTTGGCCTTTAGTGTGCAAAATAGTCATACGTTTCAAACTTTTGCATTTTTCACACCCTAGTCTTCTTTTTCCCGCAGGTCTAATTTTTCTTCAATGATTTCTACACTTATGGTACTTGATTAGATGTAGATAAAAAGATATTTCTTAGTATTGGTGTTTGAGTACAGTAACTGATTATTTAGAAAGGTGCAAGTGAATGAATGACAAAAAATGGAGGTTTCAAGAAATGTAGTGCCCCATCATAAGTACTTTAAGTGCCACATACAGAAAAGTCGTCCACATTCATGAAAGTTGTGGAAGTCAAGAACAATGTCACTGACAATAATGAAAAGAAAAGCCTCCTTAATTTGGTTGAATCATTAATTTGGTTGCTCTCATCATGCAACTAGAAATGCTTAGTTACTTTCTGATGTCATCCGCAATATGGGAAAAGAGTTATTGTGACAGCTGATTATTCATTACATCCTGCAATTAAAGAAGAGCACCTCAATGTCATCACTGATATTTCAAATTCTGGTGGTATTTCTCTCAAGAATGTTTATCATGTTCCAGGTTTAAAGAAAAATCTGGCCCCAGTCTCTCAATTAGTTGATTCTAGGAGATATGTTCCTTTTCGTCAAAATAATGTACAAATTCTTTCAAATGTAAAACAAATTGCTGCTGATGTTTTACTTATTGGGAAAATGAAAGAATCACTATATGTTTTGTCTTCAAGTGATGTATATGTTGAAAAGACAGGCCATAATGCAAGTGCGACATTTGGCAATCTCGATTAGGAAATGTTAGTATAAAGCTCATCTCGTTTCTCGTGGTTTTTTCTCAGCAATAAGGTCTAGACTACGAGAAGACTTTCAACCCTATTTCTAAAATGCTGGCTGGTCGAATTATTTCATTGCCTGCTTACAAAGGCTAAAAATTGTGGCAACAAGACGTGAAATAATGAATTTCTTAATGGAGAGTTAGATCGTGATATCTTTATAGAGCAGCCTTATGGATTTAATTCTAAGGAATGGAATGATCATGTGTGCCGGTTCAAGAAGGCTTTGTATGTTCTCAAGTAAGCTCCACGTGCTTGGTTTGGTAAGATTGCTTAATATCTTATTTTTGTGGGTTTAATCTTCTAATGCAGATCCTAGCTTATTTATTAGAAAAACATATGTGCATCATATTGCTTCTTTATGTGGATGATATGATCATTATCGGAGATAACAATGTTGAAATAACCCATCTTCAAGATGCATATCTACTCGTTTTGAAATGAAGAGTTTGGTAGAAGCTAGTTATTTTCTTGGCCTACAAGTTGAACAATCAGATGGCTATTTTGTCTCTTAAAAGGGATATGCGGCAAGCTTATTGAATCATTTTTGTATGGGGGAGTCAAAAGTAATGACAACTCCTATGTAATTTGGTTTGAAGTTAATTAAAGAAGAAGGAAAGTTATTGGAAGATGCAACATTTTTTCGACAGCTTGTTGGTAGTTTATTCTATTTAACTATCACACGACTTGATATTTCATTTTCTGTAGGAGTTATTTCTCAATTTATGGATAAACCATGTGAGGAACATTTAATTGTAGGAAAGAGGATTCTTCGATATGTGAAAGACCCTCTAAATTATGGGTTATAGTATAAGTAGCATATACCATTCCTTTTGACTGGTTTTGTAGATACAGATTTGGACTTGTGATGTTAAGGATAAGAGCTCCAAAACTAGTTACTGTTTTAATACAAGCTCAACAGCAATTTCACGGTGCAATAAAAAGTATACTACTTTTTCTCATTCTAGTTGTGATGCTAAATATGTATCAGCTACTATGGCCACTCACGAGTGTATTTGGCTTGAGATTCTTATTCAAGAAATGTTTATTGCCTTGGACAACCTAGTTCTCATTAATGTGACAATGAAAGTGTAATTAAGTTTGCCGGTAATACATTGAAACACATTATCATCACCACCACCCACTGAACTGTCGCTACCACCATCACTCTAATGCTAGAATACGTCGCTACCCTCTCACACAAAAAACAAACAAAAAATCCATTGCCTCTCTTCCATTTATAAGATTTCATGGATGGCATAGGACAACTAGGCAACATCTAGGGTATCAAATTGAAAAATGTTTTCAAATTCGACTTCTAAATTACAAATATATTTGTCAATATTTACACTAAAGTTCTCAATAAAACTTAGAAACTACAAATTGGCCCAAAATTTCTCATGATTTGAACACGTGCCACATATCCTTTTTTTTTCTGTAATTTAAAGACACTATCGAAATTGTCAAAAAAAACAAAAAAAAAAAAAACATGAGTCATGCTATATGCATATAGGAATCCTCCTATACATATTATAGGAGCAGAGTTGGCAGCACTACAATGGCTGTCAACACTGTACACTGAACCTGTAACTTGTACATGGGGATTTCCCCTGTACAAATAGAATAATTCGAAAAATTTTATATCATGTTAATCCTGAGAAATGCAAATTTCTCTTACATCAATTAGACAAGACTAAAAGTTACCCTTGTCAACCTCTATTCCTTTTGTTTGTATTCAATTCTTCACTACAGGTTGATGACGGGTAATTGGCGCAAAACTCCCATGACCTTTGCCTCTACTGCAGATACCTCCATCATTTCAAATGGACAAAACAATTTCCTAGATGACCTCTTAATTGTGGAAGACAACATTTTCTTTCATTTTCTCAATATAGATATTTCCAAGATATTCCATCTTAACCCTCATCTCATAATCATTGCTTGTAGTTTGTGACATTTCGTAAAATGCTTGAAAGTATGGGACATTCCTAGGTAAGCCAAAAACTTCCAAATTCATTCCAAAGACACCACCAAATCTTAATTTAGTCCGAAACAATCCGAGCAAAACGTGAATTGAGTTCATTTCATAGTTCTCATATTCTTGGATAATATCTGCTAAAAATTGAGGTGATATTTGATCTCATCATCATCCTAGCTAGCTGTCGTTAGATTTCTAACCACGTCTGTTTCTAAAACCATGTCAAGCCCAACCCAACCCATTAGATTTTATACTTAACTCATGCATATAACATTCTATTATATGAAAGAACTATCATGTTCCGTCTTTAAATAACTTGAAAAATAATAATATTATGCGACCGACATTTAGCGGGAAAAACATTGCGTGAGAAAATAATCACATAACATTGCGAAGTCCAACTAATTATTTTCTAAGGCATTATTCTTCAAGTCCTTGCAATTAAACATGACAAAATCTAAAGCACGAACATTTAATATCAAATTTTCAGAAATTCATTTAAATGTTAAAATTCCTACAATTGTGTTTTTTTTTCCTCCTACGACAGTTAACATAAACATAAACACAAACACAGAATTTTAACATTTTAACATTTTCTGTTCACAGTTTCAAAATTGCACAATATATTTATTCTACAATTTAATAATAAATTACTAACTCTAATTCTATGTAGATGCTAAATCAACCATTACTGCTACATTTATTCATATTCAAAGAAACAGTGAACATCTAATTTTTATTTTGCTCTTTTATGAACATTGAAACATCACAACATCCTTTTGGATCCCCCCCCCCCCCCCCCCCCACACACACACACAACTTTTTTTTTTTAAAAAAAAAAAAACTTGCGAAAGCTAACACCTTTATATCTCTATTTTTTTAAATAGTTTTAAAATCTGAATTTAAAAATAATAAATACATAGGAGTATATTATGGAAGAGTAGTGTTACTCATCCAGGGAGTTATATCCCAACTAGAAAACAGGTACACGTGGCAAGGTATATTCTCTTTGATAAAAAGTCACAATTATCCTTCCTTTAAACTTTAGTTTAAATCAAGGTTTTTTATTTCTAATATAGGATTAGTTTGGTTTATCTCTCCTAATAAATGAAAAAGCCATTTATGCTCGTATTTATCTATATATTTTTTTATAAAAACAATCTTTTAGTGTTCTAATTTTATTTTCTAGTTCATTAATTTCTCCATTAATTCTAACAATATTTTCTAAAGACACAAGTATATCTATTAATTTTTAGAAAATAATCAAGCACATTATAATATGATTTAATTTTTTCTCTTTTTCTTTCACAGTTAATTTCTAATTTTTGAATACAATTAACTAAAACATAATAAATAGCAGAAGTGCAAATATTAATACGAGTATTTAACATAAATAAGAAAGATCTTACAATAATGAAGCTGAAGGTAAATGCAGAATAATATCGATGAGATTTCCCTCAAGCTTGATCCCATATGTTTGTATACTCAGATATAAGTGATCGGTGTTATTTGAATTTAAGAAAGTGGGTTATGGTCCAACACAACTTCCGCACTCTTATTGGTTTTCTCTCTAACTCTTTTGCATATCTCACAATGGATCACACGGGATCACAGTTTTCCTTTCAACTCCTAGTTAAAACATCACCTTGAATGGTAACAAGGTTCTCATGGCTTTCTCTAACAACGCCTAAAACGCCTACATACGGCAATACGGCAACAAAATACTTGCACTAACCCTCAAGGTTTTCACCGTTGGAGTATAAGTAAGATAAGAGCTTTTGAGAATATAATAAGGATAAGAAGACAGTGTTTTTAAACAATTTTGATTTCATAAACACATCACACTAATATCTCTTATAAAAGAGTATACATACATATCTCGACTATACTCTTGGTACTCTCTCTTAAAGAGTTTAGAACTCCATAGAGATTACCTTATTATAAGCTTCAAATGAAAGAGAGAAACTGAAAATGGTTACAAGATTTGAAAACTAGAGAGAAATAAGTTTTTGCTTAAGGATGGGATGCCTTCTTCTGAGAATTAGTCTTCCTTTTATAGACTAGAAAAAGCTTTAAGGTTGTCCTTCATTATTGTTGTGTTACTGTGTAAGATAATGAGAATCTTACTGTGGTCTAAAGTTGTTTGTCTTAACATGAAAAATAATGTAAGTGAAACCCCACAGTTTTTCTTTATCAAAGTGACTTTGATAAAGTAATGATAAAGAAAGTTCATTACTTTTCCATATGAGACTTAAACCACTCATCCGGAAATTCTTCTAGATCTAGTGAGATTGGTGAGCCATCTTCTTCATTGCTACAGCAGTCACACTTATGGTTTGGATAACGCCAAAACTGTTTACACAACTCATTTTTTGTCTTCTGTATTCCACTAGAGTCTCCTCCAAAAATATGATCACACTATGTATCAAGATAGTGCCAATCTTCTTGTTTAGTGGGTGCTACAGCCTTGCTGTAAATCAAGTGATCTTGTGACTCATACACCCAAATTTTCTGATTTTCTTCAATAATTTTCTGGAGATGCTCAAACTGTTCTTTATATCCCTTCGCTCTATTGATGACATCTTCTGGTGTAGTTTCGTGGATTTCTCTCTTCTCAAGTTGGAGATGCTTGGAAGTAGTGGCAATCCTTATGACATGGCTAACTGGCAGCAGTTTATCTTCTTCATTATCCCATTCGGGACTAGCAGAGAAAAATCTGATGTATATGTTCTTATGTTTAAGAACTTGGCAATATCTTTCAATAGCTCGGACTACCTCTTTTGGTAGCATAGAAATTTCCTTTAAAGATTCTGATGGGTAATACAAATTATATTTCCCATTTCAAATAGAGTACGAACCCAATAGGCTGGGGCTCCTAGATATAAATTCACTTTGTCATAGGTTCCGTATGTTAAGGTTTTCATCCAACCTCTAATACTAGTAAACTAGCAACAGGCTAGATTGAACAGTACATATGCTAAAATAAAATTATTTTTACTTTTGATATCCATAACATTGGGAGTGTTACAGGCCTTGATGATATTTGAGCGATCTAGCTCTGGTATGGAGATACTTTCCTTTGTTAATTTTTTCTCCTGTGAGGGAGACAAAGTAGTATTCTCTTGAACTAATAGTTTATGAAGCTTTAATGCTTCTTGTTCAATATTGTCACCGAGGCCTTCGGATTTATTAGCACTAGGGCCTTCAGATAATATAGCCTTATTGGCTTTCTCAGATATCGGCTTGACAGCAGCCATTTTTATTAGTGTAATCTTGGACTCCATAGCAGCAATCTTCATATTCATTTCGAACTTCAATGTTTATAATTCCTTCCTGATTTGCTCCATTCCTGGTTAAAAAATATGGAATAAAATTGTATTTCCCTTTAATATTGACAATATCAAATTTAAATGGTGCAAACCACATTTGCATTCTAATAAATGGCCTTTCAGCTGCACTTGTTCCAAATTTATTTGTTAATAATGGTTTTACTTGAGTATTATCTGTTCTAATAAGAAATTTCTTAGGTAGCAAATAAGGTTCAAATTTTGCAACTCATTTCTTAACGGCTAAACATTCTTTACGATTGATATCATACATTGTCTCGGCATCTTTGAATGTACCTGAAGTATAAGCTCTTTTGAGCATTTACATAATGGATTACAAAGAAATTCTTTATGATTTTCTTTTCTTTTTAGAATTGTTCTCCAGTGTAATAAGGATGCGTCGTTTCTAAAATAAAGAAATCATCATCATTTGGAATATTTAATTCTGATAGATTTTCACATATTCTTTTAATTTTATTTACCATTTCTATATCTTCTTGTGTTCATTCCCATTCGACTCCTTTCTTGAGTTTTTTGGTAAAGTGGACTTTGTATTTTGCACAGTTTTTAATAAATTTCTCAGAATAATTTAATAATCCAATAAAACTTTGTAACTCTTTTTTATCTCTAATTTCTTTTGGAAAATCGATAATATTTTTTCCAATATGAGGTTGTTGAAGTATTTTTTTTTTCAGTAAAAATATATCCCAAGAATTCAATTTCAATCTTAGCTATTTCTGCTTTTCTTTCTGATAAGGCTAATCCATATTTTTTTAGCAATATAGTTGAATTTTTTAAGATGTTCAATATGTTCTTTTAGATTTTTACTATGAATAAGAATATCATCTACATAAATAATGCAGAAGTTCTTTATTGGTCTAATAATTTTATTCATTCTCTGTTGAAATATTGCTGGTGCATTCATTAATCCAAATGGCATAATATTCCATTCAAATTGTCATAATGGATTAGGGGTAGTAAAACTAGTTAAAGGTTTTGATGTTTCATATAGTTTTATTTGCCAATATCCAGATTTACAATCAAATTTAGAATATATTTTACTTCCTTGTATCTGTTTTATTAACAATTCTTTTATTGGTAATTTATAACTATTTGGTACAGTTTTAGAATTCAGATCTCTTTAATCAATTACCATTCTAGTTTTCTCTCTTTTAATTTCATTATGGTTTCTAACCATAAATGCTGGACTATTATATGGACTGGTTGATTCTTTTATAACTCCTAATTGTAAGAGTTCTTTAATTTGTATTTCAAATTCTCTTTTATCTTCTTCGCTATAAGGAAATTGTTTTCCTGATATTTTAGCATCTGGATCTTTTAATTCAATGATTGCCATAAGTTTATCTTTATCCCATTTAGCTAATGGATGTTCATGATAACATTCTTTTAGTTCTAATTTAATACTTTCTAATTCTTCTTCTAAATTGCTAGTTCCTAATATTGAAATTTTTTGTTTTTGATTAAACATCCACCATGATTAACTGCAGAACTCTGATGTCTGAGTGTATGGTGAATTGGTTGATGTGCAATTCCAATGGCTTTATAGATTTTTGGTGTTTTAATTTTGTGATTACAAGGTGTTGTAAATTCAAAACTATCTTTATATTGTGTAAAAGGGCTATATGTGTAGATGAAATTCTCTCCTAAAAGGATATCACATCCGATTTTAGTAATTCCATTTCTCTTTCAGCTTGTAAGGCTTCGTGAGTGATCATGTCTATTTTTGTTTCTGGTATAACTTCTCCTAAGAGTAAGTGTTTAAAGAACTTTTCCATTCTTTTTAAAACTTCTTTAAAATTTTCAGCATCTAAGCTTTCATTACTATCAATAGTAGTGTATATTTTTCTCTATATTTAATTTTATTTCTTGTTTCTTCAGAAGTTCTCCTCCAGATATTTGAAGTAATTCCTCTAAAGGTATGGATTAAAAAGTTATGAGCTTGAGTTGTATTCCATTTATGAAAAGCAACAACTAAATCAGTAGCTTTTGCCCACAAGTCAATAATTTCACTTTTATTATTGCTATCATCAACATCTAACCAGATTCCTGTTGTAGGAATTGGTTCAGTAAATAATTTAAATGGATTATTATCCCTAAGATGTATATGCTTAGTTGACATAATCTTGGGTCCTTTTCTAAAATTGTAACATTCTCGTTCTTCGATCATTCCATGTTATTTTATCCATTCTATATTCCAGTCATCAGATTTGACTTGTGTCCAATCTGTAGTAATATTAGTTCTACTTGTTTCTCCGATTAACGGTTGAGTTTCAACTTGTTGATTTAGAGGTGGAGTATTAATTTCAGTAGTTTCCTCTTTAGGTGGAGAATCATTCATATAAATATTCTCGGTTTGAATAGCTAATTGTTCTAAACTTTGTTTGTAGACTTCTAATTCTTCTCCAGTGGCTTCAAAGAATTTCGTTTCTAATTCTTCTATAACATAAGCCGGTAAAGATGGTTCAATTGATATACAAGAATCTCTTTTTAATTTTGATTCAATTTGTTTATATAAGATTTTTGATCCTATATTAATATTGTCATTGACAATTTCTAAATTGGATTCAATATTTATTATATGAGTTAAAACATCTTGATTTATAATATCCATTTTTTCTAAAGGTTGAGCATAATTATCACCTTGTTCTAAAAATTGATTTATTATAACGTCTTCTTCTTCATGTTCGAAAAATTCATCTACTAAAATTTATAATCTTTTATTTTTTATTTCCGATAATTGTTGAGAACTATTTATTTGTTGTATTTCTTCACTTAGAGTTTTATATTTTGTACTTAAATTTATCGCTAAATCTTGTAATTTAAGTCGATTAGTATTAGTTAAAATATTAATATTTTGTAATTCTTCTAAAATCATTTTATTTTTTCTATTCATTTTAAAATATATAATATAATTTAAAATTTTCTTCAGTTTTGTTACTAGGCTCTTATATCAATTATAGGGGTTAAAAGCGGAAAAATGGTTAAAATGGCAAAATAAGGATAAAATGGCAAAATATGGGTATAATAGTAATTTCACCTTAATTTTTAATTATCTGTTTTTGAGTAAGTTTGATACCTATCTGGACAAATAGAATTTCTCATTATGGAAAGATAGGCCACACTCTAGTTCCAAACTGTAATGTCCCGGTTTTTTAAGCAAGCCGAGATATTACTAAAATTCAGTTATGAATAAATGAATGCATAAAAGGATCTTAAAGCCAAGCAATACGCAGAACTTGTGCAAGCAACAAATTTATTTATTCTATCACGCTTGAAGTAAATATTTAATAGGGAAAATTCGGATTCTAGGCATAAACATAAGCCATTAACAATATTTATTTTACAATATTACCACTATAAGTTTAACATTCTATTCATTTTAATTGTTACGTAGCAAATCCTTGGCAAGCTTGCTCTATCGCTGAGCCACACATCTCCATGACTGGAACTAATTTTGAAATTTTGTAATAAAAAGAATGAATATTTAAAATTTTCAGTACGATTACATGCCATCCATAACAAATATCATTGTATTGAGCGAACATTACAACAATCCACACCACTATTTCATTGAGAGTAATCGATATCCTATAAAATTATGTATAGGTTTCAAGAAGTCTAAAGGAATCTCACATTACATTTTGATGTAGGACCCACAAGTCAATTAGCATTGGTTCAATTTACAAATATATTTTTCAATATTTACAATTAGTACTTGATAAAACTCAAAAACCTCAAATTGGCCCTAAACTTTCGAAGATTTGGATGTGTGCCACCTTTCATATTTCATATAGTTTTTGGGCATGAGTTAAATCTACCTATGACCACTGTACTTTATACATAGGGTTTGTTTGATTGATTTAAATTTCATGAAAAATATCACATTCAAGGAATTCAATTTCTACTTTGATTATTTAATACGAAAGTAGAAATAGAATTCGAATTCCAAGGTACAACCAATTAAATCTTATTTTTTGTCAATTTCATGGAAAATGCATTCCTATGTGGTACTTGAATTTTTATTTTCCAACTTATATTGATTTAGAAAGCCTTCACACTTATCAATCAAACGGACCCTTAGTGTTACCATGACCATTCAAATTGATTTTTATTTATCATGATCATTGTGTTTTATATTTAGTGTCATCATGACCACCTAAATTACTTTTAATTCATCATGGTCACCTAACTTCATATAACGTTTCAGTCAAAACATCTTATCATTAAAACAAAAAAAAATGTTTATTAGGTGGAGTGCGAGTGATGCACTTCTATCACTTCTATTAGGTGGAGACCCATTATCCACTTAGGTTGGAGAGGTGATGTGGTGATAGATGATTATCCCAAGAACTTAGGATCTATAGAGACTTACCTTTAGAAATGAGTTTGGTTGAGTGATTAGTTTAGTGAGCATGGTGGGCGATGATGTGAGATATGTGTTCTCGAGGAGTGAGCAACACGGAATGGGATATGATGTGTGATGAGATCTTCTTGAGGTCATTGATGCATTTGTTGCGTATGTGTTGACATGTTGATTGACTTGTTGTTAATCTGTTGTTCTGTGTGAACGTGTTTGATAAAATCTGTGTTATCCTATATGATATCTCTGTCGCATGTTTATTTGCTCTTGATTGATTGCTGTGATTACTTGCTTCTACTTGGGTGTTCTTGATCTTAACCCTGGTGAGTACATGGAGCAGGTATGCTATGTGTTTCGAGTCCGAAACACGAGGTAAGGTTTGTGATATCAATTTTATTGGTTACCTTGATTGTGCAAGTACAAACTGTGTGTTTTGTTTGCTTGCAGACTTACTGGGAATCAAGGTGAAGATTAGTTGGGTTTTGATACCCAATAAATCCGGGCTATGATGTTAAACCGGTTTTATAGTTTGGATTAGACTTCATAGGCCTCGATCGATGATTGAAGTGAAATGTTGACACCACAATGAACGAACCACTCCGACAACCTAAGTGGGTCATTTGAAGTAGCATAATTCTAATAGTGTTGCTCATGGTCTAGCCCATTAATTGGATGGCTTTAGAATGGAAACCCATTTATTGTCACTTATTGGGCCACTTATGTTTGACCTAGAAACCCACTTAGCTTAGCTTATAAGTGGGTCGGTTTTCTTGTGTCTTGCCCTAGAGTGTGAATGTTGAAGCTGTGAGAATTGAGAGAAAAACATGAGTTCTTGCTTTGTGCTATTCTCTCATCCTCCTCTCTCAGCCTTTGTGGCTTATTTGGGCTATCAAAACTTCACTCACACTCAGCCTTTGTAGCACCTTGGAAGCAACCATTGGTAGTGTTGTTGGTTGGAGATTGGTTGTTCATTGTGGTGTTAATTTGGTGGTTTATCTGAGCTTGATTCTTGGTGTTATTAAAGGTCCAAAAACTTATAGAGTGTTTTTATATTTGCTGTAAATAATTTATTTGTTTAATCAAAAATAAAAGTAAGAGGGTAACTTATTTTTCTTTAATCAAAAATAAAAGTAAATATTTAATTTAAATATTTCTTGTTCTTATTACTTAAGTGATACCATTACAACTTGGTTTCAAACTCCAACACAATTAGCAAATATCTCATTCATCTGCAATTTGGACAATCTTCTTCCCAATATTATCCCCACGAAAGAGTCCTATTAAAGCAGATGGTACATTTTCGAGACCGTAAGAAATGTCTGCAATGGCCTTCATTTTACCCGTTCGAAGGTGCTCCACCGTCGTCGAAGAGAAATCTGCATACAGTTTGATGTAATCATTAGCCAAAAATCCTTGGATTGTGATCCTCTTGTACACAACATCTAGCATGTTTGGTGCAGCTCTCTTGCCATCGTTTGTGTATTCGGAAATTATTCCGCAAACGGCAACTCGACCATATGTATTCATGTTGTCAACTACTGCTTCAAGCATCTCCCCTCCGACATTATCAAAGTATATGTCAATACCATCGGGGAAGTACCTGCGTTAACAAGAATTTCCAATGATACGTTTGTACACTAGATCGAATTAGACTGAACGTGTAAACTATAAATTGTATCACATCCTTTTATTAATCTTCTCACCTCATGTTCCTTTTAATGTGTCATACATGTTCTAAGGGTCTTTTGAAAACTTCAACGAATTTTTGCATATGCTCAATTGGACAATACTCGATAAGATTAACGAAAAAAATAGTTAACAAATTTTTTTTTTTGTATTCTAGTGTTGTGTCCCACCGAAGATGATTTAACGGGATCTTTCAACTGGACTAAGATGCATGTGCCAATTTGTCAATTGTTTCAGGGTGCACCTAATGTTTCCACACACAATTGCTAAAACTAGCTTTAGTGGTTTTTAAATTCCACACACAATTGCTACAAGACTGTCTTTAAAGATATATTTTTGTACGTTGTGCTGGACATCATGGAGGAAGAGAAACAAACTACAAAATTTATCTCTTGTAATGTCAAATCACGTCGAATTTCAGATATAAAAACAGAAAATCTAACCTCTTGAGAGCTGACTTAAGATCAGTTTCCTCCTTGTAGTTGAATGCATCATCAAAACCAAGCTCTTGCTTGAGCAGATCAACCTATAATCCAATCGACATTTCAGTTATCTACTTAGAGAAACTTAATGAAAAGAGGGCAAAAAGGTTGATTAAAAAAAGACCTTTTTACGAGTACCAGCACAGCCAACAACATAGCAGCCGAAGAGCTTAGCATATTGTCCAACCAAACATCCTACGGATCCTGATGCAGCAGACACAAATACTGTCTCACCCTTTCTAGGTTTGCACACTTCAAAAAATCCTCCATAGGCAGCAAGTCCACTAAATCCTGTGAAATAAATTATGTGATTATGTTGAAAGATATTACATTGTAAAGTCTAATTATTGTCACTTCGCGGAATCGATTGCAGATCGACCATCTTGTTGAGGCTGCAGTGGGGGTTGGAAGGGGGGCAAGAGGCCCCCCGGGACAAAATTCCATTAAGGACCATTTATAAATTTGTATTTTTGTATCATTCTATTAAGGAATTGGAGTCTTCGTGTAAAATTCAATTTTGTCCTTATACTTTATTATTATCATTAAAAAGAAAAAAAGAGAGGCTAGAGAAGATAGGAATGCGATTTTCTTTTGTATATCTTTTTTCATCATAATGAATTACGGCGAGGAAAAGATGTAATCTCACATTTAGACAAATATTTATAAACCTTGCATATTTTTGAGTGTTTATTTTTATTTCTTAAAATTGATTGAGCTCGGTGGAATAGAATTAATGTTTATAATTCTCGACAAAAAAATTAGTGGCTATACCAAGCGAAGTTTAGGAACAAATGGCACGAGAGAAATCCATTAATAAAAATCAAAATTTCTTTTACTTGGTAAAGTTACATACAAATTTTGTGGGTCTATGGTAATATTCTAGATCGTAGTATAAAATTGAGGTGCGGTTCGAGTACTCCTAGGACACATGAAAAATCTACAGTGCTGTGTACATATATATCATGCTGTTAAATAAAATAATTGCGATTATTTTTGCAATTAAATACTCTGTTGATGAAAATCGTGACACATAAGGGGATAAAGTCGCACGTCGGATATAAGAAAAAAGAAAGATAATTAGCAACATTATGAGAAAAAGAGAAGAAAGGAAAAGGGCAGAGAGAGTGAGGGGACGACAGCAATTTAATAAATAAATAAAAATTAGAAATTATTTCCACATTAATAAAAATAAGAAAATTGTACATAATAGATGTCATAGAGGAATTCCGGACTAATTAATTTTAAATAGACATCACAACTGACGAAGTCTTCGTGACATGAGTTTATAATAAGTGTTAGGCGGATAATTTATGTGATTTCATACTATTTGGCTTCTTCTAATAAGGAATCCATCTTTCACGTAGATGAGAATATTTGAGAATGGACACTTACCCAGAGGTTGGCTCCTTTTATTATCCATTAAATTATATTTATTTTTTCTGTCTTTTCTTATCAATCACATATTCTCAAATAAACTAATATTTCACGTAAATTAAAAAAAAAAAAATTCTTTCTTTACTAACTATACGTTCTCTAAAAAATTAATATTTCTCTCATTATAATGTGAAATAATCAGGGCCAAATGGGTGGTTAGTAGTCATGTATGACTTTTGAAGGTGACAAATGAAAAATTCTCATATTTTATTATCTTAATCATGTACAATTCAACGTATCAAATATGTCTTAACTTCTCGTGAAACACATCAGGTGACGAACAAAGAACTGTTTTACATCGAAAACATGTTATGAAGTACCATGATGCACATCGCCAAACAAAGAAACAGTATTAAGATTAGAGACACTTACCAAGAGTTCCCACATGGTGAGGCAAGGGAAAACCCATGGGATCTAACTTATTTAAGAGTGCACCTTCTTTTACAATGGTGTACTCTCCCCAGCTCAGAAGCCCAACAACTAAATCACCCTTTTCAAAATCAGGCTTCTCAGATTCCACTACTCTTCCCACACCATATGTATCAATGGCCTGTCAATGATCAATTTTGAATGTCAATAAACAAGTTTAAGGAATTGAATAAATTGGATAGAACAATCAACAAGTTTAATTGTTTGTAGTTCAATATAGTTTAGCACATCAAGAAATACCTAAAGGTTTAGTTCAATAATGTTCATTGTATTCATTTCTCTTCCCCTCTATTGCTATCAAATAAAGTGCCTATCTTAGACCAAGAGAACATATATACTAAGGGTTGTTTGATATGGTAGACGATACAATATCAAAAGTCCGAAAAATAGAAGTTAAAATCTGGTCAATTGTATTGATCATTTCGATAACTTACCTCACCGGGAATTATGGCAGCAGAGAAATATATAGCCGACTGCGACGAGCTATGACTCTTCATACGGTTGAGCTGATAAGGGTCAATTGATACATATAGATTCTTGACAAGTACTTGATTTGTACCAACCCCAATGGATAAAGAAAGTGTTTCGGTCTTGATTTCAAAATCAGACTCTTGAGGGAATCCATCTATGGAGGCCTTAATGGCTATGAATCTGTTCATCACTTCCATTTTCACCAATTACTCTCAAAGAGTTTGAACTGAGAACTAATGAGAAGAAGAATTTTGGTGGGGGAATATTTATAAGAAGAGTTTTTAGAATCTTGACAATTATTAAGTTATGTGTGTTAATCTTTGTAATAAACGAAAAACTTAAATGATAGTGACTTTATGTTAGATACCAAAAGAGACGAAAGAGGACGGCTTGAGTGGCTAAGCTTTTATAAAAATATTTTTTCTAGGATACCTTAATTTTCTCTTATTTTGAAGTGAGTTATTTTTTTTTTAAAAAAAACCTTTCATCTTACTTCGGAAATAACTGAATTTATATTTCAAACTTTCTTTTGGGCTTATTAGCATAAAATGTCTCTACATTTCGTTCTTAGTGTGCAAAATGTCCTCAAGTTTTAAATTTTTGCATTTACATCCCTATTCAACATTTCATTGTGGAAAAACATCATTTTTATCAAATTTTATCCAATTTCTCAATTAAAAATTGTAAAATGATAATTATACCCTCCTACTTAAATAAAACAAAATAAAAAAATAAAAAAACAAATTGCAATCATAAAAAACAAATTTTAAAAATAAGTACAAATAAATTCCAAATAAATTAAATTAAAAAAAAAAAAAAAGTATTCTTCTTCTTCCCTCTCTTCATCTCCCACTCCCATGCCCACCTTTACCAAGAACTGACAATAGTACTTTTAGGTCCTTCAAATAAAAAAAGAAAAAAATCTTCTTCTTCTTCCACCTCTTCCTTTCTCTCACCCACTCCCACTCCCACTCCCACTCCCATCCCCATCCCCACCCCTACCCCTCACCCTTACTCGATTGCATCGCCACAGCCACCGCCTTCAAATCCTCAGGTAATTAAATCACTATTTCTTTGTTCTTGCTATGTAAATCAAAGGTTGATTCTGCTTTGTTGTGCGAGTCCAAATGGGAATAAATTGACTATAAATAAGAGAAATTCTTTTATATATGTTCAAAGGAAGGAGCTTGAAAGGCAAGCCATGATTTATAGGGTTTATTAGCATAAAATGTCTATACGTTTGGCTTTTAATGTGCAAAACGTCCCTACATTGGACCTTAAATGTGCAAAACATCCATACGTTTCAAACTTTTACATTTTCACCCATGTGCCGGCTGATCTTCTTTTTCTTCAATGATTTCTTCTTTTTACATTTTTGGTACTCGATTAGATGTAGGTTTTAAAAATATGTTTTTTTGGTATTGGTGTTTGAGTACAGTGAATGGTTATCTAGATAGGTGCAAGTGAACGGATGACAAGAAATGGAGATTCCCAAAAGATGTAGTGCCACATCACAAGTACTGTGAGTGCCACGTACAAGTGTCAAGAACAATGCCCAGACAATAATGAGAAGAAAAGCCCTCTTTTGTTTAATCATAAAACCGATCTAGTAAGAAATATGAGAGATTGATTTTTAGTATTTCTACATCCTCCAGTATTTTCCATTCTATTTTTTTGGTTTCGTTTTGTGGTGAGGGTGAGGGTGAGGGATAGGAGTGGGGATGTGAGTGGCTGAGAGAAGGAGAGTGGGGAAGAAGAAAAAGACGACTTTTCTTTTTTGATGTTTTAATTTAATTTTTTTGGGATTTATTTGTACTTCTTTTTTTAAAAAATGGGAGTATGATTGCAATTTGTATTTTTCTTTTCCTTTTTTCTTATTTAAATAGGATGGTATATTTGTCATCTTACGATTTTTAATTGCGAAATTGGATAAAAATTGATGAAAATGACGTTTTCCACAATGAAACGTTGAAATAAGGGTGAAAATGAAAAAAAAATTGAAACGTGAGGACGCTTTGCACACTAAGAGCGAAACGTACCGATGTTTTATGTTAATAAGCCATTTCTTTTGTGAAGTAATTATTTGTTTTAAAATTGTACCCCTTTTTTTAAACCACAAATAGTAGGCAAAAGAAATTTGGGAAGACAATAGACAAAAGAATTATGGGAATGCAATCAGTCCATTTGCAACTAATTCAATCAACTAAAAAGAACGAAACTAATTTGTGGGCTACTTTAGTCCCCTCACGATGAAAAATTAAGCAGCAACAACGTTAACCCACATCGATAAATAAGGATAAAAGTATCGTACAAAACTCCCGCGGACCAAATTGGACATCTGACTTGGGGCTTTGCACTTATAAACGAAAGAGCAATGTTATTCATCTCCATTGGGGTTGAGTCCAACTCAAAGTCTATGTGACTATTACATGGCATTAAATGATATATTCATTTAAATGCAAAGTCAAATGATCCATTTTATTGAGTTTATCATTTAATGTCATGTAATAGCCACATAGACTGGGGTTCAACCCCAGTGGGGATGAATAACATTATTCTAAACGAAATTTTTGAGTTAAGATGAACATGCTGGGCATCTTTTTCAAGCATATTTAGCCCCTATTTGATGGTCATTATTTTGAGAAAATGAAATTTTGAATAATGATTTTTTAGACAATGTGTGTTAATTAATAAGTAGGGAATTTTTTTGAATTTACATGCAAAATATTTTATTGTGTAAACTTGTGATTGAAAGTGAGTATGAGAATTAAAAAGTTTTGAAATAATGGTTATAAAAAAGGGACATAGTCTTGCACCATCTAGTTTCTTTTAAGTTTTTTCCTTTTTCAGTTAATTTGTAGCAATTCTTTTATTTGAAAGTTGGATTTGGAAGTAGAAGTGGCCTATTTTTTATTTTATTTTTAATGTAATATCTCGATATTTAGATAAAAATTTTGCAAAATATTGAAATATCTATGTTTGGTGACAGTTTAACTTTGTGATTTTTCATCGATGTTGGAGGGTATTTTTAAATATTTCTATCAATTTATAATATTATTTATAATATTAATTAAGATTATAAGAGTATAGATGTTACTTGTAAGGCATCAAAGACATTAATATTCTCAGGGAAGTAATCAAGAAAAAGACAAATGAAATATAGTATAGGAAAAGACAAAACGGGAACAACAAAGATGGGGATTATGTTGATGCTAAAGCCTAATGGAGGTTCGCTAAGTAGTAAAGGACACAAAAGTTGTACAAAAGTTGACGAACAACAAGAAAATCAACAACAAGAATTTCGTCAAATGGAAGGTTTGAATACGATTATGAATCATTGTCCTCAAACGATATTTGCCGTCATCGGGGATAAGTGCTTGAAGACTTTCAAAGGCAAATAATTTGTAGGAATAATGGCTTAATAGCAAAAAAACGTCGATACGTTTGACATTTCTGTAGAAAACGTCCGTACATTTCATTTATTTCTCATTTTCGTCCTTATTTCAACGTCTCTTTGTTGAAAAACGGGTTTCATAGCACAAAATGTTCATACGTTTGATTGGAAAACGTCCATTCGTTTCATTTTTTTTTTTTTTTTTTTTTTTTTTTTGCATTTCGTCCTTATTTCAACGGTTCATTGCGGAAAACATCATTTTCACCATTTTTTAATGAAAAATAACCAATACACCTTTCTATTTAAATAAAACAAAAAAGAGAGAGAGAGAAAAAAAAGAACAAATTAAAATCTTACTCCTAAACTTTTTTAAAAAGTGCAAATGAGTTCAAATAAATATAATTTTGCGTTCTAATTTTTGGGCGATTTTTGCCCCTCTAGTCGCCGTTTATGGAGCCAAATTTCGGCAAGCTCCGACCACCTAAACCACTGGGAAATGGTACTGGTGGAAAGCCCTAAATATAATTTTGCTTTCTAATTTTTGGGAGATTTTTTCCCCTCTAGTCATGTTTATGGAGCCAAATTTCGGCAAGCTCCGACCACCTAAACCACCGGGAAATGGTACTGGTAGAAAGTCCTAAATCTCCTCTTCAATTCCATACCAATAGCGTCCTGTAACTCCAAGTATTTCGGCCGGTACAAAGTTTCAAAGTTTGCTACCTCAAAGTCTGAAAAACGCCGATTTCTTCACTTCCGGCCACTATACCAGCCGGAGCTTATCACTGACCAACCCCCACCTTTGGACAACCCCGCCCATGCAATCAATTGTAACCAAACACCAAGTTTATATCCTGCATTTAACCCAGAACTTCTCCCTGTCACGACGCACGCGACATCGCTAGAGGAGAATTTAGTTTCCGACGCCGTTTGGACAAACGGAGGTTGCGGACCACATGGGCTAGGTTCGCCTTCACCTGACGCACCTAGCCCACCCTTGGGTATCCTCCAATTTGGTTTCAATCGACCGAAATTTGAATTCGAAATGCTCGCAGGCGTGAAATCGCGACATCACGACCTTGTTTTCACCAATTCAGGTGATGTCCAGCCAAATCAAGATGGCAAACCACCTGGGCTAGTCCCTTCTCAACCTTCCGCAATTAGGGCACTGTGCGAAAAATGGTTATTTTTTATATTTTAATAATTTATTTGGACTCATTTGCACTTCTTAAAAAAGTTCAAGAGTAAGATTTTAATTTCTTCTTTATTTTTCTTCTCTTTTTTTGTTTTATTTAAATAGAATGGTATATTGATAATTTTTCGTTAAAAAAATGGTGAAAATGATGTTTTCTGCAATGAAATGTTGAAATAATGACGAAAATGCAAAAAAATGAAATGTGGAGACGTTTTCCACAAGAAATGTCAAACGTATGGGCATTTTGTGCTATGAAGCATGTTTTCTGCAAAGAAACGTTGAAATAAGGACGAAAATGCAAAAAATTGAAACGTATGAACGTTTTCCATAAGAAGTGTCAAACGTAGGGACGTTTTGTGCCTAGGAATAATCAAAACCTAAATCCACAATTTGAATCAAGCAAACAAAGTTGAGAAAGAAACTTAAGAACGAAATATTAAAACTTGGTTTGATCTTTAATTTGGATGTTTATGATATAAATTTAATGTTAAAGATATATTTTCAATCATGAAAACTATCCCTATATATGGTACTTCAACAATCATGCAAGAAAATGTGCAAAAATCAAGCAAAAAAGGTGTGAAACTTGATGAAGACACCATATTTCAAAATCTCAATGGACAAAAATTTGCACCGGTCGATTGCCCAATACAAAACCAAATGACCACCTAGTTCAACATTTTTGCATTTGTTTTAAATAACCGAGGCTGAGCAATCAGACAATTTTCCACTGCCTCCTTTTTTCTTCTTATTTTGCTTTCGCTTTATTTTCTCATGGTTGATCAACACTTAACCACTCCAAATCACTCCTCATTGTATACATCATTCAAATATATAATGAGTTCAAACTCAAGTTTAACAGCACTTATACACAAGGTAATGATATCTTTTGATTTGAATCCAACCATAGTGTGTGATAAGTGTGCTTTGTACACTTATCTAAACCATTAAATTAGAGTATTTGTTAGTGATTTGAATGAGTTATAGCTTAATTTTGTGATAATTATGTTTGTTATGTTGAATTCAATCCAAATTGGTGGATTTGGAAAAAAAAAATAAAAAACGTGTGAAAACGAAGGAAATTCAAAGTTTGGGGATCAAAGTGTAAACATCCAATAGTTGATTCGGAGTACAAAATGATGATTGCAGATCATATAGGATGCAATTAGAGGTCAAATGAGTGAAATATAATGGAAGTATTTTCACAAATCAATTTAGCCGAAGAAGTCATGCTATGAATTTTTATCTTCAACTTGAGACCCATTTTTCGGATAGCAAAAGTTCGAAATGGAAAAATTTCACATCTAGAATAATTGTAGCACTTTTAATTACCTTTTCAACTCATTTTGAATCAGCTCAATCAGACACCTATTAAGAAAAGTTAAGGCCAGTGCGGACAATTCATGGTACGTGTGCAACACCTTATTTTTCCGAACCCAAAAATCATTTGGTTCTACGGTGCGCATGCATAGACATTTTTTGCAGACAAATCTTTAGTTTTCTTTCGCGATTCAAACTCTTTTGGAAACCAAATTGGACGCGATTTTGACATATTTTCTGACTCTTATAAAATAGAGAATGAGTGATACACGTTGAAAAAACCTCTCTTACCTCTTCATACACCATAGTTTCATCAAATTAATCAAAAACAAGATGTTAATTGGTATATTTTGAGAGAGAAGATCAAGCCCTAGCAAGAAATTGAAGGTCAATTACATCAAGATTTTGAAGAATTCAATCGTGGCTTTGAAGATCAACTTTTTTTGGTTTATTTCATTATCTGAGTGATATTTTTTATATTATTCTTTTTATAATTTATATATTAACATGCTATGTTAGATCCATTTTTGTATTGAATGAAGATGAATCCTATTTGTTATTTGTTTAATTCAAGACTAGTAGTCTAATTTATTTCTTGCATACTCATTACATTATTTAATTAATCCATTTAGATAATTAGTTGATTATTGTAGTGTTGAGAGATTCACAATAAGTTTAGAACGCGACAAAATTAACATATATACAATAGATGTTAGTAATAACATTTATCATGTGTGCAATCATATAGATCATCTAAATTTGAATGCATTCTAATCATTCGAATTCATACTATGAATATATTTGGGTCGTGGCTAAAATAAATTTAATTTGTCTTGTAAAAGAGAATTAATTATAATATAATTATCGATTGTCAATAACATATCAACAGAACTAGATTACAAATCAAGAATTTAAAATAGACAGCAATAGGCGGATTTGAGATCCAATACAATCATTATTAAATTCATAAAAATCAAATTTTTACCGCTTTATTAAATTAATTAAATATAAAACAAAATCAAACTCTATTTTATTTAGACAATTCGAATCTTGTAAAAATTTAGTAAACTTGAATTAAATTTCTTTCCTGTGGGATGATATATGTACTCATCATGTCTTACTTGTCAACGATCCCGCACGCTTACGGGTTTTCCACGAATAGTGTGAATCTTACAAAGTAACACTAAAATTCTAGGTAACATGAAAGTTTTGAACCTATTATTCCTTGTGGTGATACCGATGAAATCACACACACAAGCACTACGTATTCAAGTTCCACACAATCTTGTTTAGCGCTCTTATAGCATTGCGCTCCTCTTATTCATAAACTTTTAAAGGAGAAACTCCAACTTTCTATTTAGGCGGTTCCAACTCGAAATTTATATAGTTTAAGTTCTTGCAGTATCTTTGTCATAGAGATACTTGATCCACCGATTTGAACTTTATTAAGAATTATAGAAACTCAACCTTCCTATTCATAACAACCTTCACTTATAACTTAGGATAGGGTTTTAAAAGAATAAGTACAACACTCGAGCAATTTTTCAGCAAGGTCACCGCTCGCTAAGCGTGACCCTCGGGCCTAGACCCTTATCGCTCGCTTAACGTGAAAGTAGCGCTCGAGGGGCGTATTTATCCGACTAACTCTAGTTCACGATTTTGATCATATTTTGGAGTTCAATTCATCCTAAAACACTACCCATTACATATACACAAGCCATAATTTATTTCTAAGTGTGTTGAATCATTATTTCATACTAGAAAACATATTTTTGAAGATCAATAACACATTTTAGAAAGATCTTGATTCAACCTAAAGATCAAGACACGAAAGATCTAAAGATCAAACACCAAAAACATTTACTTTCAATGATAAGCTTTTATAGTTCTGAAGTTGGGAAGAGATAGATGGAGTTATAGTTACTTTGGAAAGAGGTTCATTCTTGGCTATCCACACAAAGAAAATAGAAGTCCAAAGTTCTGGAAAGAGTAGGTTGAAAATCGAAGAGGTTCTTCAATAATTTACAGGTTGAATGATTAGAGTCTACTAAGAATTAGTTGTGTTTGGGCCAACTATAAGTTTTCTTTTCTAGTGGATCTTTTTGGTAAGGTTTCTCAGGAGGTTTTTGATCATTGTGGAGAATTCTTCAAAGGATTTTCCTTTGTTACAAATTTCTGTTGTTGATTAATTTTTATCTTTATTATTTTTTATTCATATTATGTGCTTGTGTAATTAGAATTTAATTTGACATTAAACTTAATAATCATCTAGAGACAATAATTTGTGACTTGTTGATTTTTATTGTTTTAATTTTGTATTATACAACCTCTAAGCGTAGTTAGGTCTAAACGTCGTTTAGTTAATTATATTATTAGTATTTTTTTAGTTGATATTAGAGCTTAATTATGATCTGTGACCTAATTTTTTAGACGAGTCAATCACTTTATATTCGTCCTCAGTTTGACGACAGTAATTATGTTTACTGGAAAGTTAGAATGAAAGTCTTCTTGAAGTTCATAGATGAGTGGGTTTGTGTTAGTGTAAAAAAGGGTTGGATTGTCCTATTTATCACCGTTACTGATGTTGTTACACCTATTAATATCTCTAGTTTGACTAAAGATGAATTAACTAGTTGTAATTGGAGTAATAGAGGTGTACATGTCATATTATGGATATTTCCCACCACGAGTTTAAACGGGTACCCATGTGTGAGATTGTTAAGGAAGTTTGAGATATAACAACACATGAGGGAACCAATCTAGAGTACATTAATTGAGACGATTGTTAAGTTTCTACTCGCAACATATTATTCAAGTGAAAAAGTTTACTCACTTCTTGAGCCTCAACACCTATAATCTACTAGGACTAAAGTTATCTTGTTTAGCATATTTCTTAGTTGAACAAGCTTACACATCCTTTAGTATCATTACTTGACTAGGAGCCAAGTTACCTTATTCAACTTATTTTTCAAGTGGAAAAATCTACTCGTCTTCTAGACTCAACCGATGAACTTTTATCCAACTGTACTAAAATCCACCCGTCATGTGGAAATTGTACTAAAAATAAATTAAAAAAGATTAACGATAGAAGTTTTTCTATTTATATGTCATTCTTCATTGCTTTTGCAATCATTGGTGGTTCTTTAGTTTGTTTCTACCAATGATTGTTGACTAGTAAAAGTGCCTAAAGGATAAATGGATCATGCTACAAGTACATAATCACTTACATAATACATTACATAATGGACATGTGACGTGCATCCATCGGCAGTCTACAATTTTTGACTTTTCCACACTTCACATTCACGGCCAGATTTCTTCCACATGAGCTTATGTAATCCATTATGTACAATGATTATGTACATATATATTTATCCAGGATAAAAATAACTTATTTCCCAAAAATCAATTTTAGCATCCGAAACGTTTATATTTTGATACCATATAACAATATACTAGTTTTAAAATAATAATGAATTTTTAAAAATTAAGATCATATCACATAAGATAAGATTTTATCACTGTGGGACGATATTTTGCGAAAAAAAAATCGGGGTGGAGACTCATGAAGATATCGAAAAAATTGAAATATACGCAATCACAAATGTTGATTGCTCGCAGCTAAATATCTCATTTGAAATGCATTCTTTTTGTAAAACATGTTTGGAGAGTGTATTGATTCCTTTGCTGTCAAGATTAGGAAGTAAAGTGGTTCTTATTGAATTAGTTTGACAAGATAAATTCTTTCGATCTTTTTGTAAAATAAGAACTTTATGAATTTGAAACAAATAAAAATCAATTTTGTTTTCAGAAAATGAAAATGTAAATTGATATTACTACTTTAGATATTGAAAAAATAAATTCTCTTTCCAAAAACTCGTTTGTCATATATAGCCGGAGGACGCACTGTGATTTCCTCTACGGTGGACACACTAGAGTAGTAGATACTTCACATTTTATTGTTTCTAAATATCACAACAAACAAATTTGTGATTTATAATATTGAAAAAAAAAATTCTACAATTTGGAGTTAAAATAATATTACATACAATCAAAAAACTTTTCATTCATTTTTAACTACAAACTCTCCATCAGTTTACCATTCCAAAATGTATTTTACATAAAAATGAGACTCAAACACACCCTTAAATATATGAATCTAGATCTCTCCATGGAAGAAATAAAATTAAAACATGCTACTTTTACAAATTTGATATTGAACTCTGCTTTGTGTATAGAAACAGAGGCCACAGAAAGCCAACAGAAAAGACACACACGGTGGGGCCCACACCCACACACACACATATATACAAGGTGGGGCTCGACATTGTGAGTATTCTGTGGTGATTTTCTGGCAAAATCATTTCTGTGCAAGTGATTTTACTGTTTGATATTAGGTGATGATACAATATGGTGTCAACAGTTAATCACGTGGGTGGATGAAGTCAACATTATCCGAAATGCGCTTCACGTCTACCTCTACGAGACCGTCGACTCCCGTGGGGCATCTACCCTCACGAGATTGTCTACTACTATAAGATGAGGTCGTCTACCCCTATAAAGCCGTCGACCCCCATGAAACCCTCTATGTCCACACATGTCGTCTACCACTATAGGTCCAACGCCACACTCAATCACATAAATGACAATGTGCTAGACAAAAACTGTCCAACGGTAAACGTGGGTACAACCCACCACTTAAGAAGTGGGAGTCATTCTACAAGAACGTGGGGAAATTGGAGAGGCTTACGTAGGACACGTGGCATCAGCAACCGCCAAATACACGCATAGCTACAGGTGTCTATAAATACGTCCAAGGTGAGAAATGTTTTTCTTTTTGAAACCCTGAACTTTTGAACTTACATGATACTATCTTCTCTTTTTCTCTAAACCATTGGCTAATTCTCACGTCGGAGGTACAACGGGGGAGAAAATCCCGACCTCTTTTTGCAGGTAACAACCACCGATCGGACCTGTCGGACCACCACACACGACAAGGTAGACACGGAAAACAGATTCACAAACATTTCATTGGTGCCGTCTGTGGGAAACCACTGAATAAAAAAGCTATGTCAAGGAGACGGACTAGGAGTGAAACACGAATGAGCGGAAATACGGTAGAAACAGAATCAGAGTTTGTCGCAAGGGGTCACGACTCGTCACCGTCGCCTCAGTACATTACGTAGAGCCAATTCAATACTTTAGAGACACAATTGGTAGCCATGATGACTCTCTTGCAAAGTCAAACACATAAAATCTCAGCCCCTACCGCAGAGTTCATCGGAGGCCTTACGCGAACAACCACCCCTGGCAGCCCAAACGGTTACCTCACATGTTATTCAACCAACAACAAGAGACATGGAGGCTTTAGGGTTCTTGTTTCCACAAATTTCCCAACTCATGACAGACTTGTAAAAGTAGAGGAGATGATGACCCAGAAGATAGCTCGACGCATAGTGATGAGCAAAAAACCTAAAAATTGGCTAGCTTAAAATCGCTAGGGGCAAGTGGTGAGTTTTTTAAACCAAAAATGGTTAAGGCTTAAAATCACTTGACCTCGCCTTTGACGATCCAAGATAGCTCGACGCATAGCGGTGAGCAAAAAAGTCAAGACCTTGACTAGCTCAAAATCGCTAGGGACTAGTGGTGAGTTTTCAAAACCAAAAATGGTTAAGGCTCAAAATCACATGACCTCGCCCTCAACGATCCAAGATAGCTCGACGCATAGCAGTGAACAAAAAGTCAAGAACTTGACTAGCTTAAAATCTCTAGGGACTAGTGGTGAGTTTTCAAAACCTGAAATGGTTAAAACTCAAAATCACCTGACATCAACGATCCAAGACAGCTCGACGCATAGCGGTAAGCAAAAAAACCTAAAAATTGGCTAGCTCAAAATCGCTAGGGGCTAGTGGTGAGTTCTTCAAAACCAAAAATGGTTAAAGCTTAAAATCACCTAACCTCGACCGCGACGATCCAAGACAGCTCGATGCATAGCGGTGAGCAAAAAAGCCTAAAAATTGGCTAGCTCAAAATCGCTAGGGGCTGGTGGTGAGTTCTTCAAAACCAAAAGTGGTTAAACCTCAAAATCACCGAACCCTGCATTGACAACCCGAGATTGCTCGACATATGGTGGTGAGCAACAAAGTCAATGGGTTGGCTAGCTCGAAATCGCTCTAAGGGGCTAGTGGTGAGCTTTTTAAAAACAAAAAAATGATTAAGACACAAAATTCACGGAATCATTAAAAGTTTTAATATCTGGAGCCATAGCATCGGAATGACCGATCGACAAGTGAAAAACTCGTCGACCGGTTGATGGCCGGCCAACCATAAAGTATATCTATGCATAAACAGATAAATTGACGGGGATCAAAACAAGAATTCTTTCAAATTTTGCTGCAAGCACGTGATTAGTACATGTGCAGAAGTAAAATGAAAGGAATATAAAATGCCAATTATTGCTTAAAATCAATCAATAATTAAATGTCTTCAAAATCATAAGCAGAATATCTTCTTGAGTTTATATAAAATCTCAATTGATTGTTTGGAAATTGAAACTGAGCTAAATGAAAGAAAAATAAATTATAGAATATATTGGCAGAAATTACGGACTTGAGTGGAGGCTAAATATAGAAGTAGACATAGAGACAAAGGTCAAGAATCAATTTACTTCAACAGAAAAGTTTCCAAGGAATTTGAGACCAAAGTTTGAATTTTTCAAAATTAAATTTCCATAGGGTCGATGGTCGACCAGTAAGTTTCCAAGGAATTCAAGCCCAAATTTTGAATTTTTCAAAAAGGTAGCTTCACTAATCATCTCATTTTTGTTTTGTATATGGGATGAAGCTGAAGGGGCTTTTGCCATTGCTCAAGCACTAAAAGGCAAACGAAGATGTCAATTGCTCAAGCACTAAAAGGCGAATGAAGATGTCGAGTTGGTCGATAATTGACCAGCAACACCAGCAAAGCTGGTCGACAATCGACTAGCCAACTAGTCGATCGTCGACCAGACCAGCAAAGCCTGGTCGACGATCAACCATTGTTGGTCGACGGGCACAAGAAAAATGGAACCGCCTTTAGATTTTTGTTTTCACGCACTTTCTTGAACCCCAGTTGCCACCAAAGGGCTTTGGCCTTTTTCTTGATTTTTTATGAATCTCAAGAAGAGAGGGGTTCCTAGGTTTTGTACTCCCAAGTGTTTTAGCTAATATATGGTCTCAATTTGTGAAAATTGGAGATGGGTGCAGAGTGAAAGTCTTCATTTCTGTGGTCATGTGAAACGTTGAGCTTTTAGTGCTCGATAATATGCCTGAACAGAATCATATATTTAAGAATCCAATCTTCAAGTTTGCAATTTTAGAGGTGGTTTGAAATTTTAGAGCTGGGTTGCTTTATCAATCATCCCACAAGCTGAAGAAAGTAACAATTCACCTGATTGTGTGAGAAATTATTTTTCGAATAAATCTACTAGAAATCCTAATGCGGTTGGAATTATTAGAGGGTGATGGGTGATTTGACTTTGAATTTTGTTAAGGAAGTGGAAGCCTGCAGGTGAAGAAATCTCAAAGCAATGAAATTACAAAAAATATGGAAAGTGAAGAACAAAGCTCGAGTTTAGAGGGTATAATAAGAAGAACAGATGCTGAACTAAATGATTATCCAAGCTCAGGGTCTAATAATCGCCACACTCCAAGGCCACAACTGGGAAGAGGCTGAATGGACTGCTAAAAATATATACGCACATATGTGGTACTAATATGTTGAGGAAAAAACATGGGTTTGTGCCTTATTATAGCATAAATATATGTCAGCCATATTTAGAAAGTAAGTTGGAACAAATATATTCTTTGGCTTAATTTCCAAATGAGTAATTAGGCATTAAAAAAAAAAAAAAAAAAAACTTTAAGCAACGCGGAAGAAACTACCTCTTATTGAGAAACATCAACAAGAGGCAGAGGGGCTAGTAATACAATATGGTGTCAACAGGTAATCACGTGGGTGGATGAAGTCAACATTATCCGGAATGCGCTTCACGTCTACCTCCACGAGACCGTCGACTCCCATGGGGCGTCTACCACTATAAGATGAGGGCGTCTACCCCCACGATGCCATCTACCACTATAAGATGAGGTCATCTACCCCTATAAAGCCGTCGACCCCCATGAAACCTTCTATGTCCACACATGCCGTCTACCATTATGGGTTCAACGCCACACTCAATCACGTAAATGACAATGTGCTAGACAGGAACCGTCCAACGGTAAACGTGGGTACAACCCACCACTTAAGAAGTGTGAGTCATTCTACAAGAACGTGGGGAAAGTGGGGAGGCTTACGTGGGACACGTGGCACCAGCAACCGCCAAATGCACGCGTAGCTACATGTGTCTATAAATACCTCCAAGGTGAGAAATATTTTTTTGCTTGAAACCCTGAACTTTCGAACTTAAATAATACTATCTTCCATTTTTCTCTAAACCGTTGGCTAATTCTCACGTCGGAGGTACAATTGGGGAGAAAGCCCCGTCCTCTTTTTGCAGGTAACAACCATCGATCAGACCTGCCGGACCACCACACACGGCAAGGTAGACACGGAAAACAGATTCACAAACATTTGAGGTGATTTGATGATTCTACCATTCATTTTAAAGTTATGTCTGATTCTAAATAAGTTGGGATTCAGAATCTTCACTTTTGAAAGTTGAAGACCTAAAAGCACACTAATTGATAGTTGAGGAAGATATACATAATTTTGCCAAAGTATTAAAATTCTATGTCACATAGGAAGAGACAGAGAACAGAGCCTTATCTACTAGTGTAGCGGAAAGGCTAATCTCCCTGAAATTCGAGCTCTAATTTTAACTTGAAATGGCGAATTCTCTTTGTTCCGTACATCCCATTTCCGTCAAGACCCTTGACAAACCCAGTACTCTCTCTCTCTCTCTCTCTACACATATACATATACAGACGTACATACTTTTATGGCTATTTGTGCTTTATATGCATGCCAACTCTTGAATTTCTATGAATTCACTTTATTTTGTAATGGGTAGGTCATAGGTGGGGTGTTTGTTTGTGTATTTGTTTGTAATTGTGGAAGTGGGTTAGGGGCAGGGATACTTGATCGTCTTAGTTTTACTTGTTATGTTTATATGAAATCATTTTTAATGTGAATTCTTGATTATTTGTTCAGGGCTTATTGGTGGTAATTTTGCTAATAGGAAACTTGAATGGATCAATGATTGCACCACCAGTTCGAGAAAAGCTACTTTTGAAGCTTTAAAGGTTAATGTGAGTGTTCATTTGCGCTTGAATTCCTCACTTTTCTGTCTTAATTTGTCGACGTGAGCTTGAATACAAATTTTAGATAAATAAAATTTTCAGCTTAGACATGGACAAGGGAGGTGGTTCTACATATAGAGCTTGCAAGGGACATTTGAGTTCACATTCTTCATGTTCACAGGGCTTAAAATAACTTTCAATTAGATTCCATTTTGATTGAAGGATCGGAAAAATAAAAGATTAATGAAAAAGTGTTGTATATATGTAGAAAAGAATTATAATTCTGCAACATGCAGTTTAAATAAAGCGCAATCCAATGAAATGACTAATGAGTGATAACTGATAACTACTCGACTACAAGTAACAACAAATTTTTTTATTTTTTATTATTATTATTATTATTTATTTTTTTCATACATCTCCAATGATTTATTTCATGGATTGAAGATGTAACTGCAAAACAAAACTCTTAGTAAATTGTTGATAGCTTAAACCGAACACAATAAATTGTTATCTTGGCAATAAGGCATTTGGTCCTTTTTAAACTTAAGGTGGACACTATTATCCCAATCTGGCTCATTTGAGACCTCCTACTATTGTGCTAAAAATTTTTGCACGTCTTTTCTTCCATTGCTCCATGTTCTCATCATATTTGTTTTTAATGCTGAAATTCAGTCTTGCTTTAATGTACAGGCTACAGACAAGAAACCAAACACCAAATCAAATAGCATACTTTGTGCTGACTGTGAGGGTAATGGTAAGTAAAAGAATCACACTCTAGTGGCTACTTTTATACTCTTGATCGACACCATTAGTTTTCCTTCGTCATTTGAATTATGCATCATATATAGTCAGGACAAATTTCTGTGTTTTTTTGCAAGTAATATTATTTGCATATCCATTTTTGAGGGGGTCAAAATTTTTGAATTGTTAATTTAGGGTTTGTCATGTTATTTTAATACCAAAAGTTTAAAACAGTAATTTTACTTCCACCATGGTTGATGGTTGTTTTCAATTAGATTATTTGTCACAGATCATTTATATAACCTGATGGTCACTTCCTTCCTTCTATTTGTCACATCTTTGGCATTCATTCATCTCTTTTTGTGACAATATATGACAATTATATTTTTCCCTTATGGGTATCAAGGAGGTATTCGAAGCATTTTAGTTTCATACTCTTGTTAATTTTGCATTCAGGGTGATAGCAATCCCCAATAGGACTGCACTAGGAACTCTTTTAATAATTTTTTTTATATACTTGAGTTATGTTTGTCCTTGCAAACCTACTGAGTTAACCAGAGATCATTTGAGTAATGGTCTCATCATTTGCACTTTTATAGCTGGGTTGGTTTAATATTCTCTCATTCTATTAATTCTCCAATATTTGCCCTTCTGATATTTTCTTGGGCGACTTGATTTTCTGATCAACCTATGTGCAGGTCCATTATTCTTTATCAGGAAAAGCTTTATCGTTATGTTAATTTGAATTTCTAATCTTAACATATTTGTACGAAGTCTGGAAATTCATCTTTTTTATTTTCTTGAGCAAAGCTTTTACACAAAAGCATTGTCATTCATGTATGGTTTAAGCTTTCCGTTGGTTGGTGGATGAGTAATTGTTAAAAGTTTACTCGAGTTGAAGACTAATGTCAATTGACAGATTAAATTAGCACACTGTTGGCTCTGCTTGCCTTGTACTCATGCTAATGCTCATGTGACTTTTCTTTCCTTGATCATCTGATTATTGACTTCACAATGTTTCTTTTTCCAATATACATATGTCAGGTGCTGTACCATGTTCACAGTGCAAAGGTTCTGGAATTAACTCTGTAGATCACTTCAATGGGCAGTTCAAAGCTGGAGCATTGTGTTGGCTTTGCAGGTACTCTCACTGGTTAATTTTACTTTTTGTCAAGCATCTGACATTGAACCCAAAATACTCTTGTAGCAATATTTTTTCCAAACGTCATTCTCATCCCAGCTCACAATTTATATAAGTTTTTAAGATTTTGAGACTTCCCAAATTTAAGTTAATAAAATCTCAAACTCAAACCTATGAACTTTGTCTGCCTTTAGCGTCCTGCCTTGAGACACCCATATTGGCTCGTTGGAATATTGACTCCGGAAACATTATGGTGTTCTGGAGAAAAAATGATAAAAAAGATGGAAAAATTAATGTTTAAGGCCCAAGGAACATGAATTTTGCAATACCTTTTCTGAATATAGAGCCAAAAATAGATTTTCTAAAACTATTCATTTGTTATCTGGGAACCATATAAAATTCCCCTTGTCTTCTTGATGTATAATGTAACTTCTAGGTTATTCACTTTATCAAGCAATATCTTATTAGACTTTTGGTAAATTTCACATTACAGTAAATCTTTTGATTTACTGCTTCATGCATCTGGCTTTAACTTTGCATATTCTGCTTTTAGGATGTACTAAGCGACCCATCACTCCTTTTCCATTTCCCTTTACTAGATAGTATAATTTTATCTCACACTCTTCTCTTTATCTAATATCTTGTCAAAGTGAACGTTAGTCGGTCACATAAGCAGCAGAGCATCTTGGTTTTCATCAAGTTTTGATTTTTAAGAGGCTTACTTGAGCTATAACTAAATCTATGCCTACTTAACTCCATCCAACAATAACAGCAACTCTTCTTCCGAATAGATTCGAAGACGACTGGATGAATCCGTATACACTGATCTGTTGGATCCAACACTATATATACAAGGAGATCTAAAGTAATCAAATCCTTTGCAACCCCATCAAGTCATATTTTTTTAGTGTGTGTCTTCCTGTTCTAATAAGTCGACTGAGATTAAGTCATTTTGTCAATAAGATATCTTTACATATACACAAGGCATGCCCCATATGCCTAATTGTTTGCCCCTTAACTTATCCTCAATTAGTGTCTCACCACTAGTTTCTCTATGTTCTCGTTTTCCATTATAGCATGACTTGACTTTTATCTTAACATCTTCATTCCCACTAAGTTTGTTTTATAGACATTTTATCTTTTAATGACCTAACACTTGGTACCATAAAGCATAGCTGAACAATCTTATACAATCTTTTTTTTAAGTCCTTCATTAGTAATGGCACCTAAATAAAACAATCCCTCTATGATACGGAACAATTCTCTCTAGTGGCTCCATCGTTTTCTTTAATGTTACTATAATTGAAAAGATATTCTGTATATAGTATCTTATTTCTACTTAAAACCTTTAAATTTCAAAGTTCTCTGAATTTTTAACTTACAATTTAAATCTCACTTGTACCATCAACTAAAACTAAGTTATTAACGAATATCTACATAATAACTAAAACTATGTTATTAACGAATAACATACTTTAGGATTATCTTAAATCTGTCTTGTAAACTCATTCATTCATGAAGCGGAAAGATGGGACTTGAGACAAAATCTTAATGCAAACATATAGTAATAGGAAATCCTCTACTACTACTACCACCACCACTACCACCACTCGATCTCATACTCATACCTACTCTATAACTCGTATCCTAAATATTATTGATGCATCTAATATACATTTCTTTTCTACTTCATTATTCTTTGGCACCAATCACAGCATTTTGATGGGGTACCATATCATAGACTTATCTGAATTAATAAAAACTACATTATATTTTGTTTCTCTTGTTTCTTTGACCTCTGATACATGAAAATAACTTCCATGGCAGATCTCAATAGTACAAAACAAGATTGGTTCCACAAAACCCTGAAATAGCACTTTACTATATGCTCTCTCTCTCTCATACATATAACTTATGAGCCTAATACTACTATAATGCGCATTATCTTCAATATCACGTAAATTTCAATAGACACTCACTCTCTTGTGTTCATCTTTCATTTTTTTCACTTAATGACACTTCCATACTTTGATAGCAATTCTATCTAGACCAATTGGTTTCTCATCTTCGCCCTCTTGGCCACTTCACAGCCCCCTTATTTATATGAACCAGATAGTAGAGTTAAAATTTCTGTAACTTTATGTCTATGAAAAAGAAAAGCTCTTGGTTTTAATTTTTAACCTCTTACTTGATTTAGATCCGACCCTTCTCTCTTTGTTAAGATAGCTAGCCACAACTTTCTTCCCTTCTAAGTTCCAAGATAACTATGCTACTTATATGTTTCTATCAAGGCATGAACCACCCTCTTAGCTTCTTTTTAGCTAAATTATAAGTTTCGAAATCTCTGCATTTTTTTGTTCAGATAAATTTCTACAGCATTCAGTATTAGCTTAAGTGCAATATTTACCTTCTCATTGCAGCACCATTTTCCTCATTAGGTGGCCTTTCTACCCTTAAGACTCTCCATAAACCTCCTTTTCTAAGTTCAAATATTACTGACCTCATCATTTTGCTATCTCCATCTATATCCTAGTTTCCTTTATTCAAAACTCTTATCCTTGAAAATTATTTTTCTTTTACTCAGCAAGTTCCACTATGTTGTTCTATGATCTTGAACCTCTTTTATACTTGTCAATTTCCTTATAAACACATCAAGTATCACCAATTCAAGTATCACCAATTCATGCCACATACGCTCTTCATCAGTTATTACTTTAAAATCTTTACGAAATGATCTCCCTCTCTTCCTAGTAAGAATGATCTATTAATTACATTTGCCTATTTCCTAAAATTTATTATATAAGAGTCTGAAGCATATATTTCTGACTCCAAATTATAAGCCTTCTCAAAGTCCAAAATAATATTATATTCTTCCTCCCAATCAAAATTTATTTGTACTTCTCTCATATGGAGTAACATTGAGTAACATTTTTTCCCCATGAGCGTTGAAATTTTATCCAGCAAAGATCTTATCTTGGTAGGAATTGCATTGTGCAACTTTTCCATATCTTAGCAAAACCATTTCTTTATTTCTTTATTTTATAATATTTGTGGAGCACAAGTACTAATAACACTAGTTGAGATTTCCCTAAACTAAGTTTAACTGATATAATTCTTAAACTTCTTTATGTGAACTTCTAAGAGTTTGTCTTTTAAATTTGGTACCAATCCCATTTCTACCCTTTCCCTTGTCCATGTATCATATTTTATATCCTGTTTTCTCAATTCTTTCACCTTCTCTCCTAACTCTTTTTTGCAAGTTGTTTTAATTTCTTCACATGCATCGCTTCTATTAGTTTGAAGGATTTTCTTATTGATCTCCTTGTATTCCAAATTCCAATTGTAATTCTATTATTTTGGACTAACTTGTTTATCTATCCATGTCCATTGGAGCGTGAAAACCCTTGCTTACTTTCAATTTCTTCTAGTGTCAAAGTATGTTGCATAGGGGAAAGTCTCAACTCTTACCCACTTTTCATGCACATAATATCCGATGCAACATGTTGGTTGTAAGGGATGCCCCAACCAAATGTACAAAGTGATTTCACATAGTTGACCATAGATTTATTTGAAACAAGGTTTAGTTTATGTCAATATAGTGCACCTCCTCCCTTATCAGAACTGGCTACAGAAAAACATAGGTGAAGTTTCCTAGTAAACTTGATTCTTAACTGTAAAGTCAAATCCCCCTCCCCCCTCTTCCTCCTAGAAAAGGAAAACATTCTTACGTCTGAGGTACATATATGACAATATGGCTTCCACCTATGATATAAACTAGCGACCTCTTATCAGTCACCAGTTTTATAGTCATGTCAACTCTTGTGCAGTGGAAAAAAGGAGATTCTGTGCGGTAATTGTAATGGTGCGGGATTCGTTGGTGGTTTCCTGAGTACACAGGACGAATAACATACAATGTTGGATTTTCAGTATAAGGTGCCATTGGTTTCCCCCTGAATATTTCATCTTGGTGTTATCAGGATGGAAAGGACGCACCAGGCTGCATTATAGTACAAAACTTTTTTTTTTATGGGAAAATATTTGAAGAGAGTAATGTACTCAATTTCATATTTCCCTCGTACTCGATACAATTGTTGAAGCTACCTGATAGCATGACTGGCTAGTCAAAACAGTACATCTAGTATTTGTAATGCACTTTCCATATGGTATTAAGAAAGGTTAAAACAAGATCAAGTCTAAAAGCAATGCATGTTACATGTTTTTCCTATTCTCTCAGGAAGTACAATGAATGCTAGCTATTTTTTCAAGTTAATATTTATGAATTTCACTAGACCAAAGGTTAGCAATGAACCGAAGGGAGAACCAAAACTATTCATGTAGCATACTCCAAGTGTATTGGAAAGAAGGCTTAATTTGTTGTTGTAGTAGTAATTCTACTTCGTCCCTCTTCCTTTATCAGGGGCAAATTTGCCTAGTTAACCTGATCCCTAACTGTTGAGTTGGCATGCTGTTGCACCTCTTAGCGTTTCCCTTTAGACATTCTCACCTTCATTTCGCTCTAATCCCTCCTACTTCCTGGATTCATATATCACTGTATGGCTTCCACCTGCTGCAGAAACTAACAACCATCTCTCTTATCAATCACCAGTTTAATATTCATGTCAACTCTTGTGCAGGGGTAAAAAGGAGATTCTGTGTGGTGATTGTAATGGTGCAGGCTTCATTGGTGGTTTCATGAGCACACGTGACAATTAACATACAATTTTTGGATCTTCACTGTACGGTGCCATTTAGTTCCTCTCTGAATTCATATATCTCGTCGCTATCAGAGATGGCATGGCTGTACCAGGGTTCATTAGTATGTAACAGTTTAAATACCTTTTTTTCGTGTTGCTTAGAAAATTTTAAAGACACGTAGAAAGACATTAATGTACTCAATATCAATTTTTCTCCTGCTACAATTGTTGAAGGAACATGATGGCGTAAACATGAATGACTCAAGATCATTCATGTTTCTCCAATTCTCCGAGGAAGTGCAATTGCTGCTAGTTTTTTTTCTTTTTCCTCTCAACATTTATGAATTTCATTAGATCAAATGTGAGAATGAGTGTCCCTCGCACCGTAGCCCTTTACTGAAGTTATCCAGTGTGACCAATAACTGTTATTCATTCCTTGCTTCTGGTTTTTTTCTTCACATAGCAGCTAAAGTTTTTCCTCAGTGGCTTTGGAAGGAAAATGATTTTTCTTCTGAACTTGTTTTGCCTCTATCTATTAACTCTCTCCTCTTCTTCTGCTCTTCATGCACCCCGTCTGGATATGACTTTTTTATCAGTATAGGAGCATAGAGTAACTCCCCTTACTATGGTGGTCATTAGAATTATAGCTGACTAGAACCTGCTAAAATAGTTAATAGCCTTAGCTTTATAATTCTCCCCCTCAAGCCAGACTAAGAGGACATCTAGTTTGCCATCGTTACACTTGACTTGCATGGCACAATATAGGTCCCAGCTCGAAACAGTAAGTTTGGACAACCACAAGATGTCCAAACTAATGTTATCGATGCTAAAAAGGAAATTCAAGTTATATTATTAGGAATCATATGATCATCAAACATGGCTAAGTGCCTATAAACTATACCTATAACTTTGAGCCCTTGTATATTAGCTAGCTCAACCAATAATTGTGCAAAAGCATGTCCAAGCCCGAGTTCTCTTGAAACTCGGATAATATTCCTTTACAGCAAAAGGTCAAAATGCATCGAGCTCAGACTCCAATTGGGCACCATGTTGAAAGGATCTCCAATTCTCTCGCAATAAATTACGAACAATGCTACATGTTCACAGAAAATGCACAAATGTGTTTACAGAACGTCACATGACAACATTTCATTGAATTTTGAACAAAAAAATACATAGTCAAAATGGTATGCTATAGTTAAAACAGTCATTAGGTGTTGAGGCAGCACCTGGAAAATTGCCTATACATTTCTACCCGTACAAGTATCATTTTTGACAAATTACGGGCGTGTTTAAGACACATTATTTTAGAAGAATGTATTCTGAAATGGTAGATTGATGGAGAATTCGTATTTGAAAAGAAGGAAAAGTTATTTATGTGATGGAAAATATTATTTTATTGAAGAATGTGTGGTTGATAATGAGAATAAGAATGCTAATAAAAATTTTAATGTGTACCAAACATGGACATGTTAATTCACTTCAAGAATGAAAGGTTATTATCAATTCTATTGAAACTAACGAATTTCCACTTCAACTATAGTATTAGGCGGCAAAGTCAAATCTATCGTAGCAAACTCCATCTCAGTTTTGCAATTTCTTCCTAGTTTCAAGTTCTACAGCATGTTGAATGAAGTCAGCCTTGCCCATAAACAACAGTCACCAAGTAGGGGTGTGAATAATTCCAACTGCTAGACTGTGGCTAGTAATTTCATTTGCTCTTGAATTGTTTCTCTTAGCAAATTTTCTTGAACATATGCTGTTGAGTTCTAGTGGCCAGAAGAACTGTTATAGTGTTTAATGTTCCAATGTGCTTTTGAATAAAAATTGTCTAAAACGGGGTAGATAGGAGGGAACACTTGGCTTTAGTTACCGAATATTGCACGTGTTGGGGAATCTTTCCTCGGAAGATTGAAGCAACACAGAGTATCTTTTAGAGTACAATTGATACATAAAATATGAACCTTGAAATAATAGAAATGGACAATGTATGGAATATTAACAGTGATTACACTTAATGAACACGATTACATGAGGAAAACTGCTACTTTGTTCATCATGACAATATCAAACGAAGGATATCCCCAGAAAACTTGAATGATTTCTCAGTTTCTTCCAGGCAATTATTCTTCTCCTCCCTAGTCCAGTTCTGACCAAAATCCCCACAGCCAAGAATTAGATAAGAGATCGAGTATCATATCAAAAAATTACATACCAACGAGTTAAAAAGATTGCGTGAAAAGTTAAGAAGGGATGTTTAAGAAATTACTTCAGCAACCCGGTTCAGCTTCTCTCGAACGTTCTGCAACAATTGGGATAAGTCTCCATCCCATTTATAGAATTCCAACTCCTCCTTGTCAAGGATCTTTTCTGCTACCTGATGGAAAAGAGGCCATAATTTGAGTTTAACATTGCCTCTAAATAGGATTCTTCCTTCCAGTAACATAAAGAAAACTATGCTCATTTGGGTGTTAGATTTTGCACAGCATGCTTTCTAAACGAATCGAAGATGAGAAATCAGACCATCTCCGAGAAAATAGGGATCACGACTGGGATAATTGCACAATGTTGTTTCAGAAAAAATGAGGAGATAAATCATGTTATCATATTACACACCAGAACTACAGCTTTAGACATGGCATAGCTCACAAAGTGAAGCTCAAATCAGAAATAAGTTCAAAATGCTTATTTTTTCTTAAACTGAAATTGCTTACCTTCTTCCCGATCATTCTCCCACCAGCTGTATGGGCAAAGTATATGTTGTAGAAGTGGCAAATGAATGCTTGAGGATCCTTTTCGGATAGTTCTTCCAGATACTGAGCATAACTAACACCAGGAGAAGATGGTTCTGGGATGGCATAACCTTGTGCCTTAAACCATTCCAAATCTTTTGCAAGGCTTTCTGATCTCTCTAACCCTGTGTTCCTAAATTCTGCATCTGAACTCAAAATAAAAAACTAATCAGAACTTCTCCAAAACCCCCTGATCACTAACTTACAAATAGCAAACAAAGACTTTGAAGAATGTGCATTTAATTTCTTTACTACTGTTAGAAACTTATTCAAGAATGCAACTCCTGATCAAAAGAGTGAGTACTAGAGTGAAAGACAAAACAATGTCACACTCTGAAGACCATTCTGCAGTATCTGAAATAAAAGGTCTCATGTTTCTTTAAATAATGATAAGCATTTTCTTGATAAGTTGATGAAGCATGTTTTACAACAATAGCGAATAATTTCTCATGTGGATTTCTTCCCCAAAATGAAAAGTGAAAGCTGATTTACAGAAAATTGGAGAAGCAAATAAACTGATAATTAATATTGCCAAAGCAAAGAACTATAATGCACACGGCCAGGAAGTTAAGTATTTGGGTTTAGGTCCACATTGATAAGATATGGATGAAGTATATATGAGGATGCAGGTAAGTACTACAAGGGTTAGGAAAGCACCATAGGACTGGGACACATATTTGCTGCATACAAAGATAAGTCTTTCAATTGCAATCTATATTTAGCAGGTGTATAAAAAGCTCATATTCCAGAGAAATGCAGTGACTTCTCATTGGAGCTGAAAGTATGACACAAATCATGCACAAGTCATAACTTTCTGAAATGAATGCTTTTCTAATAAATCCAAATAAGTTGGGGGATCCTCCATAAAAAAAAAAAAAAAAAAAAAATTATTAACTCATATAGCTTCCAGAAAACCAACAAAATTGCAGATCCTATTTGTTTTTTGCACTTGTGGAATGAAAAGTGAAAGTCAAGGTCATCTATACAATATAAAATGATGGCAAGAAATAATGAAAAATATTTCAGCAATTTTATTTCAAGTATTTGCATGGCGAGAGCTAAGCTAGAAAAACATTATGCTAAACTGCCAAAGCTTACACTCAATTCTACCTAGGAGAGCTATATTTTTATGTAGGCAAGAGGTGGAATATGGGAAGACAGTCCTATGGTAATTAAAGATTACTAGTCCCAACTGCATGAAATGAAGAGATTTATTGTGATGGAGATGCAATCCTCTTACTGTGGGATATTGCAGAATAATGAATATTCTCACTAATTTTGTGGAGAGAGTTAGGGTGAGGGTGATGCAATCCCATAAACATGGGTGATTTCATATTTCCAACCAATAATCAAGATTTTCTACCAAGCAAGATGGATGCCTTATTAGACGCTACAATCATGAAACAAAATAGCTGAACTTTGATATGTGATAGAGGTTTCACGTGTGCATCAACAAGTTGATGGTGAGTATTGAAGCGTGAGACAACAAATGAACCTTTGCTCCAGAAAGTAGAAGACATGATTGACAGAAAAGTGTTATGATATCAGATAATGACAAGCAATAAAGAAAAGTGTTGATGCAATTTCATTACAAGTCTTTTAAAGCAAGAGTTCCAAACAAGAGAAAACAATGTGCAAAAACTCAAAACTCAATTCTTACTAGTAGTGTAGTTATAAATATATATGTAAATGACAGGGCGTGGGGGTTAAGGGGAGGAAATGTGAATAGAATGAAAAAACTAGGTAATTAAAAATCATTATCCCTAACTCTACGGGAGATTCATTGTGATGGAAATGCAATCCTCTAATTATGGGATATTGATGAGTTGATAATTGCTTAATATTATCTCTAACTTTGAGAAAATAGTAGAGATCTTCATGAATTGTTTCCGAGATAACAGCTAACAATCAATATCGTATTATCATACGCTCTGTAGACACAGAACAAAATTTCTGAACTAACAGAGGATCTATTATCTCATAATAGCACAAAAATATGAATTGTTTCTTGCTGAAACTAAAAATTGTTCACCCGAATCGAGGATAAAGAGAGAGTCTTTCCAGCTATCTAGTAACTACAACTAGCACAGTTCAATCAAATTTACCTCAAAACTTATCCAAAACAATAGATTCAAAGCCAAACCTTAAACGTAAAAAGAAAACGCATCAGCTTCCGAAAGTAAATCAAACATACTCACATTCAGGAAAAGCAGCTTTCTCAATAATTTTATCCAAGGTATCATAAACCAATTTACTGTCTACCAAGAATTTCAAATACCCTTCAACACTAGGCTCCCATTTGCCCACAGGCTGACCCTCAGGCTCCTTTTCTCCTTCCTTAGCTTGGTCCCTTGTGTGCAATTTCATAGCCACAAATCTCATCTCCTCCACAAACCCCTTAGCCTCTCCAGGGTACCTCTTCTTGGACTTCTCAGCAGCTGCTGTGGCTGAGACCACCACCATCCTTGCCTTCCTCTGAGAAAAACTCACGGTGGGTACTGACAAAAACCGAGCCTTAGGCTTATTCACTATTGTGAATTGAGGTTTCTTGAATAAGGACTGGGATTGTGAGATGGGTGTTATAGAAGCCATCACAGGATTGAGAAAAAAATTAATGACTTGGCGTGGACAGATCAAACAAGGGTTATTGTTGAGTGCAAACAAGATAAGAGTTTTGAGTGAGAGTAGTCTTGACGCTAGAGGCTATAGATTCAAGTATGTGTGTGTATATGTTAGAACTAAAATATGGATTTTTGCTTGTTTATTGGTGGTGGATGATAATATGAACTACAAGGCTATTCTTCCAAGGATATGGATATGTTTATTGATTCCCTTTTGTTTATTGAATGTTCAGAAGATGTTCCCGTCACGGCAGAGACAGTGGGTGGTGCTGTTCCATGCTTTACGACGTCGTGTTACGTCGGTTAATGAGTCCTAGTTTTTTTATTTTTCTATTATTGTGGCTTTCTATACACGGAATGATTTGTGCCATCAAATTTAGGCATTCGAGAACAATAAATTACCAATAATTTCCTAATTTTAGTATATCGGAACAGGTAAATTGCAATAGAGGTTATTAAACTTCTGTCATACTTGTATTTAAGTCATTGAACTTTAATTTAGTACATTAAAGCCACCACACTTTAATTTACGAGTAACCATGTTACTCCATTTGACTTTCAACAACTAGCGTACCAGGGTTAGCTTATTTACTAATGGTTGACTTAGTGTTTGTTTGGATTTAATTATAAGTTAATGAAATAATAATGTGTAGAAACAAGTTGTGAATAAGTTGGCAGTAGATGTGGAACTGACGAAATATATGATTAAAGTTAAAGTTTGACTTTGACTTTTAAATTATAATGTGCTTACCATGAAATCCAAACAAACACGGGTGGTTGAATCAATTAAACCCAATATAAACGCAAAATACTATTTCTTGTTTTGCAAGTGAGGTGTCTTTTCACCCCTATCCTTTTGCTAATTCAATTTCCAAGTATAAACCATATGCCATATAACATTAATTAATAAACTTCGAGCTAATAACAGGAGAAAAATTTGCATTCACTATGAACCCTGCACATTATACAAAATAATATTGAGTTATTGCATAATAATTTAGAGGAGAGCAAAATGTGAAAAAAAAATTATGATAAGAACATTAAATACCTCGAACTATTTATATCTACAAAATTGCACATTGGCATTATGATGATCGAAATTGTGTGATTAAAAATGAAGAAACCTCTAAATCTTCCCCCAATTTCTTCACCTAATGGAATGACTTGATTGCTTGAAAATTAAAGTATAGCAGTGATATTGTACCAAAATAAAGTTAAGTAATAGTTGCAAGTATAGTTAAAGTTCATTGACCTCGAGCACAATTTTAGATGAGCTGAGTATTGGGCTCCAATTTAATGTAGGGAAAATTTCATAATTAAGAGGTTTAGTTCACTCATTTCAGATTTAAGAGATAATGTTTAAAATTTCAAATTCAGATTTTTTAAGATTTAAAATTTAAAATCTCAAAAATTTTAAAATTTTATTTTAAAATTAATTAATTAAACATATATTTTATTAATTAAATATATCAATGTCACAATTCCAAATAATTTGGTCACAAATTCTATTTACATGTCACAAATTATTTTACAAGTTCAATTCAAAAATTTTATAGGTCACAATTTGTTCATCGGTCACAAATAAAAAATTGAAACGTCAAAATTTTTTTACGGTCACAATTCAAAAACCTTATGTCACAATTTGTTCATCGTTCACAAATAAAAAAATATATACATAACAACTTATTCATCGATCACAAATCACAAATATTATAAGTCACAACTGAGTAGACAGTCACAAATTTTCAAATTATTGGTCACAAATTAATTATTTTTTAGGTCAAACATTATTTTTTTATCACAATTTATATTTTTAATTGGTCACATATTATTTATTGGTTACAGATTAACCAATTTAATGGTCACAATCAACAAAATAATTTGTGACTACAATCAACACTCGTGACCACCACCGTACCACTACTTCCAACTGCACCACTGCTATCGTCCCCGTCAAAACCACCACCACCACCTCAAACAAATCAACACATTGTAAAAAACACCACCATGTCGTTGCACCGATCCACCAACCTTGACAGACCCGTCGCCACCAACACCAACACCACCATCACAAAGATCCACCACCAGTGCCACCAAAAATCACAGCCACCATTACATCCAACATAACCTTCGCCACCGTTGGATCCAAGCAAAGTTACCGTCACCCCCAAACACTACCATCACAAGCACCACCACTAATACCACAGATCCCATCCACCAGCTGAAAACACACCCAAAATCTCACATCAGATGTCAGAGCTGCAAGTCCCGGTCAGACAGACAGCAGATCTCGACCACGCGTGTTGTGAGGCAGCTGCGGCACAACGTAGTTGCCGCATGCAGTAACACCCTACAACCACCAACAAAAATGACTACCACCGCCATCACTAGATCTAACAAAACCAGTCCATCATCGTCACCACCACCACGATGCCACCACCACGGCGCCACCACCAAATCCAACCAGCCACAACAACCACAACACCACCTCAAATCGAAAAATGAATATCGAAAGAAATATATCGCTGAACCACCTGGAATTACTTCGTCACCATCGCCATCACTACGACGCCGCCACAACACCAACTAGGCAGTATTATTGGGGTTATCACCTGATCTTGTTTTGGCCGAGGGTGGGTCTGTTTCGTTCTCCATGGCGTTCATATAGTTGAAGAATAACTAGGAGGAAATGAAATGACTGGCTGGGTATGGATAGGAAAGAGACTGTTACTTCTCAGTACAATATCGTTGGTGAGGCTTCTCCATCTTGTGGCGGCACTGCGTTGAGATCTTGGGAAAGGGTACATTAGAGAGAAGAGAGTGAGGAGAGAGAAGACTCTGAGGAGTGCGAAGAAGAGAAGAGGAGGAAAATGTTTTTATTAGGGTTTAGAATGAAAATTATATAATTAATATTAATATTTAAAAATAAAATATCTGATTTTTGAAAAGTGATATTTGAAATTTGAAATTGAATTTTAAAAACTCTTGTTTGGTGTAATTTCCATTTTAACGAGGCTTAGGGAAAAATGTATGTTGTAATAGTGATTGTTTTGAAGGATGTGGGGTTAGAAAAGAAGGAAAAACCTTTGATTTACGTATAATATTATTTTATTGAGGAGTGTATGGTTGCAAATGAAAAAAGAAAAATACATTGAAATTTTAATGGAGCCCAAAAGGGGCGTAGTTAATTTTGACTCACATGTCATGGCGGAACCCAAACAAAGTGATCTGATTGCTCCTAAATAAGTATAATGTTTTGATTGCACAAAATTAAAGGTTATTGGCCTAGTTATAAGTATAGTGAAAATTCAGTAACCTCTTACTGCAATTCACCCATTTGGCGCTTATGCCTACTTTTTTTTGTTTGGATTATTAAGCGCATTTTATTGATTAGACAATCTGTCCCAATTTTCAACCAAACATTCTATTAAAACGATATAGAAAGACAATTTATATAAACAAAACGTAAACATGAAAATAAATTAAAAAACTAAACAAAAGACAATTAAAAAAGAGAAAAACTTTCTTCTACCTAAAGTTCTCCCACCACCACGACTTTCGAAACATTTCGAGAATAGTTGTGATGTGTAACTTACGTAACCATTTCAACTCAGGGTAGAGCCGAGCTAAAATCTCAAACTTGTTTGCTTCCCATTTTTTAAGGGTTCGTTTGACATGATTTTTGTTTTTTGATTCTTGTAGAATAATTTTTGGAGGAAGTTACTTTAATTTTTGTTTAGAAACTAATTTTTAAAAGAGTTTCCTATTTCGAAAGTAATTTTAGACGAAACAACATTGGACCAATTTCCTCTTAAAACTCTTTTAACTACCAAAAACATTTTCATAAATATAATCAAACGAGCAGAAAAGCAACTTTTGGATCTTTAAATTTCTTTTTTTACTTTTTAAAAGTCATGTCAAACGGGTAATAAAGCTCTTTTGTATCCAAAATAATTCTACAAATCCAAAACTCTTCAAGTGCTAGCAATCATTGCCTATTAAACAATAAATGCAAAAAAAAAATTGATTAACGTGATTGAATTTCAATGACAGCATAGAGTTCGAAATAAACAAAATTCCCAAAAATCTCATAAAGAAAAACTACGTGATTCAAAATGACTTATTAAGGGTAATCCCAAGTTTCAAATTAGAATAAGTGTTACTTAGCTCAAATATCTAATAAATCAACTAACATATCGAAAATTTAAGGAGAAATGTGGTATGGATGATGAGTCCCTAAAATTGAATAATAATAAATAAACTAAATGAAAGAAAAATTGAGTTGCCTCCCAATAAGTGCTTTGTTTAAAGTCTTTAGCTTGACTTTGTTGTTTCAGCATCATGAAATTTTGAAGAATGCTTTTGATGTTTTGCTCAATTTGCCTCTTCTGACTTTACCATACTCTTCATTACTTCTACAAATTTTAACATTGCCTTCTCCAATGTGATATGAATGCCTATCTCTTCTGATTTGAATTCAACTACGTAAACTTCTTCCTTCTCTTCGGGCTTAATTACAAATTCAATGATAGGACAATCAATGAAATCGACATAATGTGGGTTAACGTCTTCTTCATTAATTGTCTCTTCTTTGTTTTGTTCATTTGTAATTGATCTTTTGTCATCTTTGTATTCATCTTCCATACTTAATATCTTCTCGGGTTGAATGGTCGATTCATAATTTAAATCCACGGGCAATGTAAACTCTTTTTTTTTTCAAACTTTTCGAGTGAATTTTATTCCCATCTTTTAAATTTAATCCAGAATGCATCATCTCCTACACACATTTTGTTTTCATCTAACTTGGCAAAATCAGTGGAGTATTTTGCAATTGCCTTCTTGTTCAACATAGAAGGACCAAAGTTCACAAACGTGTCGGAAGGGATGCACTCACCCACAAACATGTAGCTTTCAATAGATGTGTCAATTGCGAGTCTCCAACATCTTAAATATTGTTTAAACCGCATGAGTTTGAGCAAAAAGGGTTCAGTGCATGTATTTATGTAGTACCCAGTATAATGCACCTCAAAGCAAAATTCACAATAGATATCTTTTTCCTTGTCTCCATGTCGAGATGATTCATTGCAAAAATCTTTTACCATGCCAGCGTCAGAATCTTAAATGCATTGCTGAACGACACCTGGATAGAATATCAAATAAGAGAGATAAGAGTGAGTAACCAAAATCAATAATAAATATATAAATACATAAATAAAATTCGAATTTAATATTAACTACTAAACTAAAATTAAATCCGTTATTCCACGACAATGGCGCCAAAAACTTGTTCCCGTGAAATCCGCAAGCGTACATGATCGTTGTACAATTAATAAGATTTGTGAGTTAAAGAGTATCGTTTCCACGAGTAAAAATGTCTAATTTGTAGTTCAATAGCTACTATTAAACTTGAAATGTGGTAATATCAAGATAGATGATTTATATGGTTTATATAGTAATCCTAAACTAACAAACAAATAAAGTGTTTATCTAATATGTGAATGTATGTATTGGAATCGTGAATCCTCATATTGCCATTTAATTCAATTCTTAATTCGTAATCTAGTAAATTCATGCATTCAAGACAAACGATAATCCACTTCTATTCAACATTCTTTTCCAAGATATATTAAACATATGTTTAATACGACCCGATCATATTCCTAGTCCCAATTCATATGAAAAACATATATTGAATCACATGATTTATCTCACATGATTGTACATGTCATATATATTATTCCTAATACCTATTGTCCATGTGTTGATTTTGTCGTGTTCTAAACTTATTGTGAGTATTCCTACACTACAACAAGCAACTTACTATCTAATTGGTGATCAAACAATCAAATAGTTCAATGAGAATGCAAAATCAATCAAAAAAAATCAAGAAATACTAAATTAATTGGCTCGAAATAAAATAAATAAGCAATATGGTTCATCATTCATCCAATACAATAAAAAATTTAGCCAACCATCCTAATTATTAAACTATACAAAAAATAATGAAAAGACATCACCTCGGATCAAGAAATAATGAAGAAAGTGGAGAAATCCAATTTCTTGGCTTGAAGCTTGAAAAAGGATAAATATTTTTCAATAAACTTGTATAATTTGTCTTTGGGTTATGATTTTACCTCATTCTTCACCTCCAAAATATGTAGAATATGATGAAATTTTGGTTCAATTGAGGTCTCCCACGTTCTGATCGAGATTGGTATTTAAAAGATACCAAAAAGATTGCATTGAATTGTTACCAAAACAAAAATAATAAAAATTTGATTTGTTCCCTTTTAGTCTTGAGGCACGCGCCTTGGGGGTGGGCAGCCTCAGGCGAGGTTGTCTTGGTCCGGGATGCGCGCCTCGTCTAATTTTCGGAAGTTGAACAACTCTCAGTATTTTTATCATAACTTTCGATCTCAATATCCGAATGAGGTGATTCAAAATGCATTAGAAGCTAACTCGAATGGCTACAAATATTCCAGAAATATGATTTTTCCAAATTGAACATTTCCTATGCCAAAATTGGGTCTCAATGTGAGCGTAAAAATCTGAAGCATAACTTTTTCGACTGGAAGTTGATATGTGATAAAACTTGGATTATATTTCATCTCTTTGGCTTCTTTCCTCGTCCAATTGATGTCTAACACTCTTAAATCTTCATTGTGAGGTTCAAAGTAACTTTTGAGCATTTTTATTTTAGTCCCCGAACTTTGTATTTGATACAAATGAGCATTTTTCCTCTATCTTTGCATTCTTTTCTCCAATTCTTCATCAAACATCGAGTTTTACCTACAAAATGAAATATAATACAAATTAGGTAATATTTTATCCAAAGAGCAGTAAAATATCATCGTTTAGGACCTAAAATAAGTGTAGAAACTACACTTATCAAGGGTCCTCAAAATTAAACTCCATGTAGATGGTTCTATTGAGAGGTATAAAGCTCTGTTGATGGTCAAGAATACACTCAGGTTGAGGGCCTTGATTATCATGACACCTTTGCTCTTGCAACCAAACTTGTTACTGTCGGCAGTGTTTTGGTAATTGCAGCGTCATGTAATTGGCATCTTCATCAGCTTGATGTCAACAATGCATTTCTGTACGTAGATTTGGCGGAGGAGGTCTATATGATACTTCCTCTCAGATATGGTTGAGAGAGGAGACTCGTGTTTGTTGTCTATTTAAATCTCATTATGGTCTTAAGCAGGCTTCACATAATTGGTACTCCAAACTGTCCTTTGTATTGTTGTCAGATGTTTTCACTCAGTGTATAGCTGATCACTCACTTTTTCCTCGAACTATTGGTTCTTTTTTCACTGTTGTCCTAGTTTATGTTGATGACATCTTGGTTGTAGGAAACGACCTCTCTGCTATCACTACTCTTAAAACATCGTTTGATAATAAGTTCAAGATCAAGGATTTAGGCACCATGAAATATTTTCTTGGCCTTGAAATCACTCGGTTACCACTTGGAATTTTCATTAATCTAAAAAAGTACACTCTCGACATACTTGCCGACTCCGGTAATTTGGGTTCATGACCTGCCTCCTTTCCCATGGATCAGAATTTGAAGCTTACTCCTGATGATGTCACTCTACTTTCTAATCCTAGTTCTTATCGACGGTTAGTGGGTCGTCTTCTGTATCTCACTGTGACTCGCCCAGACATCTCCTTCTTTGTGCATATGTTGAGTCAATTTATGAAAAATCCTCGTGATTCACATCATCGAGACGCATTTCATATTCTTCATTATCTGAAAGGATCTCTAGGACATGGAATATTTTATTCTGCCCAGTGAGATCTCAGGCTTTCAGCATACTCTGACTCTAATTGGGCCAGTTGTGATACCACTCGTCGTTCCACGACTGGTGTTTTTGTCACTATTGGCACTAGTCCCATTTCTTGGCGTACAAAAAAATAGACGGTTGTTTGACGATCTTCTGTTGAAGCTAAATACCGTTCAATGGCGATGGCAACTTGTGAACTTGTTTGGCTCAAATCTCTTTTGCATGACCTCGTTGTTGTCCATCCGCAACGTATATTGCTCTATTGTGACAATGAGGCTGCTCTCTACATCACCTGCAATTCTATTTTTCATAAGCGCACCAAACATATTGAAATAGATTTCCATTTTGTCCGTGAGAAATCTCTCTCTAGGCTCCTCCTTCCTACACATGTCTATACCAAGCCGCAATTGACTAATATCTTCACTAAGGCTCTTGGGAAGGACCTTTTCATCATTTCACTCACCAGTTGGGCATTATAGACCTTCGTGCTTCAACTTGAGGGGAATTATTTATCGTGATTATTGAAATTTTATTATTATCATAGAAGATATTTTCCTTAATAGAATATTTTGTTCTAGATTAGTTTTATTTCCTTACCTAACAAATTATGCATGTATTATATAAACCAATTTACTGTATACTCAATAATTGAAATAACTTCATTCCTTATGAATTTTAACAAATTAAGCCCCTTATTTATCCCTATTAACATATTTGAAATTTAAATTGGTCCCTTAACCAGTTAACCTATTATATTTTCATTTTGTTGCACAATTATTATTTTTGAATCATTTACACAAAAATGTACTTATTAAGAGATAAAACTTTCAACTCGACGTCTAGCCTCAAATGAAAAGCAAGACAACTAAAAAGTGCATAGTAAAAATAAATGTATTTTATTATTTAATTTGAGATCAATAAAAGGCTAAATACTTCAACTTGAATTAATAGGCATGTCGATCATCTAAGTGTCAAGGCACATTCCACAGCAATATATATAGGGAAAAATTCATATATGCATGTAATAAAATAAAAATATTCATTTTATACTGTTATATTCATCTCTGTATTGATTTTACTACAAACACTAAACTTAAAACCAAATTTACTGTGTGGGATACTTCCCCTAATTCATGTCGCAACTAAAAGAAGTTTAGGCAATTATCACGGATGGCATTCAATTCGGTGCTGAAGACATGAACTTTCAAATTCATGCTGGAGGAGGATACTACAAGAACGATAGCAGTGAAAATCTGAAATTCACCATCACCATAGAGGAGGATTGATGCAGGGGAAGCTTATAAGAAAGACAAAAATCTCACAAAAAGAATTTCAAACAAAAGAAATTCAATAAAATTATACTTCATTCAAAAGTGAGTCTGCCTCAAATGGCTTACAACATTTAAATAGCGAAAACCTAAGAAAATTCGGAAATATAACATAATAATGGAAAAATATTATTTTTTCCAAAAATGGAAAAAATTGAGATTATGACGGATCTTGATTCTCCTAATCACCAGGGTCGTCCCCCAACAAACGGAATCGCAATCCGAATTTTATTCAATGAGATATTGTCAAATCAAATATTACCATAAACGGCAAAAACGTTTAATCGAGAGCCTAAACGACAGAATTTACCCAAAATTGGCCCATTTCCAATCGAATTTGACTATCAATTCGTCAAAAAACAGACAATCCCGAAATTCCTCCAAAAATCGAAAAGTTATTTGTTTTGCTTGTGCTGATCCCATTTCGATCCCACTTTATCATAAACTCACTTTCTTACTGCACTTCATCAAGGATACTACAAGAACGATATAGTGCCTTATCTTTTGGCTTGTTGTATCCCTTCTTTACGATCTCCTATTGTAACCCAAGCAATGCATTTATCTTAATTCTCTATTTTTCATGATTGCTCTTTCAAGATATGAATATTGAAAGGGAACAGTCCCATTTTCCATCTCTTAACGCTGACTCTAATCCTTTGCCAAGAAAAGGACAACTTGGATAGTAAATTTTTTTTTTTTTTTTTTTTTTTTTTTTTTTTTTCAGAAGAAAAAAATTGAGAAGTGGAAGAAGCTAAAAAATATTTTCTGCAAGCATAATAAATGCATCTTCCAACTACATACATTCATTAAATACTCTAATATAAAACAATTCTAGATGATGAATTATTATAAATGTGAACTTATGGATACGCTTATTGACAATATTTAACAAGTCCAAAGTATAAGACCAACATCAATTAATTGGCCCTTATGATGAGTTTATTTCCACTTCACAAAATGCACTCCTGGAAGGATATTTGTAGCAACACGAAGCCCCTGGTTTAACACCCATTAATTTCTCATTCTAATTCTTCATTTTAACCACACATTCTCCAAATAAAATAATATTACACACAAATCAAAAAAAAAATTCATCACTTTTCCACCACACATTCTCACATCAATCACTGTTCTAAAATTTCTTCTCTCCTCAAAATGGGTTTCAAACATGGGCAAAATATCTTCAAAATTACAATGGCTCAAATCAAGTTTATTTCACAACTTAGACTCTTCAAATGATTGTAGCAACTAAGATACGTTCAAAGTGCATTCATCAACTATGAATCTTGAAACACGAGAGACAATCAATTTGAAATACTAATAATGATTGCAGTTTATTATTATTATTATTAAGATAAATTGCGACTTTGAGCATCATGACAATATCAAATGCACGATATCCCCAGAAAGTTTGAATGATTTCTCAGTTTCTTCCAAGCAACGATTCTTCTCTTCCTTAGTCCATGTCTGGCAAAATAACAAAAAGATGAAACATTTAGTGGCTTGGAATAAGGTGTGTAAAGAAAAAAAAAAGGAAGGGGGCATAGGCCTAAGGAGCATGAGTTATCATAAAATTATATTAAGAAATTTGTCTATAATTAAAAAGATTAATCAAAAAATTCAGAAGAGTAGGGGCAATAAACAAATTACTTCAGCAACCCGGTTTAGCTTCTCCCGGACGTTTTGCAACATTTGGGACAGATCTCCATCCCATTTATAGAATTCCAAATCTTTGTTGTTAAGAATCTTTTGTGCTACCTGATGGAAGAAGTTAGATAATTTTACATAGCTTGGAATAGAGTTCATAAAATTAAACTCAAAGAATACGAATAAATTAGAGTTCATTTTCGAAAATAGATATTCTTTACCTTCGTCCCCATCAGTCTGCCACCAGCTGCATGTCCAAAGTATCTAGTGTAGAAGTGGCAAATGAAAGCTTGAGGATCCTTTCTGGATAGCTCTTCCAAATACTGGGCATAGCTAACGCCAAGAGAAGATGGTTGTGGGATGGCATAACCTTGCAATTTAAACCACTCCAAATCTTTTGCAAGACCTTTTGACCTTTCCAGTCCCGTGTTCTTAAACTCTGCATCTGTACAAAAAACAACAAAACGAGTAAGAACTTCTCACCAAGGTGACACTCAAATTACCAGGTCATATTAATAGGATTACACGTGAGATTAATTTAATTTTCTTCACCCAATATCTCGAGTTAATTATAATTTCGTATATATAAATGAATATTTCTCTATTTATGTTACTGCAGGTGCAGTCGAAATATTATATAACTGGGTATGAGAATATTTATAAGATAATTATAGTATATATTTATAAAACTGGTGGATACAGATGAAGAGTGGATCAACATCTGTGCAACTCAAGGAAGTTACGAGTACCTATGTGATGAGATCTCAAATACCATAGATTAAGCATGTGTACTAGTTGCTACATTTCTTGTCACTCACATCTCCGCATAGATTTAGCAATAAAAATAACGAATTTATGAAATAGTATAGAAGGATTCATGTCGTTGATGTCAAATCTGCTGTAAATATTAATGGTGTTGTACTGAAAATAAATGTTGTAAAAAATAATAAAGGAAACTCACATTCAGGAAAAGTGGCTTTGTCTATGATGTTCTCCATGGTATGATAAACCAATTTACTATCCACCAAGAATTTCAAGTACCCCTCAAGACTAGGCTCCCATTCCGCCATAGGCTGCCCCACAGGTTCCTTCGACTCTCCTTCTCTAGCCTGCTCTCTTGTGTGCAATTTCATTGCAACAGCTCTCATCTCATCCACAAAGCCCTTAGCCTCTCTAGGATACCTCTTTTTCGACTTCTGAGCATCTCCTGCAGCTGAAACCACAACCAATTTTGGTTTCTTCTGAGAAAACCTTGAGATGGGCATTGATAAAAACTGGGCATTAGGCTTATTCAAGATTGTGAATTGAGGTATCTTGAATGGAGGTAATTGGGAATGTGAAATGATTGTCATGGAAGCCATCACAAGAATGAGTTCGAACTTCAAATGTGCATTACGACTTTTACCTCAATCTGTAACCCAAGAGAAAATTTGATTTTTTTCCAAATCTTTTAACTCAAATTCATTTTCTTAAATAATCTAACAATTTTGTTGAGCTCTTCAGAAGTTTCATTAAATTTAAATTATCAACATAAACTGCCACAATTGTAAATTCAATATTTGTTTTCTTTACGAAAACACAGGCAGAAATTGTTATTTTTACAACCTCCTTCAAGAAATATTCGTTAAGGCCATAATAACACAAGCATGCAGATTGTTTTAATCATATGATGATATTTGCAATTTAATTGAGAACATAGTTCTTAGACGTGTATCATTTATTTCTAGTACTTGAAGTCCTATGAAAACTATCATATATATGTTGTTATTAAGTGAATCATACAAATAACAATTACTACATCCATAACGCGCATGTTAAGCCTTTGAACATAGTCAAACTAATTAAGAATCTATAATAATGTCCATTATGGGAGAATATGTTTTCTCATAATCAACTCCAAATATTTTTTAGAAATCTTGAGCTACGAGTCGAGCTTTATATCATGTAATTCATTATTTTCATCTCTCTTCCATACAAAAATCCACTTGTATCTTGGAGGGATTACATTTTTAAGTGTTCAAACTACAAGTCCAAAATACTTTTTCGTTTATCTAAGATATTCAATTCCGTCTGTATAGCTTCTTTCTATTTTGGCCAAACATTTCTATGCTAACAATCTTTAACAGACTCTGGTTCAAAATCCTCATTTTGCATAATATTAAAAATCATGTTAAAAGCCAAAATATCGTCTATAATAACATTATTTTGTTTTCATAATTTGTGAATTACATATAATTTATTGAAGTCTCATTATTTTCGAACATTTGTAGTTCTTCAAGAATCATATTTTTATTATTTGATTTATCAATTTTTTCTAATGTTATTTCTTCCCAAGTTTTTGGTTGGTTTTCTCTTCCGCTTTTCATTTTCAAGGTACAAAGTCTTTTGAACCAAATTTGTCGATCATACTTTTGGCGTATTTGAGATACTTTTGCTATAACAAATTATCTTTCAGGGACATCAATTTTTGCTGGAATATTTTGTGTTGGTATGTACAACTTTGTTACTTTTTCTTGTATCAACAAATATATCAGATAATTGATTTGCAAATCTTTGAAAATGAATGATTTTTTCAACATCTTACTCACATTGATTGTCGAGATCAAAGTGGAATAGAATTGTTTCATTTCAAGAAATTTTACCTTATTTTTCAGGATGTAGTTTATCCCTCCCGAAGTTGGAGAAATTATTTCATCAAAGTGATAATATACAAACCGTGCAATAAATAGATCATCCGTTAAAGGTTCAAAATACCTAATAATAGATAGTGAATCAAAGATAATTTGAATAATATGATTAAGCATTGTATAATCACATAATAATTAATCAAGTAGTAAATGTCAACATAACATGAGTCATATGCTTTCCTTAAAGATAAATACTAATTCAAAATGATATATTTTCGAAAGTAGTGTGTTATATCTTATCATTACTTCTTCAAAAGCAATATGTCAATATTCTTTTGGAATATTTAGAATTATGATTCATGCTCTTAATGAGCAAACAATATTGTTTTGAAATATTAATTATAATGTTATACTATTATAGGAGCAACAACAAACTATTTGTAATAGACAAATTTACAATTAATATTTTTCTGAAATAATAATTATTAAAATATGGTACTTTAGGAGCAACAACAATAATTTATGTTTTATTGTTAAACATTAGAAAAACGATGATATAACCAATATATAATGCACGAATAAAAATAATAATTACTAAACATTCATTAAATAATTTAATAATTAAATAATGGAGTATGGTGAAACCATTGCTAAACATTAATTAGTAATCAATAAGGGAAATTACAGCACGGTGTACAGCCTCTCACATGTGAGTGGGCAACCAAGAATAAAAAATTCATGGACCCCTCTATGAGAAGGGCCCGCACACCATGCTGTACAAGCATGTTGTATATATGTAGTATTTCTCAAGCAATAATTCATGCAAACATATTTCGAATGCATCATTACAGACTTACAAAGAGAATGCATGTGCAGGCAATAAAATAATCAAATAGATCAGATGCAGGATGATTGCGTCAAAATTATTTGCGGTACAAAAAGCTTGGCCTTTCTCTCCAGTTCAAATAAATAAATTTACTGCATATTATCGAAAAAAAAAAAAAAAAAATTTAGTACTGTAGACAAAGAACTGATATCGATGAATCAAATTAAAGAGGCGTGAATTGATTTCAACATATTATTATAATGCACATATAGATAAGAAAACTCACGTGTCACTAAATTATTTTCGATACACGTGATAAATGATTATGTTTATGAAAGTTATTCCCTTCTAATTATGTTACTTTGATTTGAAAGAACCATATTAAGTCAATTTGCATATCTTTCTCTAGAATTTTGAAGGGAATTTTGTATTTTTCATCCTCAATCTTTACAAAATGTTACAAATTTACTTGCAACTTATTTTTAGCATAATCTGTTCCCAGCCTTTCAATTACATCGCAAACTTGTCATTCCCTCCATTTTCACCATTAAATGAAGAATTCACCTTTTCTTTAAATAAGCAAAGAAGAAAAAATTGTAAATGAAGTTCCATAACTTTTCAAAAATAAAAATAAACCTCACTTCAAATAATTAAGTACATGTTAACACATGAAGAATTAATGTAGGCTGTTGATTTTTTAGGAAAGCTGCCCATGTTTTATCCAGTCGGATTATTTTTTTTCTGATATGTATTTAATATTTGAAGTATTATTTATTTGTAATTTCTGAAAAGTTATAAGACTTTATTCGCTATTTTATCATTTTTTTTTATTTAAATTGAAAGACAAATTCGTCATTAATTGGTCAAAATAGAGTGACGGACGAGTTTGAATAGACAATTAAAAAGTTGGGGATGAATTATGCTAAAAATTGGTCAAACAGTTCTATAACAATACTACATTCAGCCTTGTTTACTTTGTATATCTTAAAAAATAACAATTTATTATTTTTATTTCTTGATTAAATCAACAAAATCCCAAAATACTGTGATTAAATATATATTTTCTGTGTAATAAAATGAATTATTATAGTTTCTTTCATAAATAAAGTGACGAAGAGATTTCATTTGTCTCATAAACTAAATTCTTAGCGAAAACGTGTGATGATCGTTTGGCTAAACTTTATTCAAGTGTGTCGAGTATTTTTATTGGTCGAAAGAATTTAAAAAAAAAAAAAAAAAACCATAATGAACAATTTTAAGGAAAAAAATAGTATTGTTCCCTCGTGTATTATTGCAACTTCATATTGATCATCTCCTAGGAAATATGATATTTTCGACCTTATAGCAGTAGATTTCATTCGGAGACTGAAGGATTTCTCTTACAATATTTTAATAAAGGTGCATTTGGATTGCGTTTTCAAGCTATTTTCAATTTTATTGAACACCCATAGCTTGTTGGTCTGGTTTTTTAAAAATGCATTTTTGAAAACAATGTTAAATTTGCATTATGGTCATTCTGATGATCCTTCCAATGAAAGAAATGACCCATCTTTATAGAGGTTTAAATGGGCGTTATTGAATAAGCAACTAATCTTAACGTGGTAAGCACCTATTTTAGAATAACCGCCTTTCCTCAATTGATCGAGTAGTGTTAACATTGATCGATCAATTGATTTTAACGTTGCATCTCCTTATAAGGCTAAGATCATGAGAGTTATTGATTAAATACACCGACAGCATAAGTCCCCTCACTCACTCACTCACGAGGGATCGATCATCGTTTGTGAGTGTACTCCATTAATCCATATTTACACCCACACAGACTTCTAAAATTTCCGAAACCATGTCGACACACAATGAGTCATAGCCCCAAATCTTTTGTGAAAATGATATTTGTTCAATCCAATTAACAGTTTTCAACTATTCATCTTAACGAAATTGATTTTTTAAGACCAAACCCATACCTTAACATTATGTTAAATAGTTCTCCAAGCACACTTCGTTTAATTTATGTTAAATAGCTTTTCAAAAACTGAATTAAATTAACAAGTCAATTAGCTCTTGTTTGGTGAACATTAAAATAAGATTTTCAGCAAATTTTGATAAAAGTTGATGAAATGTGTTATTAAAAAATTGTGAATTCCATAAAATATGTAATTAAAATTAATTATTGACTTTGATTTAGATTAAAATATTGATTTCAATTCATAAAAAACAGTGGCTTAACAAATGTATCTAAATTCAATAATCACGTTTGACGCAAAGGGTGGTTTGAAAAAAAAAAAAAACAAATAGTAACAAAATACTGAAAATCAATCCAATATCGAAAAAATAACAAATTGCCTATCTTTTTTGTTAAGGAATATAGTATTATTTTATTTTATTGTTTATTAAGGGTAGAATAATCTTTTTAGTTTTTCTTATTTTAGACTATATATAGTCTCTCTATATTTAGGTTTTGTATTCACTTTTTCATTATGCATTATTAATGAAACTCTAACCTCTCCTTTTCTTTTCTTTTTCTTTGAATTGTTTGACATAGTATCAGAGCAAAATTTCATAGGACAAAGTTTAATCTCAAACACAGTTTTGGTGATTTCGAGACAAGTTCGATAGAGTTTTCCTTCCGTTTTACAATCTGGTATTTCGTTTTCCTTTATTTTGAGATATGTTTTTCCTTATTCTTTAATTATGACTACTGAAAGAGACGATTTGCTTCAGTCTGTGAGTGTGAGGTTGGATAGAAAGAATTATTCGTATTGGAATTATGTGAGAGAAATTTTCTTAAGGGTAAAAAGATGTGGGGATACATTAGTGGAACTTTTGTGAAACTTAAGAATACCGATGAGGATTATGCTGGTTTGGTAGATACTTGGGAATCAAATAATTCGAAAATCATTACTTGGATTAACAATTCTGTTGAGCATTCCATAGGCAGAGAGTTGGCGAAATATGAGACAGCAAAGGAGGTTTTGGATTATCTGCAAAGGTTATTCACTCAGTCAAATTTTGCGAAGCGGTATCAATTGGAGAATGACATACGAGCTCTTCAGCAGAAAAATATGAGTATTCAGGAGTTTTATTCTGCTATGACAGATCTTTGGGATCAATTGGCTCTTACAGAATCGGACGAATTAAAGGCATGTGCACTCTATATTGCTCGTAGAGAGCAGCAGCGGTTGGTGCAGTTTTTAACTGCACTTCGCATTGATTTTGAGGGACTTAGAGGTTCAATTTTGCATCGTTCTCCACTTCCTCCTGTTGACTTAGTTGTTAGTGAGCTATTGGCGGAAGAAATACATCTCAAGTCTTATTCTGAAAAGGAAATCCTTTCTGCTTCGAATCCTTCTGTGTTAGCAGTTCCTTCTAAGTCACTCTCTCATAATCAGAATAAGTTTTACGGAAGGGTTGCCCCCCTATGAGTGCAGTTTCTGTAAGCATAAAGGTCATTGGAGGGCTTAGTGCCCTAAGTTGAGACAGCAAAATCAATCGCAGCAACAATTTCAAACTTGGAAGCCTGGCAACCAGTCACAATCGAATGCTCATAGACCACCTCATGGCTATAGACCACCAAGCCTAATATTGCAGCAGCAGCTTCATCAGGTCTCTTCACCGATCCTAGTACTCTGGCTGAGCAATTTCTTTCAATTTAAGAAATCTACTTGGACTTAAAAAAATAGGTTTAAGGGGGGTGTTGAGAAATAATTAGGTATATGTTTAATATAAATTTTCTATCTACGTTCTAGAAATTTCCACATTATTAGTCCAATTCTAGAAAAATCCAAGTTAAGAATTTTCTAATTTAGGAAAATAATTGACACTTGTTTATAATTGTTATGTGCTCGAGACGAGTTTTTCGGATTTTGCGGGCTTGTTGATTTCAACCTCATATTTTGTGCTCTGTTTCATCTATAACTCGAAAAGAAGGTTCTTATAAGTACTTCACAGGGTGTAAGCTCTTCAAAAACTCAAACATAATAATTAGATCATTATTGTATACATTTGAGAAGATTGTTTAGATTTAAATTGAAAGTATCAAATCTTGTAAACACAATTTTACCTTCTTGGTATAAGAAATTCTCACATTCTTCTTCATAAATCTTGTGTAATTGTGTGATCCAATATTCTTCATATTGCTCTTATTTTTTTTATCTTTATTATTTAGTCTGGTTCTAAAAAATTAGTATCAGAACCAAGGTTTTTTTTTTTTTTTTTTTGGCGGATCTTGAGAGGTCCAAATTGGTTATTAAACCAAAAATTTGAACAATATCGATTGTTGTAGGGATGACAACTATTAAATTTTAGATTTCACTTTTGGATCCCAACATTAGATTTTCTTGGTGGTAGATCAAGATGCAAGTAGATCTTACTCAATTGGAGTTGGATAATGCTTTGTTGGGGGGTGGATAGAATGCCCGCACAATGACTGTGGAGGAGAAGCAACGCAAATATCAGAAAACTCTATCACAGATACATCTTCATTTTTCTAATTAAATTCTTCAAGACGTGATAAATGAGAAGAGTGCAACTAGATGGTGGTTAAGATTAGAGCAGTTTTGTATGATAAAGAGTGTTGACTTCTGAATCCTTGCCACAATTTCAAAAATCCAAAGTTTGTGGCGGAGTCAGCACGCACACTAGAGTTTGCTTCTTCCCTTTTCTCCTTCTCTTCTTGGTCCAATGTAGGCAAACTGGAGTTTCCAGTATCAAGCCCAAAATCCAGTGTAGGGCGATGCCTGCACTCGCCTCTATGTAGCTCCGTCCTTGGTTCCCCCCCTCCTAGAAGCAATGAGCGAAGATCATATTGTCTTGCAAAATAATATAATAGTTTTTTATTATTTATATATAGAAGCCATCGTAATAGCAAAGTAGAGTCCCCTTGATGATTGGAATATTAGACTTGGGATTGTCATACCTTCGTTTTGAATTGTTACCTCTTCCATGACCTACTTTTGAAGAGGAATTTTGTTTAATTTCTTCATGGTTGGATATCTTATATTCTCCTTTTTCTCTTCATTAGCGATGGCCTCGTCCTCTTCATCTTTCTCTTTCAATGTTGAAGTTACCCCACTGCGTTCCAAAATAATTTTCTCCTTCTATTGTCTTCCTTCATATGCATGAAGAGATCCCATGAGTTTCTCAATAGTTATGGTATTTAAATCTTTAGTTTCTTTAATGGTACTTCAATGTGCTCAAGCTTTTGATCTAATTATCAATGAATTCTCTACAAAATCCAAGATTATCCAACCTTTTACTAATTTTTTTTAATTGGTTAGCCACTGCTATTATTCTAGAAAAATATTTGGAAATAAATTCAAAATCTTTATTTGGAGATATTTGAACTCACCTATAAAATTTGGAGACGAACATTCTTGACTTTCTCCACTCCTTTGTACTAGATTTTAAACATATTTCATGCTTTTTTGGAGGTGATGGCATTGACATCTTCTCAAATCCATCATCATCAAGTAATTCGTAGATGCGATAGAGAGCCTTCTTGTCTCTATTTCTTGAGTCCTTCAAGGTATCTTTTTGCTCTTGAGATATAATAGCTTCATCTTTGGCTCGTCGTATCCATTCTTTACGATCTCCTATTGTTACTCAAGTAGAGATGACAAAAAAACTCGTCGACTCGGTTACAACGAGTCGAGGCTCGGGCCGAGCCTCATTTTTTTTGGCTGGGGTTTGCTCGGCTCGGCTATGGCCCAAAAAAGCTCGACACAAAAAAATTCGAGCCGAGTCCGAGCTTTCTCTTTTAATTTATAATACATATAAACCGCACAAATTTTAAAATTTTAAAGTAAAAAATGTAGATTTGACATTGGAAAAACAAAAAAATCGAGTCGGCCTGAAAAAACTCGAGCCGAGCCCGAGCTTTTTCTTTTAATTTATAGTACGTATAAACCGCACAAATTTTAAAATTTTTAAGTAAAAAATGTAGATTTGACATTGAAAAAACAAAAAAATCGAGCCGGCCCGAAAAATCTCGAGCCGAGCCCAAGCTATTTCTTTTAATTTATAGTATGTATAAACCGCACAAATTTTAAATTTTTTAAATAAAAAATGTAAATTTGACATTGAAAAAATAAAAAAATCGAGCCGGTTCGGACTCGGCTCGGTCCGCTAAGACTCGGACCGAAAGCTCGGGTCGAGCCTTATTTTTTTTGATCAGGCTCGGCTCGAGCCAAAAAAAACTCGGCACAAAAAAGCTCGAACTGAGCCCGAGCTTTTTTTTTTTTTTTTGACTCGAGCTCGGCTCGACTCGGCTCGTTGACATAGCTATACTCAAACAATGCCTTTATTTTAATTATCTATTTGTCGTGATTGCTCTTATCAAGATATGGAAATTGTAAGGTAATCATCCCATTTTTCATCTCTTAACTAATCTTACGACTACTAAAATCCTTTGTCAAGAAAAGGACAACTTGGATAGTAATTTTTATTTTTTTTTGAAAAAAAGTGAATTGGAAGAAGCTAAAAATATTTCTCAACAAGCATAATAAATATATGTGACATTCTCTAAATATTCTTTAATATAAAACAATTCTCTAAATATTCTTTAATATTCTAGAGTAAGGACAATTTTAGAACATAAATATTTTAAATGTGGACTTATGACTCACTTAATGATAATATTTCACAAAATGCACTCCTGGAATGATTGTAACAACACAAAATATCTTCAAATTACAATATTAGTTGGCTCAAATCAAGTTTATTTCACAACATGCACTCTTCAAATGATTGTGGAAAACATGAATCTTGAAGTATGAGAGACAAACAATTTAAAATAGTAATAATGGTTACAGTTTTATTATTATTTATTATTATTTTGAAGATAAAATGGTTAAACTTATGCCCTTGATTACATAAGAAGTTGCAACTTTGAGCATCATGATAATATCAAACGCATAATATCCCCAGAAAACTTGAATGATTTCTCAGTTTCTTCCAAGCAATGATTCTTCTCTTCCTTAGTCCATGTCTGGCAAAATTCCAACATCGAAGTATTAAATAATAGGTCAAATATCACGACATAAAATTATATTACGAAAATGGTCTATAATTAAAAAGATTAATCAAGAAATTCAGAAAAGTAGGGGCAATAAACAAATTACTTCAGCAACCCGGTTTAGCTTCTCCCGTACGTTTTGCAACAGTTGGGACAGGTCTCCATCCCATTTATAGAATTCCAACTCTTTGTTGTTAAGAATCTTTTGTGCTACCTGATGGACAATAGGCCATAATTTAAGTGTAAGAAGTTAGGTCATTTTACTAAATAACTAATCAAAACTACAAATTTTTACATAATTTGGAAGGATTTATCTATTTGTACCAAATGTTTTACATAATAGACACGTGACGGCTCCCTATTGGGAGGGCAACTGTAGGCGTTTTACATAATAGACAGGTGGCGGCCCCCTATTGGGAGGGCACCTGGGCTGCCACGTGTCTATTATATAAAACATTATGTAAAACACATAGCATCTTCCAATTTGGAATATAGTTCACACGATTAAGCTTAAAGAATATGAATAAATTAAAGTTCATTTTCAATTTTTTAACCTTCGTCCCCATCAGTCTGCCACCAGCTGCATGGCCAAAGTATCTAGTGTAGAAGTGGCAAATTAATGCTTGAGGATCCTTTCTGGATAGATCTTCCAAATACTGGGCATAGCTAACGCCAAGAGAAGATGGTTGTGGGATGGCATAACCTTGCAATTTAAACCACTCCAAATCTTTTGCAAGACCTTTTGACCTTTCCAGTCCCGTGTTCTTAAACTCTGCATCTGTACAAAAAACAACAAAACGAGTAAGAACTTCACACTAAAGTAACACTCAAATTACCAGGTCATATTGAACACGATTACACGTGAGATTATTTTAATTTTCGTCGCCCAATATCTCGAGTTAATTATGTTACTACAGTTGAAATATTATGTAACTTGATATGAGAATATTTATGAGATAATTAGTGTATGTTAAAACTGGTGGATAGAGTTGAAGAGTGGACCAATATCTGTGCAACTTAAGAGAAATTGAACGAGTTTCAGGAGGAGATAAGAAGGTCGATCTGATATAGGCGGTGAATGCCTGTCTCTCCAAAGATTTGATGGATATTTGGTCGAAAAAATGAGTCTTCTCCATTTGACTGCACTAGGTACACCTCATCACAGTACTTTATTTAAATGAATAAGCAGAACTCTCTTAGATAAGGTTAAATCAAGTATTCATCATTATCAATCTTTTTATTGGAATAGGCCTTGGAAACTACAGCAATATACATTGTTAACTTGGTACCATCTAAATCTGTTCCAAAAACTCCTGAAGTATTACTGTCATGCACCATAGTTTGAAATATGCCTTTATGAATTTTCCAACGTGTTGAAAAATTTGCATGTTTGAAGGATATTCTGAAGAAACGAGAGCGAGAGGTGATCTCCTTTAACCTTTATAGTAAATTTAGAGCTTGTTTGGGAGGGATTTTTTGGGGAAGAATTGATTTTGAATAGTGATATGATGGGAAATGTGTGGTTGAAAAAAAAGAAAAAATTATTGATGTGATGAAAAATATTATTTTATTGAAAAATGTGTGGTTGAAAATAAGAATTGATTTACTGTAGAATTTGGAGAACCGTAACAAACGGACCCTTAGTTATATAAAAATATTGATCGTGATCACACTTGTTGACAAAGTGGGAGGTTAATAAAATTCTAGCTATCAACATATAGTTAGGACAAACCACAATCTTCAAATGATCTCAATGTCATGGATCAAGAAATGAAACCTATATATTTTAGCCAGTGTTCTAGGAAGCGTAAAGTGTGGCTAGGCATGAAATTGAAGTTTCAAAATTTACGAGTTTAAGCGAGTCTAGACGAGGTTTAGGCATAAAAAACGTTTTCTTATTTTTAATATCATTTAAATTTTTTAATCATTTTGAAAATAATTTAATAATTAAAACAATAAATTTCAAACATTTAAAATTATAAAATATTATATTTACTTAATAATTCATACCTTTAGTTAGTTATACAATTTTCAATTTTTCGAAATACAAAAATTAGAATATTTTTCATTGCTTTAATTCTCAACTAGACAAGTCTTACTTAATATATTTATAGAAACTTTATAGATACTTTTGGAGTTTGCAACAAAATAACAAATCTTAAAATCATAATTACATAATGTACAAAGTATTATAACTTAAATCTCATTTAACTATTTAGATAAAGTTATTTTTAACTTTTGTTCAGATAAAATATTTTAAAAACTAGAAATTAAAGTCAAATGAAAAGTTTTTTTTTTTTTAAATATTAATAAAAGACTTTTAAAAAAAGGAATACATATAAAGTAATAAAGCATGTTTAGGGAAGAGGAAAGAAATGAAGAAAAAATTCAACCGTTTAGGAATTGGAAAAAAAAAAAAAAAAACATGTAGACATGGAGCGAGGTGTTTTGTCCGAAATTCGAGCCTTAGAATACTAATTCTATCTAAAAGTATGTTTGGGAGTTATTAATATTCGGTTTAAAATATAAATAAATAAAATAAGTAGTGGATAAGTAGGTAATACTTGTTAATCCTACTAAATATATTAATAATAAGTAATTTGATTGATTATAAATAAATTATAGTAAGTGCACTAGCAAGGGTCAAAACAATTAGGATATGGAAATGGATCTATGAATAAGGAGTATTAATGGCAAGATTCGAATCTGCTAGTGCTAAATTAATGGCGAAATTTGATAATACTGAGAGAGAGAGAGAGAGAGAGAGAGAGAGAGAGAGAGAGAGAGAGAGAGAGAGAGAGAGAGAGAGAGGTTATCGATTATGAAGAATATTATTTTGCCAGTTTCCAAGCTTACATAATCAGAAAATTATTGCAAACGCTCTATTATGAAATTCGACATATGGATGTTAAGACTATTCCTTAATAGATGCCGTAGTAAATAATTAAATAATGGTATGTGGAAAAATATGCAGTTATTTCATTTTAAGTCTTTATTATATTAGAATTGCAGCGATTATAATAAAATTACTAGACATGAAAAATTAATTAGTAAAAATTTGTGTTATGACTGGTAAACTTTCAAATAGTACGGTACTGGATCTCAAACCTTTGAACTGGTGAGGTATGGGTCTCCGAATCGTTAAATATGTGAATTTGAGTCCCATGAGTACCACAATAAATATTGACGGTCTTTGTCATGCGGGATCCAAATTCACATGTTAAATAGTTTTGGGAACTAGAATTTCACTTTTGAAGGTTGAGGACTCAAAGCCACACTATCCGAAAAGTTAAGGAATCCAATTCTAATTTTTCCTAATATATATTGGTAGACAAACTTGGATTGTGCTTATTTCTAACTAAAGCTGACAGACAAATTAAAAGAATTTTATTATCATTAGGAGTTAATCAAAAGATATTTAGTAATATTGTCAACTAATTTAACTCACAATTTTAAGCATTTTCAAATAGGCTTCATTTTTTATTCTTTTAACATGCAATGGGATCTCGAATTTCATAGATTGGCATTTCAAAAACTTTTATTACAATTTACTAAAAATTTAATTTTAATCCCTACCAAACACCCTCTTTGTTTCTTGATGTTGTAATATAAATTAAGCAATTAATAGTCTTATACTGAAAAGTAAAAAATAAATAAAATAAGCTTACATTCAGGAAAAGTGGGTTTATCCATGATGTTCTCCATGGTATCGTAAACAAGTTTACTGTCCACCAAGAACTTCAAGTATCCCTCAAGAGTAGGCTCCCATTCGCCCATAGGCAGACCCACAGGTTCCTTCGATTCTCCTTCTTTAGCCTGCTCCCTTGTGTGCAATTTCATTGCAACAAATCTCATCTCATCCACAAACCCTTTAGCCTCTCTAGGATACCTCTTTTTCGACTTCTGAGCATCTCCTGTAGCTGAAACCACCACCATTTTTGGTTTCTTTTGAGAAAACCTTGAGATGGGCATTGACAACAACTGGGCATTAGGCTTATTCAAGATTGTGAATTCAGGTTTCTTGAATACAGGTAATTGGGAATGTGAAATGATTGTTATGAAAGCCATCACGAGAATGGGTTCAAACTTCAAATGTGTATTTCGAAATAGCAAGTGATATAGCAGACACAAACTTAAGCTTAATGTTGAGTGCAATTCAGATAAGAGCAATGCATGTTAATATAAACTGCAAATGGTTTTTTTTAAGTACTCTAAAATCTATAGGTTTGTAGATCTTTAGGAATATTTTCCTAGTTTAATGGTCGATTGGAGTGTATATAGCAAGTACAAGTCGATTTGCCTATACTTTTCTCTAGCATTTTGTCGGAAAATTTACTTTTTTTCATTCTTAACCTTTGTAAAGTGTTACAAATTTTACCTGCAACTTATTTTTAGCACGACCCATTCCCAACCTTTCAATTACCTAGCAAACTCTTCCGTCCCTCCATTTTGACCATTAAATGACATTTTGCCAGTTTCTTTAAATAAAAAAAATAAAAAAAAGCAGTAAAACAAAGAAAAAAAGAAAAAACTGCAAATAGAGTCCCATAAATTTTCAGAAGTACAAATAAACCTCACATAAAACAATTTACATATTGAAACATGAAGAATTTGTAGGCTGTCGGATTTTTTAGGTAGGCTTCCCATTTTTTATCCAGTTGGTTATTTTAAATTTTTTATTTATATGTTAATATGTATTTATTTATTTAAGTATGATTTATTTTCAATTTTTGAAAAGTTAGGGGACTTTATTTGCAATTTGTCCTTATCTTTTTCTATTTTATTGCTTTTTCGTATATTTAAATATAAGGGAAAATTCACCATTTAATGATTAAAATAGAGTGAAGGATGATTTTTGCTAAATAATTTAAATGGTGGGATGAATTATTCTAAAAAAGATTTGATTGTTAAATTTTTGCATTTCACAAATGTAGAGGACGAAAAATACAAATTTCCCTAATTGAATAGTTAATAAACATAAAAATCTTAAATCACACTCTTCGTTGTCGGATGGAAGTCTTCTCTTCTCTACTTATTAGTATTATTTATCCATTTTTCTTGTTACTAGTTAGAGTTGAAGAAGCATTGCACGTTATTATGAAATACTTTATAAGTGTTATAAAAATAATATTTGATACCAATTTGTTGGGAGGATTTGATAAATTTCAAACCAACTAAAGAAAATAAACTTTAGAATAGAAATTTAAGATAAGAAAATTGGAGTCTCAAAACTCAACTTCTATGATTCAATTTTTTTTTGTGATAATAAAATACTACAAATGAGCAATCTTTTTATATTACATTTGATACATTAGAATTAATTACTAATACATTGAATTTAAGCCCCCATTAAAATTTCTAGATACACAAATATAAATAAATTCATTTATAATAACTCTATATTCATGTAGATGAAGATTCATTAAGCCAAGATTTATTGAGTACTCTTGATTAGTGTTAATTAATTAAGAATTACTATCACGAAATTCACGCATGATAGGGATTTTGTAGTATTTATTACATATTGAAAAACGAAAAGTAAGGTTTTATTGAAATAATTGAATTGTAGTAGGGTTAAAATCGTTCAAAAAATAATTCTCGCATGGTGTGATATTTAATATATTATAGATAGATAAGTGTAGTCAAATCAATAAATCTTACTGCATTCAGGATCATTGACTTTCTATACGATTTCGTTGTATATCCTTAAAAAATTAAGAGTTTTTTTTTTTATTAAATCAACAAAATCACGAATTATTTCAAAAATCTATATTTTCTTTGAAAAAAAAAAAAAAAACGATTTCACATAGTTTCCTTTCATAAATAATATGATGAAGAGATTCCATTTGTCTCATAAACTAAATCCATAGCGAAAACATTTGTTGCTCTTTAGGCTGAACGTTATTGAAGTCTGTGCTGAGAAACCCTTATTTTACCTTGAATTGGTTGGAAGAATGTAAAACAACCATGATGAACAATTTTAAAGAAAAAAAATAATATTGTTCCCTTGTGTAGTACGAGCTTCTACTACTATTATGTTAGGTTTTGATATCCAATGAATCTTGAGTTATGATATAAACGTCGGATTGAATTTTAAAGGTATTGGTCGATGAGTGAAATTGTTACCAACAACCAAGTTCAAATGTTCGATTGAAAAATAACTTGGACCGTTGGGAAGTAATTTAAGAAATTAATATTATTCACGACCCATATATTTACCTATTTGATGACTTTGAATTTTGACCTGTTTAACCATATTATTGGTCCAACTAAAGCCTGACCTATTCCTATATATATAGTTTCCTTCCTTTGCATTTTTTTTTTCGTTAAAAGAGGGCGATACCTCCGAAACTTTTATCTACACGCAAACCTAAAACTTTTATTTATTTTTTAACCACATATTCTCTATTAATTTACTATTACAAAATACATTCTTATCCAAAAATGGAGCTCAAGCAGGCACTAAATGTTTCATATATAATATAAATATTCGTTAAAAATTAGGTGATCTCTAATCTTTTTAACCATGTTAGAGCATCACCAAGAGGGTCTTATAGGGCCCGTTTGGTACGGATTCTCCAAATTCTACAGTAAATCAATTCTCATTTTCACACACATTTTTCAATAAAATAATATTTGCATCACATCAATAACTTTTTCATCTTTTTCAACCACACATTTCCCATCATATCACTATTCAAAATCAATTCTTTCCCCAAAAAATCCCTCCCAAACAAGCTCTTAAAAAAAGCACGTTATGCAATTTACAGAATATCTATAAATTTAGAGAGCAAAAATTTTTAAGTACTCCAACAAGTTCTTTATATTTAACACTTAATTTTACAACTTTAAAAAAATATTTATTGCTTTTCCTATATTTTATTTTCATTAGTTTCCTTCAAATTATTAAACTATTTTACTCCATTAAAAATTAAAACACTCTGAATTCATTTAATTATAGAAAGTGGGTTTTGGCTCTTCAAATTTGAAAAGTCAAACTTACTTTCTAAAATGGTGAGCATTTTATATTTAAAGAGTTTGTTGGAGGTAGTTTAGGATCAAATTCAATATATTGTCAATTACAGAAGTGAAAGTGGACGATGGAATACACACGTGGTACACTTGTCTGCATTTTAATTGAATTTGGAACATGTCTTTCTGATCTCCCCTTGTGTACCAGTCTTAACTGCAATTCTACTCATTTTGATCATGGCCTTTGGAAACTCAAAATCAAATCTTAAACCAAGTAACCCTCTTATGCTTCCTGCATAATTCTCTACAATTCGACGCGTCGAAGGATCTCCCCAAAGCCTCTGATCTGATTCAAGAATCCCATTTCCATCCCTTACATTCTTGAAGAAGCTTGTGTCGAATTTCAACTGGCTATCTTTGTCTAGAGCCACCCTTTTTGAGCCATCACCATCTTTAGGACAAGTAGATTGTAACTGTGCCAAGAATACTTGGTTAATGCTGGGGTCTGGATTCCCAGTACTTGTGAAGTTGTATAGACGATATCGGAAGAAAAGACAGTCCGTTTGGCCAATGGTATGTGCCCCTGCAATCATCCCACATAAAATGCTGTGTGTTAGTGTGTGTCTAGGTTGCACTGAAATCGAAAAGACAAGCATGACTGTGTCACGAAATGTTGTGTATAGAAATAAATAAAGGGTTAATTACCAACTAGTGTGACAAGATCATGATCATCAAGGCCTTTCGATGCAAACTTCTGTCTTTGGGTAGGAACAGGATCCAATGGCGAAGGTAAACTCGATGCCTCAGCCGATGAAGATATACGACCATCTCTTCTTCCAGTAGGCACACCCCAACTTGGTCCTCCACTCTAGGACATACATATGAGAAGTTAAAAAATTGGAACTCACATATTTGCATGTTTTGGTGTCAAGTAGATGAGAGAAGTCTTGTTTTTAACATGCTCTCTACTTTAATGAGGTTATTGGAGCATTTAAAAAATTTTACTCCGTAAATTTATCGATGCTCTCTAAATTGCAAAATATGTTCTTTAAAAATAGAGAGTGTTTTGAAGACGCTCTTAGTCGATGTAACAAGGACACCTACCAGTCTATTGAAAAATCAAGAAAAGTATAGTGCTTAGAAGAGGGAAGAAATATTCACCAAGTCGACTGCATCACGAGCAGCCAATGCTAGAATATCGGCACACGAGACAACCCCAGGGCACAAAATCTCCAGCTGCGATTTCGCATCTTCAACCACTTCAAATCCTTGCAACCCAGAATTAGGCCTTGCGGTTTTTTCAGCAGAAGCCCCAGCAATCAAAATTGAGCCATCACAACCCTGTGCACGCATGCAAAAATAAATCAATGAAAATTATTAACAATATTTAAAAAATAAAAAAATAAAAAAATCTATATATATATATAGAGATTATTATTCATTACTTGAACAAAGCAATCATGGAAATGAAGCCTAAGCAGTCCAGCTGCAACAGTAGGATTTTTATTGAAATGTGCTTCCACTGTGGATCTGACTATGGATTCGGCTTTTGGACATGAAGAAGAATAAAACCCAGTTTTTAATCCTCCTTGGCTTAGTGCAGGAATAATAACAATTCCCCAAACTAAGAGTCGAAAATTTATTAAATGCGCAGCTTCCATTATTACTTTGTTTTAACTTCCAAGAATCAAAATACGTCCAATTATTATGAGCTTTGTGTATGATTGTCCATTAATTGTACCAGTTTATATATATATCGTGTTTGAATGTTGGCGGTGCTTTATTTTCTTGGATTTGTGGGGAATATAATTGGGATCATTTAGTGGAGGGTAAGACGTGTGGGGCCTTGAGAATTGGAGACATGTGTTATTCTTTTCTTGGCTTTTAAGTTCAGTGGAATTCATTTATATTGGAGGTTCCTCTTTGATTCTGTAGCTTTATCATTTTACGCGTTAGACCCTTTGTAGCTTTTCAACTATTTTCCTTCCACGTATTTCATGTCGTTCACATCTGCTTTATTCTATCGTATCATCTAAGTGCATTTTTTTTTTTCCAGAATAATATATGTTAATAACAAGGAAAAAACTTAAAAAAAAAAGCAGAGAAGCTCGACATAACATCCCGCTCGCACAAAGAAATAAATTTATTTGCTTAGATGAAGAAACAAAGTTGTCACCCATAATTGTATATCAAGCATGATTCGATAAATTATTATAATTTGAGAGTACATTATTTCTCTAGATAATGGTCTACGTGCATGTTTAATACATGAATTATGATTCTTGTGCATTCATTGTGTTAAGGGATAGAATCTCACATCGAATAAAGATGAAAACATAGACCAATTTATAAAGAATTGAATTACTCCTATTAATAAGGTTGACCTTTTAAGATGAACCTCCAAACCTTAACATGGTATCAGAGCCCGTTAACCTCCAACGAGTAATTCGATTCGATTAAGACTCAAAAAAATTGAGCATACAAATTTTAAGATTTGTCTGCTCAAACGAGCCACCATCTTGTGAGGGCATGATAAGGGATAGAATCTCACATCGAATAAAGATGAAAACATAGACCAACTTATAAAGAATTATGTTACTCATATTAATAATGTTGACTTTTTAAGATGAACCTCCAAATCTTAACACCTTGTTGACATCTTCATGTGTTGAGATTCTAGCCATGATTGGAAAAATGTTTTTAAAATCAATGTACAAAAATCGTCAACCCGCATAATGTCAAAGTTTGATGTACATGTAGTATGATTATTAATACATAGTATTACACAAAAAATACTATTTAATAAAACTTTCGCATTTTTTTTTGCAGAAAATCAATTATGCCATCGACGGTAAAAAGTCTCTTTCAAATCATATCTCTAGGCATTCATTTCGCTATGTATTTTCTTTGCATTTAAACAGAACAAAATGCTTCCCTATCTTTTAATTCATTAAATCCATACGTATCCAATTGACAGAAAAAACAAAAAATACCAATAAATTTGCTGTTTCATATATGATCAAAGACCATTTTAGAAAAAAAGTTGTGATTTTCTTTGACGGGTTTCCTAATAACACAACTGCAAAGTTAACCGAGAAAATATTTCGATTATACTGAATTTTGTAGTCACGAGTTTTATTATTGTCTGGTAATTCTTCATTTAACCAACAAAATATTTCCTCTTAAAGCGCTTTACTGAAAAAAGATATGCAAAAATATATCAACAAAAAAATAAAAAAATAAACTCATTTTTCGTTTATTTGTGTAATTAAGAAACATAACAGGAATTATATGATTTACGTCCCTGAATATGGCAAATAGCTAATCCATCAATAAAACAAGGATTTATCCCTTGTTTGACACCCATTATTTTCAAAATGCATTTTTCTTTCTCTTATTTTCAGCAACACATTCTTCGATAAAAGTAATATTACACACAAACTCAAAACATTTACTTATTTTTCAATAACATATTCTTCAACAAACTACTATTTCAAAACGTATTTTGAGGAAAATAAAAATGAGACTCAAAGAGGCGCTAATCTCTTACAACAAGAATAGAAAATGTATATTCAATGAGTCCCAATTCCTAAACCATTTTGATTATATTAAATATCAGCGTATACTAATTATTTATTCCTAGAATTATGCTATTTAAATCAATTTATAATATGCCAGCTTGTTATTTGAGGCATTAGCTTGTTATTTGAAGTAACAGAATTATAGAAAATTAATGTCTCAAATAGCAAACTGATACATAGGATAACTACTACACTTATTGATTACGAAAAGTATTACTCTTATTTCTATAAATCATTATGATTTACTAAAGTTTCAGAATAATTATAATCCAAGTTTTACGGTTAAGACAACTCAGCACAAATAATCCCAAGTCAAATCCGGAATGCATTTTAGACTTAGCTTGATACCAGTGAATTTGACCAGACCAACTCGTTTCGTTCAATATGAAAAACCAAAAACTGGTCTAGAAACAGGTCCAACTATAGGTCAAACCCCGCATATGTAAAAACCATTGAAATAAGATAATTGTTAAGGGATCAAATCACGTATTGGATTACAATAAAGACATTGGATTACAATAAAGACATAGATCAACTTATAAAAGTTTGTGCTACTTCCTAAATAAGGTTGACATTTTAAAATGGAATTCCAAATTTTAATTTGATATCAGAGTTCATTATATTTCAACGAGCAGTTCGATCCGATTAAAACTCAAAAATTGAGCACACAAATTTCAAGATTGATCTGTTCAAACGAGCCACTATCTTACGGGGCATATTAAGGGATAAAATTTCACATTGAATAATAAGGGTTTATATATGCTACACCTTTTAATAATGTTAAGATTCAACCAAGTCTTAATAACAAACATTTTTTTTTCTTTTTAATCATTGGTTCAACCCTGGTTTTATATTTTGACCATTGATTTTTTTTTTTTTTTTTTTTTTTTTTTTTTCTAAGTGAATGCTCGAACGATTTTTTTAAAAATTGGTATGAGGTAACCATCTACAATTATGCTTTCCAATTGGCATAAGATATAACCAAATGAAATTGATTTTATGAAACTATAATAAATGAACTATATTCCATCATAATTGTAAATATATCCAAGAAAGTAAAAAAGTTACAAACAGTGAAACAGAAGTAAATATTTACAGAATAATGATATTTCACCATAGTGGTTGACACTGTGGGTAACAGAATGAGGTGGAAAGGGAGGGAAAAATAAAAATTAAAAATGAGGGGGAAGACGGGTTATAATTTGAATCCGGGTCAAGCCCATCTAAAATCAATATTGAATGAAGAAGCCGGCAAACCCATTTTAGTAAACAATTTTCCCGCGTCTTCATCACTTCATTTAGAGAACACCAGCTAGAATCCATATTCTTCGTCGAAACATTCTGGTCTCCGATGAAGAACGGGGAGAATGCTATTTCGGACATCTTAAATCAAAGAAGCACACACAATTTCAAGCGGGAAATAATCGTCTTTGAATTTGGCAAAAAAGGGTATTCTTATGCATTTTTTAATTTTTTTTCCTTGTTATGAGTTGTTTAATTGTTTGGCTATAGATATGGGCTAAGCTTCGCCTCTGATGTTGAAGTCGTATCATTCGGGTTGGCTTCCTATTCGTCTATACATCTTTGTAAAACATGAGAGTTTAAGGTAGACGAGTGGCCAAACCGCCGAACCAAAGAAAACTCAAGCCATTAGATATGACAAATTACTTCAATTTAGCAAATGCATTTCATAATTAAAAGTTCGAGTTTTATGAAGTTCATATGGTTTGGCTGCTACTCTGGCTATCTGAAATATGTACAACATTTTTGTAAGTTTCAATTGTCGTGTTATAAATTATTTCGTTGTTATGTGTTGTTTTACATTCTAATTGGTTTTTCTGTTGTAGGGAAAGAAATTTCGGAATATGTTGATGACATTATTTTGGTGGAGTCCAATAATGAGAATGGTATTGAAAATATGGATTTAATGGGTGACATATGTTAGGAGGAGATGTTGCGAAGATGCCTAAGATGGGTATGATGTTTGATGATGAAAATGAAAATTTTGAATTTTATAAAAGATATGCGTACGACATAGGTTTCCTAGTTAGAAAAAGAAACTCGAAAAAGGACAATAATAGAATATTGAAATATATTACATTTTTTTATAGTCGTGAAGGGAACCGAATTAGAAATAGAAGTAGTACTTTGAAGCCGAAACCAACCGTTCAGAGTGGATGTAAAGCCAAGATCACTGCATCTCAGATATTCGCGAAGTATGGAGAATTAACACAGTACACCTTGAGCACACTCATAAAACAAGTCCTTCGAAGTCAAGACTATATCGATGCAACTGAGAATTGCGTGCACATGTTAAATGACGGCTTCAAGTAAATGACATCGCAGGAATTCTGTTGTACAAAAGTTACAACTCTACTATCGTTGAAGCTGGTGGATATGAGAAGATTACTTACATTGAAAATGATTGTTGAAACTATGTTGAACAAGTTAGGCGTTTAAGACTTGGAGAAGGAGACACATCAGCAATACAATTATACTTTTTGAAAATGCAAGCATGGTTCTTGGGCTTTTACTTTAGTATGGATTTGGATGAACAGTTGTGATTAAAGAATGTTGTTTGGGCATATAATAGAAGTAGGCAATCATATAAGGAGTTCGGTGATGTTGTCACATTCGATACCACGTACCTAACTAATAAATATGACATGCCTTTTGCCCTTTTTATTTGCGTCAATCATCACGGACAATCAACACTTCTTGGAAGTGATTTGTTATCAAATGAGGATACAGATACATTTGTGCAGCTATTTAGGACATGGTTACAATGCATGCACAGCCAAGCTTCGAATAAGATAATTACAGATCAAGACAAGGCTATGCAAAATGAAATTCATATAGTATTCCTAAACACAAAGCATAGATGGTGTTTGTGGCATATTTTGAAGAAGTGGCCAGAAAAGTTTGGATACCACATGGATAAAGGTTCAATATTTGCTACTATACACGGATTGGTATATAATTGTCAATTTGTTGAAGAATTTGAAAGAAGTTGGATAGTGATGATCAAAAAGTATGAATTATATGATAATGAATGGTTGGCCGGTCTATACGAGAATGGAGAACATTGGGTTCCATGTTATTTGAAAACTACATTTTGGATAGGGATGTCAACAACACAACGCAGTGAGAGTATGAATGTGTTCGTCTATGGATACATATATACAAAAACGACATTGAAGCAATTTGTTGAACTATACGAACGAGCTTTGACAAATAAAGTTGAGAAGGAGTTTCTAGTAGATTTAAGTCTTACTCACAAATGGTGCCATGTGCAATGAGGTACCAAATGGAGAAGGATTTCAGGCAGTGTACACAATTTTAAAATTCAGGGAGGTTCAAGAGGAGTTCATAGACAAGGTATATTTTGATCTCATATCTGCTTTGGAAGGATTTTTGGGAACAACGTATGAGGTATGCGAGGATGTCGTACATGACGAGCGTTGTAATAAAAAATCGTTTTCATCTCATTTCAAAGAGACAAATGTGAATTCACTTGCAGCTGCCACCTTTTTGAGTTTTAAGGATACTGGAAGTGGTAGCGTACGAGATCTAGAATGTGTGAAAAGAAAGGGTTCACTTAGGAGACTTCGTAAGAAGAGTCCATTGGAATCAAATTCAAACAAAATTAAGGTCATTCCCAAATTTTTTATAACCAAAGTACGTAAAGTTAGTATGCTATATAATAACTTTCGATGTTTTGCAGGCAACTTCAAGTTCAAATAAAGTGAAGAGACCGAAGGTCTGGCGAAGTAACGTGGGAGATGTTGCACCCTTATTCAGGCTTCTCAGCAAGCATAAGTAGCCATGCAGATATCGTTGTCATATACACAACTTATACTGGTTAGTTACAGTATACAATTTTCATTTGTTCGATCCATGTATGATTTACTTATAATTTTATTTGTATAGGGTGGAAACCAAAGTCTTGAATTCACGCAACATTTACATATCTCCAATTCGATCAATCCATCTTCAACCAGTCCTATATTGAATCCACAAGGTAAAGTAACACACAACCTAGTACTTTAGATGCTACTGTTGTAAATTTAAGTCATGTGGCTATGGACTCTTGCCTTATTCTATCCATCTCAGATTATAGTGGATTGTCTATAGGTTGGGGTATACAACTAGTGCATGATAGTGTTCGCAGTGGAAGAGTAACTTCAGATTTGCATGAGGGAAGAGTTAGTAATGCACCTGCAGATGTTGGACCTTCTTTAACATTAGGTGCTCGGTCTGAGGTCTAGGCATTTGCAGTGAAACTTTTTATGTTAAGCGAAAGATGTTGCATCCGAGGTCTGGACATAAGGTAGTCTGAAATTTGAATTAAGATATGTGTATAAAATGATGTGTTCGGATTATATTCATGTAATTGAAATGACACTAGAATGAATGGTTTTTTTTTTGGAAATTCCAAAGTTCTTTTTCACTTTTGTGTCTCTTGACCTTTGAACCAATAGATTACTTAATAGATTTTTGTTTAACAATGCAATGAAGATGCTGGGATATTTTGAGCCAATGAGGTATGTTTATAAGCTTGAAAAGAAACTGTTGAGTGAGGTTACGTTTTGGTTATTAACTGATGTTGATTTCATGAACATGGTGAAATTAGTTGGTGACAATGGGATAGTTGATGTATTGCGTTTTCCCACAATAGAAGAAGTGTTGGAATTGCCTTGTGAATATGCATTACCTTTTCATTCAGTACCAGATGTTGAACATATTGGATCCCAAACTATTGATGGTGGAACATATGTAGCAAATGAATGTACAAATGCTGAGAATATAAACTCTCATATCCCAGAAGAGGTTACTTAGACAGATGCACTAAAAGTGGAACAATTTACTCAGGCAACAACACCAACAGAAGAAGAACGTTTTACTCAGACATCAGCACCAGGAGAAGATGAACATTTTAATCAGATAGGGTCCTAAGTATGAGCAGCATAAGAAAGTTAATGATGTAGTGGATGATGACACATTTCTTATACTGATTGAGGGGTTTAACATTGGAGTTGATAATACAACAAATCCAGAACAAGCTGATGCAAACCATGGTAAAGACCCTAGAACAAATTATAAGGTCATCCAACTGCAAAGGCAAAATACTTCCAAAAAAAGTCGACAATAACAAATAGGTAAATTCAATTACCATACAACACCAGATTCCTAAGTTACTCATGAGCAAATTAGAATTTGGAAAATAAGTAAATCATAACAGACCTTAACACTAAGTGCATAGTGGAATTCCAAATTCATATATTTACAGAATTTAAGCATCTGATTCATACTACAGTCCTAACTACGAATCCATATATTTACATCAATGAAATTACAATTTCATTAAACAAAAACAACTTATGCACTTGCTCTTCCGTTGCGTATTTTCACAGTCATAGAAATCTCAACTTCTTGTTCATCAGTTAGGTAGCATTGTGTTTCGAACAAGCCAGATAAATCTTCAGCTATTGCTTTCGCCGCATTAATAGACCTTGATACACCACTCATTTCATCCGCTTCGACCCACTCCCAAATTTCATATTTCACGCTGCAAGTATCGAATAGTCTACCTTGGTTCTTCGTCTTTTTCTCCACCTTAACACTTCAGGAAGGCATGTTTACACCATGGACATGGGCATTTGTTCGGGCATTCCGCAAAAAAATGTCCCTTACTTCTACAACTATGGTAAACCCCATTATTCTTTCATCTCATTGTGATATGGGATTGAAGCACGTAAATCAACTGGTGAAGTTGCGTCGATAGAAAAGATGGGTGAAGTTGCACCGATGGAGAAGCTGGGTGAAGTTGCTCAACAGATGAGATTTCGAGGGTTTCAAAGAGGGGAATTTTTTTAGGTGAATTAGGTTCAGATGGTGGGGGTGAAACGGGTTTAAGCCTTTAGGTCGGTTCTGATGATTTGAAATTCAAAATAGTTAACAATTCGTCTGCATCATCTTACCACATCATCCCGTCAAAGCCAGTGTCAAAGGCTACTGGTAACGAGCGGAGTTGAAATTTATAAAGAAGAGATTTCATATGCAAATCAAATGGATAACATTCAGTTCAAACTTCAAAATGAAATGCTGCCGTTTGTCTGGATCCCATCACTTAACACCTTACCTATCTTTGAGGCAGAGCTAGAAATTTATTTCAGTGCCAACATAACTTAATTAAACTAAAGAATTAAATGAGATAATATAACAGGTTCTGCTTAACAAAAATTTAAGTTACTAAGTTATATATTATTCCGATATGTTTAGATAACTTGTTTTTATAAAGTTAATATAATTTCTTTTTATAAGTATCAGCTTTACTTATTTTCAACTTTTATCAACAAAAAAATATTTATTTGAAACTTGAACAAGATAGCTTTTTAAGCATAGCGAAACATGCTCTTACAATTAAGGATTAGTTAGATTAAACACCACACGTGGATATCCAAACATGCTATGACTTTAGTTTATGTGGACACTTCTTGACCAAAACTTATCATCCCACACTAGAAACACTTTGATTTTCTTGATTTCTCTTTTAGAGAGAGAAACACGCGGTGAGAGAATTTCAGGAGGAGAAAATAACTTCAATACAAGGTTTTTTTTTTTTTTTTTTTTAAAGACAAGCTCAAGTTCGAGGAAATAATTCCAGTACAAAGTAAATGCAGTGATTTTGTTTATAGTAGTCTTTTTTTTTTTCCTATTGTGTTCATCAATCAGGTTGGCCCTCTTTCTTTAAGCACGAAAAATACTTTCTGAAACACTGACTTTTAAAAGTTAAGTGTCTATGTATTGTTGTAAATGCAAGGTGTGAGTGTAGTTGTTCTTTGATTTGGAAATTACCCATGTTATTGTTCATACGGAGCCTAAACCACTGAAGCTCAACGATGAATAATGATAACCCATAAAAAACTGAGTCTTAATTGTGTTACTTTTCTAGTCTTATTATCTTTTTGTTGTTTTTGCTTTCTTGAAAAAACTGATTTTGTACTAAATTGGTGTAAACTTAGTTCCTTGCACTCAAAGTTCAATGCACGCAGTGTTCTCCCCCGTGTTCCGAATCCATCATTGTTGAATCTACTAGCAGTTGCAAGCAATGACTATGATTAATTGTTTCACACAACACACTGGAAAAATAAGTTCAAATAACGTAAGTCAAACCAGAAAACAGCAAGTAATTTTCATTTTTATTCCCGCTTCATGAGCAATCACAATTTTTACCATCATAAAAAACGTGGAATCTCCTGGAGAATTGTTGTATATCAGATACACTAGCACAAAATTCATGTGTTCTCACGCAAGTGAAATGTTAGACTTTATTAAAACTTTAAATTTCAAGAACTTGAAACCTAATTATTTTATTGTCAAGATCATTCAGTCAAATCACCAAGAGAATGCGGAACATACCTTAATTTATTGGAAATTATTCTTTATTACTGGATCTTGATTCTGGATCTTAAATCTTGAAGATCAATTGCAATCTTTTCATGTTTGGTTTCTTAATCTTTAATCTTGAATGTTGCCTCTTTTGATTCTTGAATTCTTGTTATTGATTTTGGTTTCTTACTTCATAATGTTGATTGCTTCAAAACCTTATTCTTGATTCTTGAACTTGATTGTGAGTTTTGGATATTTCTCTTTAATATGGTTTCTTTTATATTCTTGTGTTTATGTGGTGACACAATGAATGAGAAGCACATATGAATTGAGGATTATAACCATATTTATATCTTCATATATTTCGACTCATCATCAAATACAATCCTAAATGATCCGATTTCTACACATATTTAGGCCAATACTTTATTTAGATACTCAAAACCCAATAATTTTAATTTTTTATTAGATCTCTTTCAAATGTCTCTTTCAAATTCAAATAATAAACAGTTTTTAATGATAACTTAAAAGTCCATATAGCCTCAACGTTAACTGATTTTCCATTGTCCATACAAATGAATTTTTCAGCATCAATTGGCTTTCGGGTGTTCAGACAATCCTGTATAGACACACTTATATAAGTAGTTGCACCAAAATATATCGACCAAATGTGTCTAGGTATTGAAACTAAATTAACCTTAGAATAAACCAAAGTGAGAAATGTAATTTTCTTTACACATCAAACATGGTATTTAGTACAGTCTCCCTTTATATATTCCAAATTTTAACAAAAGTAATAGTTAGATGATTTATACTTTTTCAAGCTTTTACTGTTTCTTTTGAATTGAATTAGATACAGCTTCTTTATCCTTTAACTTGTCCTTATAAGTAATTGTCAAATGAGTACTTCCAATTCTCTCTTACTTTAAACTCTCTCTATCTTGCACACGATATAAAATTAGTTCATCAAGAGTCCACTTCCCTTTTTGATGGTTGTAATTGACCTTAAATTGATTGAATTGTGCAAGAAATGAAATCAAAATCAAATGCACAAGCAAATCATCAAATAGCTCAAGTTTTAATGACTTTGGTTTCGAAGCAAGATGAGACATCTCCATGATGTACTCCCAGAATATTACTATAATTTCACACTTCATGATCATAAGACTTATGCGGTTTGAATGATCTCGTTTTCATCAGTGGGACTATTATTCGTAAGATCAGTGGGTTGTCAAGTCCTTAACGCAAGGTCTCGATCCATGCAACAAAGAACGATAAAAATATTCTCTTTCCAATTCTTAAAATTTGGTTAAGTACGGGAATTGAATTGATGTTGACAAATACTGTAGAAGTTGATGGATTAATAGAATATAGAACTTAAATCTAATTAAAATGTTTACATGGGAATCCATATTGAGCAATCAATAAATTCAAATAATGGTAGATCCCATCACAAGAGATCAGACATAACATTAACATTTAGTCATTGGATAGAAATATCAACTTGTAAATGGTATTCTTGGTGCAGTGATCAAATATTGACAATAAATCATGTAAAACATTAAATCTATCTTTAGACCGACTCAATGCTCACATAAAAAAAATTATAATAGTCACATTTTTATTATCACAAATATGCAAATAATTTGGTCAAATATTGACATTTTTTTGGGCCGATCAATACCCTTATGAATTACATACACACAACCATCCTAATATTTCAAATAAATCAATTTAGACACGGAGGTTACTTTGGTATCATGTTGTTTCAATTAATCTACTTTATAAAATTAGTAATGTGAAAGAAATTTTTACCAAAATTTGAATTTGTTGCCTCTTTTTTTTTTTTTTTTTGCTCGCGTCTCTAAAAAAAGAAATTGAATGGCAATATAGCACCGCAACGCTCGGAATTGGGCGCTGCAGCGCCTTGCAACTGTAGCCAGCGACAACCCGCCTGAAATGCTTGATTTTCATATAATTGAAAACTCAATTGTTCACGCCTCCGAAAAATAAGCCACCACTTACTCATGTATTAATTAAATCTTGATCCAAGTATATATTTTGTATTATAATATTGTGTGCGTAAAAATCACTTCTGGGATACATTTGTCTTGGAATTTGAATTAGGATGATGAAAATAATGCAAAATGATACTGATATGCATGATTGGTTTTCTTAATCTGTTCTACGTTATGAAAGAAACGAAAAAATTCAAGACTAAATCATGTCCAACGCGCCGTCGATCGAGACCATGCGACGCCCTTTACACCGAATAATTTTAATTGAAAGTGCTTGATCCAAAATTTTTTGAAATTAAAAATTCCCAAAAATTAAAATTCGAAATTTAAGGCTAAATCTAATTACTTTATTGGCAAAATTCTCTAGTCAAATCACCAAGACAATTATTATAGGCGGAATATACTTTAATTTATTGGTGATTATTTTTTATTACTAGATCTTGGTTCCACGTATTGAATCTTGATTAACTGCAATCTTTTCATGTTTAGTTTCTTTAATCTTTAATCTTGAATAGTGCCTCATTTTATATTTGAATTCTTGTTCTTGACTTTGGCTTCTTGCTTCATAATACTGATTTCTTCAATAATTTCTTCTTGATTCTTAATCGTGGTTCTGGATTTTGGATTTTTCTCTTCAATATTTTTTCTTTTGTATTCATGTATTGATAAGATAATACAAATAATGAAAATCATATATGAATTGAGGACCATAACCCTATTTATATTCCCATGCGTATTCAGTCCGTTATTAAATACAATCATAATATATATGATCTCTATACATATTTAGGCTCATACTTTATTTAGAAATCCAAAACACAACAACTTAATAAAGTCTTTATTAGATCACTTTAATTGAACTTAATCATATATCATAGCCAGGATAATAGAGATGGCAACGGTTCGATTCGGGGTCGGTTCGGTCAAAACCATAACCACACCACCAAATTTTTGGTCATACCATAACCGCACCATAACCACGTAAATCGGTTCGGTTCGGTTAATAACCACGAAAATAAATTATTTTTTCTAAGTCCAAACTCCCAATGTCAAATTGAGAAAAATTATGAAGAAAACCCAATAAAAACAAAACTAAGCAAATTTAACAAACAATATCCCAAAAGAAAATGCAAACATCCCAACTTTCAAAAGGAAAAATTCGAATTTAACAAACAACATCATCAACATAAGTCAAGACATTCACTCTCAATCTATTACATAAGTTACGAATGAACTTAAATAAAATTGACACAACCTTATTAAATTAAAGTGTTCATCTTTATTTACCAATCATAAACTTAAATGTATGGATAGAACATCATAGTCTAGAAGCCACCTAAGATTGTATGAAAAATTAACAACTAAGTTATATAAAGAAGCGAACAGAAACTAAAGTTTAATCTAGACAAAATTGTTTGTTCTCATTCTCACTTTGAATTCAAGAAACCTGTTAATTGTTTGCTATAAGGAAAGTAACTATGGAAATTGGTTCATCAAATCACATCTTCTACACACACACACACAAAACTTGATTCTGGATAGAATTAATAAAAAAGCAGCAAAATAACATGAAAAACAGAAAGCAATTCAAATGGCTTGAAGCAAAGTTGAGCTCTACTCAATCACTCAGATAAAAAAAAAAATATGAAAATCAAGCTGGAATGTTGGACAGCTAATACATATATAAAATCATCCCTAATAAAACATTTGCGGCATTAAAATAAAAATTAAGCACCCATTTTTCTTTTTTGGAATTATAATCTATACATAAAAAAATCAGCAATAATTCAGTTATAATCTGTACATAAAAAATCAGCAATAAAAATCAAGCACCCATTTAATCTGAATAAAAAACGACGACAAAACCTTTTGTACAGGAGCATCGACTGGGTCTTCTGCCATATCTTTCTCGAACAACTCAGGTCAGGAAATGGTGGCAGAACCGGCGAGTTCGACCATCGGCGGCGTATTTGGGTGGAAGATTAGGGATTGGTCTTTCTCTTCTGCTTTAATTAGTTAGGTTGGGTAAGGGACCAATGACAAGAGTTTTAAATTTTAATTAATAATACGGACAGTAGGACAATTTGACATTGAATTGGCCAATTGGGCAGTGGACTGGGCCTTGCTTATTGGGTTAAGTTTTAGTTAACATTAATTGAGCCAGAATTTTGGGAAGTTAAAAAAATATTGCCTAATTAATTTTGAGAAATAATAATGAAAAGTCCATTTGTCCATTTTTTTAAACGGGTAATCGGTTCGGTTCGGTGCACCATAACTAAATACCATACCCACCCCTAAATGAAACGGTTCATTAAAATCAAAATTATAACCGTCCCATTACACCATCGGTTCGATTTTTTTCGTCCCATTCGGTTCGGTTAACCACGGTTTTCGGTTTTCACAGTTTGAATTGCCATCCCTACGAGATAACGTTTTTCAGTCAAAGTTAGATGTGACGATTTTTATTTCATCAGAAAAGATAAGTATCAGCTCCTTTACTTGCTAGTTGTTGGGACAAAGCCCACAAGCGTACAAAATCATTAACAAGTGATAGAATAAATGAATTGAATTATCTGTTGGCCTATGGTTGATCATGACCTTAATATTTTGATTATAGCAAACAAGCCCATCTTGTTTACTAACAAATTGAATTAAGTGTTTAAGCTTTCAAAGTTATAAAGATTATTATTCACACTCAAATGAAGTATAAGTGAAGGTTAAACGAGTATTCAAAACAAATCATTCGAGATACAAGTCAAATAGAGGCTCGAAGAGATCAAGAACATTGAAGATATAGTTATTTATCGAACATCATTTATATATATAAATGTATAACTCGTCAATGTTTAGCAAGTGCATAAAGCTCAAGTATTTCTCATAAATTCATCACTTGCATAAAATGTTTTGACATGAAAATGATCTTGAAAAAATGAACATTTGTAATATATCAAAAACCTTGAAAAATCATTTTCAAATGTCTCTCAAAAGATCACACTTCAACTTTCAATCAAAAAGTTATACTCTGATTTTCAATCTCCTATTGGGACAGATTTTTGACATGGAAGATTATATAATTTGAAGATGATTTCGGAAGCAAAGTTGTAGCCCTTTGAATTAACTTTCCAACTCATTTTGAATCACCTTAATCGGACATTGGGACAGAGAGATATGATCAAAATACGGAAAGCTGTTCGGCCTGTCTGAAACGTTCCGGTCGACCGAAAGTCCAACGGGTGGATTTCCCAACGGCTATATTGACATTTCGGTCGACCGAAAGTTACTATTCTCTCAACCGAAAGTTCCTGTATAACTCGAGTGATTAAGCCTGAGATGAGTAGGGGTTCCGTGCATGATGTTATGTGTGAATTGTCTAAAACCAATGAAATGAAAATAAAGTGAAAGTTTCAAGTTAGGGTGTAGTTTTAGAAATTGGGTGTCTCAAAGAAAAGGGGCACTGCACTAATCATTGAATAAACGAAAACATATGTTCGAGCCTGTATAACTCGAGTGATTAAGCCTGCAAGAGTTTAAAACCCGGCGCTCTATGGTCATCTGACTTGGGAGTCATCGACCTAAAACTCACTACATGGGTTATATAGAAAGCAAAGGAAAGATGTTATATTAAAGGAAAAAATGGTATCAATCTATTGATAAATTATATACATACTCTTATGTATGAAATGCATTGATTAGTCCCACACACTCGGTTGATAGAACTATATCTCTAATAAGAGGCAATTAGCTTAGTGTAATCTCAAAGGTTGAAGTAATTAAAAATAGAGAATCGCTATTTGTTGAAGTGTGAACTTGTAATAGTTCGATACATTCGAACGAAGAGAGGGTAAGGAGTAGATGTAAATGAGTTCAACTTTAGATCACATCCCTAGATAATTGAGTGAAAAGAATAAGTTTGAGAGTGTGTGCATCTCTTGAACGACGTAAAGAAATATTTGACTACTTTGGGTCAGGTGTTGAGCTAATCATGATCTTAATATGTTAGTATGAGTTTTTACACACATACACGACAAGTTATGCATGTAACATGTGGAGATTGATTTGATTTTGCACTGTTGTAGTTGTTCATTGAAGAAGACAAAGATTACAAATTTTGTATCCTACATATCGTGAAGACATTTTTTTTATGTTACACACAACCTTTCTTGTTACTTTTTTATAACTTATTACTAATACTGTATACTAAGCATATCGACAAGAAATTACTATTGTGGTAAGCACAACCTTGACATAATATGTAATATAGTGTATCAAACACTAGGTTAAAGCAAATCACATGGCGAATGACATTTCACCTGCCTTACAATTGGCTAAAACCTTATAGACTTAATGTAAAAATAATAATTTTATTGTGGTCGTGGGGTTTGCCACCTTTGGAAAGTTAACTTGTAGCATGAATTTTGTTGGGGAAATCCAAAGTAAATCTTTCTTCGGTTTGTCTCTCACTGCTTTCACCAAATCTTGGTGTTTCGAAATATATTTTGGTGAACACACATTATCATCTATGTTGAATCTATGGTTGATGTGTGGACTGATTACATAATAGATTTTTACAAGGGAACGATGCCTGTATCTATCAAATTAGCCAAAGATTCTGGAATACGGACAGGGACATCAATCTGTGTCAATTTAATACACCAAGATGAAGGCCCTTTGGGATGAATTAGCCATATCATAAACCAAATGTCGGGATCTCAAAGGTTTCATTGAATGAAAAGAAAATGAGAGGGTCATGCAATTCCTTATGGAGTTAAACGACTATTTTTCTATGGTTCGTGGTTCCATACTCATGATGAATCATCTCCCCAGTACTCAGAAAGTTCATTTCCTTATTTTGAAACATGAGAGACAAACCGAAGTGGTAGCTAATCGAGAAATTAATGGACAACACAACATTAATTGGACCAAGTAGAAAATGTAGAACCGGTCGACCGATCACCCCAGTTGATCGATTGGTCTTCCAGAAGACCATCACTACTCCTATTATGACATGAACTACCATACTGTTGATTGTTTTTTCTTTCTTCATGGATTTTCTATAGATATCATGGCAAACAAATCAAGCCAAAAGAAAAGAAATCCACCAATTCTCTAGCTGTTTCCAATTCAGAGCCGACTGAAACCAAATAACTCATGGGGACAGAGTATGATCAAATCAAGACCCTCATTCACAAAGAGGCCGATAATAACAAATCTTTTATCAATGCTACTTCATCTATTTACACAAACAGCACATGGATAATTGATCGTGGTGCCACCAATCATGTATCTAAGAATCCACCAATTGCCAATAAAATTACATGTGCAATTACTAAATGGAGGACATGCTAAATTAGATCCATTGGGTCCATAAAGTTATGCAATGATATGGTCATTGATGATGTGGTCCATATTCCGAATTTCAAAGTGAATTTGCTTTCAATTAGCAAACTCACACAATCCTTAGGTTATAATGTGACATTTTATCCTAATTTTTGTGTTGTGTAGAATTTAACTACGAAGAAGATGATTGGGTTGGGCGGACAAAGTAATGGTCTCTACTATCTCATGCCAAATTGGAGTCTACATCTATTCAACACCATCCACAACACATTTGAAATTTCGCATAGGAACCTCGAGTATCCTTCTATCTCCCACTTCAATTATTATCCAAAACCATTATTGAAGTTTTTTTTTTTTTATTTCAATAATTTTGTGTTGCTTGTCATTTAGAAAAAAAACAATCCCGATTACCATTTTTCATTAGTACTGTTTCCAGTCGAGAACTTTCATAAAATTTACTCTTATTCTTGAGCTCGTTATTTCTTGACAATTATAGATGATTATTTTCTCAATACTTGGGTCCATCTTATGCATCATAAATTTGAAACTCAAGCTATCATTAAAAATTTCTTTGCTTGGGTTAGAACAAAACATAACCGTGTAACTAAAACATTAAGTCTGACAATGGACAAAAATTTATCTCTTTACAAACATTCCTCAATGACAATGGCACCACCTTGATCAATATTGCACTCACACACCACAACAAAATAGGGTAGTTGAACGCAATCATTGTCATCTTTTAAATGTAGCACATGCAATTCTTTTCCAAGCAAATCTTCCCTTGAGGTTTTGGAGATAACATATCAAAACGGCATGCTACCTTGTTAATCGCTTACCTACACCACTCTTATCCAACAAGACACCATATGAGCGACTACATAAAAGGCCACCATTTTAATCCCACATACGAGTCTATGATTGTATGTGCTTTGCAACTAACCTACAACCCAATCATAAATACGATGCTTGTACGTGGAGTTATGTATTTCGTGGGTATCCTCCAAGACAAAAAGGATACCTCGTCGATGATTTTGCTGAAAAGAAACTTCTCACTTCATGAGATGTCATATTATATCAAGACATATTTTCATATTCACCATTTCTCATAATGACTAACATGACACACCAAACTAGCCACAAACCATAGACATAGTGATGTAGGAGGATTCGAGTCAGACAAAGCCGTGTTGTCAAGTAGCTCATTGATGGCGTTGAAGTACCATGAGTTAGTATATTAGCGCAAGAATGGAAAATAATCGACGACATTTCCTAATTGTGGCCTTTTTGGACACGTTTTAGTAATTTGACCATAACTTTGGGTAAGATTATCATAATCACGTCCATGACCCCAATTCGAAAAGCTCTTTTCGGCGCGCACGTCATGGTCATCGGGCTTAGTTTAAGCCAGATTTCTGGGATATTATTTCTTTTATTACGTGTTTTCTTTAGGTATGAATATTGGGATTTTGCTATTTTTGGTAAAATTCTAATAATTATGATTTTTGAGTTGTATAACCCGGTTTGTGAGTTATTTTCGAATTCGTTCCTTGATTAATAAAGAATTGTTCTTATTTCTTGACTTTTCTCTGGTTTCTTCCCTGTTAATTGTCCATTGAAACATGCCTGCAGAATAATCACTATTCTGTCCGGCTCACATGGACATAAAAGAATCCTTAACCACCTCACCCATACAAAAAATGGACATCCAACCCAATTACCTCCCTCTCCGAACCAGCCTCATTGTCTAAAGCAAAACCAAACAATGGATCAAATAGTCCTCATTGGTCTACCAGACCCTCGATCGAGGTAGATACTTCACTCCAACGATCTAGTAGAACAATTTACACACCTATCTAACTCTAAGATTATTATATCGACCATTCTTTTGCCTGTTCAAAACTCATCCTTCCGGTTAAATCCATCACAAACCATCCTACTTCAAGATATGTGTCATAAATTAACCTTTTTCATGTTCATCATGCTCTTGCATTTGCCATTTCTCACTTCGTCAAACCAAAAACATATGAATAGGCTTGAAAGGACCCAAAAATGGGTCATGGAAGTGAAGTTTGAAATTGAAGCACTAGAAGCAAACTATTAGGCCCACAACTCCGTCTCTAGTATAGTACAATTACCATAAGGAGAAGACACGAATACAATGTCCAGACTAATCTCGAATGCTAACACGAATACATGTGTTGATCTTGTAAAATCTCATCCATGAAGTACGCCAAAATGGGAATAGGGCAGGAGGGTGGGCGATGAGTAGGAGAAATACCAATAAAAAAGGGGACAAAATTCAAGTCCCCTGTATAATGCAGAAATCAAAATAAAATGGCGTATGCGAATAAGAGATAGTCTGATACACCTGTGAATGATCTTCTAAGACTCCATAGCAATTTTTTGGTGTTTTGCATCATGTCTCGTAATCTATAAGAACAAAAAGATCAGTGAAGGAATGATCCTGCGAATATAGCTTCTTTGAACAAATTGACTTGAGAACTAATGCTCTGAAAGTAGTACTGAAGTCCCTCATCCTTCTGAGGAGAGACCTGAAAGTAGTACTGAAGTCCCTCATCATTCTTCCCTGTGAATAAGTGCGGGATGGTCTCAATCATCAAATAGTACCGACGTCAAGAGGCTAGATTGCACCCAATCCATCGCTGAATCACAATGTCAACGGGGAGTAAACCCGGCCACAAACGCCAACAAAAGGATATCTATGATGGATCTTAAAAAGTGCATAAAAGGTGCCCTTAGTAAATACTAAATTGATATCAACAAGGTAACAAGAAATTTCAAATAACCATGCTTCCAAACAGGCAGCCTATATTTATGTGCATGTACGTTTACGGATGTGGAAAACGGATGAAATTATAGCCCATTTTTATTCCCTATTTTTAATTTTTTTTTTTCAAACTCATTTTTAATTACAGATTCTTACAATAAAACAATTTTGTATAGATCGACTTGAATGGTTTGTAGCAATTTTCTAAATCAAATCACTTAAAGTGATTTGATTTTTTCATAAACCAAACCACGTCACTCTCTGAATCAAACTAAGCAAAACAATTTTTTTCGATTTGGTTCACTAGAATTTTATGCTTTCCCTACAAAATTTATTTGTAAGAAAATGTTCTTATTGGTGGGAAAAAACTTTTGCATATGAAAAAATTTTGTAGGCACATTTGTAGAGCAAACATTGAGGTAATAAATAAAAGAACAAATTTTTAAAATTTATGGGCTCAAATTGGAGAGAAATACAATATGTCGCATAAGTTTTCTCCCGACAAAATCAATCGTCTGCTAAAGTTATTTTTGCACACAAAATGATTTTGCTTTTCCATAAAACTATGTTGTGTGCTAAATCATACTTTTTCTTACAAATAAATGTGTGGAAAGAATACTTGTGGAGTAAGATATACACATTTTCCCCAACAATTAAAAATTTGTAAAAACATATTACAAATTATTTTTTAGGCTTAACCCTATTTTTTTCTACAAATAATTTTTTGTAGGGAAAGCATATTTATAGGTTATTCTTTATCTCAACAATTAAAGAATTTATAGAGAGAAGTTAAATTATTTTTTTAAATTTTATTTATGAGGAAATTACATACAATCAGAATTTAAAAGATACAATTTCAAATTTCAGATTTAAAGAATTTCTTTTCGAAAATCAGATAATTTTTCACCTTTCAATATTATAAAACTAAAATTTAATTTATATACATCCCCCAACCCAACCCAACCCAACCCCCACCCCTACCCCCACTGATTTTAAATCCTTAATTCTCGTTTGAGTTTCTCCCTCCCTCCCTCTTGTGGTGTTGGCGGCGTGGAAGGGTGGCGATGCCTTGGTGTTGGTGGCGGCTGGTTGGTCTTGGCGACGGCGACAGAGTAATTTTGGGCAGTTTGCCTCTGCCGTGTGTGTTTACGTTTCTCTCTCTCTTTCTCTCTCCCCCATGCTTCTCTCTTGTCGTGGTTGTTGTGGCTGGTTTGATTTGGTGGTGGCATCGTGGTGACGGCAACAGAGTGGTTTAATTAGATTTAGTGGTGGCGGTGGTGGTCATTTTCGAAAATACTCCTTGTGTGGTTGTCGGGTTGTCACATCTGTGCCGTGTGTATTTGGTGGTGGTTGTCGCCTCTGTGCCGTGTGTGTCGCAGATGCTGCAGTGGTGGTGGTGCTTATTTTAGAGCTTATTCTCATGGTGATGGTGCTTATTTTTGGGTTGTTCGCCTCTGTGTCGAGATCTGCTGTATGCCGCGGCCAGGACCTGCCGCTCTGAGATCTGATGTTAATTTTAGGTGTGTTTTTCGTTGGTGGATGGCGGCTGTGGTGGTGCTTATGGTGATGGTGTTTGGGTTATGGTGACTTTGTTGGATCCAACAGTGGCTTAAATAAATGCTGGAGTATTTAGTAGGTTCGTTTTAGGAAAGAAAGGTTTTGGATACACAATACAGAAAACTTGTACTGAAAAAAAAATTACATGGATGATGAATCTCGATTGCACTGTTTGCTTCTGATCCAATTTTGAAATGTCTCCAGTGATTGGCATTTGCTTCATAAATGAATTCTGAAGCAAATGCTATGTTTTGTTGTTCTTTATGCACTTGGTCTCGCAAATTTTTTATTTCTTTTCCTTTTGAATGGTATGGCATGATCAACGATCACAACTAATTTCGAGTTTGAGCTTGATGTAATAAAACATTTTTTGTTGCCTTGTAATCGTCAATTAAATAAAAAGTTATTTTTTGTGCCGATTCTTGCATGTTCTAAACACCATGGTCGGGCTTGTTGATGGTGCATAAAGAAAAAGTTGTTCTTGACGTTGTTGAGAGTGGTAGTGGTGCGATGAAAATCGGGTGTGATCAAGTCCATCTTCATTGTGATTGTTTGTAACTAAATTTATGTTAATTGTGACTGGTTGTAACCAATTTTGTGTTAATTGTGACCGATTTGTGACTTGATCATATACGGTCACAATTAACACAAAATTAGTCACAACCAATCACAATTAACATAAATTTGGTCACAGTTAGTCACATTGAATACAAGCTTAGTCACAAATAATCACAATTAATCACAGACAGTCACATTAAACAGTCGGAGCGACTCCGGCGTGGTCGTGAGAGTAGGTTCGGGGGTAATGTGATTTTCATATTTGAATTTCTGGAGATTTTTTGTTTGGTGGGGGTGGGTGGGGTGTGATTTTCAAATTTGAATTTTGGAAATTTTTTGGTGTGGGGTGGGTGGGTGAGGTAGAATATATTTTGAAATAATTTAACAAGTTTGTTAGTTTTGAAATATAATTTTAGTATGTAGGATTTATGTATTGTTCCCTTAATTTATTTTCAAATTTTTGAAACGGTTTTCAATTTTCAAAAACTGAAAAATGAACCAAATATTTTCAAAACGGTTTAATTAGGTTCAAAATCAAAACGTTGACGAATTCATGTAGACCAAACCAACAATTTTGAAAAAAGGATTTCGATTTGATTTTTGCGATTTGACGATTTTGTTGTTCAACCATATTCGAATCCATTTTCTAATCACACATTCTCAAAAAATAAATATTTTTCGCAAAATCTATACCTTTGAAAATAAAATACTTCTACCAAATGACCCTCTCCTTAAATTTGGTGATGACAAATGGGAAGCTCGTTCGTTCGCTATTTCTGCCTTCCATTTGTCGAAGCTTCTTATACGAGAGTTCGATGGAAGATGTGGTCCCCCCTTCATCGCATTTTGAAAGATACGATTAGTAGGGCTAAGATCCACTTCGCGCCTATTTGACGCCATTTATTTCACCAAATTTAATTTTTGCAACTGGTAAAAACATTAATGGATAGAAGAAAAAGCAACTAACAGACGTGACACAAATTTTAAAAAAACCACCCGTTTAAATTTACTTAGATGTCCTCAATTTGTCAAGAAAATTTACTTATTTGCCCTTCAATCTTTCTCCCCAATTTCGATTGGTAAACTAGGCATTTATTTAAGGGCAAAATTGGAAAGAAACATATTATAAAATTAATAAACAATTATTTCTTGTTGACATGAATACATCATACTGAAGATGTGAGCCCATTATACTGTTGCAAAAAATAAACAACCTTGCTACATGTACCCTTTAGAATACACTTCGGTTTACCGACCCCACCCCTTCCCTCACATGGGGGTCGTATGTGAGCCCATTATATTGTTGCAAAAAATAAACAACCTTGCTACATGTACCCTTTAGAATACACTTCGGTTTACCGACCCCACCCCTTCCCTCACATGGGGGTCGTATCCCACGCGCGCGTGGGATACGACCCCCATGTGAGGGAAGGGGTGGAGTCGGGTAAGCCAAAGTGTATTCCAAAGAGTACAAATAACATAATTCAAAAATAAATTTGGTGAAATATAGAGCGTCAAACACATGTTTATTGTCTTTCAAGTATATATATCCGATCAGTTGCAATGATCACTCCTGCTAGTTGATACTAGGGGTGTCCAAAATATCCGAACCGAACCGGACCGAACCGAACCCGAACCGAACCGAACCGAACCGGGCGGTTCTTCATAAGTTAAAGACCCGAACGGGTACCCGAATCAAGAACCGAAATGTTTGGGTCGGGTCTTGGGTCTCGACCAAGAACCGAAGAACCGAATGAGACCCGAAACTAAATAATTTTTTTATTTTTTTATTGAATTAATTAAATTATTTTATTTTTTCTAACATTTTACATTAGTGGAAGATTAATAAATCAAGATTTGAATTTTTATCTGAGGTTGCAAGGGACGTTCCTGCCATTCCTGTATCTACAGTTGCTTCTGAGTCAGCATTTAGTACTGGAGGACGCATTCTTGATCCATTTAGGAGTTCTTTAACTCCTAAAACAGTTGAAACCTTAATTTGTACACAGAACTGGCTAAAAAAATATTCTAGACTCTTGAAAGTTTCTCAAGATGAAATTTGCATTGAAGAAACAAAGTTCTATGAGGACATTGAGACATGTAATAGATATATATTATATATTTTTTTATGAAATCTTATTAGTTGAATATTTTTTAGTTTATTTGTTTGTTAATTGTGTTTTTTCAATTCTTGTAGAGTTTTTTGCCATGACAAGTCAAGCAGTAGCAGTTGATGATTAAATCAAATAGTTGGTAAGTATTAATATCTATTTTTTGGTATTTGTATGCATTGAATTAATGTTATTCGACATCTAGTTATTTTTAATTTTATATATTTTTGAATTTGGTTACGTTAATTTGTAAAAGTTACAAATAAAATGTCATTAGTTATATTTATGTTAGTGTTGCTGTAAATGTTAAAAAATTTAATTATGGTACGGAACCGAACGGAAACCCGAACCGACCCCGAACCGAAACGAACGGATACCCTGAAGCAACGTTCCGGTTACCATTATTATATTTGGACCCGACGGGTCCCTCATTTATTAAATAACCCGAAAATTCTGGAACCGAGCTAAGAACCGAAAGTCCGAACCGAACCGATATGCCCGAACCTACAAACGGGACACCCCTAGTTGATACATAGGCGCTATCTCCGTAATGCAGTAGAATGGGTCTTAAAAAGTGTACAACAAATCAAACAAAGCGTCCTTACAAAATTGATTCAAGTATAACAAGAAATATTACAATGGAAAGGGGAAACTATCATGTCGTAAAAGTAGAACAGGTGAAATTACCTTTGTGCCATCAGAATCTTACACACTATTATAGAAACTATCATCTATTTGAGATTCAATTTATGCCTTTTACGTGTTAGGAGAGTACATGCATAGCAAATGCACGAGAAGAGAAATCTATAGCGATCAAAATTCATATTACACGGTGGCAATATCAGGTCGTACCATCCTCCATATAATTCGACTATTCAGCAACTTGTTCTACAGCAGGGACTTTATTCCAAGCATCCTCTAATCCACCGAGCTGCAATGGTGGCAATGAAAACACACTAACAGTTGAGCTTCCACTACGAATCTCTTTCAAAACTCGTAATGCAGATATAGTGCTTTTCATGTACAGGCTCTCCATGAACTCGATCTCAGCAAGTTCATTCGGGCCTTTAACCTGAACTTCATTGTCGGTTGTGGAACTGGTCGAGGTTTCATCTCCATCAGCTGCCTCAGTTTTAGTTGGGGGTTTGTTTACTGGGAACAGATGGTCAAGCATTGTCTCACACTCTTTCACAAGCTTGTACAGCAAGTCAGTGGTAAAAAATGGCTGTTGGACAACCTTCTGTATAAAGGGTAGGCGAAGAAGAGCACCAGTTCTTTTGTCATACTTCTTCAATATTTTTGCCAGTCCTGTTAAACACATGTTGATTAAAACTATATCTTAGTGATGTTTCGTCTTAGAGGTTACCAAAAAAAAAATTCATTTGAAAGGCATCATGTATACTACAGTTCGAGCATTGCACCAATTCTCTATGAATAAATTTTCCACCAAAAGGCTGGTACCAGCCTTATTTATCGACCCACTTCTCTCCAGCACGTTGAAATGAAAAAGATTAGAACTATGGTCGCTATGAAGCACTGTTGTTATTCTGACCTTTATATATGCAAATTAGCTATTGATGCGACGAGGGATAATTCTCTGAATTTTAGAACCATAGACAGAAAGAAGCATGTTATGGAAGTTTAGATTTGTTCATATTATGACCCAATTATTTTATTGCCAAAAAGTCGAGGAATTCATAGTTCTAAAGCCATCATCAGTGCAAAAAACAAAAACAAAAACAAAAGCAATTAGATTCAAGAGCTAATAGAACAAAATGCCAAGGTTTTATTACCTGTATAATTGAGAGCACTGTAATTCTCCAGTAAAACCATCTCCCCGTGGAAATCGACAATTTCTTTCCGTATTTTAATCATCTCATCATTCTGATCATTGGCCTTAGCCACCCGATCTTGCAATTCCTTTACACAAAATAATGTGAAATATATAAGTTCACTGCCAAAACCAAATATTCACCACCAATTTATAGTAAAGCATCCAATTGCGAATTAATAAGAGCATTTTTGGCATGCAGTATTAGATGAGAGGAAGATACAATTTCTTAATAAATTCATCCAATAAAATCCAGAAACATGCCTTAAACGTTAAAATCACAATGATGATTATATCCTACTAAACATATGGTGGAATGGATTTGCTACATGTACATTAGAATTTACATAATGCCATATGGCACTCTACTATTTGCCAATTTAAAACACAATTAACTTTTTCATCTTTTTCCTCCAAATTATATTATGTAGTTCATTATGTACATTTTTTATGTACAAGTAGCAAAATACTAGTGGAAGAATCTTACTACATGTATATCAAGATTTACATAATGAATTACATAATACCACATGGCACTCTACCATTTATCATTATGCTCACATCATTGTGGCCGAGTGTACACAACAAATTGAATGTCATAAAATGACTTCAAACTAGCAAAAGTTTTATCATGCTGAAACATGCTGCTTAAAAAATGATAACAATCAGGTGAAAGGAAAAGGATGTCATTCTACTGCATCCTACATCTCAATAACTAGTATTTTTTGGTCATAATTTTAGTAGCTTAGCGATATTGGTTTTATATTTGTGCATCAACAATCCCTCTTGAACCACTTCAACTAAAGATTTAAGCGCCCCAATATATTCATTTATTTAAATCTTTTACCTCAACAAGCAACCAATAAAGCCCTAATTGGTGCAAAATATTTTCACTAATGGGCAACCTCGGTCATTTATACTGAGAATGTATTTGATTCGCCTTATTTCATGGAAAATGTCCTTTTTCCATCCAACTTCCTACTTTCCATGGAAAATATTTTCCAAAAATTGGTCGCGTAACCATGTTTTCTCGAAAACGAGGAAACCATTTTTTTGATGGGGTAGGTTTTTATTTTCTAGGCAATTCACACCTCAATTCACATTTCCCAGCAACTCAACTTTATGAAAAATTACAACATTTTCTAGGCTTAAAATTAAGTCAGTCAAATGGACAATTTCCATGCAAACAAGTTCTTAGACAATTTCTTTTCAAGCAAGTTCCATGTTTGCAATCAAACGCATCCTAAATATCTTTGCGAGTTCTGATTTCATATTGAACCACGAGTTGAACGGCTCATTTAAGCCACAAGTTAATGACTTGGCCTTCTTTCAGATCACAAAAGCCGGATCCGAGATCCAAGAAAGAATTCCTAATTAAATTGTGGTCAAAAAGTTGAAATAGTAAATTGTCAAGTTGCAAATATTCTTCGAAGGGACAAAGAGCTCCAACTCCAAAAGAGTAGTAATAAACAAGTAAAAATTCTTTGACAAACAAAGCACCTCAAAAGAATACAAATTATTCGATCAAAAAAAGTAGCAGGGCATAATTAAAGGTATAATAGAATATGCTTATAGCATAATAGCAGAATTACCTTTAATGTGATTATGCACTCTTCTTCTTTCTCAACAAAGAAAGCGTTGAATTTCTCAAGTTCATCCTCCAATAACTTGACAAAATCTGCCTCCGCCTCCGTCATAGCCTCCCTTCCGTCGGCGAATTCACTGTCCACTTTCTGCTTCTTCTTGGCCCTCCCCTCTTCCCCAGACGAAGAGGACGGCCCCTTCGGCTCGATCAGCTTGAGCTTCTTTTTCAGCTCCTTGTACGATAAGAACTTGTCCCTCCACTCTGGCAACGTCTCATCAATTTGATTGCTCAAACTCTTGCCAAACTTCATACCGATTAAAAACCCAAAAACTGAAAAATTCAGCAAAATTGAAATTACGGGTTAGGTTGAGAACACAAAATCAGCGGATTTAAAATTATGGGTTTGATTGGAAAAAAGAAAATGAACTGATTAAAGTTATGGTTTTGGAGAGGAAAGTGTGAAGAGGAAATAAGTAAAAAGAGAGGGGGCAGGGGTTTGATGTACCGGTAATGGAGGAGAGAGAATATGCGAGCGGTAGAGTTGGGAATATTCTTTTTTAAAGAGGATATCTCTTGGTTTTATTCTGTTAAGGACACGGGCTCGATTAATTTTTTATTCCCTCTTTTCTTCGTGTGATGATGTTGGAATGCTGAAGCCAAATTATTAAGAAATTAAAAAAAAAAATTAAAAAAAAATCAATAAACAAGATCGTCGACCTTAGATAACTCAATCTAATTATTAGTCTTTATTTTTTCCACTAAAGACAAAAGGCTGAATTCTCGGAATATATAAGATCACATAAGCCAATAAATTTGTAATATTTTCCTCTGACCTGTCGTATACATATTTTATCCCCATTCGAGATTTGATAATTAGGTATGAGCGTAAATGACCATTTTACCCCTCTAATTATTCTCACTAACTTAAGTACTATTTTTCTCAAATTTAGCCGTCGCGAAACACTGAGTCAGATTTTAACCGTTCAACAAAAAAATACTTAAATAGTTGCTCTATCCATTTTTTGGGATGACGGTTCCCGACACAAATTCTTGTTCTCTACTTCGCTCATTCTCAAATTCTCAATTCATCCCATTATTTGATTAATCAAATTGTTCTCACCCATTGATAAATTAAAGAACCATTAAAATCACAAAAAGATATGCATAACTCTATCAAGTGATTTAGATAAAATACACTGCGGTCAAGTGAAATTTAATTCTCTGCACGATCATGCTATAGAATTAAACACGACACGTGGTGTGTTCAACACATTCCAAGTGTACTAGTGTCACCTTTAACTATTTAAATGATAAAGACAAATCACAAATGCGAATAGTGAATCAGACAACACTACAATCTTTCGATACAAGGTGCCAACCCTATACATTGGTAGTGAAAAAATTATTTATGATCAAAATATAAGTTGTATCATTGAACTTCTCAACGCAAGTACCTAACTTATATCATCACAAGTTATCATTGGCATTTTAATTTATATACTCAATAATAAATAAATGTAATAAATAAAATAAATTTTTTTTTATTTAATATAAGAATATTTTTATTTTTTACATTAGCAAAATTTTACTATATGGGCACACAACCCAACAAATCTCCCAGTTGCCCTATAGTATATGTGTCATGTCTTTTATTTTCATGCCTTGCAAATGTCCATCGAAAACCTTAGTCGACGGAATTTTGGTAAATGGATCCGCGAGGTTATCCTTAGTAGCAATTTTATTGACAATCACATCACCTCTACTAACTATCTCTCTCAAGAGATGATATTTTCGTTTGATATGTTTACACTTCTAATGACTCATTGGTTCTTTAGCATTTGTCATTGTCCCACGGTTATCAAAGTACATTGTTAAGGGTTGTGCAGATGTAGGCACCACCTTGATGTTTGTTAGGAAATTTTTGAGCCACGCCGCTTCTTTAGCAGCTTCACAAACTGCCACATATTCAGCCTCCATGGTGGAATCAACAATACATGATTGTTTGATACTTCTCAAAATAATAGCTCACCACCAAGTGTAAAACAGTTACCATAATGTAGACTTGCGAGGGTCCTTATCAGCCTGGAAATCTAGTGATTAGTAAACAAGAATATATTTCCTTGTCATCATAAGATACTTAAGGATATGCTTTATAGCCACCCAATGTTCCAATCCAGGATTAGATTAATACCGACTCACTATACCAACAGCATAACAAATATCAAGTCTAGTGCACAACATAGCATACATGAGACTACCAACTACCGATGCATAACATATTGTACTCATGCGCTCCATCTCTTTATGAGTCTTAGGGGACTAATCCTTAGATAGTTGGATTCCGTGTCCGAAGGGCATATTACCCTTCTTGGAATCTAGCAAGGCAAATCTGACAAGTATTTTGTCAATATATGAAGCTTCAGATAAAGCTATCTGCCTATTTTTTCGATCTCTTAATATCTGAATGCCTAGAACATAGCAGCTTCACATAAGTCCTTGACATGAAACTGTTGGGCCAACGACGCTTTTATATATGATAACGCTCCCACATCATTTCCAATTACTAGAATATCATCCACATAAAACACCAGGAAAATTACAATTTTGTCCCGTATCTTCTTATAGACACAGGGTTCATCAAAGTTCTGATTAAAACCATATGTCTTAATCACTTCGTTGAATATTTTGTTCCAAGATCTTGATGCCCACTTCAACATATAAATGGACCGCTGAAGCTTACAGACTTTGCTTTCATGACCACGTTCTATGAATCCATCTGGTTGTATTATATAGATACACACATCAAAATGGCCATTCAAAAATGTCATCTTGACATCCATTTGCCACACCTCATAATCAAAATGAGTTACAATGGATAAGAGAATCCGGATAGACTTAAGCATAGCCACAGGCGAGAAGGTCTCCACGTAATCGGCGTCTTCTCGTTGGGTAAAACCCTTAGCCAATAGCCTTGCTTTGAAAGTTTTCACTTTCACGTCCGCTCCTATTTTTCTCTTATAGACCCATTTGCACCCAATTGGTTTTATCCCTTCTGGTACATCTACAAGTTCCTAGACTTGATTGGAATGCATAGATTCCATTTAAGTATTCATAGCTTGTTGCCATAAATCTGCATCCACATCATTCATAGCCTCCTTACATAAAGTTGGACCCTCGACTTGTTCTGTAGAGATCGCCTGGTTTGACTCTCTAACTAACAAGTATCTAGAAGGTGTTCTGATGACCCTCTGACTTAGTCTAATAGGTGGTGGATCCCAGACTATGGCATCGTTTGGAATTGTAACGTTTGTATCAATGTTGGTACCACCATTAGGTGATGTCATTACCTTATCAATACCTCCAACATTTACTTAATCTATAGGATTAGATGATTACCCATCTCTCCTACTCAAAGCACATTTTTTATGTATTTCTGACATCACAAATTGTTTGTCACGAAGTTGTGTTTTATGAATCAATGAGATGTAATTGCTCACACTCATTTCTTCCAACATGACCTTACGTTTAGATTGATGTTCATTAATATACTTATCCTCCAAGAAGGTTGCATTTGTGCTAACAAAGACTTTCCTATCTAGAGGACTATAAAAATAATATCCATTGGTATCTTTAGGGTATCCCACAAACATGTATATCTTTGATCTAGACTCCGAATTTTCTGCCTTACCTTTCAGCACATGAGCCAAACATCTCCAAATTTAAATGTGACGTAACCTGGACTTGAGCCGATTCCACAATTCCATGGGAGTCTTGAGAACAAACTCAGAATGAACTAAGTTAAGAACATATGATGTTGTTTCCAGTGTATATCCCCAAAATGAGATAAGCAGAGTTGCAAAACTCATCATTGACCTAACCATGTCTAACAATATCATATTTCTTCTTTCTGAAACGTCATTTTGTCGGGGTGTACATGACGAACTCAGTTAAGAAACAATACCTTTTTTGTCAAGTAGTCCATGAATTCTCTTAAGAGATATTCGCCACCTCGATATGATCGAAGTGTCTTAATACTCTTACCCAATTGTTTCTCAACCTCAGTCCAATACTCTTTAAATTTTTCAAAAGCATTTGACTTTTGAGCCATTAGGTAGATGTATCTGAATCTAAAGTAATCTTCTATACAAGTGATAAAATATTCCTAGCCCTCTCTAGCAGGTGTATTCACGGGCCTACATACATCAGAATGAACTAGTTTTAATACTTTTTTGGCTCTATGTCCTTTTGCTAGAAAGGATCTCTCGGTCATTTTACCTTCCAAACAAGAATCACAAACTCGTAATGATTTGATCTTAAATGTGTTAAGTGGACCATTTCTAGCCAATATTTATATCATATTAAGGTTAATATGTCCAAGTCTAAGATACCATAGATATGTATTAATAGTATGGTAAGACATTTTTTACGGTTTGCAAAAGTAACATTTATTTCATTTGTGGCACAATTTAAAACATAAAGAACATTAGTCAAATATCCAGCATAGAGGTGGCAATTGGCCCGAGCAGCTCGTCTGCTCGGCTCGTACTATTCATGCCCACGAGCCGCTCGAGCTCATCAAAAAAAAGCTCGAGAACAAGCCGAGCCTGGTCGGCTCGTGGCTCGTTTATATTAAAAAAAATTAAAAGTTGAAAAGTTCAGTGGCCAGAACGGTCACTGAATTTAATTCAGTGACCGTTTGGTCATAAATTTTTTTTTTCAATTTCACATACTTTTTTTTCTTCTATAAATACCCACCCATAATCAACCATGTTTTTCCCACTAATATTAATTTTTCATTATTTACTATACAGTACTCTCTACAATTTACATTCTCCATTTATCAATTATCAACAATATCATTCTCATTCATTTTCATTCATTCTATAATCATCTTCTACCTTTTTTTTACATTATTTCTTACTAATTACTATTTTACAATTACGTTCAACAACTACTACATAATCTTCATTCACTTTTCAATTCTACATTTCTAAATTCAATTTCTATTATTCATAACAAATGGATTCACGATCATTTGTTGAAAACTTGTTCGGTATGGAGAACGAAACCCAAACATCTGTCCAAAATCAATTTGGGAATGAATTCTTCGGTCTCAATGAATTGCCAATCCCCTAAAATATTGAAAATTTTGACGTTCGTGATAGTCATCTAATTGATTTGGATGACGTTGATGTACCTACATATACTCCTCCTACTAAAATAACAGATGACGATGCTGAAATATTGAATTTATTTGAAAGTATGCACTCGTGTAGATTTGATGCAACTACATATGCATGTGGTTCCTCTAGTAATAGTAGTTTGGCTTCCACTGCATGTACTCAAACTTCCACTCGTGGTCAAAATCCAAATCCGTTGTCATATGAATTAATTGATTACTTTAGTCAACATTTGCCTACTAACAAAGCAACTAGTAAAAGTTCAGAACATGTCATTGAATTCTGGCAAAATAATGAACGCCGATGGCTAGTAGTTTCTACAATGGCAAAATATCTACTAACACTTCCGGTTAGCACTGTAGCTTCGGAATCTGCTTTTAGTGCAGGGAAGAGGGTTCTCTCTAAGGTCAAGAGTCGACTAAAAGAAGATATTTTGGAAGCGTTAATGTGCGTGAAGGACTGTAAAGACGCTAATTATCGAATTCAAGATAAATATGCCGAAATTGCATGTAACCAAGTAAGTGATATTTAATTTCACCACATTCATCACAATATTTTATTTTCATACCTTTATAATTTTTTTAAAAAATTTGTACACGTAAGAAGTTGTTCGTGTATAATTTTTAACCCTGCCTACTCGAAATTGAAGTAGTCGGTCCCAAGCCCGGATAAAGAAGGATGGTTTATTTTATTTTTTTAAATTGTGAAAAATAAAAATGTTTTGAAAAAATTATATTTAAAAAATTGTTTACAAAACGTGTTTATATATATTTTTCTTTAGGTTCTAATTTCTTAACAAATAAATTTTTGTTTTTATTATTTTAAAAATTAAAATTGTTTTGAAAAATGTATATTTTAAAAAAAGATTTAGATAATGTTTGTGTATATATATATATACAATAAAAGCTTTTGTTCTTAGAAATGTTCTAATTTTCTTTCTCTCCCGAAAGGGAAATTCTTAATCTTTCTTATTCTTAGATATTATGATATCCCACAAAAATATGTTGTTTTAAATTTTTAAACTACCGATGGATCATTCCGGTAGTTATGTTTTATAGTTCTAAGATATGGTGCTAATAATTAATATTAGTTCCAGATCTTTTAAGAACAATTTCTGTTTATAAATTTTCATGATTTTGTATTTCTTTTGTAAAAATTTATGTTTCATGCTGAGTATATGATAAGAGCATATCTTAACTCCAAGTTAAAATTTAAACTGTTTTTAAAATAAGCCATGAGTGACTCCTCAAAGCGTAAAGGCCTAGTGGAAAGGCTGTGAGACGCATAGAAGGAATAAATGGATCACTGTTTTAAGAATTATTGCTAAGGGAGTGCCAGTGGTGTCCTTACAAGAATGGAGTTAGGCCCAAGTTCATATATCTCAGATGGCATTTTTTATTTTGATTTCTTTTGAATGTGAAAAAAAAGGATATTATTTTATCAAAAGAATGAGATATCATGATTAAGAAGAGTACTGAGTAGGATTTATTTCAACAGTTGTTTTATAACCGTAGTGATGTAATAGTTATAATTTTATATTAAAAAAATACACGAGTCACTCGGCTCGTCTTGAGCGAGCTCTCGGCACGAGCCGAGCTCGTCTAAAAAACCACGAGGCAAACACCCGCTCGGCTCGTGGTTGACGAGCCACGAGCTCGGCTCGTGCGAGCTCGTTCGAGTATGGGCCGAGCCATTGCCACCACTAATCCAGCACAAATGTGAGTTTTATTCTTTAAATTATAAAACACATTATGCGTAGAATTTAGAGAACAACATTGTCCTATTAAACAAGAAACATAAATCGAATTCCGCTTCATTCGCGAGATATAATAACAATCTCTAAGAATTAAATGCCTACCACTACTGAAATAAAAGTAAACTACTCCTATTGCTCTGGCTGAAACTATAGCTCCTATGCCGACAATAATTTTAAGCTGGCCCTCACTGAGTTTTATGCTCTCTTGAATCACCTACATAGACATTCATATATGATTAGTGGCTCTAGAATCTACAACCCAGGAATTTGTAGAATCAAATACCAAACATGATTCAGCAATAAAAAAACTCACCAACGCCCTACTTTTTAGCTAGTGCATCAGTGCAATCTTTCTTCCAGTGTCCTTTGTGATCATAGTGGAAACACTTACCTTTCAGCGTTCTATTTGATTTGGGTTTTTTTGTTGCCTAGCTTCTTGTTAGATCTCTTCATCTTCATTCCTACTCCACCTTTTGGCTTGGAACTAGATGAGCTAGCAATTGCCGCATGAGCATGGCCACCCTTACCCTTAAGACCACTTTCCACATTTTGCAACTCATTCATCAACTCACTCAATATCATATCCATCTTATGCAAGTGATAGTCTATAGTAAGCTGTGAAAACATATCCATATCAATTAAGTTTCCTGATCAATAGTTGAACCCAAATTCTCTACCACATTGAAGTATGCAATCATAGTCAACATATGATCCTTCACAAGCGTTCCGAGTTTCATGCAGATGTTCTACAAGGTACAAATAACCTCAAAACAAGCCCTCCTACTTTGATGTCCAAACATTCCCTTCAGGCTTTCTAGTATGTCATAAGAGGTTTCTTGACTTTCAAGTTTTTGATGTAAAACGTTTGACATTGATGTCAAAATGTAACAATGAGCCATCTTGTCAACTGCGATTCACTTATTATACGCAGCCCTCTTAACTTTGCCTATTGTCTCAGTAGGTTCTTCTGGACATTCTTCATCGAGCACAAAATCAACTTTTTTTTTTATAATAAGCACAAACATCAAATTAGGTTTCCAATCTACATAATTATCCCCAACAAGTTGGTTTTGTTTTATAATAACGAAAAATGAGCTGAGAGATATTTTGTTGAAAAATAACCATTTATTGCACATTAAAATTGAGCAGCGAATAATAATTTAGCACATGATGCATGAATTCATATGTAGATCCATCTAACTACAATAATGCAATGATAACTCGATCCTTGTGATCCAACATGACTCTTTATAAGAAAGGTCACTGTGTCCACTGATCAAGCTGAAACATTCCCACTAGACTAATTATATCTAACAACAAATATCTATATTAAGCCTAATATCGTTTTATTTGGTCACCAAAATTATAAACAAGAGCTTCTATAGGAGTTTCGTAGATATTTTTGATTCGAGTGTATAACATTTGTCTCAACTCTAAATATTTGAAAATAATTTCGCCATCTATGGGATGATCACAAATTATATTCTATCTAGACGATGTTATCACAAAAAAATCCAATCAAGCAACTCGAACAACGCGACCCTTTTATAGCGAGTCTTTTGTAATACCGGCATGAAACAAACGAGTTACTTTGCTTATGGATTGACCAAAGGAGACCATGTGTTTTTATTTAAAAAACACCCTCCCTCACTTAATGTTTTTAAAGTTATGGATTTTAATTATCAATCGTTCACATTAATCATATTAACATACAATTTAATTATTACGATTTTTTCTTCCAGAAAAATTTAATCTAATTTAAATTAATCAAGGAAAAAATTGTGTTCAATGATATGCATCCTTTTATAGTATCACGAGCAATGCCACAATTAAATCTATATGTCTTGATGTCTAGAAAGATAATATTTCAAACAATAATTTAAAGCATTCATGAGTAATAAATTAATAATTATTTGTTGCCCTTAAATGACTCAAGAATTAAATTAAAAACTAATTGGACCCAAGCCCGATATTCAATCTAAATCTTCAGCCCAAAAATTTCCAAGGATCCAATAGTGGCAATCCAAACATTAATAGGACTCCTCCATTGTACCTGTAAAAAATAATTTCGAATTGTACTTATTCAGATATGATCTGATTCACAGATACGAACCCGAATCAAAAGTCAACCCGAACTGTGTAACACGCAAAAAAATTGCATGCCGATCAACCTACTTGGCGACATGGCGCAACAAACTTGCTTTTGGCAACAACCAGCTGTTGCACCAAGGGCAGCAGCACGCTGCCTGTCCAAACTAATTGTTTGTTGTAATTTCTTGATCTTCTTAGTCATGTCTTCTAGGTCTTCAATCTTCAATCAATTTACAAGATCCAACAATTATAAGAATTACATAATTCATATGTCCCGTAAGCTCAGAATTTGGAATCTAGTTGAAAAAAAAAATTAAATCAAGACGATGGAGTCATAATCCACCTATCTTGTAACAGATTTGAAATAGCGAATTATATCAATAACTGGCCACAAATAATTGGATCACAGTTTAAAATCATTCAATCATAAAATATTACTTGACATCGCTCGACTAGAACATGCAATCAAGATTCAGAAATAACAAAACACGTGATCGATCTAAATCACTACAGTTGTTGGAATGATGAAGCAGAATTATCCATAAATTTAAAAAAAATCTTTAATTATATTAACAAGATCATCTAGATATTCACGCGTATGTTATATCAAGAATAAATTATTCGAATTTTTACTTAAATTCGAATAATTAATTCTAGAATTGAATCTAAATAGGACATATATTATCTAACCTCTAATAATTAATCATGTCTAGTCGACTTTAGACCACCAAATATAATTATTAGTCTTTTTATTTCAGTAAAAGCAAAAGACTAAATTCTCGGAATACACAAGATCACAGAAGTCAATAAATCTGTAATACTTTCCTCTGACATGTCGTGTATGTATTTTATCCCCGTCCAAGACTCGATAATTAGGTATAAGCATAAATGACCATTTTACCCCTCTAATTATTCTCACTAATTTAAGTATTATTTTCTTCAATGGTCATGTGAACAACTCATAGATGTCGAAATTTAGCCATCACTAAACACTGAGTTCAAATTTCAATTGTTCAACAAAAAATATTTAAATAGTCTCTTTACCCATTTTTAGGGTGACGATTTCCGACCCGAATTCACGTTCTCTACTTCGCTCATTCTTAAGTCCTCAACTCATCCAGATATTTGACTAATCAAATTGATCTCACTCATTAATGAATAAAAGAACCATTAAAATCACGAAAAAATATGCATAACTCTGTCAAGGGATTTTGATGGTATATACAGCTGTCAAGTGGAATTGAATTCTCTGCACGGTCATGCTATAGAATTAAACTCGACACGTGGTTCGTTCAATACATTTCAAGTGTACTAATGTCACATTTAACTATTTCTGTGATAACGACAACTCACATATCTGAATATTAAATTGGACAACACTACAATTTTTCGGTACAAGGTGTCAAGTCAACCCTTATACATTAGTACTGAACAAAGTATTTATCATCAAAATATAAGTTGTGTTACACTGTACTTCTCAACGCAAGTACCTAACTTATATTATCACAAATGATTATAGACACTTTAATTCGCATGCTCAATAATAAATAAAATAAAAATAATTTTATTTAATATAAGAATATTGTTATTTTTTGTATAAGCAAAACTATATTATATGGGCACACAACCCAACAAATGACACCTGACATGAGCTCCATTTTGGGTGGACTGGACTGGACTCTTCAGCCGAGATTTGGATTTTAGAATTTATTTTATTTATTTATGAATAAATTTACTTATTTAGCCCTTGTTTACAACCATTATTTTGAAAAATTGAGTTTTGAATAGTAATTTTTTGGAGAATGTGTAGTTAAAGAGTAGAAAAAAGTACGTACAAAATATTTAATAATGTAAATGTGGTTGAAAATTAATATGAAAATGAAAGAGTTTCAAAATAATGATTGTCAAACAGGAACTTAGTAAATTCTTATTTTAGAAAATTTAAGATTTTAATATTTTTACAAATTAAACTTTTGTATTATATATTTTGAATTAAAACGAAGAATGATTTTCATTTAGAATTTTAAGAATATATGAAAAAGAAGAATATTATATTGCTAACTATGGTTTCTAATTTTAATTTTATACATTTTCCCTCTAGAAGTAGTTAGTGATGTTTGACTTCTGGTTCATTAGATTGTGCTTTAATTTGAACGGACAGAATATTTACGTGGAATATCCTTATACAAAGAGAATAAGTTGACCACAAAACAAGGTTAGGTAGATACGTTTCTTTAATAGTAATGTTTTGCAGTCTCATTGGAGTTATAATTTCAATCTAGGTGGTGTTAGATAATAGGTCAAATGAAATGTAAAATTAAATGACTTATTCAATTTTACTTATCATTTAATGTTATATTAACGTCATTTAAATTGAGGTTGTAACCCCAATGAGATTAAATAACATTACTATTTCTTTAATAGACTCAATATCAATAATTAATTTTAACCATATATTTCATAAGCCAAACAATTTTTTAACTATATATTTCATCAACTTTTATCAAAAATTTTAAAAATCTTATTTTAATCCTATCAAATAGAGAATATATATAATCATTTGAAAATTATTACTTTTCGATTGATTTTGCAATAATATAGTCTCTACTACTTATTTTCCATAATTTTAATAGTTTGTTACAAATGCTTAATTTGTAAATGGTATAATTAGGGGTGGGCAAAAAAATCGAAAAATCGACCAAACAAAATCGAGTCTAGTTGTTTTGAGTTGGTTTGAACAAATAAAAAAAAAAAAAAAATCGATTTGGTTCAGTTAATTTTAACCATTATAAAGTTGGGTTGTATTGGTTTCGGCTTTAAGCAACCAACCTATCATTTAACCCATCCAACCCGCTAATAGATTTTTTTTTTTCATTTTGAAATCCATCTTTTTAAACTTAAAAAATAAAATAATAAAAGCACAAATATAATTATTTCTCAAATAATTTCTTTACGGTCTACGCTTCCTCTACTAAAACTCCAAATTTTGAAAGAAAAGAAAGCAATAAGAAGAAGTGTTTGTAGTAAATTTCAAATTTAGATTGTATTATTATTTTTCATTTTTGATGTAATTGTTTGTTGGTAACTATCGGTTATATGCAATAATTTTGGAAAAATCAACCTATTACCATTTACATTATATATTATTGATATGCATTACATATGTAAAAAAAAAAAACTATAGTGAAAATTACAGGACTAAGTATTTTCAAGATCTCAATTCAATTTTTTTCTTTTAAAAATCAAATAATAATTAAAAATTTAAATATTAATAACAATATTATAAAATTAAACTAATCCACCTAGCTATGTCAACGAGCCGAGCCGAGCCTAGCCCAAAAAAATGGGGTTCGGCCCGAGCTTTCGACCCGAGCCTAGTGGGCCGAGTCGGCTCAGGTATTATTTTTTGTAGCACCTTATAGCCTAATGTCGGATAACATGTTAGATTTATAAATGAGTGACTATCCATTATAACAAAGTAATAAATCTTTTTAATGCCCGATTTGAAATTTCTTACAAATTTTAGTGGCCATTGGTGAAATTAGCTCAAATTTTAAATATAATCAAACAATATATATCACTAATAATTTCATTTAATATAGAAGAATAAACGTTTTTGTAAATGAGAAAATGTTTACTTTAAATATTTACGCACCTAGATAAATGAAATAGTAATAAACTAATAATGCAATAAATATTAAACAAACAAATATCACCCATTTTCCAAAATAATCTATCTCATAAATTATGAGATAAAATTGTCACTTATAATTAGTTTATTGGTTTCATGACGAGAAGAATAAGTTGGTAGTTTTTTTACGGACGGGCTGGCTTGGGCTGACTCCTCAAAATGAGGCTCGGTAGAACCGAGCTCGAGCTCCGAGCCGTCCGAGTTGCCGAAATTTTTTGTCATCCCTAAATCCACCCCATCCAACACCAACCCCAATTTCTTCTCAAACCCTAAAATTCATTTTACTATCTTCTCCATCTTCTCTCTTATCCGACGATGTTGTCAGAGAGTGGCGCGATGCAGCTGCTCCGCTCTCAGTTGTGCCAATCTATATACAAGACAACGTCGAGGCAATCTGTAGATGACAACACTAGGCATTCAGTGGTGCTATGCTCGCAGCACACAACGACGACTTCGTTGTGTGTAGCACCATTGCTTGTTTGTGTTAAGTCGACGTGAATGGTTGCTTGCTACAATAGTTTGGAGATGATTTTTTGGGGTGGTTTTTTTGGGTATTTTCTTTCAATCTACTTTGTTGGAGTGTTGGGGGTGGTTGGTGGTGGAAGTTTGTGCTTCGTTTTGATTGCTGGTGTAAGGATTGTTACAATAGTTTAAAGATATTTTTAGGCGTGGTTTTTTGGATGTTTTCTTCTGATCTGCATTGTCAGAGTGTTAGGGAGGTTGGTGGTGCAAGTAGTAATGGTGCCGGCAAGATAATGTGGCAATGATGGTGGTACTGGTGGAGCAGTGATGGTGATGGGGGTTTGGTGGGGTGGGGTGGGGTGGGAAGTGGTGGGAAGAAGAGTATTTATGATCAATAAACAATATTTAGCCAATAAAATAAATAAATAGTGAAGAATAAATAATGCGTGACCTAAAAATTTGCTAATTTGTGACCTAAACATAATTTGTGGTCAATTAATTTGATATTTAGTGACCACGAAATGGATTTAAACTTATAAAATTTGTGATTTGTGGTCAAGGAATTATATGTGATCTATTATTGATAAATTTGTGACCTATAAAATTTTTAATTGTGACCGAAAAATTAATTGTAATCAATTAATTCGATAATTTGTAACCAAATTGTATAAATTTGTGATCTTATATTATTTTATAAAATATATTTTTAATTAATTATTTCATAAATAAAATTTAATAAATATCGGATTTTTGAAGTTTTAAACCTCTTTATCTTAATTTTGAAATGAGTTATAGTTAAACACTTCAGATTTTTTTTCCAAAAATATATATGTATAGAAAGACAAATTTGTAAACCCAAAATAGATAGATAATTTTTTTTAACTCGCGCCAATGTCCAAACCGATTCACCGACCCAAACGGTTTCATTACTTTTAATTGAAGTAAAATTAATAAAAGAAAATGGAAAGTAAACTGTTGACTCCAAAAAATATTGCCAACAAAATCATGACCTCATCCCATCCACGTGAACATCACCTGCACACTGAGCACCCCATTAGAAGGCAAAGGCCGCCGATCGAGAAAAAGGTCCGACAACCGTTTGCACTCCGACAGTCAAGTCGACGATCGGGAAAAATATATAAAATGCAAGAGACGGGAGAGGGGATTTTGGTTCGGGTTTTAGAATGAACGTACCTCAAAATGAAATTGATTCACATATATATAGAAAATGAAAATGGGCCTCGTCCAAGCCCAATATGAGAATAGGGGTGTCCAAAATATCCGAACCGAACCGAACCGAGCGATTTTTCATAAGTTAAAGACCCGAACGGATACCCGAATCGAGAACCGAAAGGTTTGGGTCGGGTCTTGGGTCTCGACCAAGAACCGAAGAACCGAATGAGACCCGAAACTAAATAATTTTTTTTTATTTTTTTATTGAATTAATTAAATTATTTTATTTTTTCTAACATTTTACATTGGTGAAAAATTAATAAATCAAGATTTGAATTTTTATCTGAGGTTGCAAGGGATGTTCCTGTCATTCCTGTATCTACAGTTGCTTCTGAGTCAGCATTTAGTACTGGAGGATGCATTCTTGATCCATTTAGGAATTCTTTAACTCCTAAAACAGTTGACGCCTTAATTTATACACAAAACTGGCTAAGAAAATATTCTAGACTCTTGAAAGTTTCCCAAGATGAAATTTGCATTGAAGAAACAAAGTTCTATGAGGGCATTGAGACAGGTAATAGATATATATTATATATTTTTTTATTAAATCTTATTAGTTGAATATTTTTTAGTTTATTTATTTGTTAATTGTACTTTTTCAATTCTTGTAGAGTTTTTTGCCATGGCAAGTCAAGCAGTATCAGTTGATGATTAAATCAAATAGTTGGTAAGTATTAATATCTACTTTTTGGTATTTGTATGCATTGAATTGATGTTATTCGACAGCTAGTTATTTTTATATTTTTGAATTTGGTTATGTTAATTTGTAAAAGTTACAAATGAAATGTCATTAGTTATATTTATGTAGTGTTGCTGTAAATGTTAAAAAATTTAATTATGGAACCGACCCGAACCGAACCGAACCCGAACGGTTCCATAATTATATTTGGACCCGACGCGTCCATTTATTAAATACCCGAAAATTCTGGAACCGAGCAGAACCGAACCGAACCGACCCACATACACCCCTATATGAGATGATTTTATAGGTATAACAATAGTCCGCCAAGTCTGAGTCGTATATTTATATGCGGGTCGGACTTTGAAGTATGAGTTGTCGCATAGGCGAGGTCTTACAAATTGCCTCGAAGGGTATGAACAGCTCCAATAAGCGAGGACTTATGAACCGCCTCGAAAATATAAACTATTCCAATAAGTGAGGATTTACGAACTATCTCAGAAGATATGTGTGTGAGCCTGAATAAGCAAAGACTTACGAATTGCCTTGAAAGATAGATACTGCATATATTTGTCAAAATTCCGACAGCATCTCCTCTGTAATATGGATTAAACCTACCTGTAATACAACATAATATTTACACCACATATATAAGATAAGTTTGGGGTCCATTTGCCCCTCCAAATACTAATGATGATAAAATGAATAATGATGAATAAAAAATTTATAAGATATTATATGCAAAGAGCCTATATTGTTTAAAGAAAAGTTTAGATTTATCTTTTGAAACAAAAATCAAATACTTTTGAAAAGTTTAAAAATTGGAAAACTTTAATTGAAAATCAAATGGATAAAAAAATCAAAGTTTTAAGAACAGACAATAATCTGAAATTTTGTAGTTCTGAATTTGATCAACTATGTAGAAATGATGTGATCCTCATGCATAAAACTATTCCTTATACTCCTTAGCAAAATGGAATTGTTGAAAGAACGAATATGACTATATCAGATAAGGTTAGATGCATGAAGATTAGTTTGGGAGTTCCTAAAGTCCTTTAGGGTGAGGCTGTTATGACAACTGTTTATATTGTAAATAAGACTCCTTCTAGTGTCTTGGATGGTAAGACACCTGAAGAGGTATGGTCAAGTATAGGCAAGTTGGAGCCTAGATCTCAGAAATGTATTTTCATGTGAGTATCCTGAGGGAGTAAAAGGATAAAGACTTTAGGTTAGAGATGAGAAAGGTTTTAAGATGATAACCAGTAGGAATGTGACTTTAATGAAGTTGAAATGCCTTGTTTGAGTAAAAAACTCTCTAGTGATGTTCCCAAGAGGGATGATGATGAGGAAATTAGGATGCAAGTGAGATTAGGTCATTTTCTTGAACTTGGTGAAGAGGAACAAGGTGAGAATGAGGTTGATGAGGAGGACGATGGTGTCACTGGTTCTCATGAACCTGTTTAACGTGGTGAACATAACTTAGTAGGTGATGTAGTTGATCCTTTTAGTGATTATCAACTTGCTCATGATAGAGTTAGGAGAGAGATTAGAGAACCCGTTAGGATGGGTGATTATCAATCATTTGTTGTTCTGTCATATCAAGATTTAGCTTTTAGGGAGCCTAAATCTTATGAAGAGTCCTTGAGTTGTCGACAATCTAATGAGTGGCTAGGTGCTATGGAAGAGGAGATGAAGTCCCTTGTGAAGAATAATACTTGCAAATTAGTTCCTAAACCTAAGGATAAGTCTTTGGTAGACTGTAAGTGGGTTTATAATATTAAGGAGGGTAGTTCGTCTAGAAAGCCTCTTAGGTTTAAAGCTAGACTTGATGCAAAGGGGTTTACTCAGAAACTTGGCATTTGATCTCCTCTTGTGAAATATACTACCATAAGTAGGACTGGGCCAAAGAAACCACAATCCACTAAAGCGGCCTGACCCAACTCGTATTGGTCGGGTCGGGTGAAACAATTTTAAAATTATTATGGGTCGGGTCGGGTCGGTTCACTTCAAATCGACCAACCCACCCCTAAAAATATGAAACCCTATTTTCTGAGTGGAAAAGTTGTTTACTTTTCTTGAAGTATCAACAGATGAAGAATTTTAGGACAAACACAAGATTGGGTTTCATTTCTTGCTAAAGACAAAGACTAAGCAAAAGAATATCTGGATTTAGTATTAGAGATTTGAAATCTGGGTTTTGATGGTTTTGGAATGTTCGTGTAAAACAAGAGGAAAAATGAAGTCTTTTTTTTTTCCTTAAGTGAATCTTGATTTCTTGAAAGCAATGATGGCGGTGACTTCGGCCTATAAAGACGGTGGTAAAATGGTGATGGATAATGGAAAGTATGCGAGGTATACTCCTAAGCAGGTCGAGGTTTTGGAAAGGGTGTACCATGAGTGTCCTAAACCCGAGTTCATTGCGCCGACAACAATTGATCCGGGAGTGCCCTATCCTTTCGAACATTGAGCCCAAGCAGATCAAAGTTTGGTTTCAAAACCGAAGGTATAAAATATTGTCTTCTTATCTATTGTTCATAGAAAGGGAGGGGGACCCGACCCGATTTGGGTCAGGTCGATTTGTGATAGAGCCCAAATCGGGTATATCGGGTCGGTCGGTTTTGGGCCAAACATGACCCAACCCAACCCAACCCGACTTATTGCCCATCCCTAACCATAAGAGTTATGCTTACTTTGGTTGCTCAATATGATTTAGAGTTTGAACAAATTGATGTTAAAACTGCCTTCTTACATGGTGACTTGGATGAAACGATTTATATGATTCAACCTAAAGGTTTTATTGATTCTAAAAAGCCTAATCATGTTTGTTTGCTTAATAGATCTTTATATGGTTTGAAACAATCACCTAGGTAATGATATATTAGATTTGACAATTATGTGTCTTCTATTGACTTTGTGCAAAGTGCCTTTTGATCATTTTCTTTATTTTAAAAGAAATGATAAGAATGATGTGATTGTTTACTTACTTTTGTATGTTGATGATATGATGTTGGTTGGACATAAAATGAGTGATATAAATGACATTAAAAAGGTTTTGATTGCTGAATTTGAAATGAAAGACTTATGACATGCTAGGAGAATTTTAGAAATGGATATTAAAAGAAATAGTTCACAACAATCTCTTCTTTTAACTCAATCTGACTATGTCAAAAATGTGTTATCTAAATTTGCTATGCATGACTCTAAACTTGTTACTTTGTCTCTTGCTTGTCATTTTAAATTGAGTAAAGAACAATGTTCACAAGATGAATATGATATTAAATACATACAAAAGGTGTCTTATGCTAATGCTGTTGGATCTGTTATGTATACTATAGTGTGTACTCGTCCTGATATTGCACATGCCATTAGCATTTTGAGTAGATTTATGGCAAACCCGAGTCCTGAACATTGGACCACATTAAAATGGCTTTTAAGATATCTAAAAGGTTCTGCAAACTTAGGATTGCATTTTAAATCTTGTAAATAGGGTATTGTGTTAAAAGGGCATGTGGATTCTGATTATGCTAGTAATAAGGACAATAGAAAATCAACAACTATATATGTATTTACTTTGTGTGGTACTTGCATTAGTTGGAAGTCTCAATTACAGTCTATTATTGTCTTATCTACTACAAAAGCTGAGTATGTAGTTGCTACTGAAGCTATAAAAGAGTCTTTGTGGCTTAAAGGCTTATTATGTAAACTAAAGGAATTGCATGATCCTGTTGTGGTTTACTGTGATAGTCAAAGTGCTTTACATTTGTGTAAAAATCTAGTGTTTCATGGTAGGACTAAACATATAGATGTTAGGTTGCATTTCATTAGAGATATAGTTCATAAAGAACTATTTTATTGGAGAAAATCCCTACACAATTTAATCCGGCGGATATGGGAACAAATGTACTTCCTCTTTCAAAGTTTTAATCATGTTTACAAATTCTAAGAATTGATACTGGGTAACTTTGTGTTTTTGCAGGTGATAACCTTCTTAGTGTTGGTGTTACTAAACACAAATATATTTGGATGTTTACAGCATTGGCATCAATGGGGAGATTTGTTAGAATATGATGACATTTTTGTCATTAGTGTTCTAACTTTTGAGGCAATGATAAAATGGGCTAAGCCCAATCTACTAGAAATATTTTGAAGAAAATCATTGCCCAATAACTCAAAAGGAAAAAGCCCAAGACCCAACCCAATTTAAATGTCAAGTGTGTTGCTCTGGTCCGTTGGATCTCCAACATAATCTACGGTGGTGTGGTCGTCTATATATAAGAAGCTGGATGGCCATGTACGTTAGATTTTCTCATTCTTTTTCTTTTTGGCTTGGTTCGAGAAAGCTTTTGGGTTCTCTGTTCCGTGTTCTCTTTGTCCTCTCATTCGATTCTTTGTGATATTGATTAAAATCAGAGGTTTTAATCACACATCTTTGTGATTCTAGTTTTGGTGATTGTTCGATTAAGGTATTAGATTGGCTGTAGAATCTTCGAACCATTGTAGTAGCTACTGTGTGCGGTTTTGGTTAGGGTTTGTGGTATTTGAGACTTGTCCTTTTGTACAGACGGGTACAATGTTTTTGTGAGAATTCTGAGCCCTATTTTGAGATTCTATTACTTGGTGTAAATCTCTGTTTGGTATTTTTGGTGAATATTTTACTTCTTCCGTTTGATTCTTGAGGCTATACTCCTTACACATTTTTTGGCTGACTTTCTCCTTCTCACTCATTAGAACATATGTAGAGTGGTTATGGGGAGTTATGAGAAGTTGATGACTTGACAAAAGTTAAAGGGTTTGAATTCAAAGTTCAAACTACTCCCTCCATTATATTTTTTAAGATATCGTTGGTCAAGTCATTCCGCATATGTATGACCCACAGCCCATTTCTCAAGAAAATTAGACATATACATTCAATAAATTGAGATGTTAATAGTTCGATTCTAGAGGACGATATTGCTAGGTTTGCTCAAAAAATCTAAACTTTAATTGTCACAATGCATAGAACTAAATGAAACCAGTTTTCCCTACAACTGCTCATGATGGGAGGAGGCAATATATTTAATATTCATGTCCAATATTTAGTGACACAAATTATTACAAAGAGGAAATTGAAACTGGTAGAGCTCAAATTAACAAAACTATGGCCGAGGTTGAGTACTTGAGAGGCTTCTTTGTGTAAGCAGTAATAACTAACTACAAAATAAATATTATTTATTTATTTTTACATTATTTAGTATTCTATAATCTAACTGTCAAAAGAATATATATATATATATATACACACACCGAAGAATATACTGGCATTATGCTCTATACCAACTTTTTTGACTTGTGCTTATAGCTAACGTACCAAGTCGTAGTATATTAGTATTAGATAATATTGTGATGTTTCTAAACTTTTATCTTAATAATAGAATTCAAAAGGAATATACTGCATGATATTCTTTTATGTTGCCCCTTTCACTTTTAAAAGTAGATGCTTCTATATAAAGATGGGAAATTAATGTAAGAATATTGTTCATATATGCAAATACAACTATAGGTACTTTTAGGATTTGTTGACAACTTGGACTTTAGTTTGCACCAGGAAAGTAGCATAAGCAAAGGAAGAATATGATTCGGAAGCACGGACAAGAGCAAAATATGAGTTATTTTAAATAATAACCGACCGAATGGTGAATGAGAAACATATCTATATATAGATATGGATGAATAAGAAATCGACGGTAGAGGGAATGCTTGAGAAACATATCTATACATATAGGAATTAAAATAAGATTTTTAGTAGATTTTGATAAAAGATGATAAAATACTTAATTTAAAAGTCATGGGACCTAAGAAATATGTAGTTAAAATTAGTTGTTGAATTTAGAGATAAAACTGATAGAACTCTTAGTTACATTTACCATAGTTATAAAACCCGGCTCGGACCGGTCGGTCGAACCGGGAAACCGGTGACCTGGGCCCTTGTCCGGGACAAGTAGATTAATTTAATATGGATGCTTATGACTCGGTCAAACTCGACTTTGACCGAGTTAACTCGATCCATTGACCGATTTTCAAAATTACATTTTACCTCACCATTAGAGCTGTAGAGTACTTAAATGTTTATTATATGCAAGAAGTAATATGTATCTAATTTATTATTATATGTTTTCTAGAAGTATTTTTATAAAAAATTTGGTCAAACATTTAACTTTAATTTATAGATCTAAATAATTAGTGAAAAATAATTTTAAAAATACATAATTTTGTTTAAAAAATTTATATACTTTAGTTTTTTTAATAGATTTTTATACAATGACCAACCGGTCTGACCATTGACCCACCGGTCCGACCAGAAACCCAAGACCTAATACCTTGTCCGAGTCGATGTCCGAGTCGAGTCTAATAACTATGACATTTATTATAACTCTAGTACTTAGATTAGGAGTCTCATGTAAAGTAAGACATTTTTTTTTTCTGGGTAAGAATAAACTTCATTGTAATAAAGATAATTTTTCTAGGTTACTTCTTAAGGACCTGCCTTCACAATTCACATAGTAATAATTATCAATTATATTGTAAAAAGGTATATGCTATATTACATTAAAGGTTTAACATGAAATAAAATATCTATCTAAAGTTGTTTATAACAAAAAATATATGTTCTATTACATTAAAGTTTAAGATGACTTTCCACATTTTCCAAGATTGCATAGATACATGGACTCATATATAAAATTATATATATATGTATACCACATGATCTTAATGTAGTTCGTAATTTACCTCTCTATACCTCTAGCACTAAGGATAGCCAAGTCAAAATAATAACTTTTGTAACTACACCTCTATTAAATTATAACACGATTCTAGCCATGTCAACGAGTCAACCAAGCCATGAGCCAAAACTCGAAGCTCGGGCTCGACTTGATTTTTCTTCTTCTTCTTTCGTAGCTGCTTGCAACATGCAAACTTGTTTGAATTCTTTTAATTTTTTTTCTTCCTACAGGCTAAAGTTGCTGTTTTCAATTTTTTTTAAACGAGCTTGGCTCATCCGGGTCAAAACACGGCCAACTCGAGCTCTCAAAAATGGGGCTCGGTGGTTTCGAGCCTCGAGCTGGCTCGGCTCGGACTTTTCCGAGCCAAGTCATAGGCAGCCCTCCGAGTCGAGTCATGGGCAGCCCGAGCCAGAGATCCATTTTGCCACCCTTGCCCGATTCTCAAAGTAATGAAATTAGTTGATTCCAACATTATAGCTATACTAAAATTTTACTTTATTGTCATTTACTAAACTCTAGAAGATAAGATGAGTGATACGAATGCTATTTAAGATTTACATTTACTCTTGTATTATACTAAATTAGGATAACAAGTATTGTATTATAAGTAGAATATGATTTTAGTTCCACTTTATATGTATATAGTACTCATGAAAGAAACACGCAAATTAAGTTGATTCATTAAAATCTTCTAACAATTATTATAATCGTATCAGAGCACAACTCAGGCGAGAAAACAATTCTTAAACCTCTCTCAGCTAAATCCACGACTGACCAAGAAGCTAATCCAATCAATGAAATTGCTACAACACTATCGTCAAAACTTATATCTTGGATCCCTTCTCTCCCTTTACTATTTATCTCCATAAATATCTTTACTCATTGGCGCCTAGGGCTGGGCAAAATGTCTGAACCGAATCGGAACCGAACCGAACTGAATTGAACGGGTTTTCTTAAATTAAAAACCCGAATGGGTATCCGAATCGAGAACCTACGGATTTGGTTCGGTTCTCGGTTCTAGACCAAGAACCGAATAAGAACCGAATTTTTTTTTTTGACAATTGGGCATTTGAGCTTCAAGTATATTGAATATAACCCAAACCGACCAACATAAAAAACTGAAAAAAAAACCACTAAATATAAAAGGAACAGAGCCCTAGAATTTTCGGTCTTCTCTTTTTCAAAACCGACCAACATAAAAAAAATTGCAAAAAAAAAAGCCACTAAATATAAAAGGGAAAGAGCCCTAGAAATTTCGGTCTTCTCTTCTTCTTCTCTCTCCAGTCCATTCCCGCCGCACAACATGTTTCTCGTCCAGTCATGAGTCATTTTCTCTCATCTTGAAGAAGTCCTCCTCCTTCTAGTTCCCACACTAAGCTGGAGTACTCTCGTATTTATTCTTTTCATATTTAAGAGACGTGATATTTTACCCTCTTAACACTGACAGTACTTTCGTTCTTTTATCGTGTTTACAATGACAAGTTTTTTAAGCCTTCCAAGAGCTTTGTACAGAGATTTCCAGGTCTAGTTACTGGATTCTTTTTCTTTACATGGTACTCAAGAAATTGTTAACATTTTAATGGTACATGGCAAGTTAAGCAATCGATGATTACATTACATAGTTGGTAAGTATTTTTAATACTTTAAAATATTACGTTCATTTGTAAAAGCTAAGATTGAACCTGGTCAATATTCACACACAAATTCACTCGGTGAAAGTACTGAGCACGTTGGGATTGCCTCACTTCTCACAATATTCTCAGAAAACAGGAATGATTTTGGTACCACTTCTCAAAATGGAGAACATAGTTAGATGTTTTTATATGTTACCTTTTGGTGGGTAAACAGTGGAGCAGTAACTGTTTGAGGGAAGCAGCAAAAAAAATTGTGATCTATATTGTCTAGTACTAAAGTGTTAGCATTTTGTGAAAACCTTCTAATATGTCATGTATTAATTATAGTAGGAACCGAACCGAACCCTAACGGTTCCAAAATTATATTTGGAACCGACGGTTCCATTTACTAAATACCCGAAAATTTTTAGAACCGAACCGAACCGACCCGCGCCCACCCCTATTGGCGCCTCCAGTTCCTACCGTGTTGAACGATTAATGGGCATTATTGATTGTTCATATCTGTGAATATACACATCCCTGTGCATTGATTAGAGGTATTCATAGTGACTAAAGGGGTTGAAGACCATGAAGTGCTGCGTGACATAGTCCAACATGATAAGTCTATTGTTCTTGATCAAGCATTTGTGTTATGGATTTCAAAAGATCAACTTCTCCTTAATGCAAGTGTTCTCTCTCTCTCTCTCTCTCTCCCCTTGTTAAAGGTTAACATACACTTCAACATCTTGCTCAATTGACAACTATTTACAAAATCATCAGCTTCTCATCCCTGTTGTTTATTTTCTATTACACCAGTTAGTAGCATATTGAATTCGATTATAAATAGATTCCAAACATCTTCCAAAATTCAAGAAATTAGCTGTAGCTGTACATTCTAGAATATTTCATATATTCTCCTTGTAATATATAAATAATCATCCAGCTGAATCTGTGCAATACACTTTAAATTTATCTCTCAATACTCTTTGCATCAACTTGGTGTCAGAGCATCAATGGCCAACGCCGGAACACAAAACACAAACACCCCAACTTTTCTCCCATATCAACATCAAGCAACATGGTAGCTCCAATGCAGGGAAGCAACCATCTCTCACTATTTGGCTTCAATTTAACTCAAGTAGTGTCAGTTAAGCTTAACAAGGATAACTTTCTGCTATAACGAAATATGATTTTGCCCATCATACGTGGACACAATCTTGAAGGCTATATTCTAGGTACAAAGGTGTGTCCTCTAGAATTTATTGGAACTCAAGTTATAGGAGATGCAGGAATCGGTGTGGAAATATTAAAAAAACCTAAATACACTCAATGGATGTCTACAAATCAATTGTTAATGGGGTAGCTATATTATTCAATGTCCCCTAACATAGCTATGAGTGATATGGGTTCCAGCAATTCCAATAAGCTGTGGACTGCTGTGAAGGAGAACTATGGAGTTCAAAACAAGTCCAGAATCACTTTCCTTATTGGTGAGATTCAGAAATCCTGGAATTGAACAATGAGCATTGATCAGTATCTTAACAAAGTAAAGCTTCTAGTAGATAACCTTGAAATTGATGGAAAAACCACTTCTCACGCAGACCTGGTTACATGGGTTTTGGTTAGCTTGGATGAGGAATATACACAAATTGTTGTTCAAATTAACAGTAGAGATTACATCTCTTAGGGAAAACTTCAGTCAACAGTCATGACCTTTGAAAGTAAACTTGAACATCTCAATGCTGTTAAGAATGAAATAGATGGGATCAACCTTGATCAAACATCAGTCAATTTCACTCAAGAGTCAAGCTCAAACTATTACCACTCCAAATCCTACAAACTAGGTACCGGTGGAAGATTCTCTCTAACTACAGCAATTTCAGATGTGGAAGAAGAGGCATAAACAGAGGTGGTAACTCCAATGGTGGTGACAGACCTGTATGCCAAGTATGTGGCAAAATTGGACATAATGCTAACATTTGCAACTTCAGATATGATGAACGGTATACAGAAATACCGTCGAATCAGATGAACAACTATAGTTCTTCATGAACAACTTTTGTAGCATCTCCAAGCACTTTGAGTGATCCGCTTGGTTTGCAGATACATGAGCCAGTAACCATGTCACTACTGAAAAGAGAAAACATTACTTCAGTTAATGAGTACACTGGTAAGAAGAAAATTATGGTTGAAAATGGGAATAAGTTACGCATTTCACATATAAGTGTCACTTACATCCCGACCTTGACTAATAAATCACTTGTGCTAAATAAGTTGCTATTTGTACCTGAGATAAAAAAAAAAAATTTGATTAGTGTTTCACAACTAAAATCCGATAATTTTGTTTATATGGAGTTTCATTCTAATTGTTGTTTTGTTATGGACAAGCAAACAAGGGAAGTGATACTGCAAGGAAAGCTTAATAAAGGGATGTATCATCTGGACTTTCCTCACCAAAACACTAAGTATCACTCTCAAAAGTTAGTCTCTTCAAATAAATTATGTGTTGTTGTCTCTTTTGGTAGTCCTAGTCCAGAGTCCAATCAAGAGTCTTTAAATTCCTAAATTGATGTATGGCACAAGAGACTTTGACACCCATCCAGTCAAGTGGTATCCCAAGTTCTCAGAGCCTACAATCAAAAGGTAAAAGATAATGAAATCAAACCATTTTGTGGTTCAATTTGGAAAAGCTCGCTTGTTACCAATTTCTTTATCTACTTCACATAGAACTCATATACACAGACATGTGGGGACAAGCACCCATTCAATCAACATTAGATTTTAGACATTATATAACATTCCTAGATGATTTCAGCAGGTTCACCTGGATATATCCCTTGTGACAAAAGACAGAAACACTGAATGTCTTCATTCAGTTTAAAAAATTAGTTGAAAATAAATTTGGAAGCAAGATAAAAACTCTGCAATCTGACTGGGAAGGAGAGTACAGAACCTTCACAACTATTTTAGCACAAGCTGGAATCGAATTCAGACACCCATGTCCATACACTCCAGGCCAAAATGGCAGAATAGAGAGAAAACACATGCACATAATTGAGACAGAATTTACTCGCTTAGCGCAAGCCGAATTGCCTCTGAAATACTGGTGGGAATCATTCCAAACCCCAACTTACCTCATCAATAGAATGCCTGCGCATACACTCAAAATGCAATCCCCATTATAAGTCTTGTATAAAAAGGAAGTCAAATATAAGGCACTAAAGATAGGATGTACTTGTTATCCTTTCCTAAGACCATATCAAAAACACAAATTCAGCTTCCACTCAACTAAATGTGTCTTTCTTGGTTATAGTGAATCTCACAAAGGTTATAAATGTCTCAGCTCAACAGGAGAAATATACACTTCAAGACATGTTGTGTTCAATGAATTTGAGTTTCCATTTGAGTCATTGTTTCTTGTTCAAAACTAACATAATTCTGGGGCACTTGAGAATATAGTTTCATATTTTCAATTTCTTTCTCAACCGAATAATTCAAATCCTACTTCAAGTCCTCTTGATACAACTCATCTTGAAGCAACTTATGCTACGCGTCACTTACTTTTGAGCTTAAGTGACAATCAATTTGACACTTTTGATTATGGTGAGGAGGATAACAATAATCAAGGGTTAATTAATGATGTGAATGAACATTGTGTGGAAACAGAAGTTGAGTTGCCTCAGAATAATGAAAGTTCTGATTCAGATGGTGATGTTGATGTTGATCACACCAGTTATCAACAGCGAATAAGAAATGATTTAAGATATAGACATAAGGAAAGAGTAAATAATCATATACAACACTCTATGATTACTAGAAGAAATGTTGGTGTTAAAACCTAAGGTTTATTTAGGAAAATCAGTTGAATACAGTTCTGAATCATCAAAACCTAAAAGTGTAACTGAGGCTCTGATGAATGAAGATTGGAAAAAAAATCCATGAATGAAGAATTTAATGCACTGATGAAAACCAAAACTTGGAAACTTGAGCCGTCATCACCAGCCTACAATATAGTGGGGAACAAGTGGATTTTTAGAGTGAAATACAACTCATATGGATCTGTTTGAAGGTAGAGAGTAAGGCTGGTAGCAAAAGGATATCACCAAGCCCCTAGAGTGGATTTCTATGAAACCTTCAGTCCAGTCATTAAAGCATCAACCTTAAGGATTATCCCCACTTTGGCAGTCCCAAAGGATTAGAGAATTAGGCAAGTTGACATCAATAATGCCTTTTTAAATGGTGAGCTCGAAGACGTAGAATATATGAATCAACCAGATGAATTCATAGACAAATCAAGACCAATTCATTTGTGCAAACTAAAGAAGGCACTTTGTGGATTAAAGCAGACAACTAGAGCCTGGTATGATAAGTTAAAAACCACACTAATAAGCTTGAAATTCGAAAAATCAAGAGCTGACACATTACTGTTTTATTTCAAGAATGAAAATCAGATTATCTTTGCACTCATTTATGTGGATGATATAGTGGTAACATGAAACGACACAGAACTGTTGCAAAGATTCATAAATGAGATAAGTAGGAGATTTGTACTGAAGGATATGGGGCAACTTCATCACTTTCTGGGAATTGAAGTATGGTGACATGACTCAGGGCTTCACATTACACAACAAGATATATTGTTGAGCTGCTTAAAAAATTTGAACTTTAAAATCTAAAGTATTGCCCTACTCATATCTTTGTTGGTAAAACCATGTCAAAGGCTGATGGAAAAATACTAAAAGGATCCGTCAATTTACAGAAGTGCAGTAGGAGGACTACAATACCTTACACACACCAAACCCGACATCACCTTTGCTATAAATAAGTTAAGCCGATTTTTGCAATCACCAACATCAACACACTGGCAAGCATTAAAGATGGTGTTAAAGTATCTAACAGGGACAATGAATTAGGGGTTGTAAATACAAAGAAATGACAAATTAGCACTGAATGGATACTCATATGCATATTGGGCTTCATGTTCAGATGACAGAAGATAAACAACAGGCTATTACATCTACTTGGGAGATAATTTAATAGCCTGGTCATCGAAGAAGTAACATATAATTGCTAGATCAAGCACAGAGTCAGAATACAGAGCACTTGCATATGCAGCCTCAGAAATTGCTTGATTCGGTTACCAATCAAAGAGATTGAATTACCACAAGTGTCAACTCCAGTTTTATTGTGTGATAACATGAGTGTTGGGGGCATTAGCAACAAATCATGTGTACCATGCCAGAACAACACACATTGAATTGGATGTTTATTTTATCAGAGAAAGTTCTTGGAAAAAGATTAAAAGTAAGTTATGTACCATCTTCTGATCAAATTGGAGACTTGTTGACTAAATGTCTCTCACTCAAGATTTCTCTTCTTGAAAAACAAGCTTGGAGCTACATTGGTACTATCCAGCTTGAAGGGGGGTGTTAAGGACTACATACACCTCAGCATCCAGCTCAATTGACAACTAGTCGCACAATCATTCGTTGTTCATCCCTATTGTTAATTTTCTGTTACACCATTAGCAGCATACTAAATTCAATTGTAAAGAGATTCCAAACATCTTCCATAGTTCAAGGAATTAGCTACATCTATACATTCTAGAATATTTCATATATTTTCCTTGTAATATACTTGAAATTTATCTCTCAATATTCTTTGCATTTCTAACTCTCCCTCATTTCATTCATTGTCCCTGCCACTATTTCACGTAATGCATGGACCACCCTCGCGACAACATATGCAAAACCATCTCATGAACATATAGTACAAACTAAAAGACAACTCTTGAATCTTACTAAAAGTTCTAAATCGATTATTGAGTGTCTCCATACCACTAAAAGAAAAGTCGATGAACATACACTTATAGGCTGCCACCTTCATTGCAATGATCTCACAATCAAAATTCTTGATGGTTCTCCATATGAATATTGAGATATCTCCTTTAATATTCAACTTCTTGAAAATCTTATATACTTTGATAAACTTCATGAAAATTTAATTCGAAGTTAATTAGTTTTGAAGCCAACCACCATCTGTTGTGCCTCAGCTCGTATTTCCAATAAAACTATTGACTCCCGTCACCAAAACTAATAATCATTCGTTCGCTAAATCCCCTCTTCGGTATTTCTAATCAATATCTACCATACAAAGGTTTTTTCCAGCACTATCGTATTGATGAATATTATTTTGTGACCTAAATTTAGTAGGATGTTCGTGGATTGCTTGAAAGATGTGCTAAAGGGGTATGAGAAGTTTTAGGGTAGCGATTTGGCACTTGGGCGCCCATGCCATATAAGGTGTTTGGAATAAAATTGGACCCAAAACGAGGCGTCTGAGCTCCATAAAGTGTTGTCGTTGTCGCTCCCTTACTACTCAACTACCACTAGAATGTCACACGTCGCTTACTTGGCATGAGGCTGCCACTCGAGCAACGTATATATCACGAAAATTTTGTTTCCTTCTCTTGACGCGGTTTTTATCATCTTTCTATCTAAAACATATTGTTTTGGGTCCTATATATACACCACGAAATTCTTGGCTTTCATATGAGAGTTAAACAATATTGTGAACACAATATTTTGTATTCTTTCTCCATATTAATAAATTCTATATCCCTTTGTCAATTGTTATTATGTAATTCTAGTATTGTGATTGTTACTTCAACATATAATCTCATCATTTATTTCCTAACAAGTGATATTGGAGCTTAAAGTTCGATTTGTTCGAGATTTTGTTCTTGTGATGCAACCTTGAAATATGATATTCCACTCATAGATTACAACACTAGATTCTTGTTGTGGTAGTTAAAGATGCGAGCAGTGCTCGCTTAGATAGATTTGAACGACGCTTAGTTGGGATTTGACAAGATGCCCTTAAATGGGTCGATGGAGGATAAACAATGTAAGGATCGAAAAACTCTGTCACATATTCATCTTCATCTTTCGAATCATATTCTCAGGACGTTTTGAAGGAGAAAACTCCAACTGTGTTATGGTTAAAGTTGGAGCATTGTGCACGATTAAGAGTCTGACTAGCAAATTGCACCTAAAGTAGTGTTTGTATTCTCACCATATGTAGAATGTATATATCTAGAAAATCACATTGCTGTCTTTAAAAACAAATTTGCTGATTTGGAAGCCTTGGAAGTTAAGGGTGTGTTTGGCTACATTATTTTGAAAGAATTTATTTTAGAATAGTAGATTGATGAAGAATGTGTGATTGAAAAAGAAGGAAAAGTTATTGATGTGATGAAAAATATTATTTTATTGAAAAACGTGTAGTTGAAAATGAGTAGAAGAATGAAAATGAGAATTTTAATGGGTACCAAACGGGGCTTAAGTATGATAAAGAGGATTTAAATTTTATTTTATTGTGTTTGTTACCTGTTTTATTTATGTCATTTAGAGACCCGATATTATATAGCCGTGATACTCTCACAATTAAAGAAATATATGATGCTTTGTTTTCAAATGAGAAAAATTGATTGCAGAAAATTACTACAGTCATGGAGAACTTTTGGTTATTTTTTACGGTGACTCCAAACATGATGAAAATTAGATTCTTGATACATCTTGTACATTTCATATGCACCCTATTGGGATTCATTTTCAACATATAAAGATGTTTCAAAAGGTGTCATAATTATAAGAAACAACACACCCAGTAAGGTAGTCATTATTGGAATGGTCAAACCTAAGATATTGGATGGGATGGTTAGAATACTTGATGAGGCGACACGTTCCAAATTTGAAGAGAAATATATCTCCTTGAGTACTCTTTATTCAAAAGGGTAAAATTTCACTAGTGATGGTAGAGCTCTGAAGGATTGTAAAGGTGCTCGTGTTGTGCTGAAGGGGCAACAAAAGTCCTAGTTGTATGTCTTGCAAAGTTGTGCAAAATCTTTGAAGATGAATCAACAGAAGTTTGGTACTTTGATGAATATTCAGTTTGGTACAATACCATTGAAGTTTGGTTTGAGGTCCATGTTGAAGAATATAACTCACTCGAGTTCAGAAGTTATAGATAATGCCACTTTGCCGCCATCACCAGCAGTGCCATCATATTCAAATACTAGAGATAGAATCGAAGAAATATAGGCCTCCACATAAGTATGGGGAGGCTGATTTAGTTGAGTATGCTTTAAGTATGGTTGAAATTGTTGAGTTTAGTGAATAACCTTCTACCAAAGCATTTTGTGGTGTTGATTCTGTTTGAGGGTATGTTTCGCCCAAGTTTTATAACTTTGGAATTATTTGTGATTTTATTGCTCGTGGTAATAATTCGAGTAAATTTTGGTGCTCGATGTAATACTACTAAGAAGTGCTTGGATTCTGTTAATTGGATTTGTTCACTTTATGGAAGAGAAGAAGAATTTTGAGCAATTGGTTTATTTCTTGCAGTGAAATTTGTCTTTAGGTGAAGAATTTTTTAAGTTTGTTCATTGCAGTGGAATGAAGCGGAATTTGTGTCAAGGTAGAGATTTGTTATTTCGTTACCTAAATTATGTTGGATGTTCGTAGAACTTTTGAAAGAGGTGTTAGAGGGGTATGAGAAGTTTTGGGGCAGCAATTGAGAATTTTGGCGCCTAGGCACCATACAAGATGTTTAAAATCAAGTTGGACTCGAAAGAGGTGCCTAAACGTCGCTCGCCACCCACCTGGCGCGAGGCTACCACTTGAGTGGCATATATATCTTGAGAAAATTTCTTTCTTTCTTTCTTTTCACGCGGGTTTTGATCATCTTTCTATCTAAAACATATTTTTTGGGTTATATATATATATATACTCCACAAATTCTTTGCTTTCATATGACTTTGTATGAATTTTAGAGAGTTAGAGAATATTGTAAATACAATATTTTGTATTCTTTCTCCATATTAATAAATTCTCTATTCCTCTACCAATTATTCTTCTGTTCTTCTATTGTTGTAATTGCTACTTTATTTTATACCATATAATTTCGTCTTTTAATTCTTGACAACAAGCAATCTGCCCATTACTACTGCTCACTACGAAACGAAACCCTTCTTCCACCAGCCGTATCTAATGGTCTACCACTGTCGTCTCTCCTCATCCCACAATAATTTCCGTAGCACTATTTATTACGTGTTTTTTATAACAAGTGTATGATATCATGAAAAAATAATACCTAAGAATCCGAATAATCGTTCTCACGAGTACTACTATTTAACCGATGTTTAACTATTACAAATTTTAATTCAATTGAAAATAACTAAAATTAATTTTGATTTTTATCCCAAAAACTATTAATCTATGAAAAAAAATAAAAAATGCACAAGTAGAAAAGGGTAAAGTTTTTATATGATGGCTAAAGTGTTAGAATTTACCAGTTTGCCACACCATATCGTAATCTCAATCACCAAATTTTGACAACAATTATGTGTACCCGGTCCAATTCTTCTAAATTAATCTATTTACCTCTATCGAGTTTTCTACTAAGTTAATTCATAATATCTCTACGTAAATTAGGGTAAGTCTTAATAAAAAACATTCAATCATCAAAGTATTCACTAAAATATCACAAAATTAGTATAAGTATATTACTCCCTTCTCCCCGAATTTTGATTTTTACTATATGATTCAAATAAATAACTCACCTCTTAGCATCGTTGATGTTTACAAATTAATAAATTTGTAATCAAGTAGTTCAAAGCATGAAGAAAAGATGTAAAAACAAGGTTAAGAGCTGGTTTAAAATTGCCCGGTCTATTAAACTAATTAAACTTCATGGAGAAGAAGAAAACAAGAAAGAATTGGAGTACATAACCAGATTTGAAGAAAAAAAGGGGAAATAGATGAAGATCTTGTACCAAAAATCAACCTTCTTCCTATAAAAATCTTGAAACTTTAGTTTCTCGAAATATTGATTTTTGTGTTTCTATTTATTGTATTCTCGAAACCTTCCTCTATTTGTAGTCCAAAGATTTACTTTAAAGTCGTGCCCCTAATTCCATTCTGCGTAGAAGTTGAAATCTTTGTGTTTTGAACAACCACATGGTTATCAGAGTTGCAATTACTTGGTTATCACTCTAAACAAGCTAGTGAAAAACTTCTCCACATGTGATTGCTGGGGTATACCCTTACATAGGGGTGGGCAATGGGTTGGGCCAGACCAATTTTTATCCAAACCCGATCCGACATGAATTTATCAATTTTGGACTATTTCTAAATCGAACCGCACTGGTCATTCATAGGAATCGACCCGAGATGGTTCGGGCCGGGTTAGCAATTATTATTATTTTGTTCTTTTTTCGATTATTTTCAAACTGTCAAATAAATCCTTATTTGCCTGAAATAAAATAAAAAAAAAAGTTTAATATTTTTTTCTTCATGTTGATGATAGTTTGTCATTTTTATAAATCATGATATCGTAAAAAATTTAACTGAAACAAGATAACTTAATTAACTTAAAAACACGCTAATTAAACTAAACAAAATCAAAATAGCCATCAAGCATGAAAAGAAAATTTAAATATTACAGTTATCTAGTAATTAAAAATATTACAGTAATCCAAACTCAACAAAAAGAACATAAAAATGCTACAATCATCCAAAATCAAAACTCTTATGATGGTGTGAGTGGAGGAACAGATGTCGAAGGAGTTTCACAAATAGCTTCAATTTCACTATCTATGTCCATGTTCATATCTATACAAATCAAATAAGAAACGAAATAAGTATGAGAGAATATGTTTTTGTTAATGCATAACATTGTCAGTTTGCTAAGTTGCATGGGATATTGGACAAAGTAGCGGATCAATCTCTCGTAAAAATTGTTTCGCGCGGTTTTTGGGTCGCTAACAATTAAAAGGGAAATCAGACGATTATGTAAGGAAAAAACCTCTTGAGACAAAGTCCCAAAAAGGGGTGTTTTTATTGGCGGATGAAGATTTACAATCAGAAATGAACATAATGCCTCTAAGGGGTGCAAGCACACGAGTACTAAAAGAAGGAAATTAAAGTTATACTAAGAAATTGAAATTACATATTCTCTGTTGAGAGTTTTTGATTCGGGGTCCTTTTCTCCACGTCTCTTCTTCCTTTTATACTACTCTGATGGTCTTCTTTGTGGTAAACCGTTTGGAAACTGTTTGACCAATCCATAACTACCCACTTCCTTCATGGTGGCTGGGCAATCGTGGAACTGCTATATCTAACTGCTGCCATCATGTTGTGTCGTTCAACTGCTCCCAACTGGGCTCCTAATATTGTGGATTGTGACGAAAGTGCTCGACATATGTTTCAATAATCGTCGTTCTGAGTAAATAAAATGTTTGATGTGGCTATGACCTGAGGCGATTCGAAGGTTCGGGCGATGATAGACTAGTTGCTTTGGGTGACAACAGGGTATTCCATTCGCGCGATTCTGGGCGTTACGTAGGTTTAGGCGATGCCATTACCAATTTGGCGGGCCTTTATCTCACCAACACTCCAACTTGGGCCTTCGTCTTGATCTTCTCCAATTGGACTTCACTCCTTGGGCCATTCAGATTGGACCGCACTTTTAGTGAGTCAACAATTATCCCTCAATATGGCAGAATTAATACTGATGATTAATTTTGCCATATTCGCTTTACTCCATCGACATTTTGATTCCTAATGATTTCAATCATCATTTCCTTCTATTTGCTTGAAAAGGTGCAACGCTACAAAAACCCCTTATAAACCCAATCGACACGCCATTTCACAGTACTATTAAACCACGTCTCTGTATTCTGCGGTCCTTCCTCGTTATCTTCACTGTTCATCTTCTTGCTTCTTTGCTAAATCACTCAGGCCAACTCCAACAAGCTTATATCCCGTATCCAATGGCGTGCTCACAAACTGCCATCTTCTTCTTTTCTTCGAACGTGATCCATCCTGATTTAATAGCATCTTGTAACACATGACGAAAAACCAAGCAATAATTAGTCATATGTGACCATGCATTATGCCATTTACAATATTTTTTACCCTTAATTTGCTCAAGGTCTGGCAATTTATGCTTATCGCTCAACTTTATTTGCTTGTCCTTATAAAAATTATCAAATACAAGGTCGGCTTTAGTAACATCACTTGAAAATGTCCTAGCCTTTTTGTTTTTACTTCTTACGGCTCATCTTTACCCAACGCTCTAGGTTTAGCCATTATGGGACAAGCATATGTATCTCCTTTAACTAGTTCCGCCGAACATATTTCAGTTTGATCGTAATGTTCATCGTTGACGGCATGAACATTGAAGTTTGGGTCTTTATAATAAGTCCATTTACTAGAATTCTTCATATGTTCCTCCTCTCTTATTAATCGCTCATATCTGATTACAATAGCGTTGAGTTGGAACAAATCCGAGAACTCCCTATCCTAGAATTTCCTTTTTAAATCAAAGCTCAAACAGCTTTGTGCGATTTTAACAAATTCCTTCTCAGACAGAGGTACAAAATATTTACTCCTGGCTGTTTTGATCTTTTGAAGGAAACCTTCTGCCCATTCGTTGAGCATTTGACGTAAATTCGCTAAATCGGCCAGAGTGACTTCAAACTCAGTCTTATAAAATTGAGCATGGAATAACTGATCTATTTGTCACCACGTTTGAACGGAATTTGCTGGCGGGTTAATGAACCAGGAAAAAGCTACTCTCTTTAACAAACTAGGGAACAACCTCAATTTATGATAATCATTCACTTCGCCACTTTGCAGCGTGAATCGCCCTACATGCTCCAGGGTAGACACTTCTCCCAAACCAGTGAATAATGAAAACTCGGCACCTTGTACCCCCTAGGCCATGGATATGCTTGGTCTATCCAATCAAGATATGGTTTTGTATAGGTCGGTCTAATGACAGGACGTACTCCAACAACCATTTGATCCTATATAATTTTCATTATTTGATTTCTCAACATGACGTTAGGATCATATGGAATCCCTACGGGTTGATTTACTGGTTGATTTATGTGAGGCCTGACAATTAGCCCTTGGTTGGTGGCAAAAGTGTCATTGTTTGGTCATTATGGCCATTAACTTGAGTATTTAACCCATCATTAGCACGTAAGGTGTTTTGTCCATTATTCTGGCCATTATCTCTTACGCTTGAATTACCCCCAGGTGTGTAACCACGTTATCACCTTTCAAATTTGGTGTTCCAACCCCCCTTAATTTGGGGTAGATGTGCCGAAAGGTGGTTCTAAACTTTGACCTGATGGGTTCAAACCAGGAAGATTGTGTGGCCAAGTATGCCCTACTATAGTCCTAGTTTGAAAGTGACTCCCTATGGGTGCAACATGTTGACATATTTGGCCTACCAACTTGTTCATGACTTCGTTTAATGTACTAAGTTGTTTAGCCATATTGTCATAATGCATGTTCCCATTTTGAACGAATTTTTCTATATTATGAACATTTCGTAAGTTTACCTGTTCAACGACATCTTGCGTGAGTCCCTCAAGCAATGCACGCATGGTACGAGGACTCAACGCTGTCATTGGCTCATAACGACTATGACTGCTCTGACTTCGTCCATTTGTTCGTGGAGAGTTTTGCTACTCCTCATATCGTTCGACTACAGACTGGACTACTCATTGACCCGCTGGTTCCTTATCAGAACTTTTATGAGGCATAATGTTTTACTTTTGTATCTTCACTAACCAAACACCAAGTGTCCCACTGGGCGTGCCAAATTGTTTCGCGCGATTTTTGGGTCGCTAACAATTAAAAGGGAAATGAGACGATTGTGTAAGGAACAAACCTCTTGAGACAAAGTCCCAAAAAGGGGGAGTTTTTATTGGCGGACGAAAATTTACAATCAGAAATGAACAAAATGCCTCTAAGGGGCGCAAGCACACGAGTACTAAAAGAAGAAAATTAAAGTTATACTAAGAAATTGAAATTACATATTCTCTGTTGAAAGTTTTGGATTCGGGGTCCTTTTCTCCATGTCTCTTCTTCCTTTTATACTACTCTGATGGTCTTCTTTGTGGTAAATCGTTTGGAAACTAGTTGACCAATCCATAACTACCCACTTCCTTCATGGTGACTGGGCAATCGTGGAACTGCTATATCTAACTGCTGCCATCATGTTGTTGTCGTTCAACTGCTCCCAACTAGGCTCCTAAAATTATGGATCGTGACGATGGTGCTCGACATCCGTTTCAATAACCATCATTCTGAGTAAATAAAATGTTTGACGTGGCTACAACCTGGGGCGATTCGAAAGTTCGGGCGATGATAGACTAGTTGCTTTGGGCGACAGCAGGGTATTCCATTCGCGCAGATTCTTGGCGTTGCGCAGGTTTGGACGATGTCATTACCAATTTGGCAGGCATTTATCTCACCAACACTCCAACATGGGCCTTCGTCTTGATCTTTTCCAATTGGGCTTCACTCCTTGGGCCATTAAGATTGGACTGCACTTTTAGTGAGTCAACAAAAACTATCAAAATCCAAAACATAATAAATGGACAATATCATTGATACCACTGTTGGTCCTAGTTTGTGACCAAACCAGCACCAAATGAAATATATACCAATTTCACCAGTTTTCGGACGAAAAAACAAAATATTGCACAGCAAATCCGAATTTCCTATATCACAGTCAAATCTAGTTAAGGAAAAACTGAAGTCACTATCTCCAATTCCACTTAATAAATGCAATTATAAGCAAAACCTAGATAATCAAAACACTTGCACGGGTAAATCCATGATCAAATCGTTACATCAATTACAGATAACAAAACTTGATTTTTTAAAATATTGTGAACACTTTCTAAAGTGTTGATGCATAACCCAAGAGCGAAGGTCATAAAATCAAATGCCCAAAGAATAGACTATAGATGTGAAGTCCCACCCTTTTGTCTCCTTTTTTTTTTCACGCAGCAATATCATCGACAAATTTGGAGGTGAAGCCAATCTCTCTTGTGCACACAATAAAGAAAACTCTTGATACTGCTTTTTAGTCTTTTATTGCGCACATAAACAAATTTGATACTGCTTTTTGGAAGATTCAGGTTGATGTTAAATATCATATTTAATGCAAACCCACCAAACAACAAACATATTTTCCGACTTTGAACCATCATTTCAACAGTTCCCAACACAGAATCTCTCATGCGCACACAATAATGTGAACAATCCCATCCTCATTTTGAGTTGGTGCCCCTTTAATCTAAATGGAATTTATGGCTATGAAATTACCCAATGACAAGAACACCGAGTTCTCTTACATTTTCTCATTGGCAAACAAAACCACAAGCAAATTAACAAGTATAAATATTAGAGATAATGTGGCAAACAAAACTACTGGAATTTATGGCTCAGAATTTCACCGTGACAGTAGAAGAAGAGCAGGAAGAAGTGAAGAACAGTGGCCGCAAGAGAAGCAAAGAGAAGATTTGACGCTTGCAAATGACAGGGATAGGGTTTTAGATTTGATATTGGGTGGGTCAGTTTAAGTGGGTTTAGACCCAAACTGATTAGACCCAAATATTTTTGGGTAATTTACAAAAATACTCTTAAAATTATGGATATTTTGAAAAATCATATAAAAAGTTTTTAGGAAGTAAAAAATACTGTGTAAAATGATATAAAATGTCACTTTTATACTTTTTTTAAAAAGGTGATCATCTGTTTGTGTAGCACTAGTAATCACGTTCTTAAAATAATTATCACGTTTAGGCCAATTCACATGCTGATTACGTAAAAAAAAAAAAGTGGCAATGAAAAAGTCGTCAATTGTCACTTTTAAAGTTAAGTGTCACTTTTTTATTAAAAAATGATATACAATGTCACTTTTTATTAAATATTGATGTTTGCCACTAAAAAAGTGATAGAAGTTAAGAAAGTGATTGAAAAAAAAGTGTTAAAACACTAAAAAAAAGGGACAAAATTCAGAAAAGTGACCCCCCTCCCCCCCCCCGCCCACCAAATTAACATTGTTTTTATCACTAAAAAAAGTGACATGTTACTTTTATTAAAATGTGATATACAACTTTTATTAAAAATGATATTTGTCATTCAAAAAAGTGATATAAATTTTAAGAAAGTGTCAAAAAGAGTTACATACATTAAAGAAAAAAAGTGAGAAAAATTCAAAAAAAAAAAAGTAACAAACATTAAAAAAGTGACAAATATTGACAAAGATTAAAAAAGTGGCAAACATTAAAAAAAAGTTTAAATGCTTTTTTGGAAGCACACACTTTACATGCTTAGACCCCATTTGGTAGTGATTAAAATTCAATTAAAATTGAAAATATGGTCGTTATTGGGTCCCACTTGTCTAATAAAAGTCAACAATAACGACTAGTTTTTCAATTTTAATCTGATTTTAATCCCTACTGAGCAGGCCCTTAATGTGGTCTACACTCTCGGAATCCATCTTCATGTGGTGAGCATTGAAGCAAAAAAACTACAGATGGAATCAACGTTATGTCAACATGCTTTAAATAAATCTGAATCTCATCCGAATCTATGTCCATTAACGTGACTGTCGCGAATTTTGACACATCTCTTGCTGATTTATATAGGATGTCGTCGAGCTGCAAGCAAACGGCATCGGATGAGCGGCTGAATCGGAGAACGAGTACTCTGTCAATGGTGTCTGATTATGGAGTCCACTTCATGCTTCTTCCTCAATATCAGGAGTAAATATTCCATCTCTCTATGGCTATTTTGGGCTACGCAATTGATTACTGGTTAACTATTTTTCCAGAAGGAAAATCCCAAAAAGAAGACTGGACGTAGTTTTTACTTGTTTAATTAGTTTAAAAGGTATTAATCAAAATACTTATTTTTATAGGGTATGTAGCTTAATTTCCTCAATAATTTTATAATTGTTTGAAACCCGATCCAACCCTTTTTTTTTTAAACCGGGTCGGGTTTGCGATTTTTGTTTATAGGCCCAACACAGCCCTACCCTTATGTAGTGGTGGCAATGGGCCGAGTCGGCTTGGCCTATATCCGCACGAGCTCTGCTTGTAGGTTTTTGGGCAAGCTCGGCTCGTGCCCGAGCTCGTCGCTCGTGAGCTAGTTTTTTTTTTTTTAACTAGTACTAAACCTAAAAAAATATATAAGTATATATTTTTAAAAGAAATGTATATTTAAAAAATTGTTTACAAAATATTTCTTGATCGTTGCCTTTTTTAAAATTTACACACACACACACACACACACATTTTATAAACAATTTTTTAAATATACATTTTTTATTTTCCAATACATTTTTATTTTTAAAATAAAGATATACTTTCCTTTATCCGAGTTTGGGACCGACTATTTCAATTTCGAGTATGCGGAGTTAAAATTTGTACACGAACAACTTGTTACGAGTACAATTTTTTTAAAAAAAAATTATAAAGGTATGAAAAAAATTTTGTGATGAATACAGTGAAATTAAATATCATTTACTTGGTTACTGCAATTTGGGCATATTTATCTTGAATTCAATAATTAGAGTCTTCCGAGTCCTTCACGCACATTAACACTTCCAAAATATTTTCTTTTAGTCGACTTTTGACCTCAGAGAGAACCATATTCCCTACACTAAAAGCAGACTCCGAAACTACAGTGCTAACATGATGTGTTAGTAGATCTTTTGCCATTGCAGAAACTACTGGACATCGACGTTCATAATTTTGCCAGAATTGAATTACATCTTCTGAACTTTTTTTAACTATTCTGTTACTAGGCAAAGTATGACTAAAATAATCAATTAATTCAGACGGCAATGCATTTGGACTATTGCTCGAAGTTTGAGTACATGCAGTGGAAGACAAACTACTACTACTAGAGGAACCACATGCATATGCAGTTGCATCATATCTATATGAGTTCATGCTTTCGAATAAATTTAAAACTTCAGCGTGATCATCTGTTATACTAGTGAGAGAAGTAGTTGTAGGTACACGAGTAATATGTGTACCTATTCGTGAAGGATATAGTTCATATATTTCACGTAACGTTTGTTCCAAATTCCTATAAGTAATATGTATATTAAAAGTTAAAGCATTTGAAATTTGACCAATTACTAATTTAGTACCCGATAAATTATATTGGGGGTCCATTATGCATGTTAAAGGAAATAACTTAGGTAATTCTTCCCAATATTTTCTAAGTTTTATTTCGGTGGAATATAAAAATGCATGAAAATCGGGGTTATTTTGAAATCTCTTAAAACCCCTAACAATTATATAAAGACGTTCAAGAATCATACAACAAGTGTTATAATAAACACCCGACAATATATTTGTAGACTCATAAAAACTTAGTCAATTTTTTTTAGACTTTAAAAACTATATTCCAATCGAATTCATTCAAGATAGTATCGTCTTCGTTTCTAACATGCCTATTATTGTAAAATCCAGTAATTCAATATTCAAAACCTTCACATGATTTTAATAATAAGTAAGTTGAGTTTCATCTATGGCATACGTCAGTAATAAAGGTTTTTGTAGTCGTCATCCCAGCTTCTTCACAAAATTCTTCAAATACTTGTTTTTTACTATGTGTAATCGTGATATATATAAGTGCATTCTTAATTCGATTAATTTCATCATTAACATGTTTTAAACTGTCTTGTACTATTAAATTAAAAATATGGAATATACATTGAATATGAAATAAATAACCACCAAGATCGGGTTAAAGTACTTTGCAATTTATCGATAACAACTTTATTTACACTAGCATTGTCGAACGTAAAAGAACAAATTTTACTCTAATAATGTTCATGATAACGTTAAATATAATTTGGGCGTTGTGCGGGTACTCAACAATTTTAAAAACAATAATTTTTTCATGCGTGACTCAAAGTGAGTCTATATAGTGTGCAGTTGCAGCTATATAACTCCTATTATTAATCACTTCCCACATATCAGAATTTAAAGATATCACACACATAGTTTAAAAAGGCATCCGTGAGGCGCCTATATGATGCCTTGATGCGGTTCTTTGAGACAAAAAATTATGAGGCTCACGCCTCTAAATCTGAGGCGCACGCCTCATTGAGCATGGGGCGTGCGCTTCATTTAAAAGGGTGTATTTAAAATTTGATTTTTCCATAAAAAAAGGCCTTACTTAAAAAATTAAAGGACATATTTAAAAAAGTATTTTGGGCCAAAACAAAATAATAAAATACACAGAAAACTAAAAGGCACGTATGTTTTTTCTCTTTTCTTCTAATTTATACTCTTTTGCTTTAACTTTTTCATCAGTTCATGGGGTATATATCATCCTCTTTTTTTCTTGTGATTTTATCTATGATTATTGGGAAAAAAATGTGAACAGTGACGGACGCGTCACTGTTCACGCTGCTGAACAGTGATCCGTAACTATTTAGCGTGAATAGTGACGAACAATCACTGATTTTAATGCGTCTGTTTTTCTAAACATCTTCTTTATTTAGGTAGACTATATCTCAATATGCTAATGACTATATATCATATTTAGTATTTACTATATGCTCCAATTTTGATTTTTTTTTGTATTTTTGTATTATTTTTATAATTCTTTTACTTAGTCTTCTTGTTTTTGTAAAGCTTACGCTTCAATCCGCCTCGAGGCTAACGCCTCGCCTCATAAAGAAAAATCGCCTCAATACTTAGTTTCGTTTTTTAAACTTTGATCACACCCCTATTTTTTCTAAATCCATAATCAATAGTTGTTTGAATGAAGAAAATATTCAATTGTATCAGAATGAAAAGTATTTTGACTTATCCCAACGTACCTCAGCTGAAGATATTTTTTGACGTAGTTTACGAAATGTTGGTTGTCTACTATTGCTAGTGGCAACTCCACCGCGGCAACGAACTTCACCATTCCTGTTCGAGCTTCCTCCTCTGAATACATCCACGTAGAAAGAGGTGTAGTAGTGCCTAGGTGCCTGGAGTGCCAAAATGTAATTGCGTTTGACCAACTGGAAGAAGCCCATATTTGGTCGCACGTGTTTTGTAGTGACGGTTGAGGTGGGTAGTTCCAATGCCTTTTTGTCATGTCAATCGTTTTTGGCATTATTTACATATTATTTTGATTTCGGGAAGTCCATTGACCACACAACCAGTTTGAACCAATTTAAAATGGTCTCAATATTTTGTTTGCTTCTTCCCATTTTTCTTCCCTCTTGTGTCGGGAATATTTAATGTAGGTTATTCATCTTGTTCCAAATCAATTGGAACATTAGGATCAACATCAATGTCATCCAAATCAATTGGATAACTACATTCATGAACGTCAAAATCTTGAATATTTTCTAAAATTGGTAATTCATTGAGATTAACGAATTCATTTCCAAATTGACTTTGGGCAGGTGGTTTCGCCTTCCAAACCGAATACGTTTTCAACAAATGATCGTGAATTCATTTATAAATAATAGAAATTGATTGTTGAAGACTTGAAGTAGAATGAAGATTATATAGTAGTGTATAAAATGAATTGTAAAATCAAGATAAAAATGTAAAAAAAAAAAAAAAAATTGTATAAGAGAATTATAGAATGAATGAATAATATTGTCTATAATAATTTATAAATAGTAAAGAATAGAATAGAGAATGAGAGATTGATTATTAATATTGATAGTAAGTTTGGTGGAAAAAAAAGTGTTGTAATGTATAAGGGAAGAAAATTATAAAAATAAAGAAAAATAAATAAATTCAGTGACCGTTCTGGTCACATGTTTTAAAATTTAAGTTTTTTATTATTGTTATACTTAGGCGAGCCACGAGCCTCCAAACGAGCCGCTCGATGAGCTGCTTGCCAAGAGGCTCGTCTTTTGACCAACTCGAGCGGCTCGTTGCCCTCTATAGTACAAGCCGAGTGTGCGAGCCAATGAGCCGCTCGGCTTGATTGTCACCTCTACCCTTACGGTTGCAAGTTAATATTCTATTTTCCTTCTTTTCAAGTTGGTCCCTAAATTTCCTCTTTGGTTTCTCTCGAGTCCCTTCACAGTTCCTTCATGTCTCAATCTTTACAATATAATCATCATCATCCACAATCATCCGAAATTCAATCGTCCCAAGTTCTGAAATTTTGCACTCTAGTTTTCGAACTTTTCAAGTGTTATATTTAGCTCTTGAAATTGTGCATTTCCCCCAATCTCTCTTAATACTTCTTATTAATCATGTGCAATCAATTTAACTTTCAATTGCTCCTAATCAACTTCAATTAAGTTCAAAATCATCTTCTTCTTTTTTTCACACAGAGTGCATCCAAATCCCTTTTTTTTTTTTTTTTTTTTTTTTAGCAATTAACGAAATTACGCTAAATTAGGTAAAAATCGCTCAATTAACAAAAATTTATCAAGTCTAATTGCAAGAATAAGTGTGCAACAACACATTTATCAAATACCCTCAAACTTAAACTATTGTTCGCCATAGCAATATTATCTAGTTAACACAAAAAATAATAAAAATCAATGCATTAGATAACTTAAACTCCTCAACTAATTCATTAAAGGTTTCTGAGTCTTGTGATAAGTCTAATTTCACACTTATTCATGCTTTCAAAAGTGGATGTTTGGGAGTTACTTTGATTGAATTGCTACTTAATTTTGGTTAAATATTAATTGTGGTTGGAAAAACTCGATGTTGGATAGGAGAATGAAGAAACTGAGCAAGAATTGGCTAATGATGACTAAAGAAGAAGAATTATAAAAGTTTGAGGACTAAATACAAATCTACTAAACTTGAGACGGACCAAGGTTGAATGATTTAGATGAAGTGGATCAAATTAAAAGAATTGAAAGTTGAAGGACTCTTGGAGCAAATAAGAGATGGCTTGAGTTGAATCGAAAGAGTTTAGGGACCAAAATGAAAAAGAATCCATGTGGCTGACGGAAATCATACGTGGATGTAACGGTTTAAATTTTTGATACTTTGAATCATAATTCAATTATTCAAAATAACTTGTTTCTTCCGAATTTCCAGCAACGATTTTCCCCAAATTGAGATTCAATCCTCCCAAAATGAAACCCAAATCGATTTCCTCTCAAAGCAGAGATCCACTAAGATTAAACAAAATTCCTCCCACCGGCCACCGCAACCACTACGAACCCATGCCCAATTCCACCGGATCTTAAAAATATAGATTCATACTTTTGATTAATTATTGTTCAGGTATGAAAACAATAGCTTCTACAGAACAAAATGTTTGCAAGAGTAATTATTTACCTGTTAATGAACAGTCTTCAAATGCTGTGTAAATAATCTATCAAGGTAGCCCGATACTCTTTCATCAAATGCCTCTCCTATAAAACTTCAAACTACAGGTGCATTGGAATCTTAAGAGTTAAACCAACCTCTTTTTTTTTTTTTTTTCTCTCTATCTCTTGCAAGTCTTCCACCATGGATCTAAGTGGAGCTTTTCCCATTGTTGAACTATCTGGCTCATTAAGTAGAGGACCATAGTTGGTAAATTGTGCATTACTAGTTAAACCAATTCCTAGCGTTGGCATAAAAAAGTAATTAGATGATCGTTTTACTTTACCAAATAATTACCCTTGAAGTTTCACTCTCCACATGCGTTGAGCTTCCTTCATATGTATGATATTCCATCCCACAAGACAAATCCTATCACAAGAATATAAACTATGCACATTAGATCATACAGTATGCTAAAAATTTAAAAAATACAATACAAAATACATCTATAAACAACCTCACGTGGTGCATCAACCTTTTGATGATACCTCTTGTTATGGCATGTCCCTCCACATTTGCTACAAGTACATGTTCTTTTGCCTGTCTTCGTCTCTTCTTCTATTTTTTCTTCCCCTTTTAGGCACAAACCATTCTAATGGCTTGATTTGGGAGAGGGAGAGAGGGGGGACATCTACTCGACGCCATAATTTTGTCCCATTGATAGGGTTTATAATATTTTCATAAAACTCATATATGTACTCACTCTATAGACTCATGCACATACTTCCACGGCTCACTCCTTCCATCTATAATGGCAGCAACTGTATGAGCATAAGGAATCCTTGTCAAATCTCATCTCCTACATGCACATGTTTTGTTCAATAATCAACAACATATTTCCCACTAAAACATTTCACATGAGATTGTGCCCCTCTGGACCAATCCACCTCATATCCCTATGCTATATCAATGTTTGTCATAAGTTTCTGTTGAACCTTAGGACTTAAAGGTCCTATTACTCTTTTCATCTTATCCTTCGTTGTTTGTATCCTCTTCATGAAGCTTATATGTAAATCAATCAACATTGCCAATATGGATTTTTCCCTTTCTTACAAAAAACAACATCGTTGAAGACTTCGCATGGATTTTTCAAAAGTATATCACTCTTAACCTTTGTCAAAAAGTAAGTCTTACTCCATTCACTTGGGTGCCTTTCTCTAACCATTTACACGTTGCATCACTTTCCTTCTCCATCTTTCCTATCCAAAACATCCAGTCGGGTACTATTGTCGACTTCGCCGCCTTCCACAAGTATTCCTTAAGAATTAAACCCTTAAAATCAGTCATGAAGAAATTTGTATAACACAAAATCAGTGCTCTGTTTTGGGATACAAATCATCTATCACATTCTTTAAAACCTTTTGCCTATATGTCATGCATGTCCATTCATTGCTATTTATAATTTTCAAATCTTCACCCAAGTGTTGAATAAAACACCTCCAAGTATTAGCGTTCTCCCTCTCAACTATAGCATATGCTATAAGGTAAATATAGTCATTGTCATATAAAGTCACTGCCACAAGCATCTACCCTCCAAACGTTCCTTTCAAGAAACACCCATACAAATCCTGAAGTTGTCTGCAACGTGCAAAAAAACACTCTCTTACAAGCTCGCTTAGACAAATAGCTTTATCAGATCCTACCTCTTCGTCCCCAACGGTCAAAAGTTTGACCATATGGCCTACACAAAACTCGTCATTTACATTCTTGTTGTAATTAAAATCGTCATCATTAACATCGTCGTTCGAGTCGGTCAATTGGCATTTGTTAGGTATCACTTCCCCATCTCCAGTGTATTATCTACAAAGAAATAGGTAGTATTATAACGCCAGTAAGATGTAACCATTTTTTTTTTAAAAAAATTATGATATTAATGAAAAAAAAAAAATAGGGAAATGAGATACAAACAGTAAGAAGCTATGAAAATTGAGTTTTGCTAGTGGTGCATCGGGGTGTACACTCCCTCACATGGGGTGGGACCCACTTGAATAAAAAAAATATTATATCCACGTGGGTCTCATCCCATGTGAGGGAGGTATACACCCTTATGTACAAATCCTGATGTACAAGTAGAATTTTTCATGAAAATTTATATTGAAAATGTTAGTATGGCTAAATTTTGAGAAAGTGTTCCAACAAACATAAATGAATATCCAAGAGTGTTCCAGCAAATCCCAGTTTCCAATTAATTTTTTGATAGTGTTCCAAAAGTGTTGTCAACAAACGAATCATTTGGAATATAAAAAGAACATTTGCTTAATATAAAATTTCATATTCCTTTAAAAAGTATAAATAAATTACCTCTTTGTGGTCCCCCAGGTACTTCTTCAACAATAAGGCTGTCTGCCATTTGTGGGTATTTTAGAGTGGAATTTAAGGTTCATATGAACTTGGAGATATCTCAAATTGGAGATCAATATGCAACCGTTTCTTGATTTGGGTTTCAGACTGAGTTGGAAATGCTCGGATCTTATATGAGGAAAATTGAATTATGTTATGGAGAGGAAATCGATTGGGTTTGATTTTGTGAGAATTGAATCTCAATTTGGGGAAATCGTTGTTGGAAATTTGGAAGACCCAATTGAACTGAACCGATCAAACGGATTCAAGCGGTTTTTTTACATTAAATACCCGAACAGATATCTGAACAGAGAATCGACGGGTTCGGTTCGATTCTCAATTCTAGACCAAGAGTCGACAAACCCAATATCCCTAATTTTTTATCTTAAATAAATAAAATTATTTTTTTTAAGTAAATTTGCTAACTAATTAACTTTACTCGGACCTCCTATTTCTAATTTTCAGTCCAAGTCCAATTAATCAAATCGACTTAAATTTTACAAAAATCTTTTATTCTACTGTAGTGTCATTTCTGTCTGGAGAAATCGAATTAGAAGCTCCTCTTTGAGCTCGCTATCTTCATCTTCTTGTGATTTTAACAGTCAAATTCATAAGAACTTAACAAAGAGAGACACAAAAGATATCACTAGATTGAACTATGTTATTTTATAAGAGATAAAATTGAACATGCCATTAGTTGAATTAATGTAGCGTTGTTGTAAATATAAAAAAAATTAATTATTGTATAGAACCCCATAATCGAATGGAACCGAATCGAATCGAACGGAACCGAACTCGAATAGTTTCATAATTAAATTTGGACCCAACGATTCCATTTACTAAATAGCCGAAAATTCGAGTTTGGTTCGATTTTCCTCATAAACGAATCGAATCGGACCATATCCAACTCTAATTTTGATTAATTGAATTTTGGTCCAAGCTACCAAAAATTTAACAACATTGTGTCTACGTATGATTTCCATTTTCCACATGGATTTTTTTGTTCACGTGGACGGATGAATTATAAATAAGTAATGGATGAGTAACTTTGTTTAAAATTAGGACATATCTGAATAAAAATAAAAATTATAAAAATAAAAATTGTTCTATGGGCTTCTTCAACTTCAATCATCTTTCCATTAGAACATATCTGAATAAAAATAAAAAGCCTATTAAACTCTTAGCTAAGGATGCATATGAACTTCAATGTTGAATACTATGAAGTGGTCAATGCTGAAGAGGTTCTCTTTCGAAATAGTTAACTCTTTGATATTAGAGAAGTCAACAGACAACCTTTATTATCCTCAAGATAAAGACTATTTTTATGAATTTGACGATGATTAGAAAGAATAAAATTATAGTGTAAGAGTATACAAAAAGAAAAGAAAGAAAGAAATAGACTAAAAATTAACACAAAGATTAATAAATTATCTGATTGGTCACTAAACTTTCCATAAGGTTTCTAGTGAGTCACTAAACTTCGAAACAATTCTCGTTAGTCACTAAACTTTACAAATATAATCTCATTTATCACTGAAAACTTCAAATTTCTGATTAGTCATTGAACTTTACAAAATGTAATCCCATCCATCATTCAGTGACTAATGGAATATTTTTTATAAAGTTCAATGATGAATGGGGAAGTTTTTGAAATTCAATGACCCTCTAAAAACTTTGCATAAAGCTCATTGACCAACAAGGTAATTAACCCCTAAATGGTGCATAACTAACAAATACTTATTAAATCCTCCTACCTTAGATATGACTTCTCTAATTATACCACGTCAACAAATACTCTTTTTGCCCCTACTCAATTTATTCACTCCAATTTTATCCCGAGAACCAAAAACATGAGGGACACAATTACTACCATGGAGTGTTCAATTTCAATTGTTTCTTCACGGTCAAGATCTGATTGGTATGATTGATGGCTCAGAAGACAAACCATAAAAAACTTTCCCAACTAGCTCTCCAAATGTAGCCTATGCAGTCTGGTTCAAGAAAGATAATTGTATTTTGAGCTGGTTACTAGCTTCTATCTATAAAAGCTAGTATCTACTTTTTACATTTAGGGATGTCAAAAAATTCTGTTTCATCCGATATTAGTGGGGTCCCGCCTCAAATGGGAGGGGGTGATTACCTGCCTAATCGGGTAAACATGGCGGGGCGAGGACGGGACGAAGGTCATTGGCCCGAAACGGGTATGGGATGGGTATGAGAAACATAATCCGTGCCTCGTTTAAAGTTAATTTCAATTTTAAGTTTTTATCAAACAAAAATAATAGATTTATCATCATTTTTAAAGAGAACATAAGTTGTTTTTAATAAATTGGTAAAAATATAATATTATTTACTAACTAAAGACATAAAAAAGTAAAAAGTAAAATAAATAAAAAATAAATGGGACGATAAATGGGGCAAGAGACATGCCCGCCCCACCTCGCCTCGCCTCGATTAACCACGTCCCCCTTTAACCGAGTATAGGAATGGGGAAAAGTAACAAAAATACCCGATGGGACAGCGGTGAGAATGATCAACCCGTCTCATATGCGCCCCATTTCCATCCCTATTTACATTTTGAATACTTCTAAACAATATTTGGAGTCCCTTCGTACTTGTTTCTCACCAATCTCGAGATCCCTCTTTGCGCTTCTTCAAGCACAACTTCAATCAATCACCTAGGGAAACAAATATTGCTCTGAGTTTCTTGAAGAAGCCAAGTAATTGGTTGATTAACTAGCATTTGCAAGAAAGCCTATGGATGATCATGAGTTTGTTACTATTGATTTTGTGATTAAGGCTGATAAGTGTATGTACACTTACTTAGGCATTAAATTAAAGTATCTATTAGTGATTTGGACTAAGCTATAGCTTAATTTTATTTTGGAGTCAAAGTGTAAACATTCAATAGTTGATTCAGATCACAAAACGACAATTGAAGATCATATAGGATCAATTGGATGCAATTTGAGAACCAATGAGTGAAATATAATGGAAGTATTCACAAATCAATTTCAAACCGAATAAGTTTTGCTTCGGGTGATTATTCTCAATTTGAGACCCGTTTTCCTGATAGCAACGTTTGAATTAGAAAATTTTTATTTATAAAAGAATTAGGCCATGTTTGATCACGACATTTTCCATGGAAAATGTCACATCCGAGGAAAATGAATTTCACCTTGCCCGTTTGATTGTAATGGAAAATGTCACATTCGAGAAAAATGAATTTCACATTGACCGTTTGATTGCAACATGGAAATGGAAATCTAATTCCAAGGTACAACCACTTTAAACTACATTTTCTTTGTTTTAATAGAAAATGAATTCCTATGAGTTTGGTGGGTTTTTATTTTCCAACTAACATGGAATTGGAATTTATTTCCACTTTTGCCTATCAAACGGACCCTTATGGTTCTTTGAATTACCTTTCCAATATATTTTGAATACCTCAATTGGATATCTATAGAAAAGTCATGGCCAAAATACTGAGAGCTGCTCAGTGACATACAAAAGCCACCTATGTGCACGTGCAACACCATATTTTCCTCGATCTGAGAGCCATTTGCCTCTATGGTGCGCGCAGGCCATTTTTTGCCCTAAACAGCTCAACTTCCTAATTCGATCCAAATTCTTGAGAAAATCAAATTCAACCTACTATTTAACCTATAAGAGGCGGCATGAATGAAAAAGAACATATAAAATCCTATTTTTCATCACAAGAAAGAGGTTAGCACAAGATTCAAAGGCAATTAACACAATAGATTGAAGATTCAAAGTCCGGATTGAAGATTAACGAAGAAGAAATTGATTTTCACTTTCTATTCATTGTTTTTCATTCCGAGTTATGTTTTTCCAAATCTTTTTGTGTAATTTACATAACAATATGTTAGGCTAATTATTTTCATGTACTGGATGAATATGGAACCTTTTATTATTCATTTTTAATTTAAGACAAATAGTTAGTTCAATTATTGCTTTTCTTGATTTAAATTCTTGATTTTCTTGATTAATCTTGCATGCGTAATTTTATTATTCGATTATTTGATCACCAATTAAATATATATATAGTTGCTTGTTGTAGTGTTGGGAGACTCACAATAGGTCTTGAGCACTGGTTGATTAACATACGTGCAATTGATATTAGGAATAATATTTATCACATTGCAATATTTGAGATAATTGTGAAATTGAATGTATTTCATTCATTCGAATTCGTACTAGGAATAGATCCGGGTCGTGACTATAATAGATTTAATTTGTCTTGAAAAAAGAATTATTTACAATAGAATTATAGGTTGTCAAGAATACATGAATGATACTAACTACGTAATTGAGAATTGAAATAAATAATAATAGGTAGATTCGTAATCCAATACACTCATTCCATATAAATATAAATTTGAATTTTACAAGTTTTCGTAGAATAATTATCAACCAAAATTTTCTTTTATTTGCTTACTTTGAATCTGAATAAAAATTAATACACTTGATTGAAATTTATTCCATGTAAGACGATACACGTACTCATCACGTATTACTTGTCAACGATCTTATACGCTTGCAGGGTTTGCACGAACAAAGGCCACTAAGGAAATCGAATTATTCATCGTTAAGTTTGAATCGGGTTGTAAAGGCAAATCATATTATGTTGAAATGGCAAAATTAAAATATGGAGGACAACTGCCATATGGTACAAAATCAATCTAGGCAAACTAAACACGATCCCCTAATCCTTATTCATAGTGCGTTGAATAGTTTGTTGCAAAAAGTCGGACTACAATTATAAACAAGTTCCTATTGAGAAGCAATCCAACTTTGTATCACTTGCTTGCTTTTCATTGCATTGCATGTAGTGAGTTAGTATTGTATTTAGTACATAAAATTTTTTAATTATTGTATAGCTTATATTTTTAATATTTAATACTTTGGATCATCGTCGTAGCACCACATTTATGTCGAATTTTTGCTCATCCTACACTCACATTTGATAAATGGTTAGTCTTAACTCCCATATGATCATATTTTTTTCCTTTATTTTTTCAGGCATGATAGGAATAATTGACAAAATAAGCAAAGAGAAAATGAAGATTAGAAACCAAATGCGTAAGTAGAGGTGTCATCACATGACACGGTCACTAGGAGACAAGACAAATGTGCCGGACAGATCGATGACATTTAAGGCTCAGCTTACGAGTTGCTGATAGGCCAGGCCCTTCATTGTGGTTCTACTGGTTCCATTTCAACCTCCACCATCGTTAGTAATCCTTCGACTAGTTACTAGTTTTCCTCTTTTATTTTGATTTCTATATTTTGGACTGTATATTCTAACATTGAGGACAATGAGAGGTTAAGTTAGGGGTAGAAAATATTGGGTTATCTTGTAAAATCATATTTAATTTGTGTAATAGAGTCTGCATTATTTGCTGCTTGAGTATGTAATCAAGGTTTAGTTTTGTGTTAAAAAAATTTAAAATATGAATAAAAAATTAAATATTATCTAATTTTTGTTTGCATGACTGCATGTGATACTTATCTCTATTATATATTCATATCACATGATGTTAGGATAAAGAAAATTGGATTGATTTGTGTTAACACTTGAATTTTCATTTATTATATGAATTCTATTATTTTATATTTGATTTTTGTAAAGTTGCAATGAAGATAGAAGAAGAAAATGGCGGGAAGAGAAAGTTTGTTATTTAGTTGGAAGAGTTAATCATCTAATAACTCTACTGCACATGTATACACAGAGGCTAACAAATCCTAACCAAAAGAATCAAAATGCAATTACACAAATAGCCCTTTACTAATATGGTTTAATACTTCCCCTCAAAATGGGAAATGTATATTTAATAATCCCATCTTGCTTAACAAGGATCTGAATTTTGCTCCTCCAAATGGCTTGGTTAGCAAATCAGCCACCTGCTCTTGTAAAGACAGATACAACATTTTCACTTCTCCTGCTCGAACTTTGTCTCTTACGAGGTGGTAATCGATTCCATGTATTTAGTTCTCTCATAAAACACAAGGTTGCTAGCAATGTGTATGGTTGACTGATTATCGCAAAACAATAAGGCTGCTTTGGTATGCATAACACTTAAATCTGTGAGTAAGTTTTTCGGCCGACTTAACTCACAGGTTGTAGCTACCATGGATCTATATTCTGCCTCGGCTGAAGATCATGAAACTGTGTGCTATTTTTTAGACTTCCATGATACCATTGAACTTTCTAGAAATATGCAGTAGCCAGTGACAGATCTTCTTGTATCTGAACATGCAGCCTAATCTGTATCACAAAATCCCTTGAGGTGTAAATCAGAATTGTTGTTAAAGACTAGCGCTTGTCCTGGTGTACCTTTCAAATATCGTAGCACATGATATGATGTATCCAGATGAGGCTGTTTTGGTGATTGAAGAAACTGGCTCAAGACTTATACAACATAAGACAAATAAGGTCTCGTTATTGTTTAGTATAGAATCCTTCCAACTAGTCTTCAATACACACTTGGGTCTGCAATAGTTTCTCCTTCATCCTTGCTTAATCTCAAGTTGTGTGGCAAATGACTTTGTGCTGGTTTGGCTGCAAGATAACCTGCATCTGCTAAAACTTCTAGAGCATATTTCCTTTGACAAATCGATATTCTTGTTGAATTCCTTGCTACCTCACCTCAAGACCCAGGAAATACTTTAGAATTCCTAAATCTTTCAACCTAAATTATGAATTCTACTGCTCTTTGAACTGCTCAATATAAGCCAAATCATTTCCACCAATGATGATATCATTTACATTTATGAGAAGCACAGTGTATGAGCAACCATCTTATTTGATGAATAAGGTATAATCTAATTTTAACTGCATGAAACCTTGTGAGATTATATATGATGTTAGATTAGTGTTCCACTACTTTGAAGCTTGTTTGAGTCCATAAATTGACTTATTTAACTTGCAAACTAATTGTTCACCATTTTTCCCCTGCTACTCATAACTTGGATGCATCAGCATATATAGTTCATCATCTAGTTCACCGTGAAGAAATGCATTGTTGATGTTCAATTGATGAAGATACCATTGATTGTGAGCTGCAACAGCAAGAAGGGTCTTCACTGTGACTAACTTCGCAACATGAGAAAGGTTTCTTCATAGTCTAGGCCAACTTGCTGAGTGAAACCTTTGGCTACAAGGTGAGCCTTCTTCATTTCCTCAGTGCCATCTGAATTGAGCTTTACTTTGAAAACTCACTTACAAGCCACAAGCTTCTTATATGCAGGTAGCCTACTGACAGTCCATGTGTTGTTGGAGACAAGAGCATGATACTTAGCCTTCATAGCCTTGCACCACTCTGAATTCTTGGATGTTTTAGCAAATTACTAGGGTTCATGGACGGTAGATAAAGCACATGTGTAATGTCTTTGAGTAGGAGACAACATGCTATAATCTAGGTAGCCTGAAAGGGGATATTGCTTGCCAAATGCAAAACATTTCTCCACAGATTGTGACTGGTGAATAGGCTCTTAAGAAATGAAACTACAATGATAATCCTTAGATAGGTAGGAGCTCGTTTTGGCCTAAAAGATTTTTGTGTAGGCATTAGATGTGGTGAAAAAGAGATTGAAAGAGAAATGGCTGGTAAAATTGAAGGAGAAACTGTAGGAGAAATTGCAGATGAAGGTAAAGAGGTATTAGGTGACGATGGATTATGAGAAGTTTTAACAGTGGGAATATTTGGAGAGGAAGAGACTTGAGGATGTGTTGAAATGAAATCTGTAGAAGGAAATGAACTATCAAAAAACTGATAAGGTTGAGTCGAAAAATGGCAGGACCAGATAGTGAAAAATCAACAAATTTAGACAGAGAGTGAAGGGAGGTAGGATGATGAAAATGAAATATAGTTTCATGGAAAAGAACATCTCTGGAGATAAAAGTTGTATTGGCTTGAAAGTTATACAATTTGTATGCCTTCATGTGGTTTGATAAACCCTTTCATAAGGAGACTTGTTTGCAAGGACAACAGTTGGTGTTTGATTGATAATGCGTGTGGCAGTTAAAATGCAATCTCCCCAAAATTGATAAAGTAAGTTTACCTAGAATTTAATGGCCCTTGCAAAGTTAAGTATGTGTTGATATTTTCTTTCGACCACACCATTTTGTTGTGGTGTTTCAACACAACTCAACTGGTGTATGTGATAAGGGCATTTTTGATACGTTTATTTTGGTTCACAAACATGAATATTTGTCGATAAACATTCGGAATAGAGCTTAATTTGTGTGAATTGTGTTTGTAGGGCAACAATGAAGATTATGGTGGAAATTAGAAGAAAAGTAGAGAAAATGGGCCAAAACGAAGGAAAACAAAAGTTCAGGGACCAAAATGCAAATAATCAAAAGATGACCCGATACCAACTCAAGAGTGGACATAAGCTTAATCATACATTGAGGAATGCATGGGATGATTGGAGGACAAAAATGAACAAAAGAGGTCAAAACAAGAGAATAATGAAGTTGGAGGACCAAAATGAAGATTTGTAATTGTTGCTTGTTCCATGCGGCCGCAAGGTGTAATCTTCCTTGCGGCCGCAAGCAAGGGTGCAGGGAAATTTTTGTGAAAAAATTTTGTTCCTTGCGGGTGCAAGGAATTTGTCCTTGCGGCCGCAAGGAACAAATCTGGCGCGATTTTTCTGGTTTCCTTATTTGACTCCAACACGTATGGTAATGATTCTAGGGCAACTATAAAAGCTAACATACGTCCATAAATTAGGGTTATGCCTTCCTAGAGAGAAAAACAACATTTTTGGAGCGAGAACGAAGGCAAGGACGAAGGATTTCACTCCAAGATCGAAGATTTCAAACTTTACATTCAAGAATTGGGTGATGTCTTCTCCTAAATATTTTCTTTGTTATTTTAATTTATCCATGCTAGGCTAGGTTTTTAATTGTACTAGGTGAACGATGAACCTCGTATTGTGAACTTTTAATTTCTATTTTGCAATTTGATATTCAAACACGTTTGATGGATGTTGAATGATTTATATACACTTTCTTGCCTCTACAATTATATGCGCAATAGTTGTATGAGTTTGGGTGATTTATTTTATGCATTCGAAAGAAGGGAAATAGATTCTACAAGGTATAACTCATCATAAGGTCCGATAGGGGATAGAAATATACCGCTATGCTTTATGTGAATCTCTAAGTGTTTACAAAACGTCATGCATTCTTTTATATTGCATTTGTCATAGAAATATAGTCAAATGGTATATTAGAATAGGTTCAATTCTACTCGAAAGAGATTATTGAATAAGTTAGAAACATTGATTCTTCAACCAATTCATCGTGTTGTCAAATTGTGAAATAGGAGTTACAAAGTGAACTTGCTTGGTGATTCGGGATCCTAGTACGCTTTTTCATACATTAATTTCATCGACCTTTTGCATTCGACATATTCTTGCATTTAATCATAATTTTAGTTTAATTCACGTAGTAGTCATAGCTCCATCAAAAATCACACAAATAATCATCTTGAGTTTAATAGATTCGGTTAAGGTCGAGATAATAATAATCACGTTAAATCAATCCTCGTGGGAACGATACTCGAAATTCTAGGATTTCCACTTTATTACTTGTCAACGAACCGTACACTTGCGGTGATTTAAATTCGAAACATATTTTCGTGAACAAGTTTTTGGCGCCGTTGCCGGGGATTGAGTATTAATTTGATTTTTGTTATTTAGACACTAATTCGAACTTTTTTTTTATTTTGTTATTTTATTATTGTTTTTATTTTTTGGCTAACCCCGTACTATTAATCTATCTCGTGTTTGAACTATCTCCCTATACTTTTTTCAGATGATTGCATGATTCTAACTTGGTAAGGCAATGAAATTTTTGCAATGGATAATCTCTGTATACACTATGAAGATATGTTTGGAGGATACCCGAGTTGTTATAATTGCTACGAGATGCATTGTACTGGACAATGTTTGCGATGGCACCCTTGTTTCAACACGCCGAAACTTATAATATTTAGAGAATATTTAAAGTGTCGGAAGCGAGCAATTGACGAAAACCATGAAGGGTACATGCTGTTCGTTGGAGATTTTATACCTGACAATTGGGATGAGGACTTCAAACTGGTAGGAAATGGTCCTCCTCTATTTCATGAAAAAGTAATTGCAAAGTATTTTGAAAAATTGGTCAAGTTGGATGAAGGCGATATGCTTTTGGGAGATTGCACGTATTGGGAAGAATTTCGTTATTGGGGGTACAATCCACGTGAAAGGGTCGTAAGGACCGACTTTTTATTGCCTATGGATTTAGATTGCGGACCAATCATTCCACCCGATGGGAGTTCATCAATTGAAGAAGAGCAAAAAATGAGTGAAAATTTAATCACAGTGGAGCTCAGCGAGGATGATGCGATCAATAAGGAGGAAATCAACTCATATTTTTTCGACTTTATTGATTGTCCAAAAGTTGATTTTGTGATTAAGCCCGACGGGGAAATACAGATCTACATAGTTGAAGTTGAGTCAGATGGAATAGATAAGTCCTATTATGTTGAAAATGGTAAGGAAGATGTGTGGAGATCAAATGAAAAGTGGACCAAAGCCAAAAGAAGAAAGATGGACAAAACATCAAAAGCTTTCTTTAGGTGTCCGTGATTAGCCGTCATACAGTCGAGCTATAGACTATAAACAAGCTCTGATTGGGAGGCAACCCAACAATTTTTCCCTTTTATTTATTTCGCTTTATGCATTAGATTAGGAATTTCTTTTTCAAATTTTTTATAATTTTTTATAAGATTACTTTTTCATCGTCTCTACAGGTAATAAAAAAGTCTATGTATGGTCCACATTATTTTTCTTCCACTATCTTCACATTTGCATCTCCATCAATCAGGGGAGTATTCCTCACCTTTTGTTCTCTATCTTCTATGAATTTGTTTTTAATTTTATGCACTGCTAAGTTTGCATTCTATTATTCTTTAAACATTGAGGACAATGCTCTATATACGTTTGGGGGTGGGACAATGTTCTATATACGTTTGTGTGATTGTGTGAAAAAAATAAATTCCATTTGTTATTTGCTCTAAGTTTTACTGTTGCATTGTTAGTAATAGTTTACAATTTTGTGTGCTTGTGTGGGTTTAACAACTCTGCTGACTATGATGTTAGATATTGGATCATGTACGGGTCATGAATGATGAAAATCGTGCATTATTAGAACAATCAATATATGTTAATGTGAAACTTGATTTATTTTGCGCACGACACTCATGCTTACATACTGGGCTACTGATTTGACTCATTGCTTAGAGATAGTTGACCATAGAAATTATACCCAAAAAACCCTCTTTTGTGCTAAACCATGACCAACTCTTTAGAATAGTTTAGGTGTGATTGAACTGTTGCAAGGGAACATTGAGACGAGTAGGGGCTCCGTGCATGATGTTATGTGTGGATTGTCTTAAACCATTGAGATGAAAACAAAGTGAAAGTTTTAAGTTAGGTTGTAGTTTTTGAAATTGGGTGTCTAAAAAAATAAGGGGTATTGCACTAATCATTGAGTAAACAACGACATTTGTTCGAGCCTATATAACTCGAGTGATTAAGCCTGTAAGGGTTTAAAACCTGATGCCCTATGGTCATCTGACTTAGGAGTCATCGGCATAAAGCTCGCTACAGGGGTTATATAGAAAGCAAAGGAAAGATGTTATATAAAAGAAAAGAGAAAAATGGTATCTATCTATCTATTGATGAATTATATACAGACTCTTGTGTATGAAATGCATTGATTAACCTCAGACACTCAGTTGACAAAACTATACCCCTAACGCGAGGCAACTAACTCAGTTTAATCTATAAGGTTGAAGAAATCAAAAAAATAGGAGAGCCCTTACTTATTGAAGTATGAACTTGTAATGGTAAGATCTATCTAAGCTAAGAGAGGGAAAGGAATAGATGTGAATAGACTCAACCTTAGAAAACACCTCGGGATACTTAAGTGAAAATTATAAGTTTGGGGGTGTGTGTATCTCTCGAGCGAAAAGAAAAAAAAATTGGACTACATTGGGTCGGGTATGAGTCAAACATGATCCTAACATGTTGGTATGAATTCACACACACACTTCGAGTTTTGCATATAACATGTGGAGATTGATTTGATTATTCGTGGTTGAATTTGCTCATGTGCCCTTACTAAGTTCCAATCCTGAGATACAACAAAGTTGTTGAACCATGTGCTACTTGGAAGTAAGTTATGAATTTGTTTGAGGACAAACAATGAAGCAAGTTTGGGGGAGTTGATAAGGGCATTTTTTTATACGTTTATTTTGGTTCACAAACATGAATAATTGTCGATAAACATTCGGAATAGAGCTTAATTTGTGTGAATTGTGTTTGTAGGGCAACAATGAAGATTATGGTGGAAATTAGAAGAAACGTAGAGAAAATGGGCCAAAACGAAGGAAAACAAAAGTTCAGGGACCAAAATACAAATAATCAAAAGATGACCCGATACCAACTCAAGAGTGGACATAAGCTTAATCATACATTGAGGAATGCATGGGATGATTGGAGGACAAAAATGAACAAAAGAGGTCAAAACAAGAGAATAATGAAGTTGGAGGACCAAAATGAAGATTTGTAATTGTTGCTTGTTCCATGCGGCCGCAAGGTGTAATCTTCCTTGCGGCCGCAAGCAAGGGTGCAGGGAAATTTTTGTGAAAAAATTTTGTTCCTTGCGGGTGCAAGGAATTTGTCCTTGCGGCCGCAAGGAACAAATCTGGCGCGATTTTTCTGGTTTCCTTATTTGACTCCAACACGTATGGTAATGATTCTAGGGCAACTATAAAAGCTAAAATACGTCCATAAATTAGGGTTATGCCTTCCTAGAGAGAAAAACAACATTTTTGGAGCGAGAACGAAGGCAAGGACGAAGGATTTCACTCCAAGATCGAAGATTTCAAACTTTACATTCAAGAATTGGGTGATGTCTTCTCCTAAATATTTTCTTTGTTATTTTAATTTATCCATGCTAGGCTAGGTTTTTAATTGTACTAGGTGAACGATGAACCTCGTATTGTGAACTTTTAATTTCTATTTTGCAATTTGATATTCAAACACGTTTGATGGATGTTGAATGATTTATATACACTTTCTTGCCTCTACAATTATATGCGCAATAGTTGTATGAGTTTGGGTGATTTATTTTATGCATTCGAAAGAAGGGAAATAGATTCTACAAGGTATAACTCATCATAAGGTCCGATAGGGGATAGAAATATACCGCTATGCTTTATGTGAATCTCTAAGTGTTTACAAAACGTCATGCATTCTTTTATATTGCATTTGTCATAGAAATATAGTCAAATGGTATATTAGAATAGGTTCAATTCTACTCGAAAGAGATTATTGAATAAGTTAGAAACATTGATTCTTCAACCAATTCATCGTGTTG